>JAJJWW010019530.1:0-626231 GCA_023531295.1 Papaver armeniacum | reverse complement strand
AAGATCTTATTTAATTTACTAAAAATACTGTTTAACGGGACCAGTGAAATTCCTTTTTTTTTAATCGATAATTCCTTTTCACTATTCGAGAAATCATGTTCACCAATAGCTTGATATCGTACTGATAGACGTCCTATGTCAAGCCGGAGGATTCTTCAATGGGCAAGAGAGTTTGACGTCTATGGACTACTATACGTTACTTGCTATACGGTAAGAGAGTTTGACGTCTATGGACTACATTTTTTTTTCTTTTTTTTATCAATAAATTATCTCAAACTTGGGAGGACCGAGTTTTCTTTCTCTTCTTTTTCTTCTTTTTCTTCTTCTTCTTCTAACGTCCACCCCAATATCATGGCAGGGCCGGCCTTAAGATTTTTTGTCCCAAAACAGATCGGAAAAATGTTGGCCCTTCTTTTAAAAGAACTCGATGAACATCGTAGATGTATAATGTTGTTTGTAATTTTTCTTAATTTCATTCCATACTGAAAAGCCAACATACTCATCATTAACATTTGATCATCAATGATCCATTGTCTATGAACATCGTATTCCAAAAGAGAAACACATGTATAGAGTACAATGTCTCAATAAGATGGGAAGCGAAAGAAGTTAAGAAGTCCAAAATTCATAAGGATATTTTGTAACCCCATAATTGTTTTCTAGTCTTGAAGTACCTATAACCTGTTGTGTGTCTCTGGAGCGAGAACTCCAGGTACGTTTTGAACTAATTAAAGATCTTCTCATAGGAAGAAATGGTGTTCAATTTCAACATGTTGGCGAAGTGGAAATTGATTTTGAGTCAATTAACTCGAACCAAAATCCTGAAAAATATAATTAAGTGGAAGTGACTTGTATCGAACAAATTCCTGAAATATAGAATTGTAATTGAATCGGCATCGCATTCCGAAATATAAATAAAATCACATTTACAAAATAGTACCTTATACCTATAACCTAAAACTTACCCCGAGCGATGCAAAGATTAAAAACTTATCTAAAATATTCAGAAATCTTTGCAACACCGACTGAAATCTTTACATTCATCTCAATTCTTCTTCGTCCCATTTTTTTTGTCCAACTTTTTTTTTAAGGACAGGCTAAATACGACAGCGCTCTTGTTTTGTTGCCCCACTAGGCCTACTGCCCCAAAGTGGAGCTTTCCCTGCTTCTCCTTCGGGGTCGGCTCTGAGCATGGTGTTGTAACTAGGAAAATAAAAATCGTTAACTAGTAATAAATGTTTAGCCTCCCTGGTCTTGTCATTTTTATATCTGAAAGAACTGTCCTTGTAATTTACTAGAGTAAAAGATTAGGGTTTTCATTAAAATTAAATAATCAATTCCAGGTATGATAGATAGAGAATGGATGAGTGCAGCTCATCAGTAGTGACTGATCAATGTCAATAAGACAGATAAACTACATAGACAACACACATGACACACATGCAGTCCATTTTGTAAAATCAACTCTATCATAGAGCATCTTCTGCTATTGTCACACAAAAACTCAAAAAGAAAAGCCGCAAAAAAAAAACCCTGCAATTTAATATTTTTCAGCATTGTAGTAACATAAAGAGATTGAGACTTGTAAACACCATCCTTAAATCTTATAAGCATAATGTGAGTAGGTTAGGGAGAGTTGCAGGAGCACAACGAGGAATAGATAGTATAATGGAAACAATAGGAATAACAAAGACAGATGTTGAAACAAATTAAGTAATAGGATAGCCAAGTCAAATAAGTTTGACTTGACTCAATATAGTTTGAGTCAGTTGTCTGAATCAGACACAATTTAGTTGAGTCAGTTATCTGACCCAAACATCTAATATTTCCTGTAATAAATGTGTCTGAAACACAATCTGTATCTTTTATCTTGACAATTTCTGTAATACAATTCTTCTTCTTCTTCATCATCTCTACCTTTACTTTTCATACTTCTTGATTATCATGAGAGCATAAGATTTCTCATGGTATCAGACTAGCTACGATCCTTACTCATACGATTAACAAAGCTCAACAATTTTTAGCAAACTCAAATCAGGGTAATATCAAATCAATAATTTTCCCCAAATTTCAATTTCTAGGGTTCTTGCAATAATTTTATGGTAACAACTCGAAGATCTACATATAGCAATATTATTAACAACAGCAGCAACGTCAACAGTAGCAGTAACATTGATAACACCAACAACAGATATTTCTTTGCTTCAGATCTGGAAAATTTTCATTCACATTCAAGTTCAAATACAATGTCTTCCGCTAGTAATTCTTGTACTCTGCCTTTTATAAATATTTCGAATTTTGTTTCAATGTAACTTGATTCCACCAATTTTCAACTTTGGCGAGACCAATTTGAGGGTGTTTTATTTTCCTGTAATCTTTATGGATATGTTAATGGACCACCACAGAAAGTTATGGTAGATGGTGTTGAAACAGTTAATCCTAAGTGGGTTTCTTGGAGAAGGCTAGATAGGTTTGTTTCAACTTGTTTAAAAGAAACTTTTACTCCACAGTTAGTGGTGATGTTCTTGGTTTGTCTACTGCTAGAGAGATCTGGGAATTTCTTGAACAGAGTTTTAAAACACAATTTCTTGCTAGCAAAAGCATGTTGAGAACTCAATTGAATGGTATTAAGAAGGGGAATATGTCCATTGTTCAATATCTACAAAATATCAAGTCTATAGAAGATTCTTAAGCAACAATTGGTGAAAAAGTTAGTGATGAAGATTTAATGATGTTTGTGTTGAATGGGCTAGGCAGTGACTATGATATTAGAAACCTTAAACTTTTGGAGAAGTTAAAGCTAAATTACTCTCTCATGAATAGTTTCTTGCTGAGAGACATCAACATAATACAAATGTGTTTGATGATCAGAACTCAGTAGCATTCTATGCAAGAAATGGACTACCTGCTTATCTTTCTTTATAATAAAGGACCCCATGTCGCTACATGTCAATACCATAATTACTCTTGATTTTGGTGAAGCCATGTCAGCGCAAACTTTCCACGTCATTGCAATTTCAATGCCATGTAATTGGGTTTAACAAAAAAAGAAAAAACACGGCTCTTCATATCTGCAGTCACATACGAAACCCTTTCCAAAAATATATTCTTAGAGACACCCTTTGGAAACAATATTCCTACTTCCTAAGAGACACATCCCTTTGAAAATCCTAACAGGTACTATTTTAGTTGGTTCTTTGAGAATAACAAACTAACAAGCATTCCAAGTTCTCTATACTCCAAATGATGCATCTCCTATTGGTTATTTTTTGAATACTATAAGTATCTGAGATAACGGATGTATATATATTCACGAAAACCTTTTTTAGAAAGATACCCATCAACGTCCATTGTTATCACGAGTTGTATTTTTCACTGCATGCAACTATTTCCTGCCATTCTGATTAGGAGATAATTCTGAAAAACGAATTCAATTTTTTTCGAAAAGAATAATAGTAATTGTTAGGAGCTCTTTAGGAAGGAGGCAATTGCAATTTCCATTATGAAAATGGAAATTAGTACATCCAGTAAAACTAAGAGTTATTCAGTCAATAATTAACCAAGATGTAAATGAAAATAACCTGCTTGACAGGTTTGAAGATTCCAAAATGGTACAACAAATAATACTATGAGTTACTGGATCCATGGGCAAATATTGGTACAACATGTTCGGGATCGGTACAACCACCAGATTGGATACAAAGATATAGGTTCAAAAAGCTGATATAGTGTAAACGAATTATTGAGAATTTTTGGAACCAGGGAAAACACGTGGATATATATTACCCTAACTTACCATTTTTGCATATCCAAAGAAGGAAGAGGCAATAAACAGAAACGACAAATAATAGATTATCCAACAAATAATATATTACCCTAATTGCAATTCCTATGTCAAGGAGATAGATTATCCAAGAAAAGGTGCAAAAGCCCGACTCCATACTGGAAGAAACCATTGAAGGAAATATCCCGTGAGATGATTAGAGTTTTTAATATCCAGACTAATCGAAAACGAATTTGTGGCCTTTTCCCTTCGATAATTTCTTTGTTTCTCTCCCATCGTAATATTTAAAGAATTATTGACCCAAATTCTCTTACATACTAGGACCTTTGATCTCTTTGGAAGAGAAGTTGATAACGAGGATAAAGATCGAGGGTAGAGGCTGGCACGGTATGTTAAATTGCAGACAATACCTGATTCGCAAAAGGTAAGAAACAAATGGCTAATGGAAGTTAGCCTTTAATCATACTTGGCACATTTTCTTTCATTTGGTATTTGTGTATATGTATATGTTCGTATGTTTATTCTTCGTAATGTGTCCTTGGAAAACCAATAATAGGGAACGACGAGAAAAAACAAAGTATGTACAAAGACTCTGTAGAGGACTGCAAGAAATCGAACCAGCTGGAAGCAACGACCAACAAGAAAGGAGAAGAATTTACAGAGAGAAAGAAGAGAAATGAAAGAAAGTAGAGGTAAAATTCAAGGGCTCTCCACTCGAACAAAGTGTCACAGCCAATTGTTACTACTTATTTGTTTCAGAGCTGTGACCTCATAGCCAACGGGGTTCTTAGTGCATGGTAGTGCTTCCTTCAAAATGGTGACAATAACTGCAACATCATTACGTAAGATAAAATGTACAAGTTTAAGGTTCAACAAATGGAGTTCATATCAGTTCACAAATGTGGAATTTTTAAAAGAACGTAATTAACTCTACATGGTTGTAGAGAGTTCCAAACTTCCAATGACAAACTCCATGAGAGGTACATTGCTTTTACAAATCTGATTCAAGGAGAAAATGAAATTACATTAGTCACTATTGTACAGTGATCAACTAATTATATTCTCTTTATACCTGCAATGGAAGTAAAAGTCTGGAATTTTGAGAATGGTCAAAAACCATTGTGAAAAATAATTTGTGGTGTTGAGTTAAGACGTGTTAGTGCAAATGTTAATGCCAATGGAGTGATTTGTTTAGCCTGATAAATACCAGCATGCCCACAATTACTTTGTTTTACAGTGAAATTTTAATGTAGTGTTCTCAATCACAAACTTCGCTATATAAAACAACAAATTCCAACATAAAAAGTTCGTCATTACCGTGGTGTTCAAATGATATAATACATTGTTGTAGTACAACAAGATATTCCACCCACCAACGTTATTTTTTTAGCTAAGTTCTACTCGCTAAAAGGGCCTATATAGGTATTTCCCTTTCGGCTTGGTTATTTAACGGTCGCAGAAATTAATATTATTGTTGGAATGTTTACAAGAATGTTTATTTTTCTTCATATGAAGAAAACGAAGGTATCCATCATTTCTTACGGATTGCACTTCCAAAAGCAGATTTCAGAGACTTCACATAAATATATCTTCCATTAATATTATCTATCCGGTGCGTATGCACCGGGTTAGAGGCTTGTAATCATAATACATCAACTAGTTTTGTTTTGGATGAAGTCTCACATGTGCCTGATATGAAACACAATTTGCTGTCAGTGGCTAAGTTTACTAAAGATAATGCATGTTACATCACTTTTGATCCTTTTGGGTATGAGATAAGAGGTTTACATGATCATGTTTTATTAGCTAAGGGAAAAATGGCTAACAATTTATATCAAATATCTACACCTAAAATGCAATATGATTTTTCATCTCTGGTTGCTTCTTCTGATTTATGGCATAGTAGACTAGGACATCCCTCTTCAAAAATAGTTCAACAACTTCATAATCATAAGTATATTATTTTAAACTCTTCATTCAGATACTCTTTGTCATCCTTGTCAGCTTGCTAAAAGTAAGAGACTTCCTTTTAACGCTTCTATTTCTCATACTACTTCTACACTTGCATAGATTCACTGTTGTTGATGGTGGATTTTCGTTCAAGGTTGAGTTTGTAAAAAACCAGAAAAATCATGCGCCGACATCTTGTAAAAGATAAAGCCATTTATAAGTGTTGGATACTCCCTCACTTAATTCAGCCTTGTATTTCCTGTACCCATTATCAGTGTGGCATGACGACTGAGTGTTACTCTTACAGAGTAACACGAACCTCCAAGCACTATAATGAATCCATGTACGAAATACCCGTACAGGCTGATTCTCGGTGTGTTATACTAGCCCGAGCCCTCTCGGTGTGTTATACTAGCCCGATTGAGCCCCTCTCGGTGTGTTATACTAGCCCGATTGAGCATCCGAACTTGATCAGTATCAGTCTCCGGATATGATCTGATCGCAATCATCCAACTCCACAAGCATGATTGGATGACCACACGATCAATTCCATCACCCCCAAGCGGTATGGAATACACACGGCCTTAGCCTGCCAAATATGATCTGATCGCAGTCATCCAACTCCACAAGCATGATTGGATGACCACAGATCAATTCCATCACCCCCCAGCAGGTATGGAATACACACGGCCTTAGCCTGCCAAATATGATCGGATCGCAGTCATCCAACTCCACAAGCATGATTGGATGACCACGGATCAATTCCTTCACCCCCAAGCGGGTATGGAATACACACAGCCCGACCCGCATGGTCGACCATTGGCCTTTGCTTGCCAAGAAACCGTCCATACCAAGCATTATGGGCGGAAACCTAAATTAGGGTTTGCGGCATATTACATATGTCGCAAAACGGTCTCAACCGTCCGTCTTCGCAGGCATAGATGGAGGGTGTAGATGTAGACTCAAAAGGCCCGGAGCATGTCGACACAATCACCATGTGACCGCCTACACGCTTGACCAATCGGTCAAAGCCAACCGTGGTTGGTTACAACAAAACCGTCCGCCCAAAAGAGCATGGTCGCGCGGCTTTGAAAGCCAAAAATAGGGTTTGAGCCATCACGCGCGTCCATCTTCTCCGGCACGAATGGAGGGTCACAGATCAAATCGAGCAGGTCCGGCCATACCAGCATGACCACCGTGGGCCCATCTACCTCCTCTTGCGGTCGGCCAAGGCACATCATTCCCGGCCAACCCAAAACGCACGCCCAAACTCGTGCGGTTACACTCCCAAATCCCAAACTGATCTCGACCGCTCAACTTCACCGGATGATTTGAATGGCTTAGATCACGTTTTCATGGGATAATCAGATATAGGTGTGAACACCAACCTACCACCTACACGGTAGTATGATCGACCAAAACCAACCAATGTTGGTCGCTTCGAAACGCGTGCCCAAACTAGGGAAATCACGCCGGTTTCCAACTCCTTTGCGGCAAGGGATTTACCGCAAACCGATCTCGACCACTCCTCTTTACCGGTCAAATTGAGTGGCCCAGATCGCGCTTTCATGAGGGGGAACGGAATACGGCGCCTACACCATCATGCCGTCAACACGCATGTATGGTCTGGTCCTCTCCAAATTCCTTCCCATGCTTGGTTTCGACCAAGGCGAAGAGTGATGCTTGCGCACCTCTTTAAAAAACCCTAATTTCATCAACGGCCGCGAGATGAGTGTCTCAAACATCATCTCATCCGTCCGACCTCACCAAACTTGGTTATACAACCCTGGTCGGGAGTTATTTGGTTAGTGAGCAGTCATTACACGTCACTTTACCACACCGTAATGCAATGCGCACACATAAAATACACACGATCTTTGCACAAGTATCGACTTTCTGAATAACGCAATTATTCAATTCAGCATTACATGCTATCTTTCGTGGACCCACGATCCACATTCCAGACATCAATCATGTCACAAACTGGGGGATACTTACTGGGGTATTGGTCTGGCGGTTTACAGCGTGCAGCGTGCAACGCGCCATCACAAGAACGTGTTAGGGAGTCATGGACGGTTAGAGATGAACAGGAAAAGTGGGCAAGACTGGTCGTGCGTTACCGACACACAACTCCACTACTCCATCATTCCACTACCTCCACTTCCCACGAGAAACGTGAATGAGGCTCAATGACTTGTATAAATAGGTTCTCCGCCCTATTTTCAAACGACAACAAAGGGAAACACAAGCCGGGACGAGACGAAAACCAAGTGTTGATACCGTCATATTCAACCATCTTCTCAATCACAAGTCATAGCAAGCCAACACCTTCACAATCTCAACACATTCTTCGCTTCCCTCCCTAAGATCAACCCCATCTCCTTCACTTTGTGACCAAACAAGTCTGGAACGGCCATTTCTTGGTTTAGGCCGGACTTGCACAGATTGATCTCTCGAATCTACAAGCACTCACCGCGCAATGCATTTGTTGTAGGTTTAAATTCATTCCTCATCACACCCCAAATTACCAAATTCAATAGGAGTAATTTTCACCCATCAACAATTGGCGACCACAGTGGGAGGTTGATCTATCGGTTGCAAAAATTGGATTCTCAATCCTTCGCCATCCCGCGATGTATCCTCACTCGGAGACCACAGGCGGTTCAGATATCATGGGAAGCATAGCTGGAATGTTGGAGGATGTCTTGGCAAATCAAGCCGGTATCACTAGAAGGTAGACCGAAACATTCCGCCTTTTGAATGATATAACATCACAATTACAAGAAGGGTCGGCATGCATCTACTCAGGCAGTGCAAGAAACGCGAATCCTTAGCCAGAGTCACACCTTTTACCGGTGGAGAGGAAAAAAGAGCCCGCAGAGACTCGGGAAAGATGAACAACATGATCCAGTCAACAATGAAGAACCGAGGCAACTCCACGGAGGAGGGGACTTGTCCGGAGTGCTAGAACGTCTACCGGATAAAGAAATGGAGCCTGCAGCTTACGGATCCCTGCTGGAAGATTTACATCTCAAGACCCTTGTCGAAGCCGTGAAGAAACGCTTGAGGAAGGAGAGATCAATCAAGTAACACCCCCTGGAGCCAACAAGGAATGAATTCAACGCACCGGAGAAGGTACTTCAATGGCACGGACCTACATGGACCTGATCAAAGAAGCGACATCAGATATGAGCGGTCCTGTCATGGAGGCTCCTACACTGGGGACTGATCCTCATAACGATCTTCCTCGAGTCAATAGTTTCACTCTGGTTCAGCGGTCCTGTCATGGAGGCTCCTACACTGGGACCGATCCTCACAACGATCTTCCTCAAGTCAATAATTTCACTATGAACCGAGAGGCCGGTGGATCGGGAAGCGGTTTCTCTAGTGGAAAGTTTATGCAAACTTTCACATCTCTCGAAGAATCGGCGCAGCGGAGACGTTTTGCTGCTATCAACCGGAGGAAGGTCACGACCGTGACCTACATGTCACCGCACGCATCAAGGATTCGAGTTCAAGACGACCCTTATCTACACAGGATCGTTTTCATTACTCTCAAGATTCTCGGGACATCCAAGGCTCTCCCGTGCAAGGTCGTGCGGAAGCCTACCACAATGACGGACTTCGAGGGAAACCAAACCAGCACATACGGAGAAGCTCCGTGGAAAGAATCGCAAGTTCGTTGCATCCCACTCCCCATGTGGCGTCAATTCGGAAGAAGACCGACTTGCATCATTGAGGGCTAGTACCCACGATGCATCTTTGCTGACGAAGCATTCTTCTCCATACTGTGAATCCACAACCCACGTTCACACGAGGAGGGAACGAACTTTTATGGCGAGTCGTGACCAAAGGAAAATCGGTATACCGGACGCCATTATCAAGCAGAGGAGACTGTTACCCAGTCTCTCCACCTAATGGAATGCTACAACAAAGAACGAACCACAAGAGCAAGTGCTAGATGCTCCACAACAGTGCAAGATGGCACCAACTCTACAACCGATGAAATTGAAATCGTTGAGGAATCTCCTAGGCCTATCTCCATCAGCTCAACCTTGTGTACGGATAAACGCACGAAGCTCGTGCAACTTCTCAAAGAGTACCAGGACATATTTGCTTGGAGATATGAAGAAATGCCGGATGAAAATTGGTCACCCATCATATACATGTCATACCTGTATCCAAGTCGGTTAAAAACGATTGTAGTTCATACATGAGGAAAATGGATAGATCAAGGTGCTGCATAGACTTCGAGAGACTTGAACAGTCTTTGCTCCAAAACGATCCTCCTCTCGCCTAACATCGACATGTTAATAGATACAACCAAAGCAGACACGGCATGTTCTCCTCCATGGATGGATGTAGCGGCTACAAACGGATAAGGATGTACGAGCATGATGCAAGTAAGATATCTTTTCGAACTCCTCTCGGAAATTTTTATTATACCATGCTTGCCATTTGGTTTAAAGAGTGCGGTTCAACGTATAACCGCTCTATGGCGGTAATCTTCCACCGAGCCGATACCTCAAGGAGCAGACCTCAAGAAGATAACGATGTCCAACCGTCATATCGAGAGATCCAGGCGAGTTACTCTATCAGACAGTGGTCGAACAAGATCCGGGTGAGTCACTTTATCAGACAACGGTACATGTCTATCACGCTATATTGGAGAATCCGCGCTTTTGGTCATCCTCTGGAGCTGTTGAACGCTCATCTACAACAACATATGCCCTGATAGAAAGAACCAGGCCTGCCGGAAGAGCCTCATAATGTTTGTAGGGGCATATATCTCACCAACAGGCGATACAACATTCAGCTTCTCAGAAGCGCTCCTTGAAGCAGCAAGAGGAAAACCACCAAGATACAACATCATGCGCGTCCATCAACTCCAACTCCAGTACCACGTGCGCGAATCCCACAATGATGAAACAACGTCCAAGGTATTCCATACCTGGCTCGACAACAACCACTACGGACAAACCATGTAAACCACGCTTGGGGACTGAGGCTCAGCATGAAGTTCCTTCACCGTCAGTCAAGGACTTCTTCAACATGAGAAAGATGGTCAGTCAAGAATCATGGATTCGCAAGGGTAATCGAACTGAAGAGGAAGCCACTCCAACGCTCCCTCCAGCAGAAGCTGCTTCAATGGTCTATTCAAGAGCCGCCGCAACGCTCTCTCCGAGACCCACGTTCGCTTCAGAATCCTTCTTCAACACTCTCTCCAGGACTCACCTCAACGGTCGCATCAGAAACCACTTTAACATCCTCTCGAGACGTTTCAACACTCAAAAGCCGCATCAATAATCTGCGCTCCGGTCAAGTTATCTTTGATGTACTCATTGCTCAACATACGCCTCATCCATCCTTCATAAGGGCCCAGCGGAGCATGAAAAACCTAAAAGTCGATAGGAGAAGAGTTATCTTGTGGAACAGATATTTTCCTATAGTCGAAAAGGCGCGGTGAACAACTCATCATCAATGTTCGGCATATCTTTGAAGCTTTCAACACCTCCTGACTTGGCACCAGCATTATCTCCAGAAGACATCTCAACAGGGATTCTTTTCTTCCACAATGAAATAAAAGACAGGAGTTAGAACTTGTATGAAAATACAGGAGAGATGTAGTCACACGGCAAGACGCAACTCACACCGGAGCACACAATGGCCGGTCCAAACACCATTCAAGTCCGGTATAAATTTTAGTCCGGTACAAATTTTAGTCTGGTGTTGATTTCAAGACCGGTACAAGTTTCAAGACCGGTACAAGTTTCAAGTCTGTCAGGCGTATGTGGGTGAGACTCACTTTCAACCGAAGCAGACACAACAAGCCCACGTTCGATCAAGCGAGTGCGTCAGAACCCCACGAACGAAGCGGGCGCAACGATCGACAGATTAGGCACATCCCCACGATTGAACGAAGCAGGCGCAATAGCCCCTCGACCGAAGCAGTCATAGCAAGGTCGATCGAAGCAGGCAAGACCGACATCATGCTAGGGGAACACTTTCCTGGACGTCTCTTGAACGTGACATGCTCGAAGGACAGGACGACCCGTCTCTCCTGGTAACATCTAACATTGTCTCATAAGTTTTATCTTTAATCTGTCACCATCTCATGCCTACCACACAATAGTGTAACCATTGTGTGCTAGGCGGGACTTAATGTTGATGGTGGATTTTCGTTCAAGGTTGAGTTTGTAAAAAACCAAATAATCATGCGCCGACATCTTGTAAAAGATAAAGCCATTTATAAGTGTTGGATACTCCCTCACTTAATTCACCTTGTATTTCTGTACCCATTATCGGTGTGGCATGACGACCGAGTGTTACTCTTACAGAGTAACACGAACCTCCAAGCACTATAATGAATCCATGTACGAAATACCCGTCAGCCGATTCTCGGTGTGTTATACTAGCCCGAGCCCTCTCGGTGTGTTATACTAGCCCGATTGAGCCCCTCTCGGTGTGTTATACTAGCCCGATTGAGCATCCGAACTTGACTGTATCGTCTCTGGGATATGATTCGATCGCAGTCATCCAACTCCACAAGCATGATTGGATGACCACAGATCAATTCCATCACCCCCAGCGGTATGGAATACACACGGCCTTAGCTTTGCCAAATATGATTCGATCGCATCATCCAACTCCACAAGCATGATTGGATGACCACGGATCAATTCCATCACCCCCAAGCGGTATGGAATACACACGGCCTTAGCCTGCAAATATGATCTGATCGCAGTCATCCAACTCCACAAGCATGATTGGATGACCACAGATCAATTCCATCACCCCCAAGCGGTATGGAATACACACAGCCCCCGCATGGTCGACCATTGGCCTTCGCTTGCCAAGAAACCGTCCATACCAAGCATTATGGGCGGAAAACCTAAATTAGGGTTTTGCGGCATATTACATATGTCGCAAAACGGTCTCAACCGTCCCGTCTTCGCAGGCATAGATGGAGGGTGTAGATGTAGACTCAAAAGGCCCGGAGCATGTCGACACAATCACCATGTGACCGCCTACACGCTTGACCAATCGGTCAAAGCCAACCGTGGTTGGTTACAACAAAACCGTCCGCCCAAAAGAGCATGGTCGCGCGGCTTTGAAAGCCAAAAATAGGGTTTGAGCCATCACGCGCGTCCATCTTCTCCCCACGAATGGAGGGTCACAGATCAAATCGAGCAGTCCGGCCATACCAGCATGACCACCGTGGGCCCATCTACCTCCTCTTGCGGTCGGCCAAGGCACATCATTCCCGGCCAACCCAAAACGCACGCCCAAACTCGTGCGGTTACACTCCCAAATCCCAAACTGATCTCGACCGCTCAACTTCACCGGATGATTTGAATGGCTTAGATCACGTTTTCATGGGATAATCGAGATATAGGTGTGAACACCAACCTACCACCTACACGGTAGTATGATCGACCAAAACCAACCAATGTTGGTCGCTCAAACGCGTGCCCAAACTAGGGAAATCACGCCGGTTTCCAACTCCTTTGCGAAGAGGATTTATGCGCAAACCGATCTCGACCACTCCTCTTTACCGGTCAAATTGAGTGGCCCGGATCGCGCTTTCATGAGGGAACGGAATACAGGCGCCTACACCATCATGCCGTCAACACGCATGTATGGTCGGTCCTCTCAAATTCCTTCCCATGCTTGGTTTCGACCAAGCTGAAGAGTGATGCTTGCGCACCTCTTTAAAAAACCTAATTTCATCAACGGTCGCAGATGAGTGTCTCAAACATCATCTCATCCGTCCGACCTCACCAGCTTGGTTATACAACCCCCAGTCAGGAGTTATTTGGTTAGTGAGCAGTCATTACACGTCACTTTACCACACCGTAATGCAAGCACTCGCATAAAATACACACGATACTTGCACAAGTATCGACTTTCTAATAACGCAATTATTCAATTCAGCATTACATGCTATCTTTCGTGGACCCACGATCCACATTCAGACATCAATCATGTCACAAACCGGGGATACTTACGGGGTATTGGTCGGCGGTTTACAGCGTGCAGCGTGCAACGCGCCATCACAAGAACGTGTTAGGAGTCATGGACGGTTAGAGATGAACAGGAAAAGTGGGCAAGACTGGTCGTGCGTTACCGACACACAACTCCACTACTCCATCATTCCACTACCTCCACTTCCCACGAGAAACGTGAATGAGGCTCAATGACTTGTATAAATAGGTTCTCCGCCCTATTTTCAAACGACAAGGAATAAAGGAAACACAAGCGGGGACGAGACGAAAAACCAAGTGTTGATACCGTCATATTCAACCATCTTCTGTCACAAGTCATAGCAAGCCAACACCTTCACAATCTCAACACATTCTTCGCTTCCTCCCTAAGATCAACCCCATCTCCTTCACTTTGTGACCAAAACAAGTCCAGAACGGCCATTTCTTGGTTTAGGCCGGACTTGCACGATTGATCTCTCGAATCTACAAGCACTCACCGCGCAGTGCATTTGTTGTAGGTTTAAATTCATTCCTCATCACACCCCAAATTACCAAATTCGGCAGAGTAATTTTCACCCATCAACAATTGGCGACCACAAATGGGAGGTTGATCTATCGGTTGCAAAAAAATTGGATTCTCAATCCTTGATTTCATCCCGCGATGTATCCTCACTCGGAGACCACAAAGCGGTTCGAATATCATGGGAAGCATAGCTGGAATGTTGGAGGATGTCTTGGCAAATCACGCCGGTATCACCAGAAGGTAGACCGAAACATTCCGCCTTTTGAATGATATAACATCACAATTACAAGAAGGGTCGGCATGCATCTACTCAGGCAGTGCAAGAAACGCTGAATCCTTAGCTGGAGTCACACCTTTACCGGTGGAGAGGAAAAAGAGCCCGGGGAGACTCGGAAAGATGAACAACATGATCCAGGTCAACAATGAAGAACCGAGGCAACTCCCACGGAGGAGGGGACTTGTCCGGAGTACTACAACGTCTACCGGATAAAGAAATGGAGCCTGCAGCCTTACGGATCCCTCTTTGGAAGATTTACATCTCAAGACCCTTGTCGAAGCCGTGAAGAAACGCTTGAGGAAGGAGAGATCAATCAAGTAACACCCCCCCGGAGCCAACAAGGAATGAATTCAACGCACCGGAGAAGGTACTTCAATGGCACGGACCTACATGGACCTCGATCAAAGAAGCGACATCGGATATGAGCGGTCCTGTCATGGAGGCTCCTACACCGGGGCCGATCCTCATAACGATCTTCCTCGAGTCAATAGTTTCACTCTGGTTCAGTTGGCCCAGTCATGGAGGCTCCTACACTTTGGACTGATCCTCACAACGATCTTCCTCAAGTCAATAATTTCACTATGAACTAGAGGCCGGTGGATCGGAAGCGGTTTCTCTAGTGGAAAGTTTATGCAAACTTTCACATCTCTCGAAGAATCGGCCAGGCGAGACGTTTTTGTTTATCAACCGGAGGAAGGTCACGACCGTGACCTACATGTCACCGCACGCATCAAGGATTCGAGTTCAAGACGACCCTTATCTACACAGATCGTTTTCATTACTCTCAAGATTCTCGGGACATCCAAGGCTCTCCCGAGGCAAGGTCGTGCAAGCCTACCACAATGACGGACTTCGAGGGAAACCAAACCAGCACATACGGGAGAAGCTCCGTGGAAAGAATCAGACAAGTTCGTTGCATCCCACTCCCCATGTGGGCGTCAATTCAGGAAGAAGACCGACTTGCATCATTGAGGGCTAGTACCCACGATGCATCTTTGCTGACAAAGCATTCTTCTCCATACTGTGAATCCACAACCCACGTTCACACGAGGAGGGAACGAACTTTTATGGCGAGTCGTGACCAGAAAGGAAAACGGTATACCGGCACTGCCATTATCAGCAGAGGAGACTGTTACCCAGTCTCTCCACCTAATGGAATGCTACAACAGCAACGAACCACAAGAGCAAGTGCTAGATGCTCCACAACAGCTGCAAGATGGCACCAACTCTACAACTGATGAAATTGAAATCGTTGAGGAATCTCCTAGGCCTATCTCCATCAGCTCAACCTTGTGTACGGATAAACGCACGAAGCTCGTGCAACTTCTCAAAGAGTACCAGGACATATTTGCTTGGAGATATGAAGAAATGCCGGAATGAAAATTGGTCACCCATCATATACATGTCATACCAGTATCAAAGTCGGTTAAACAGGTTGTAGTTCATACATGAGGAAAATGGATAGATCGGTCTTTGCATAGACTTCGGAGACTTGAACAGTCTTTGCTCCAAAAACGATCCTCCTCTGCCTAACATCGACATGTTAATAGATACAACCAGCGGACACGGCATGTTCTCCTCCATGGATGGATGTAGCGGCTACAAACAGATAAGGATGTACGAGCATGATGCAAGTAAGATATCTTTTCGAACTCCTCTCGGAAATTTTTATTATACCATCTTTGCCATTTGGTTTAAAGAGTGCGGTTCAACGTATAACCGCTCTATGACGGTAATCTTCCACCGGAGCCGATACCTCGGGAGCAGCCTCAAGAAGATAACGATGTCCAACCGTCATATCGAGAGAGATCCAGAGAGGCGAGTTACTCTATCGAGACGGTGGTCGAACAAGATCCGGGTGAGTCACTTTATCGGGGCAATGCGGTACATGTCTATCACGCTATATTGGAGAATCCGCGCTTTTGGTCATCCTCTGGAGCTGTTGAACGCTCATCTACAACAACATATGCCCTGATAGAAAGAACCAGGCCTGCCGGAAGAGCCTCATAATGTTTGTAGGGGCATATATCTCACCAACAGCGATACAACATTGACCTTCGTAGCGGTTCCTTGAAGCAGCAAGAGGAAAACCACCAAGATACAACACCATGCGCGTCCATCAACTCCAACTCCGGATACCACGTGCGCGAATCCCACAATGATGAAACAACGTCCAGGTATTCCATACCTGGCTCGACAACAACCACTACGGACAAACCATGTAAACCACGCTTGGGGATCGAGGCTCGGCATGAAGTTCCTTCACCGTCGATCAAGGACTTCTTCAACATGAGAAAGATGGTCAGTCAAGAATCATGGATTCGCAAGGGTAATCGAACCGAAGAGGAAGCCACTCCAACGCTCCCTCCAAAGCAGAAGCTGCTTCAATGGTCTATTCAAGAGCCGCCGCAACGCTCTCTCCGAGACCCACGTTCGCTTCGAAATCCTTCTTCAACACTCTCTCCAGGACTCACCTCAGCGGTCGCATCAGAAACCACTTTAACATCCTCTCGAGACGTTTCAACACTCAAGCTGCATCAATAATCTGCGCTCCGGTCAAGTTATCTTTGATGTACTCATTGCTCAACATACGCCTCATCCATCCTTCATAAGGGCCAAGTGAGCATGAAAAACCTAAAAGTCGATAGGAGAAGAGTTATCTTGTGGAAAGATATTTTCCTATAGTCGAAAAGGCGCGTGAACAACTCATCATCAATGTTCGGCATATCTTTGAAGCTTTCAACACCTCGACTTGGCACCAAGATTATCTCCGAAGACATCTCAACAGGGGATTCTTTTCTTCCACAATGAAATAAAAGACAGAGTTAGAACTTGTATGAAAATACAGGAGAGATGTAGTCACACGGCAAGACGCAACTCACACGGAGCACACAATGGCCGGTCCAAACACCATTCAAGTCCTAGTATAAATTTTAGTCCTGGGTACAAATTTTAGTCTCGGTGTTGATTTCAAGACCTCAGTACAAGTTTCAAGACCGATACAAGTTTCAAGTCTGTCGGGCGTATGTGGGTGAGACTCACTTTCAACCGAAGCGACACAACAAGCCCACGTTCGATCAAGCAGTGCAGTAACCCCACGAACGAAGCGGCGCAACAGTCGGTCGATTAGGCACATCCCCACGATTGACGAAGCGGCGCAATAGCCCCTCGACCAAGCAATCCTAGCAAGGTCGATCGAGCGAGCAAGACCGACATCATGCTAGGGGAACACTTTTCTCGGACGTCTCTTGAACGTGACATGCTCGAAGGACAGACGACCCGTCTCTCCCCGGTAACATCTAACATTGTCTCATAAGTTTTATCTTTAATCTGTCACCATCTCATGCCTACCACACAATAGTGTAACCATTGTGTGCTAGGCGAGGGGACTTAATGTTGATGGTGGATTTTCGTTCAAGGTTGAGTTTGTAAAAAACGTAATAATCATGCGCCGACATCTTGTAAAAGATAAAGCCATTTATAAGTGTTGGATACTCCCTCACTTAATTCAAATTTGTATTTCCCCATACCCATTATCGGTGTGGCATGATTTACTAAGTGTTACTCTTACGAGTAACACGAACCTCCAAGCACTATAATGAATCCATGTAATGAAATACCCGTCAGGCCGATTCTCGGTGTGTTATACTAGCCCGAGCCCTCTCGGTGTGTTATACTAGCCCGATTGAGCCCCTCTCGGTGTGTTATACTAGCCCGATTGAGCATCCGAACTTGATCAGATCGGTCTCGGATATGATCGATCGCAATCATCCAACTCCACAAGCATGATTGGATGACCACAGATCAATTCCATCACCCCCAAGCGTGTATGGAATACACACGCCTTAGCCTGCCAAATATGATCGATCGCGGTCATCCAACTCCACAAGCATGATTGGATGACCACAGATCAATTCCATCACCCCCAGCATGTATGGAATACACACACGCCTTAGCCTGCCAAATATGATCTGATCGCAGATCATCCAACTCCACAAGCATGATTGGATGACCACGGATCAATTCCATCACCCCCAAGCAGGTATGTAATACACACGACCGACCCGCATGGTCGACCATTGGCCTTTGCTTGCCAAGAAACCGTCCATACCAAGCATTATGGGCGGAAAACCCTAAATTAGGGTTTGCGGCATATTACATATGTCGCAAAACCTGTCTCAACCGTCCGTCTCGCAGGCATAGATGGAGGGTGTAGATGTAGACTCAAAGGCCCGGAGCATGTCGACACAATCACCATGTGACCGCCTACACGCTTGACCACCCGGTCAAAGCCAACCGTGGTTGGTTACAAAAACCGTCCGCCCAAAAGAGCATGGTCGCGCGGCTTTGAAAGCCAAAAATAGGGTTTGAGCCATCACGCGCGCCCATCTTCTCCGGCACGAATGGAGGGTCACAGATCAAATCGAGCAGTCCCGCCATACCAAAGCATGACCACCGTGGGCCCATCTACCTCCTCTTGCGGTCGGCCAAGGCACATCATTCCCGGCCAACCCAAAACGCACGCCCAAACTCGTGCGGTTACACTCCCAAATCCCAAACTGATCTCGACCGCTCAACTTCACCGGATGATTTGAATGGCTTAGATCACGTTTTCATGGGATAATCAGATATAGGTGTGAACACCAACCTACCACCTACACGGTAGTATGATCGACCAAAACCAACCAATGTTGGTCGCTTCAAACGCGTGCCCAAACTAGGGAAATCACGCGGGTTTCCAACTCCTTTGCGGCAAGGATTTGCCGCAAACCGATCTCGACCACTCCTCTTTACCGGTCAAATTGAGTGGCCCAGATCGCGCTTTCATGAGGGAACGGAATACAGGCGCCTACACCATCATGCCGTCAACACGCATGTATGGTCGGTCCTCTCCAAATTCCTTCCCATGCTTGGTTTCGACCAAGCTGAAGAGTGATGCTTGCGCACCTCTTTAAAAAACCCTAATTTCATCAACGGTCGCAGATGAGTGTCTCAAACATCATCTCATCCGTCCGACCTCACCAGCTTGGTTATACAACCCTGGTCAGGAGTTATTTGGTTAGTGAGCAGTCATTACACGTCACTTTACCACACCGTAATGCAGTACCTGCATAAAATACACACGATCTTTGCACAAGTATCGACTTTCGAATAACGCAATTATTCAATTCAAAGATTACATGCTATCTTTCGTGGACCCACGATCCACATTCCGGACATCAATCATGTCACAAACTGGGGGATACTTACTGGGGTATTGGTCTGGCGGTTTACAGCGTGCAGCGTGCAACGCGCCATCACAAGAACGTGTTAGGGAGTCATGGACGGTTAGAGATGAACAGGAAAAGTGGGCAAGACTGGTCGTGCGTTACCGACACACAACTCCACTACTCCATCATTCCACTACCTCCACTTCCCACGAGAAACGTGAATGAGGCTCAATGACTTGTATAAATAGGTTCTCCGCCCTATTTTCAAACGACAGCAAGGGAAACACAAGCCAGGACGAGACAGAAAACCAAGTGTTGATACCGTCATATTCAACCATCTTCTGTCACAAGTCATAGCAAGCCAACACCTTCACAATCTCAACACATTCTTCGCTTCCCTCCCTAAGATCAACCCCATCTCCTTCACTTTGTGACCGAAACAAGTCTGGAACGCCATTTCTTGGTTTAGGCCGGACCTGTGATGAGTGGGGTCCTAGTACTCGTGTTACCTCATTATCATGACATAGATATTATGTTTTGTTTGTTGATGACTTTAGTAGATTTCATTGGATTTATCCAATGCAAGCAAAAACTGAAGCTTTACAATGTTTTCAGCATTTCAAAAATCTTACTGAAAATTTATTCAAGACAAAAATTCTTTCTTTTCAAACTGATGGTGCTAGTGAGTTGGTTAAAGGACCTTTTGAATCTTTTATAGAGTCATGTGATATTCAAATTAGAATATCTTGTCATAAAACCCCAGAACAGAATGATCTTGCTGAAAGGAAGCATAGACATATTACTGAAATGGGCAATTCTCTTCTTTCCAATGCTTCTTGTCCAAAAGAGTATTGGTATGATGCTTTTTTAGCGGTTACTTTTCTTATAAACAGAACTCCTACTCCATTTCTTAATAATAAATCTCCTTTTCAAGTTATATAATGAGCATCCAAATTATTCTTTACGGAGATTTTTTTGTTGTATTTGTTATCCTTTTTTGGGTCATTCAAGAACTGACAAGTTATCTCCCAAATCTGTGAAATGTGTATTCATAAGTTATAGCTCATTACATAAAGGCTATAAATGCTATAATCCTGTTTTAAAGAAGACTTACATTTCAAGACATGTTATATTTTTAGAAAAAGAATTTTATTTTTCAACTTCTTCTTCTACTGAGTCTTCAACTGTAATCGAAGTTTCATCTGTATCATCTTATGTTCCTTCATCTACAATTGTGACAAGATCTAAGACTGGCATTACAAAACAAAAAGTTTTTCCTGATCATGTTTTACATCATTATGTTAAGCATCTATTCCATCTGCTTTTTCTTCTTTGCTTTCAATTCTTACTGAGCCAAAATCTTTTAAAATTGTTATTCAAAATCCTAAATGGAAAGTTTCAATGAGAGATGAAAATGATGCATTAATTAGGAATGGTACATGGGATTTGGTTGACCTTGAGCCTCATATGAATGTTTTAGGATGTAAATGGATTTATAGGGTAAAGTTGAAGTCAGATGGAACTGTGGATAGGCTCAAGTCAAGAGTGGTTTCTCAAGGCTATAATCAACAAGATGGAATAGATTATAGAGAAACTTTTAGCCCTGTTGTAAAGGAAACTATAGTTATTGTAGTTCTGACTATTGCTATTACTAGAGGTTGTCCAATAAAACAATTGGATGTTTCAAATGCTTTTTTGCATGGTGACTTAGTACAAGATGTTTACATTAAACAACCACTTGGTTTTGAGAGTGCTAAATTTCCAAATAAAGTTTGTAAATTGGAAAAGAGTCTTTATGGGTTAAAAAAATCCCCAAGGGCTTGGTTTGAGAAATTTAGTACTTCCTTGATATCTTATGGATTTGTGAGAACAGTTTTAGACTCTTCTATGTTTGTTTATGTTGCTGGTTCTAAAATGATGGTTTTGCTGCTGTATGCATGATATAATTCTTACTGGTTCCTCCGAGGTTTTGCTTGCTCATTTGATTAAATATCTTAGTTCTTCTTTTGCAATACACGAATTAAGGGATTTGCATTTTCTTTTGGGAATAGAAGCAACTAGACAAACTGATAGTATTGTACTAACACAAAAGAAATATACTTTGGAGTTATTGGAGAAGGCAAAAATGTTAGAATGCAATCCTTGTAGGACACCAGTAGCTAAGGGTCCCAGAGTATCTATATCTAATGGTGTTTTGTTATCTAATGCATCTGAATACAGAACTATAGTTGGAATGCTTCAATATTTGTGCTTGACAAGACCAGATATTTGTTTTGGGGTTAACTATGTGAGTCGGTATATGCATGCTCCTACAGATATTCATATGTTATTAGTCAAGAGAATATTGAGGTATTTGAAGGGTTCAATTGGTGTTGGAATCACAATGAGGAAAGGTGATATTACATCTTTGACAGCATATACAGATTCTGATTGGGGTAACCGCCCAGAAATAGCAAGGTCTACTTGTGGTTATGCTATCTTTTTGGGCTCTTCTTTGTTTTCTTGTTCTAGAAAAAAGCAACCTACTGTATCTAGGTCTACAGCTGAGGCAGAATATAAATTTTTGTCAGTAGCTACTGCAGAGTTGGAGTGGCTTTCTTCAGTTGTTTCTGAATTACATATTTCTTTAGCACAACCAATTAATCTAGTATTGTGACAGTACAAGTGCGATTTATTTGTCACCTAATCCCGTGTCTCATTCCAGGGCCAAGCATATAAAGATACATTATCATGTTGTCAGAAAGTTGATTACAAGTGGTTTTTTGTCTGTTCAACACATTGCTTCAGAAAATCAGTTAGCTAATTTATTTACTAAGGGTCTATGTGCTCCAGTTTTTAGTTCTTTGTTACATCAACTGTTAGGAACATCTCCTTCAACAACTACTACTGATGATTCCACTGGTGCTAAAGACTTTGCAGTTGATGTCTATACTACATCATCTTCTGCTTCTTTAGACTGTGCTCCATATCAAACAAGATAAGTTTCTTTTTAGTTTTGTTTGTTGATGTTTAAGATTTCTTTTCTTTATACTGTGTTTTTTGTTTTTCAAACTATTTCAAGTTAGCCTTTATCAGTTTGAGGGGGGATAATAGGATAGTCAAGTCAAATAAGTTTGACTTGACTCAGTATAGTTTGAGTCAGTTGTCTGAATCAGAAACGGTTTAGTTGAGTCAGTTATCTGACCTAGACATCTAATATTTCATGTAATAAATGTGTATGAAACATAATCTGTATCTTTTATCTTGACAATTTCTGTAATACAATTCTTCTTCTTCATCATCATCCCTGCCTTTACTTTTCATACTTCTTGATTATCATGAGAGCATAAATATTTCTCATGAAGTAGTACTTACAGTAACATCAGGGTCACGAAAGACAAGAGTAGAAGTATCAAACAATGTAGTTTGTGCTAGTTCATAATATGCAAAAGAACATTAATCAAAGACTACATGTCGTGAATTATATATTATGCCAATTATTGGATCTCAGTATCAATATTTCTTGTTTTTGTTGATGTAACCGAGAAAAATATAGTGATTACGATTGAACCGATATCAAGCACAACTAAAGGTCTTCAAGAAATTGGAATCCGGAACTTCATTCAAAAGTTTCTTAAATGGAGATAAGAATCCAATGGATGTTGATGGAAATCTATTGATTATATAAGCGGTTGTATAGCATGCTTCAAACCAAAATGAGTCGGGCACTCTGGAATGAACGAGAGAGCATTTGGTGATGTCAATAAGACGTGAGTGTCTAGAAGTAGCTATACCATTCTGTTCTTGACATGAGAACTCATATGTAATCCACATTAATCAAAAAATATACCCACTTCTTTATGAACAAATTCACTACCATCATCAGTATGAATAACTTGAATTAAATGTGCAAGATTTTCTCAATATACGACTAAAAATGAACAAAAACTCTATAGAGAATGGATAAGTCCAACAAAACTTTGTAAAATTAACTAAAATTAATTATCACATGATCATATCGATAGCCAAAGAAACAAAATACAAGTGCAGGACCTCGTATATCGATATGTAACAACTCAAGGGGTTTAGTAAAAACAGATGAAGATAGTATGAAGGGTTTCTTATTACTATAACTTACAAACTTTGCAAAATAAAGGTTTAGATTTAACATTATGCAAATTCAAATCTTTGCATAACTTATTGAAAGAAGGAAAAAATGGGTGCCCTAGTCGGCAGTGCCAAACATCATTCAAAAATTTAGAATTAAATATGTGAGATTTGTGGTTCTTCGTTTGTGAATTAATACACAAATAGAGGGTTGTTAGAAGTAGTAGGTACATGAAAAATATAGTTGAGATGGAAATCATGATTAGAAACAAGGGAATTTGCATGCATCCTTGACAATGTTTATCTCCGCAATACCAGTTCTAGTATCAAAAGAATAAGGATGAGGAGTAGCACATGAATCAGTACTACTACTATAATTTTCAGTATTATACCATGGATTTTCCACAAAAAACTCAGCACATGAAAGCATAACAGTAAAATTATTTGGTGGTGATCGTCCTTGAAAAAGAAATTGATTATGTTGATGCATTCATCACCATAATGACCAAGCTTTTTACATATTTGACAAATTAGTCTAACTTAGGATGAATAACTTGAATTTTTGTTAGAATGGAAAATAAAATTCATATTGTGACCAAAGAAATTACCCCTATTAGTAATTATGTAGAATTATTCTTTTCTTAAATATACTATCCTCGTTGAGAAGAAGACTGTTTCTGAAACTTAATTTGACACGATCTTAACTCGAATGGGAGTGCAGAATGAATCACATTCGGAAGGAAGAACCGGGTTAAAATGTGTAATATAATTGTAATGCACCAATTTGATTGCAGAATTTTAAAGAAACAAGAAAAAATTAAGAAACTTTAAGAACTGATATCTGTGCTGAAAAGACGAGGGTACCCAAATATACCTCAATCTAAAACTTTTCCACTTATAAGTCTTTTCTCCGAAAGTGATTGTCTATGGACTGAGTCGAGACAATACAACTAATCGGTTCACACTTCGTGTGATTATCTATGGATATGAGATCGAGACAATACGACAACAAGATAACTTGTGTGATTGACTATGGATACAAGATCGAGACAATACAACAACGAAGTATGTTTACTTGATAAAAGGTTCGAACTTAATCAAACACAATAGGATTGCTATCAAGTAAATAGGAATTAACGTTTGTGTATTTTACTTCTAGATAATAAAAACAATTATAATTGCGGAAATAGAAAAGTAAAAGACACAGCAAGATTTTGTTAACGAGGAAACCACAAATGCAGAAAACCCCCAGGACCTTGTCCAGAATTGAATACCCTCATGATTAAGCCGCCATACAAAATCTAAACCAACTTCGTATAGTTGAGACCAAGCAACTAAACCTATAGTTCACCTAGTTCCGTCTGTATCCCTGCGCCTCCAACTTGCAATAAGTCACGCACTTGGAAAAATTCCTTTGGTTCGTATTCCAAACAGTAAAGGAACAACAAATCTGTTCGGTAACAACTCTTTTCAAACAAGTGATATGAGTTTGACAAAAGGCTCTTCTGTTTATCCTAATAATCTCCTTTGTCCTGTCCTTAGATCTATCTTGTCAACAACTACCAAAGTAATTGTTAAGATTATTTGAATCACAAAGAAACGTATTGATGCCAATCTACTCAACTAATCAATCAAATCTATCACAAAGATAAATCGATTATAGTTGGATCCCCAGCCGATCAAGTTTTGTGCACACCAAAGATTATGAACCCAAATCAGAAATCTTCTTCGTCTTCAAATCTTCTTAGATCTTCAATAAACACCTGCACAAAATCAACTTGAATCTCTTGTGATCAATCACTGATGTATTTTTGATAGTGGTAAGAAGGTTGTCGTTCACTCGGACTTGATGAGATTGATTTTTAAGGCTGAATTAAAGATAATAATAAAACTAGCAAAAATATACAAAATATGAGTAACAAGATGGAGGGACACTGGGGCTCAGGATTTCATCAAACAATAATTTTATGTGGTTCAAATATGAATTCTAAACAGTAATAGCTCATAAAAATTCATTGAATCTAATTCATTGCCTAAAGTAGATTTCGAAAATAATGGATGTAAATCTAAAGCATGGGATATCAAAACATTTAAGAAAGCATAACCCATCAATTGAAATGACAACCATTCATCGAAAATCATAAATCAATTAAATAAACTTTAAAAAACTCATAATAAAATTAATATAATTACCGCATTAATGAGATTTGGTTTCCTCCGTCGTCCTAGAGATGGGGTTTAGCTCCTCATGATAATACCAGAGACGATAATATGATTAAATAATTTTATTTTATTAATCACCATTGGAGTTCTCACAATAAACCGTACAATCCTTTTTCTAAAATAATAATAATCAGAAACAGTAGAAAATAGAATTGATAATATTAAACTCCAAATGAAAGAATGCTCTTGGCTCCTGACTACCGCCTCCCAAAATGCTCTCTTGCTCACTATTTATACACACAAACCCATTACTCAAATATATTCTTCCATAACTCCAAAATCTTCTTCTTTTTAATTAAAAATATCTTCAAGAATTTTTCTTCTTCTTTATATTCTCTAAATTTCTTTATCAAACCCAAATCTTATTTAATTCGCAGAATCAAATCCAAGAGAAAATCCTCTAAGATATCTTTCATGTTTAATAGAAGATAACTTCCCTTTGTTTCAAAACTCCGGTAATTAATACTCATATATTCCCTGTCTTAAAAATTGTAAATCCTTTACTGTTGAAACCCAAATTTCGCCAATATACTGTTTGAAAATGAAAAAGAAGGTGGTGCCCCTATCCAAAGTGCATGTGCCTTTATTAATTTTCTCAGAGAGGTGCAAACATCACTATTCAAGCAACTTTTTCCACAAGAGATTGTTTCTCCAAACGCACCTATAAATACACAAAATACCATAGTAAGTAAAAATCGAGCACTAATAATACAGAAAATTGAGGACAACTTAGACACAAAAATGTGTCTATCAAATACCCCCAAACTTATTATTTGCTAGTCCTCGAGCAAATTTATTCTAGAAATTAAAATCCTAACTCACTTGTCAGCAGTATCGAGATTGCACTTAGCATTTGCAACAAGTCTTTGAACCCCTAGGTGGCTCTAGTGGCCGATTTATAGTCTCGGGAGGGTTTACCAGAGGTGTACCCACAAAACCTTTACTCCAGACCCTAGCTATTTACGCAGAACCTTGGAAAGCACTAAAGAATCTCCTTGGTTGGCATACTCTCATTGACTACGGGAGGAAGTACCCTGATGCGAAATTCCAATTGTTGTACACGAGTTTGCACTCAAGCATACTAAAATTCATATAAAGTGACAGAGCTCTACTTAGATAGTTTCTGGACATCATAACCGGAGTCAACCAATCACATGGAAAGATTAAGAAGATGGATGTAGAGAAAAATGTAGATGGTTTAGATGTTGACTAAGGTGAACCTATCCTAATGGACTGAGATACCGGTATGACTAATATCAACACAGCTGGCATATACAAGGGAACCAGCGGGTGATAATCCTAACTCTAGGTCAACACAACCGGCATATACAAGGGCACCAAAGTGGTCGACTTTATTGAATTTATTTCGGTTGGTCTGATGGTCAGGTTTTTTTTTTTTTTTTTTTTTTTTTTTTTGTTTGTATCTCAATCACTCTATTTCACCCAATCACTTATAACAAAATAAAAACAGAAGGTGAAAAGAATTCAACGAGATATGGCGAAACTACCATGTTTTTTTTTTAATTCTAACACCTAAGCTATGTGCTTTTATGAATAGACTCTTTAGATGTTTCCATCTAATCAGATTGGTTCCTCAACTCCTACAACTAAGATGTTCACATCCACTTAGGTTGGTTAGTGTCAACCTTAATAAGCATAAATTTCTAGGCTCTGGAGTTTATTTATTGCAACTAAAAAGTTTCTCCCATACCCCCAAACTTAAATCTAACATTGTCCTCAATGTTCTAAAGATAAAATTAAAATCATGAACAAGGATAAACTGTTACCAGTTGAAACAAAATAGTTAAGGAAAGATATTACCGTGTTGCATGAGCATGGGTTACCTCCCAAGAAGTGCTAAGTTTAAAGTCTTCAGCCAGACATCGGAAGGAATTAGTCACCTCATAGAATCATAAAATAATAGGCGGAATAACTGCGGATCACCAAAACCAAATAAGGCTATCACAAGTAAAGGGAATCTGTAACATGCCAAATAAAGCACACCCTTGTATAGTTTCCTGTTTAAGACAACTACATCTAGCTGTGGTTCAGGTTCAGGTTCAGGTTCTATAACTGGGTCTAGATAAAATATTTTCATGGGTTGCGTTTCCTCATAAATTAGATCTGAATGTTCAGGTTTCTAGAGTCTGGAAAAACTCAAATAAAAACTTAGAAGCACATAATAATAACCTAAATAATTTAGGATCCTCTAAGTCAATCAGTTTTGACTTACACAGCTGACCACAATAAGATTGGTGGTCTTTCTTAAGCAAATGTGTCGACCCTAATATCCTAAAGTAATTAGGTTTAGTCTCAAAACTTAATAATTGACACATCTGAAACTTATACGTTCCCACAATTGGTTGAAAAATATTTGGTGGGAAAACAAAGTCAATTTGGGTATTATCGCCCTGGTAGGTAAACCACATCAACCAGAGGATGGGTATCTAACAACTGAACTTCTTCATGGACATTATTAGGTTCGGGAGAGCTAGTATGAAGGTAATCTGGCACAATGGTTGAGGCACATATATCAAGTCCCAAGTGAGGGACCTTTCTAAGAGTTAAAGCACATGGAGAATGATAATAACCCCCAAACTTAGAGTTTTCAGTGTCTCTAGAAAGACTAGTCACAACTTCCCTAATTTCTAGGTCACCAGATTCTTGGAAATGGTCAATTGATTCTTCTAAGTCAAGCTCATCCTCACACATCTCTACGAGTTCACTTTCTTTGTCTAAGACTATTGTTTCTAAATCGCTAGACTCAAAATAAACTCGTTCCTCTAAACCTTCATTGGCTTCGTGAAAAGGAAATACTACATCGTCTAAAATAGGGATATTTCTAGTCAAACCCTCGTCCTTTTGAATAGGTGAATAATTATTAAAATTATTTGGATTTGTACTAGAATTAACATTATCATTATAAAGCTCATTGGGAGTAACAAATTCCTCATCACTATGCCTACATATTTCAGATTCTTCATCAATATTATCCTCATCACAATCATCATTATAATAACATGAAAATGATCGAACCTCATCAAACAAGTAAAATTCTAACCTCGTCATCCGATTATAAAAATTGTGCTCATTTTCAAAGAGTAATTCTAGCAATTCTTTCTTCCGTCTCTAACTCCTTGTCTCATGAAATCAATTGAAACTGCTCATTTTCAAGAGTATATTGGAAAGCAATGTATTGGCTCAAGAGTAATTTAGTAATTCTTTCTTCCGTCTCTAACTCTAACCTACGTGTTGTACCTCGGTTAACTTACATGTTGACTCAGCTAACTTCAGGTTATCTTCTAAAGATTTCACTCACTGCTTTCGTCCATAACTAAATTTGTGTCCGCTAAATGTGTCGACTCAAGTAACTTACGCGTTGACTCAAGTATCTTACGTGACATCTAGAGAAGAGGAATTATAGGAATTTTGCTCGTATGACCGGTATTTATGTGAATAGTAATTGGGCCCACCATGGTATGAGCCATAATCTTCAAAAGGTTGGCGTTATCAACCACTATTCACACTATGGTCAAAGTAATGTCCATTTTGGAAATCAGTCGGATATTCATTGTTTTGGCTATCATAATACCAGTTAGACATTCTCAACACAAAATAAACCCACTTACAGGGGATTCACGGGTGTTTATAAAACTTACCTTTCAAACAAGTGATGAACTGTTTCGACAAAAGACTTTGATGTCGTTTATCCTAATAATCCGAGACTTTCGTCCTTCGTCCTTCCCCGCAGCAGATTTAAACGAACCCTTCCTTAGGGTTTTAAAAATAATAATATCCAAAAGTCCAAAAATAAAAAAGTCCAAAAATAAAAATAAAAATTACAAAACTAATTACCTAATTACAGTTTCTAAAATAAATAAATAAATAATAATACTATATACAAAATTTTCTTCTTCACTCCGTTCGGATCTCTCTTTTCTTTCCTATTTTGGCTTTGCTTTTCTTTTCAGCACTTTGTCTTTTTCATAAGCTCCGTACCAAGTCTGAAAGCAAACAGAAAATACCGAAACGCGTAAAAAGGAACAAAAATAATAAAAATAAAAATAAAAATAAAAACCTAAAAACAAATCTATACACAAGTCCGCATCGGCGGCGCCAAAAATTGATGTATTTTTGATAGTGGTAAGAAGGTTGTCGTTCACTCGGACTTGTTGAGATTGATTTTTAAGGCTGAATTAAAGATAATAATAAAACTAGCAAAAATATACAAAATATGAGTAACAAGATGGAGGGACACTGGGACTCAGGATTTCATCAAACAACAATTTTATGCGGTTCAAATATCAATTATAAACAGTAATAGCTCATAAAAATTCATTGACTCTAATTCATTGCCTAAAGTAGATTTCGAAAATAATGGATGTAAATCTAAAGCATGGGATATCAAAACATTTAAGCAAGCATAACCCATCAATTGAAATGACAACCATTCAACGAAAATCATAAATCAATTAAATAATAGTGCAAATAATCATAATAAAATTAATATAATTACCGCATTCATGAGATTTGGTTTCCTCCGTCGTCCCAGAGATGGGGTTTAGCTCCTCATGATAATACCAGAGACGATAATATGATTAAATAATTTTATTTTATTAATCACCATTGGAGTTCTCACAATAAACCGTACAATCCTTTTTCTAAAATAATAATAATCAGAAACAGTAGAAAATAGAATTGATAATATTAAACTCCAAATGAAAGAATGATCTTGGCTCCGGACTACCGGCCTCCCCAAATGTGCTCTCTTGCTCACTATTTATACACACAAACCCATTACTCAAATATATTCTTCCATAACTCCAAAATCTTCTTCTTTTTAATTAAAAATATCTTCAAGAATTTTTCTTCTTCTTTATATTCTCTAAATTTCTTTATTAAACCCAAATCTTATTTAATTCGCAGAATCAAATCCAAGAGAAAATCCTCTAAGATATCTTTCATGTTTAATAGAAGATAACTTCCCTTTGTTTCAAAACTCCGGTAATTAATACTCATAGATTCCCTGTCTTAAAAATTGTAAATCCTTTACTGTTGAAACCCAAATTTCTCGCCAATATACTGTTTGAAAATGAAGAAGAAGGTGGTGCCCCTATCCAAAGTGCATGTGCCTTTATTAATTTTCTCGGAGAGGTGCAAACATCACTATTTGAGCAACGTTTTCCACAAGAGATTGTTTCCCCAAACGCACCTATAAATACACAAAATACCATAGCAAGTACAAATCGAGCACTAATAATACAGAAAATTGAGGACAACTTAGACACAAAAATGTGTCTATCAATCACACACAGAACGGAGTATGTTAACAATGGATTATCACAAGACATCTTTAGATCTACAAACAGTCTAAAGATCCCCGTCGAAACTTCGATCTAGTTTGAGTGAATCTTACATCAGAAAAGAAGATTCTCAAGCATAAACAAACTAGGTGCAATCAAAGTTCAAGAACCGTTAGTCAATAAAATCAATCGAAAACTAATAATAAACTGCAATTATCTAGTTTCCCACCAACGGTACTCGTAGAGCTTCCCAATCCTAAAGAAGTCTTTAAAACGAGCGGTCGTAAGAGATTTCGCCTAATTAGGGTACTTTCCTCTCCGAATAGACGGCTCCACCAGTAACAACACAACAAGGTAATTTTGCTGTCTCTGAGGATTATTAGTTTGCTTGAAATGCAAACTTCAATATTTATAGACCAAGGAATTTCCAAAACCGAAAATATTCTCAATGCAATATATTTCCAAATTCGGTTTCCATAATTCCTGGAAATGCTTTGTCCAAATATTGACCGAAATCTCAGTAGAAAATCTCCAATTAGTAAATGCACATTACCAATTTTTATTTTCTAAAGATGCATTTTAATTGCTGGAAATTAAAATCATATAAAACTAAAAACCTTAATTAAAAGATTCTTAATTTATTTCGATCCGGGATTCTTCTTTAGCTATCAAGGAATATCTTTGAACAATAAAAGATAAGCGTTACTGCACATGTTCAAAGTATGTCGACATCTTTACTTTGTAAATCCTTTTTCATATTTACAATCTTGGAACCGATTTGCCACACTTCCAAACAAGTTTAAAATTGGTTCATCTGACTTCCAAGAACTATGTGATTGATTATCCTATCAAATCACCAATCATGGGTTTCAGGGTTCTACCAAAACAAGTTTCGGTTCTACCTCCATGTGGGTACTAGGATCAGTCACACTAGCTTTCCAAAATTTGGTTGACTAGGTACTAGGATCGGTTACCACATATTTATAGTATCTAACTTGTATTCGGCTGCACAAGTCATAGGATCGGTTATCAATATCTAAGACTTGTTGTACCTCTTACAAGGATCGATTCCCCTTTGCTTGTGATCGGTTGCACCTCTTACTAGGATCGGTTCCCCAATGTCTAGAGTTGGTCATACCAATTACAACATCTCAGGTGATTACTTAAGATCGGTTTCACTAATAAAAGTCATACCAATACAAAAGTCAGGCCTTGTGAATATTTTTACCAAGATACATAAACAATTTATGAGCGGTTATACTAAACAAACATATTGGTAATCCAAAGATTTGCAATGAATAACAATACCAATAAGCCTAGCGATTTCCCTTTCGATTCATAAAACAAGTTTATGAATTGTACTTCCTTTAAACGAATGTAAAACATTGTTTCCTAGGAAGAAATCTTCACCCATACCCATACATGATCACAATAGCATTCATACGATTATGTCGATGTCTTATATACGAAGTTCAAAAGATAGACGTTATACTTCGTATTGTAATTACTTAATACTATGTCTAACTAGAGTATAATCATTCACAGCTTCGCAGTTATGTTTTCAATATGCACGACTTGAAAGATACGTTAGGGAATGAAACAGTTCAAGTCAAATATTACTAACCTCAAGTGGAAGGATGATGTCGTCGTTGTAGCTCCTCACTTCTTCACATTCTTCAAGTCTTCACGTAATACTTGTAATGTCTCATATCCTAATACTTTCAAGCTAACCTATACGAAGTTGACTCTAGTAAATAATCAAGCTACTCTTTAAATGAGTTTTGGTTCACTAAAATATGACAACCAAACTTGACATACCAACGCTTGGTGGGTTCAACCGAGCTATGCTCTAACATGGGAAGAATTTGGAGAGTTTCTTAAAAGAAAGTTTCCAGTTAAACAACTTGAGTTTGACAAAGTATGAGTGTACCTGATTGATTAATAGAATTTAATTATCGGAGAGTGCAGAGAATGTGAGGTGGATCGAGATGTGAAACTAGGGATTCACCTTTGGCACCATACTAATGAATGATTAGAGTTTTCATTAAGATCCAATAATCGATTACATATTTGGTGGAGAATGGATGATCCCGGGTCATCAATAGTAACTAACCAATGTCTATTATTATTAATTGTTCGGAGTCTTTCTATATTAAAACTCTTCGAATACTCACTAAAGAAAGTTAAATTGAACTTAGAATATTTTTGTTTCGATGTTGCAGGCTGATAGGTGCCACCATCACCATGCATGGGAGAATTAACTACTCAATAAAAGATGATATACTAGAAGGATATCAGAAATCCTCTCGAACGTACCAAATGATTAATTCTTGTTCTTAAATGAAAAAGAGAATACAAACAAAAACAACTATGATTGCTCAAATTTGACTATATCCCGAAGGAATAATTTAACTTTGATTTTAGTTTTTAAAATATATAGTAGAATTGTTTAGGAAAAAACTTGTAAAATCCAACGCTAACATTGATAAGTAATTCAAAAGCAACAAGGGTACTAATAGTGTGGCGGCATAGATGAAGCAAATGTTGAATTTTATAGGTTTGGAGAAGTTAATTGGTAATCAGAAGAATGCAACGAGGATGGGCATTGTGTGACAATAGGGATAACACGTATAATTTTTTCTTTTATTTTTTAATTTAAGAAAATTTTATTACGTTAATTTAATCGTTTACAAAAAGAGTTATCTTGCCTAACCAAATTCAATACATCGGGTGGCACATTCTCAACATTAGAAAAATTAATATGTTCCTCTTTCGATTTCTTAGCTATCAAATAAGTTACATTATTACCGAATCTTCTAACTGACTTATAAAGCCAGATAGAATTACATGAAAATCATCTTTAATTTCTGAAATATAATTCTGATTGGCCCATTAGATATTGGGTTCAGATTTATTGGAACACCACTTTATTAACTCTAGATTCTTTTGGCAACTTGACTGCTTCAACAACTTGGTCTACTATTCATTCTGAATTGTGTCCACCATTAAAGTATCTCCTTTTTGCTCCATGGCATTATTAGTTTTTTAAACTATGAGTGTGCGAAGAAACTTTGTGCTCATAAGGTCTTTTTACAGCTCGTTTGTTTTCTGATGACTCGAATGTGGATATTAAACGATACTTGACTCGACACGAGCCAGATATCAAACCGTTTGATTTTTAGTTTGAGTCAGATCTGACTCGCTATCCGACTCAGACCTAATACGTAATCCAGATCTGTTTGACTCAATGAATTAAATACACTCTGACATATGGGACCAGGCCACTGACTCACATTTTTGAGTGAGTTGAGTCAGATCTAACTAAAAAAAAAACACTGAGTCAGATCCAGATGAGTCTAATGATTTCAGTCAGCTTTAGACGAGTCAGATTCAGGGGGCAAAAAACATGATGTTACTCTGATTTACCACTATTCTTGAATCATTAAGTGGTCTGATGATTCTCATTCTCCCTCGCACTGCGAAGATAAGGTTTGAACCCCTTAATTGCCAAATCAACTCCCTTGTAAAGGAGTTTAGATCAGTGACTGAGGGAAGATGATTTGCCGGTAGGATCGAAATAAACAAAGGGTTATAATTTACACTCTTGACCCCACAAATGACTAAAAATTAACAAACAAAAAAAAACTTATTTACACTGAGATTCAGAAACAAACAAGTGGGGATTTAAGAAATCGAAATGATACACCTACCAAATAATTCTCCCAAGAATTCTCCCGATACACATAGTTCTGGGGGGCTACACAAAGTATTATAAGGGGGTGAGCTTTGGGTCCCACTAGTTTTTGTGTAACGGGAAATTTTCGGGAGAGACTCTTCGGGACGTGAATCATTCTAGTTTAAGGACTCCACTTGTATCAATGTGGCTGCTTATGTGGTTTTGGATTGGATATAGTCTAGAAATCATTGTTCCACCTAAAAAAGAAAGGAAAAAGAAAACTATTGCTCCTCAACTCCAATTTTGCTCTCCCTCGGACAAAACTGTATGGAATGTCTAAACTGTAGACTGCTTGGTTAAATATCCTATACAAAAATTCCGATCATTGGAGTTTATGGATGGAGTTAACAAGACAGCAGTTTTCTGCTTCCATAAATCAGCAGCATTCCATAATTTCAAACTTTTTGACCTAAAGCTTTTCTCTTGTAAGCAACGCCAAACAGAAACCAAAGTCAGCAAACATATACTTTAGAGTCAAAACGCTGACCATTTGAGTCTAGAAGATAGAAGATCCAGTGGGACCCACATTTGACCTAGAGACTTGGACCCCCGGACATGATTTCAGCTGCCTACCATAAGGCAAAAAAATGAAATTTGTTACAGATGTGTCCAAAGTCTACACCAAACCAAAAAAGAAACCTCCTTTTCAGCCAAAAAAAACAAAAAAATTAGGCAAATTCAACAACTAAAATTTTGAAATAGAATTCGGCCATTAATTCTTTGAAATCAAAATGGATTACATTGTAATGAACTAAGAAAAATCTTCACTCCAATTTGCAGTAACAAATCCCATTATAAAATTTCAAGAGCTTTGAAGTATTAAGTTGAGATATAAAATCAAGAATTTTGATAATAACAGAGAAAAAGAATTTACATTGAAGGAAAAAAAAAAAAGAGAGTGGAAAACAGTAATGAACTAAATAAAAACTGAGTTGTTTTTGCTTCTCTATCTGTAGCTAGCTTGATTCTTTCCTCTTCATCATCATCTTCTGTGTATAATTGTAACTACTTACTTGTTGTGTAAAGGATTTGGACCAGTGGGCACTGCTCTCTTCTCATCATCATCTAAGCTAGTACCATTCTTATTCATGCTGTTAATGGTTGTGGTAGTGTTATTACGTTTGCATTGATTGTGTTGCTGCTGATGATGTTGATGACGATCAAATTTATTGTTCTTCCTGGATGTCCTGCACCTATTAACAACAAAAAAGGATGAACTCATTTTCCTTTGTGTTTGAGTTGGTGTCTGCATTATTTGATGATCTCTTAATGATGCTGCTGATGAGGAGGAAGAAGATGATGGTTTTGTAGTTTTATCATATGTAAAGAATATATCTCTTGCAACTACAACAACTGACTCATTTTCAAGGATCAAGTAAAGAAACCCAATAAAGAACACAAGAAACCTTAACTTCATAATCTCCGCACTGTAAATTTTGTGTGAGAGAGAGATATATAGCTAGAGAGATAGAGAAATAGAGAAAGAGAGACAAAAGGAGATAAAACAAGAGAAGAAGAAAGAGACCCACCTCCAGAAACTACTTAAAATGAAGAATGTGTGTATGGGGGTATGTGATGAGGAGAGAAACAAGCAAGATACAAAGATTAAATGAGATGATCAGTCGAATTAAGCAAAAGGAATACGGATACAGTAAGTAATGTATATATGATATGAAGAAGGGAAAGAATTGAGATCATATTAAAGATGGTACCTCGGATATACAGATCATCAGAGAAATAGAGATGGAGAGAGAGATTTGTATATAAGAATCTTGATATGTCAACATCTTAAATATATATATATATATATATATATACATCATATCAAAAGTATTGCGATTTTTCTGATCTTCTACCAAACTGCATTCAAAGCTATTCTGATGCAAAATTCAATTCCATACCAACAGCAACTACACATAAAGAGTGTGATATGTCATGCATGAATAGTTAACTAGTGTCTTGCGCTATCTTGATAGCCAAAGAGAATTTTAAATCTCCATACCAAATGATATGTGTTTAGAATGATAAAACAAATATTAATTTTACGTTTTTTTCTTTTTCTTTTGGTATGAATTCAAATACTACTTCGACAGAAACAGAATGCGAGTTTTGAAAAACAGTGCTGTTGTGAGTTGGCCCCTTTCCACGTGCTCTAGTACTGCACGGCTAAGGCAGTTGGCTCAAGTATCAAAATTGAAGACAGTACTTAAGAAACAGAGATGCAATTTAAGAGAGGCTCTGCCTCTCTTTTAGATAGAAAAAATTTAAGAGGTTTTTTTTCTTTCTGTTACCTCCACTTATTAGCTAGCTTTTAGGTAACTAGCTAGCCAAGCGTTATTATTTTACTACTTGTCAATCACGTACGCTGAAGATAGGATCCTCAATTCCAAGACCATAAGATCACCAGATAGAATGAGAGAGAACACCAACCAGATGAGAGGCAAAGGTGAAGGCCAGGGCTTGTAGTGTGTAACTAGGCAAGAGACACAATCTAAATCCTAATTCATAACAAACAATAGCTCAGGAACAGTGTGTATAGGGGGCAATATAAGAAGACTAGTCTGGCTCTGGCGTAAGCTTAAGACCCTAAACAATTTTCCGTTACAGTAAATAGGATGGTAGGTAAAAAAATAGTACCTATGACATGACACAAACAATTCTTTCTACTATTATTACTAATGTCTCAAAATAAGGGCCAAGGAGAGTGAAGTTATGAGTACTTTCTTTGTTGTCTACTCGCATGTCTAATAATCGTGCCTCATGTTTTTACAAGGCTGCTAATGGGGTACCATTTTGCTTGGGGGTGTACTAACCCATAGGCAAATGCTTTTTTGTCCTATATGCATATTGGTACACCCCCAAGCAAAACGGTACCCCCATTAGCAGTGTTGTGTTTTTAGTAGGTTCTGTTTGTAAAAAAAATTACAAATTACAAGATGAATACATTGATAACATAATACAATTAATATCATCAATGATAGAACAACTAAAATCATAGATAAATAACATACATATTAAAGGGCAGAGTTTCCACAAGAAAAATTTGATTTTTTGTAGCCATTTGATACTCCACAAGTATTTCCAGTCCAAATTGGCAATTTGATTAACTAATTTGCTGGCCAAAAGAAATTTATAAGCCTATTTGACAATTACCTTACTATCTTTCCCATAGCTCTAAACCAAAGAGTCGGGTCTATTATTATCAACAGAAATAGATATAGACAGAATATCATTTTGAACATCCAACGAAATAAGTTTATTTATGGCAGTAAGGTCTCATTGCTTTGTACTAAGGTCAATAACATCTTTAACCCTATGCCTAACAATATTATCTCGGTCTAAATCAATGACAACATATAAATGTAAATCTGAAACCCAAGGGTCATTCCAAAAATCCACCTTACTACCATCACCAATTCATCATCTCATGCATCCCTTAATAGCATATTTACCTCTAACTAAACTTCTCCAACTACCATAGAAACCATTTTTAACCTTACTAGATCAAAATCATTGTCCTTGTAGTACTAAGCTCTGAGGAAAAGAGTCATCTCATATTCAGGGCTCTCATATGATCCTCTAAGCCATCCTGGCTGACAAAGCAAAATTATTAAGATCCATATCTCTCAAACAATCCCTCCAAGGTCAACATGACTACAAACAATGGACCAATTTACATTATGCATCTTTTTAGGGTCTTTATCCCCATCTCACAAAAAAAAATTCTCCTAAACCTATCAATCTTGTTTATCAAACCTTCAGGCAATTTTAACATAGACATAACATGATTAGATACAAGATAAAAAACAAAGTTAATTAAGACACTTCTACCTGACATGTTAAGACTTTTTGATTTCCAACCAGCCATCCTATTGCTAAGATTTTCTTGAAGCTCAAAAAAGTTTTTTTCAGAGACTCTACCACACATCAAAGAAATTCCTAAATACTTACCTGGAGAAGCAGCCACTTGAACCCTTAGATCCCTAGCCATACCCATTGTGAAGCTTCTACCAAGATAACAAGAAGTAAGATGGTGTTGATGGTGGTTTTTAGATTAGGGTTAAAATCGTAAAACCTTGCATCTGATGTGACGTCACTCTACAAGGAAACAGAGCCACGTGTGCTAAGCTCTTCACTAGCATACTTATTGAACCGCTCAATACACTTACATGAAATTTATCCATATTAGCGAATGTATCAACCATCCCAGATGTTCTGTAAATTTTGGCACCTCGCGTATATTCACTTAATATAAGTTCCTCTGAATGCCTTCTATGTTATGTTCTCCGGCTGAACCCTTAATGTTGATATGGCATGACGATTTGTGTTCACTCGCAACAGAGTAGCACGAATCTCCAAGTATCAAAGATAAGGTCTTTGCATAAGGTATTTGAATCAGAAAAGCATGTTGCTCTCTGGCAATGAACTTAAAAGAACTCTGTGTAAACACATAGAACTCAATCAATCGTCCTGACTAACTTACAAAAGTTAGGGTTTCGCGCCTCTCGCAATGTACCAAACCTTGCTTGTCAAAATTAAGCCTAAGTAACTAATCCGCCATGGATTAGCAGGTGCAGAACCTCGCCCAGAATAAGAAAACAGGGAGCCGCAGCAGCAAAGATAGGCGTGGCTATGCCTTAGGCCAGCTAGCGCCATTATCCACACCCCAACCCTATTTCTCTCGACCAATCAGGTCGTTTTAAATTCTCCACACGCACACAAGTTGTGGCCGGGCCCATGCTTGCCGGCCCAACTTCTAATCGACCAATCAGAACGCCCAAAGCCGCCACACTCTCACCAGAAGTGCGGTCGCGCCTTGTGTTTGGCCGGCCCCCTTTTGTGGCCAATCAAGTAGTTATAAACTTGCCACCATACGTTAAAGGCCAAACACACCCTGCCGCGCCACCTTGCTAAACTGACAAGCCAAACGCGCCCTACCGCAACAACATATTGGTAGGCATGCCAACATGTTACTCTACCGCGGTAGCACTCCAACATGCCACTCTACCACGGCAACTTCGCAACATGCCAACTTCACAACATGCTACCTCGCAAACATGCCACTTCGTGGCAACCTGCCATAAATAGCCACCCACGGCAATTCCTACTCCTATGGTTGTTTCCACACTATGGCCTTTCCATAGTTTTTTTTGGCATAGCCATGGCGTCGTTTGCACAAAAGTAGCGCCATGCCGCAACCGCATGCCACGTGCACTAATTAGGCTTTCGACATGCCAAACCTTAATCCGGGCAAATTGCTACCAAAGCTAAATAGCGTTTCCCGAAAAAATGGGATTGGCGTGGAAATAGGGCCAATGTTGCCACGCCACATGTGGGTCCGACTCCACGGCGCCAAAACCAAGCCTTGGCCACGCCAAGCCCTAATTCTTCCACGACGCCAAACCCTAACTTTGGCCACGGAGCCAATTTTTAGCTTTGGCCATACCGCAACATCACCGGCATACCGCCATGCCACGGCTACGCCATTGGCATGCCACTATGCCATGGCTACGCCACTGGCATGCCATTAGCATGTGGCTGACACCACTTCGCTATACAACAAGATGTGGCCATAATCAATGGCCATCCTTCTTCATGAGATGCAATCTCAGCCATCCAAGTTCGCTACCGAACTGATGGACTTGTCGCAACTCTTAGGCGACCAACCGCCTAAACCCAACGACCATGGCTACGCCAGGCGCCACTTGCACCATCGTGCCACTGGCATGCACAAGTCATGCCGCAATACCACTGCGCCATTGTCAGGTGCCAACACAAGGTAGCCACAATCAACGGCTACCCTTATTCATAAGATGTGATCTCGGCCATCGAAGTTCGCCACCAAACCGGTTAGCTCGCGATAAGTTTTAGGCGACTAGCCAAAATGAGCCTAGCATCACATGCTATTTACCTGCGGCAAGCCTCTCGATTTTAACTTGCCACATGTAGCAAAAGTGCTACATGTTTTCCATGAAAACACTCGAGACATCAAAATATGTCATAAACTGGGGGTGCTCATCAGGGTATTGGTCTGGCGGTTTACAACGTGCGGCGTGCAATGCGCCCGTTACAAGAAAGTTTCATGAAGTGGGATAATTAGTGGTGGTGAAAAGTAACGGTGTAAACAATTCATTTCCTTCATCATGGAAGCGTAATGAATGGCGGTTACACGAATTCACTTCCCTCATCATGGAAGCATAACGTCTAACAGTTACACGTTACTCTTTTCTTCCACCACTTAATCGTTTCCACTTCCTACAAGACCAGGGTACGTTTCACTATGACTTGTATAAATAGGTCTCACCTATTTCCACCAAACGACAACAGGTTTTGGTCAGGAGAACAATACCATATCCAGAAACATCTGATAGTTTTTCATTCAACTAGCCAGTTCAATTTTCTGATACAAGTCACGAAACACCCACACTTCCAGAATCAACTATTCTGGTCTCAACACTTTCTTCGCTTCCCTCCCTAAGACCAGCCCTTCTCCTTCACTTTGTGACCAAAGCAAGCCTAGAACGGCCATTTCTTGGTTTAGTCCAGGATTGTACAGATTGATCTCTCGAATCAAAAGTACCCCCGTGCAGTACATTGTTTAGGGTTTAAACTCGTTTCTCACCCACACACAAAATTACCGAAAACAGCAGAAACCGTTTTCACCCACAAACAGATGGGTATATTTAGAATCACTGACAACTTGTCCTGACCATGTGCTGAACGTATCAAGAATAAGTCTCGGATTCCAAGCATTTTTGTAATTTTCCTTAAGAAATATTATGCCATCATCTGCATAAAAAGAGTGAGTAATCTTAGGGGCACCCTTAGCCACAGTGAAACCCTGCAAATACTTAGTGTTAATACCATTTTGGATCATTGGAAAGATCCTCTAAACATAAAATAAAAATAAGAGATAGCGGATCTCCTTGACGAATACCATTAGAGGGACTAAATTTCATACTAGGTGCACCATTGATAAGAACCTGGAATGTAACCATACTAACACAGGCCATGATCAAACTGCTTATTTTCTCAGAAAAACTAACACACTTCAGCATTTTCTTTATGAAAGGCCAACTGATCCTATCGAGGCCTTAATCAAAGTCCAGTTTAAGTGTCATCCATCCTTGGCACCTTTTTTTGCCTTAAAAAGTGCGTAATTTCATTGCATATGATGGTTGAATCAAATATTGATCTACCCTTAAAAAATGCATGCTGCTGATTTGAGATAATTTTCTTATAAAAGGCCTAATTTCATTAGTAAAAATCTTAGTTATTATCTTCATAGCATAATATACTAGATGACTGCTACAGTAGTGGGAGGCCGGCGAAGAAAAGGAAAACATAATTTTTTACATGTACGTTGGAGCTGCATATGCATAAATGTTTCTCCAAACTTTGATGTACGGTATTTTAAGTGTAGCAAAAGCCATGTATACTTGTTGACAAGTGACGATATACCTCCATACATGCCCCACGTGCAAGGCCACCTATATATGATCCGACCAAGAGGGCATTTTCGTATTTATACCGGACATGATAACTTATAACGCTATTCCATTTCTCTTCCCTAACCAGCCGCAGTCAATCTCATTCTCTATTTTTATCTGAACTTCTCAGATCTTCTCACTCTACACTTCTAGCCTTATTCTACTTGTATCCTCACTTAGCTGAACATCACGCCCCGTTTACTAACAATTGTATAATGTTTTGATAACTTTTAATTCAATTAGTATTAATTTTGTGTTTCAGTTTTAAATGGCCAGCCTCAAAAAAAAAGGAAAAAAAGAAGAAGTTCAGGGAAATATAACGTCTTGACTCTTCACTGTTCACAGTATTCTGAAAGTGGTTCGGGTCGGGTGTAAATAAAGGGTAAGATATGCAGACCCACATCTACCGTCTTCAAAACCGTGAAATATCCAAAGCAACTGTGTTTTGCTCTGTTTTTGCAGGCAGACAAATTTTAATTTCATCTGAGTTTTATCGAAATTGAGTAAACAAAAACACTAAATGATTGAAATGGATATCCGTATTGTTATTTTAAAATGAAATATGTAGTCGATTCTGCTGTTATTCAATGCTTCAGGCAGGTTTGTTACAATTGGAAGTTGATTTTTTTTTCAATTTAGAACAAAAACAAACTAAAATTGATTGATTAAGATCGATCTAATGGGTATTTTCCAGAACTCTGAACACGTAATTTGTTTGTTTGATTACGTTGGACAAAAATATGTAATCAATTTTGTGATTATGTTAAATTGTATCTCAATTTGATGAGATTGTGAAACTGAAAAATCTAATTCTAAATTTTGTGCACAAATATTGTGACGGACATGAAACTTTTTTTCATCCTATTTACTAGATGACCGCGTGCGGTGGGGAGGCCGACGATCTGATAAGAATTCAAGGTTCATTTTTTTTCCTATTTGAATGAAATTGCAGAAGCAATTGACGTAATTCGATTGATGTCATGGAAATTTCAAAGAAGTTTAAACTGGAAATTTGTTTCTCTAATTGTGTTTGATTGAAATTTTTGAGCAATTTGATTAATTATCTCAGATTGTATCTCAATTTCATGAAATTCTTATATCAAAAAAATCAATTTTAATTTTCCTGCACAAAGTTTGTGACTGACAGAATGCATATTTCCCATCACATAGAAGGCCTCCCTTTGGGTCGGCCAATAAAAGGCCTCCCTTTGGTCGGCCGATTGCACAAACTTATTGGTCTATATTCTTTAACACAAGTAGGCCGATTGCACAAATTTATTGGTCTATATTCTTTAACACAAATATGATTATTTTTATTAGGTATCAAAGCGATAAAAATGTGAAAAATATTCTTTAACCATTTTTGTAATACTTGAGCCAACAATTCCCCGGTTTGAAAAAATATCCCTTGAAGGCCATCATGTCCATGTGCTTCCATGGAACCCAGTTGGCGCATAACAAGTTTAATTTATTTGACAGAGACATCACTAGTTAGGCTACTATTCTCACTATCAGAAATAATGCAGGGGAACAAGGACTCAAACTCATTACTATCCAAACAAGTATTGGTGGAAATAAAAATATTAGTAAAAATATTTACAATTTCTAGCTCAATATGTTTTTCTGAATTTAACCATTTACCATTGATATCCTTTAGCATGCATATAGTATTCTTTCTTCTCCTAACTAGAGTAAAAGTGTGAAAAAAATTTGTATTCGAGTCACCTTCTTTAAGCCCTTCAACCCTAGCTTTCAGGTTCCATAATACCTCTTCCTTGTGAAGCAAATTTAAATAATCATACAAACATGTTTTCATATTACTTTTTGCATCCACAGTTGGAGAGTTATCAAATTCATTTTTAGCATGATTAAGTTTATCATAATCTATTCTAGTATAAAGATTTCCAAACACATGCTTATTCTAATGCTTAGCATTTTATTTGAAATTTGTCAACATTCTCAAAATAATTTTGACTATTATGACTAGATGTACTATTCCAACTATTCTTAACCACACTTTGAAATCTAGGATCTTTTGTCCATTTGACCTCTAATATAAATGGTCTGTGTTTGAAACTCTTTTTAGGTTCAAGGTCAATCAAAACCACTCTATGATCAGAGTTAAAGTAAGAAAGGTGGTATACATGGCAACCACCAGGTCCATCCATTCTTTGATATTTGCAATCCCAACCTGCTTGTTGTTCCAAGTGTATCTGGGCCCGTTAGCTCCCAAATCAATTAACCTACATTGATTCATGACTTGGTTCAGTTGCTGCAACTGACTAGCCGTGGACTCTCTTCCATCTTCCTTCTCGCTTCTACCACCAATAGTATTCATGTCCCCCATAATCATATGACAAACTTTTCCCATTTCAGAAATAACACCGATTTCTTCCCTAACTCTCTTCCTTGTATTCTTGTTTGTACTCATGTTTGAGGGTGAAAATGGCTTCTGCTGATTTCAATAATTTCGCGTGAGTGGGTGAGAAACGAGTCTAAACCCTAAATAATGTACTACAAGGGAGTACTTTAGATTCGAGAGATAAATATGTACAAATCCGTCTTAAACCAAGAAATGGCCATTCCAGACTTGCTTCGGTCACAAAGTGAAGGAGAAGGGTTGGTTTTAGGGAGGGAAGCGAAGAAAGTGTGGAGACCAGAATAGTTGATTCTGGAAGAGTAGTTGTTTGACTTGTATCAGAAAGTGAAAGCTAACAGATGGGAAAGCTAGCAGGTGATTTCTGAGTGTTGTATGTTCCTGACCAAAACTTGTTGTTCAGTGGAAATAGGTAATGCCTATTTATACAAGTCGGAATTAAACGTACTCTGGTCTCATTAAGAAATGGAAAACGGGTGAGTAAATGGGAGGAGGTGGTAACCAGTAACGCCTGGAATTGATGTTCCATAAAAGAAAGCGTTTCACCATTACTCCCTGTGTTTACTAACCGCTTCATCCTTATGACACTCTCTTATAACGGGCGTAGTGTACGCCGCACGCTGTAAACCGCCAAACCAATACCCAATGAGCATCCCCCAGTTTGTGACACGCGTTGATGTCTCGAATTTTTTTGTAGAAAACATGTAGCATGTTTGTTGTTGCTTGGCAAGTTGAGCTTGGTAGACTTGCGTGGTGACCTTCGACGGTCGAGATCTTGCATCTCAAGAGGAAAGTTAGCCGTTGATTATTGCAACCATTCGTTTGGTAGCCAGCAGCATGAAAGCATGACCGGTCATGGCTTTAACATGGTTAGGCGTGGCCAAGCTAGGATTTTGGCGTTGGGACAAAGGTGGCCATGCGTTAGCTGGTGACCTTGGACGGCTAAGATCTGCATCTTAGATGGAAGGGTGGACGTTGATCGTCGCACGCCTTCGTTTGGAAGCCAGTGGCATGGTTTAGGGACGGCATGGCTTGGAAGGGAAGCGCTTGCGGCTTTGTCTAAATTATGGTTTGGTATGCTGAAACCCTAATTAGCGCCCTTCACTAGAATCTATGTAGAATTCTCATACGGAATCGGATTTTGATAGTCCTCCCCTCCATTCTATACGGAAAAGAATTTCCTATCTTCCTACGCGGGAATATTTAGGTTTTGAGCTCGTTCGGGAGGTGAAAACAGCCCGAAAGTAAATCTCAGGAAGAATTCAAGGGGGACGGTGGCATGTTTGGTGCGTTTTTGGGAAGCTAGCATGTTGGTAGGAACTTTAATGTGTATTTCCTACGACTATGTCTAAACCGCAAGTGCACGGCGTCTATCGGAGACGCGGCAAGTACGGGTCGATCCCACAAGAAACTAGAGTGTGCTTAAAATGATCTAAAGGCTCTTACTTAACTGATTCAAGGAGATGTAACAAAAGTCAGGGTTGTTTTTGTGGTTGTCGATGCGACTGAATTATGTTTGTGACTCTAAACTAAGGCAATGATGGACAGAATAAGTTGTAACTGAGGTTTTTGTGGCACTAGGGTGATTAAACTCACCACTTAGTCTTATACTAAGGTATCCTAACTCAATTTATGTTCTTATCCTTCCTATGAAGGTCTCTAATGGAAATTTTACCAATTGATTTCACAATTCATCCCCTAGTATAGAGTGTCTTCTTACAGCACACTCTATCACAGGCTGAATTGTTCACCAATTGACTAATTAACCTAAGCAATACACATCAAGAACACCAATTGAATCATGAATCAACTCAACATAGAATTAAGGGTTTGTTTTACACCCTAGCTGAATTACTTAGAACATGCTGTAGAAATTAAAATAACTTTAATTTAAATTCTATCAAGTAAACCCTAAAATATGCTCTGAAAAACTAAAACTAAAAACTGACCCCTTCTCTTACATCAAAAGTTCAATTTATAACTCACAAAATGTTTCTAGCTAACCACTACTCTGACCCAAACCTGTAGTCGACCTTGCCTTGCCTCTGAATCGAACATGCAATGGAGTTGTTGGAAACCCTAACTCTATTTATCTTTAACCTAGCTTCTAGGTTGAAGAGAAGCAATGAAAAAGATAAATAAGAGAGAGAGTGGTGGAGCAGAGGCTAGAGGAGTTGTTGGTGATGACGAGGTGAGGATATGGTGTTGATGATGGCTCTGCACAGGCGTGGGAAGAAGGAGGTGGAGGTGAGGGTTTTGCAGAGAGCTCGTGGGAGAGGAAAGAGAAGGTGAGGAAGGGAAATGGTAGAGTCGAGTGGGGGTATAGGGGTATGGGTTGATTCGGTGTTGAGCGGGTGTAGCAATGGACGATGGGAATGACGGAGCGAGCGTCAGATCTAGGGGAAGAAATCTCAACGGCTCAGGATGGTAAGCGGTTTTGGCGTGATCTGGTGTTGCGCGGGAGCAACGATCTTCGATGCACGTGGAAGCGACGAGCGTAGGATGCGAATGAGTGAAATCTCAACTGCTGGGAGTGGACGGGCTCGGATCCGGGTCGCGGGTCGGGTCTAGCTCAAGCCCATGTCTTGTAGATGAGTTGCTACTTGTTGGGTTGCAACTGTTGCGCGCGGGCTTTGGCTTTCTGCTCCATAGATGCTCGACTCCACTTCTTCGCTCTTTGGGCTCCTCGGTTTCTCCGAGCTTTATTTATTACCTAAAAACACAAAGTTAATTAGTACAAATATTTATTCTTGAAAACAAAGAAAATACGAGAATGCAGGATAATATCTCGATTTATGAGCACAAAAGATGAGTAAAGTGCCAATAAAAAAGGTGTATAAATATGCAATATTTGGCACTCATCACATGTTTTGAGAAGCTAGCGTGTTTTGGGAAGCTAGCAAGTTTTGGGAAGCTAGCGTGTTTTGGGCCAAAGGTTACCATGCGTTGTTTGGCAACCTTGGATGGCTAGGATTTGCACCTAGGATGGAAGGGTGGGCGTTGATCGTCGCACGCCTTCGTTTTGGCAGCCACATAAGGAAGGCCAGCACGATATGGCGCGGCAAGGTGGCTTGCACGGCATGCCATTGGTACATGTGGCATGGTCGGCATGCCTTGGTGTGGTTTGGCGTGGCCAAAATTAGGGTTTTGGGCCAAAGGTTACCATGCGTTGTTTGGCAACCTTGGACGGCTAAGATTTGCATCTTAGATGGAAAGATGGTCGTTGATTGTTGCAGGCCTTTGTTTGGGTAGCCGCATGGGGAAGGCCAACACGGTATGGCGCGACAAGGTGGCTGGCACGGCATGCCATTGGCACATGTGGCATGGTCGGCATGCCTTGGCGTGGTTTAGGCGTGGCCAAAACTAGGATTTTGGCGTTTGGCCAAAGGTTACCATGCGTTGGTTGGTGACCTTGGACGGCTAAGATTTGCATCTTAGATGGAAGGATTGTCGTTGATTGTTGCAGGCCTTTGTTTTTGGTAGCCGTGTGGGGAGGCCAACACGGTATGGCACGGCAAGGTGGCTGGCACGGCATGCCATTGGCACATGTGGCATGGTCGGCATGCCTTGGCGCGGTTTAGGCGTGGCCAAAACTAAGGTTTTGGCGTTGGGCCAAAGGTTACCATGCGTTGGTTGGTGACCTTGGACGGCTAAGATTTGCATCTTAGATGGAAGGATGGCCGTTGATTGTTGCAGGCCTTTGTTTTTGGTAGCCGCGTGGGGAGGCCAATATGGCGCGACAAGGTGGCTGGCACGGTATGCCATTGGCACATGTGGCATAGTCGGCATCCCTAGGCTCGGTTTAGGCGTGGCCAAAACTAAGGTTTTGGCGTTGGGCCAAAGGTTACAGTGGTGCGGCTAGCATGGTTGGAATGCGTTGGCGCGGTAGACGTGGATGGCATGGTTCGCCATTGGCATAGTGGTGCGGCTAGCATGGTTGGCATGCCTTGGCGCGGTAGATATGGCTGGCATGGTTTGCCATTGGAACAGTGGTGAGGCTAGGATGGTTGGCATGCCTTGGCGCGGTAGATGTGGCTGGCATGGTTTGCCATTGGCACACGCTGGTACTGCCTAGCATGGTTGGCATGCCTTGGCGCGGTAGATGTGGCTGGCCTAGTTTGCCATTGGCACAGTGGTGCAGCTATCATGGTTGGCATGCCTTGGCGCGGTAGATGTGTCTGGCATGGTTTGCCCTTGGCACAGTGGTGCGGCTAGCATGGTTGGCATGCCTTGGCGCGGTAGATGTGGCTGTCATGGTTTGCCATTGGCACAGTGGTGCAGCTAGCATGGTTGGCATGCCTTGGCGCGGTAGATGTGGCTGTCATGGTTTGCCATTGGCACAGTGGTACGGCTAGCATGATTGGCATGCCTTGGCGCGGTAGATGTGGCTGGCCTGGGTTTCCATTGGCATAGTGGTGTGGCTAGCATGGTTGGCATGCCTTGGCGCAGTAGATGTGGCTGGCATGGTTTGCCATTGGCACAGTGGTGCGGCTAGCATGGTTGGCATGCCTTGGCGCGGTAGATGTGGCTGGCATGGTTTGCCTTTGGCACGGTGGTGCGGCTAGCATGGTTGGCATGCCTTGGCGCGGTAGATGTGGCTGGCATGGTTTGCCATTAGCACAGTGGTGCGGCTAGCATGGTTGGCATGCCTTGGCGCGGTAGATGTGGCTGGTGTGGGAATTAGGGTTTGGCGTATCGAAACCCCAATTAGTATTAAAAAAAGTACCCTGGTAATTTTCTCGCAGACATATTAAAGGGTTTAATAAATGCGCTTAGTGGAGACATTATTACTAAAGTTCTGTGACGTCACTATCTGACTAGGGTTTTACGATTTTAACCCAAAGCTAAAAACCACCATCAACATTAAGTCCCATGCTTAGCTCGGAACATGGGCATTGTTGCGAGGTAAGCATAAGATGGTGACAGGACAGGGAGAATCGAAACGTAAATCATGCAAGATAGTCGGGAAGATCCGTCTAACCTTTTCGAGAGGTAAAGAGAGTTTGTGCTTCCCGTGTTGGCGGCCTTGCATGAATTGTACTTGTGGTGTTGCTGGCTAGACCGTGAAGTGGTGAGATGTAGACTTTCGTCTTGGCTTGGTCACGCATCATCTTGGCTGGACTAGGGAACGCGGAGGTGCTGGCTTAGCGAGTTATTGGCGCTGCTCGGCTAGGAATAGGATCCGTAGTTTTTGTGCGGCTTGGAATGGAGCCGTCAATATTGGTCGGCTTGGAATGGAGCCGTCAGCATTGGTCGGCTTGGAATGAAGCCGTCAGCATTGGTCGGCTTGGAATGGAGCCGTCAGCATCGGTCGGCTTGGAATGGAGCCTTCAGCATCGATTGGCTTAGAATGGAGCCGTCAGCATTGGTCGGCTTGGAATGGAGCCGTCAGCATCGGTTGGCTTAGAATGGAGCCGTCAGCATTGGTCGGCTTAGAATGGAGGCGTGAGCGTTGGCTTCGGGAAGATAACAACTTGCTTCAGTTCCATGGGAAGGTGACGACGGCTTCGGGAAGATAAAAACTTGCTTCAGTTCTGTGGGATGATGGCAACTTTGTCTAAATTAGGGTCTGGCATGCCGAAACCCTAATTAACCCGTACTAAAATCGTCGTAGAATTCTCATAGGAACTCGTATTTTGATGGTCCGCCCCTTCATTCTGATCGGAAAAGAATTTCCCATCTCCTCACGCGGGAATATTTAGGTTTTGAGTTCGTTTAGGAGGCGAAAATAGCCCGACAGTGAAACTCAGGAAGAAATCAGGAGGGATGTCATGCGGGCCGAGATGGCATAGTCGCACCCAGTCATCTATTCCCGTTCATGGCACAAGAAGGAACCTTTATTATGTTCAAACTCTAGAAAATCCACCCCGTATGAAAAGAGATATCGACCCTCTTCTCGCTTTCCGTTGCTCGTCTGGATCCGTGCTTTCGTTTGCAGTGTCCATCCAGTGGATTCCAAAATTTACCAAACTCCATTGTATTCTTGGGTTAGATGGATGAAATATATGTTCGGTAACAATTATGTCAGGGCTAATCTTGGAGATTGTGGTTGTATTGTCGGTTCATCTTTGACTTTAGGTTGTTCAGTGTCTGGACCTTCTAATCGCGATGATGATACGTTGTGGATGGTAGAAATCTTCTGAAGCCACATGATGAAACAGATGAGTTGGCAGACATTTTGTTGCCGATATGCTGCTATTAAGTCTTCAAGGACTTTGCCCCAGGAGACACCCTTCGAACTAGCTTCTGAATCTTTGACCGTGGTATGGAATGTGATGCGGTGAGCAGTCCCCAGTTATATTTCTGTTAGATCCGATGGCATGGAAGAATATGTAAATGTATCTTTATGGCGTGCTTTTGGAGTCTTCGATGCACATGTACGACTTCATATTGAGAAATTCCGCAGCTCGTAAAAATTCGGCAGTAATGATGTTGAAATCAGAAATAACAAGGTTGAGGGGAGTGAAAGCGTTCTGTGCTGGTGTTCCCCTTGTGTAGCCTATTTTTATTGCATCGCCTTGAGTCCATGTCCACGGGATTTGATACAAGCTTATTGTACTCTTCTGGATGTGTCGCTGGGATGCTCAGAGTATCACATGGATGAAATACTCTGGATAGTAAAGTGGTAAAGATGAGAGAGTTATGTTGTTTATCGTGGCTCCCTCTGCTTCTTCAGGAAAAGGTTTCAGTCGGGTCTCAGGGGTTATCTCATGGATGTTTGATGGTCATCGGGATGGACTGCGATGAGCAGTCCCCAGTCACACTTTTCTTTAGTTTCTGAAGTTGTTTCTTCTGAGCAGGCTTGGGATCCACCGCGTCCTTGTAAAGTGTTGCAGGCGTCTTCTAGACAGATAGGTGATGATATTCTTACGCTACACCCTTGAAGAGTAAATGACCTTATTGTGGTTATGGATTTTTGGTTGATTATATCTTCTTAGCTTTGACAGTGAAAGGATTCCGTGTAGATCCCCAGTCCCCAAGTATGGTTTACATGTTTCCATCTTGTATGGTCGGTGGGTTGACCATGATAAAGATATCACCATCGTGTGTTCGTACTGGTGATTTTGTTACTTCTTCCACATGAAACTAAAATATGGAGGAGCACGGGTTACCTTTGTAGTAATTGTTTCTATGGTGAAGCTCTTGCTGGTATCAACAAATGAGCGGCAACAGTTCTTGGCAGCAGATCAGAAGAGACTACATTGTCGTGAGAACAAAGTAGGTTGGCTAGAATTGTATGGGCATCCATGGAAGTAAAAGGATTGGATGGATGTGTTAGCGAAAAAACTGTCCATGGTCACGAGTTTTGGCGGGATGGATCAAAAGGTGTCCATGACTATGAAGATTGGCTGGCTGCGATCATGATCCTTGACATGGGGAGTGTGGTGGCACGACCCTTTGCAGGAAGGAGTGGTGTTGAAGCGAACGTTGAAGCGGAGCCGCTGCTGGAGAACGTTGAAGCGGAGCCACTTCTGGAGAGAACATCGAAAGGCGCCTTGAAACTCCCAGAGCCTTGACGGTTACAATGTTAAAGACGGAGAGTGCGTCACTCAGCGTTGTGTCAAACTTGACATCCCTCAAGTGAACAGTGGTTAGGAGTCCCCAGTTCCATCTATCGATCGTGCTTTCCAGGAGAGGTTGGGGTTTGGGAACGGCTTCCCTGGCTGGAAACAGCTGCTTTCCTGATGCAGTGCGGTTGAGGGATGCAAATATGTCTTGACGCTACGCCTTGGAGAAATATAGAATCTCACATAACTGTTTCATCATAGACTGCACGATTTTGTGGGTGAAGTCCCCAGAAATCATGTATATCCTGACGGGAAGAGGGTCTCTGTGAATTCAGGAGGGTTGCTAATTTCCTTTGCCTCGATTTTGGAGAAGTCGTTCCTGATCTTTACGTGTGATAAAATTGGATTGTTGATTCCCTTCTACTGGTAGTTCAAGAGCAACGCGAGCCCCTTCATCTATAAACGCACGTCCTGCTGAAGTTCCTGTACCTGATGTTAAAATTATTCCTTGTCAGCTCCCCCTTGGGTTGACGTGACTCTTATGGTGGCCGCTCCGTCAGTGTCTTGAGCAAATATGTATCTCTTTCCGAGTTATAAACACGTATGTCTGAGCCTTACGAGAACCGTTTGTCTTTCCATCAAATCAACAGTGGTAAAAGGAGGTCGGCTTCTTCCGGATCTTCCAGTATCTTGCCCTAATGGTGGAGTAACAGCGTCTCTGGTGACGGTTGGAGCTGTCATACTTGAAGAAACATTGGGGTGAAGGAAGCGGCTCTTGTTCTGGTGATCGTAGGTGTATCGTGCAGCGATGGCGCGGTTTTGATCACGGAGTGCTGGAGCCATTGCGCTTTTTTGAACGGTGAGGATGGTGCTGCTTTGGTTGGTTGTAGAGCGGAGAAGATGGCACTGGAAGGGTGCAAGCTTTTAGCGCTGGAAAAGATGCAAGCTGCTGGCGCTGGAAAGGATGCAAGCTGCTGGCGCTGGAAATATGCAAGTTGTTAGTGCTGGATCGTCTTGGAATGGGCGTTGGCTTGGCGTGGGCGTTGGCTTGGATTTGGTATGGCGCGGACTGTTGGCTGGGCATGGTACGGACTGTTGGCTTGGCACGTCGTTGGCTTTGCGTGGTGCGGATTGTTGGCTTGGCATGGCACTAGCTCGGCGTGGCGCGGACTGTTGGGCACCGTGGGGGTTGTTATTGCGGGCCCAGTTGTCTCTTTCCATAGGTAGCTCAAACAAGAAATCCTTTCTTTATTCGAATTCCAAAAACTGTTATGCTTATGAAAGGGGTTAGCTCCCCTTTTTATCTCGTATCTTTGTTATCACGTCCTGGTGTTAGCGGTAGCGTGGTAGCAATAAAGTGGGCAAGCATATTCCAGCTATGTACTCCAGCGTTTCTCTTTTAATTTGTTCTCTTGTTTTCTTGTGCTGGTGCAAACCCTAGCCATAGGTATGTCTTCCATAAATCTGTAGAAATATTTTTCTTACCGAATCAAAATGTAAACCCTAGCCATGGGTATGCCTTTCATAAACTTGTAGAAATACTTTATCATAAACAATTCCTCTTCGAATATCACCGTAGTAACGTCGGCTACCTCATGAATAGTGACGGGTAACCATTATTATGCAAAGTAGGCACGTACGGGTAGGTGACTGTTTTTTTTTTTTTTGAAAGGCAAACAAAGCGCCTGGTTTATGGTTTGATTTGAATTGATAGATAATTGTTATCTATGAGGGTTTTGGATTATTCTTTTGGAATGAATTGTTTTTGGAATGGATTGTTTTGGGAATGATGTTGTCTTGGTTACGATTGCAAGTGACGCAAACATCCCAGGAAAACCATGGAACCGTGTGTTGGTAGATGACATGGGGTGAAACATAACATGGCTATTGGTTTTATCATTCCCGTGAAAACTTCAAATAGCAAACCATGTATCTTGTCTAGGTAAGACTTACTCGGTTTTTCAGACCTCCTGATAAAAAAGGAACCTTCCGGGTGTAAGACCGAATTTTATGGGAAACAACGCCATGATTGTGGAAAGTCCCCAGTTGTCTCATATGATTAATCGAGTCGTCGATCCCTGGTTGGATGATTCGCTTATAATCTCTAAGCAGTCCCCAGTCATCCCTCGCCGTGTCAAGACTAATAATCGGTTCGTCTGGTAACTGAGTCGTCGATCCCTGAGCGGACCGCCTACTTCTACCATCTTGATGTCTGGGTCGAAGCATGAGATCGATGGTCGAAAATTGACATTGTAACCGAAAGATCAATCTCCCACTGTGGTCGCCAATTATTTGAGGGTGAAAACGGTTTCTGCTGATTTCGGTAATTTCGCGTGAGTGGGTGAGAAATGAGTCTAAACCCTAAACAATGTACTGCAAGGGAGTACTTTAGATTCGAGAGATCAATCTGTACAAATCCAGCCTAAACCAAGAAATGGCCGTTCCAGACTTGCTTCGGTCACAAAGTGAAGGAGAAAGGTTGGTTTTAGGGAGGGAAGCGAAGAAAGTGTTGAGACCAGAATAGTTGATTCTGGAAGAGTAGTTGTTTGACTTGTATCAGAAAGTGAAAGCTAACAGATGGGAAAGCTAGCAGGTGATTTCTGAGTGTTGTATGTTCTCGACCAAAACTTGTTGTTCGGTGGAAATAGGTAATGCCTATTTATACAAGTCGAAATTAAACGTACTCTGGTCTCATTAAGAAATGAAAAACGGGTGAGTAAATGGGAGGAGGTGGTAACCGGTAACGCCTGGAATTGATGTTCCATAAAAGAAAGCATTTCACCATTACTCCCTGTGTTTACTAACCGCTTCATCCTTATGACACTCTCTTATAACGGGCACAGTGTACACCACACGCTGTAAACCGCCAAACCAATACCCAATGAGCATCCCCCAGTTTGTGACACGCGTTGATGTCTCGATTGTTTTTGTAGAAAACATGTAGCATGTTTGTTGTTGCTTGGCAAGTTGAGCTTGGGAGACTTGCGTGGTGACCTTCGACGGTCGAGATCTTGCATCTCAAGAGAAAAGGTAGCCGTTGATTATTGCAACCCTTCGTTTGGTAGCCAGCGGCATGAAAACATGACCGGTCATGACTTTAACTTGGTTAAGCGTGGCCAAGCTAGGAATTTAGCGTTGGGCCAAAAGTGGTCATGCGTTAGCTGGTGACCTTGGACGGCTAAGATCTGCATATTAGATGGAAGGGTGGTCGTTGATCGTCGCAAGCCTTCGTTTGGTAGCCAGTGGCATGCTTTAGGCATGGCATGGCGTGGAAGGGAAGCGCTTGCGGCTTTGTCTAAATTAGGGTTTGGTATGCTGAAACCCTAATTAGCGCCCTTCACTAGAATCAATGTAGAATTATCCTACGGACTCGGAGTTTGATGGTCCGCCCCTCCATTCTATACGGAAAAGAATTTCCATCTTCCTACGCAGGAATATTTAGGTTTTGAGCTCGTTCGGGAGGTGAAAACAACCCGAAAGTAAAACTCAGGAAGAATTCAAGAGTGACGGTGGCATGTTTGGTGCGTTTTTGTGAAGCTAGCATGTTTTGAGAAGCTAGCGTGTTTTGGGAAGCTAGCAAGTTTTGGGAAGCTAGCGTATTTTGGGCTAAAGGTTACCATGCGTTGTTTGGCAACCTTAGACGGCTAGGATTTGCACCTAGGATGGAAGGGTGGTCGTTGATCATCGCACGCCTTCGTTTTGATAGCCGTATAGGGAAGGCCAGCACGGTATGGCGCGGCAAGGTGGCTGGCACGGCATGCCATTGGCACATGTGGCATGGTCGGCATGCCTTGGTGTGGTTTGGCGTGGGCAAAACTAGGGATTGGGCCAAAGGTTACCATGCGTTGTTTGGCAACCTTGGACGGCTAAGATTTGCATCTTAGATGGACATATGGTCGTTGATTGTTGCATGCCTTTGTTTGGGTAGCCGCATGGGGAAGGCCAACACGGTATGGCGCGGCAAGGTGGCTGGCACGGCATGCCCTTGGCACATGTGGCATGGTCGGCATGCCTTGGCGTGGTTTAGGCGTGGCCAAAACTAGGTTTTTGGCGTTGGGCCAAAGGTTACCATGCGTTGGTTGGTGACCTTGGACGGCTAAGATTTGCATCTTAGATGGAAGGATGGATGTTGATTGTTGCAAGCCTTTGTTTTTGGTAGCCGCATGGGGAGGCCAACACGGTATGGCGCGGCAAGGTGGCTGGCACGGCGTGTCATTGGCACATGTAGCATGGTCGGCATGCTTTGGCGTGGTTTAGGCGTGGATAAAACTAGGGTTTTGGAGTTGGCCCAAAGGTTACCATGCGTTGGTTGGTGACCTTGGACGGCTAAGATTTGCATCTTAGATGGAAGGATGGCGTTGATTGTTGCAGGACTTTGTTTTTGGTAGCCGCATGGGGAGGCCAACACGGTATGGCGCGGCAAGGTGGCTGGCACGGCATGTCATTGGCACATGTAGCATGGTCGGCATGCCTTGGTGCGGTTTAGGCGTGGCCAAAACTAGGGTTTTGGCGTTGTTCCAAAGGTTACAGTGGTGCAGCTAGCATGGTTGGCATGCCTTGGCACGGTAGATGTGGTTGGCATGGTTTGCCATTGGCACAGTGGTGCGGCTAGCATGGTTGGCATGCCTTGGCGCGGTAGATGTGGCTGGCATGGTTTTCCATTGGCACAGTGGTGCGGCTAGCATGCCTTGGCGCGGTATATGTGGCTGGCATGGTTTCCCATTGGCACAGTGTTGCGGCTAGCATGGTTGGCATGCCTTGGCGCGGTAGATGTGGCTGGCATGGTTTTTCATTGGCACGGTGGTGCGGCTAGCATGGTTGGCATGCCTTGGCGCGGTAGATGTGGATGGCATGGTTTTCCATTAGCACAGTGGTGCGGCTAGCATGGTTGGCATGCCTTGGCGCGGTAGATGTTGCTGGCGTGGTTTTCCATTGGCACAGTGGTGTGGTAATTAGGGTTTGGCCTATCGAAACCCTAATTAGTATTAAAAAAAAAGGTATCCTGGTAATTTTGTCGCAGACATATTAAAGGGTTCAATAAATGCGCTTAGTGGAGACATTATTACTCAAGTTCTGTGACGTCACTATCTGACTAGGGTTTTACGATTTTAACCCTAAGCTAAAAACCACCATCAACAACTCCCAAAAATAATAGAAAGAATCCATGGACTCTTGAACTTGGTTGTTACCACTGCATGAATGGGCCACCTTGATTCTGGAGAGGCTTGGATATCCACATCCTCCGAGTTCCACAACAAAATCAAACCACCGAGAAACCTTCTAGATAAACCACAACGGAATCATTAAAACCTAAACGACTAACAATTGTTGGCTTGTGTCTCTTAATTAACTTCTTCATCACACAGATAAATGAGGGTCGAGCCGCACACCTACAATTCGATATCAAATTCTTCATGGATAAATTATCAATACACTTCGCAACAGAGATAGGACTACCAGGACCTATAGGAAAAGGCCTTTCAATTTTCCTTGTTATCGCTACCTTGTTCAATTCCAGAAGGGGAACGAACTTCACCTTGAATTTTCTCTGATTGAAGACATCCATATCCAAATGATATTGAATTGCATCTCGAAATTTCCAAAGATCGCTTGGGATTCTTATTAGAGAAGGAGTTTCCACCATTAATTGGAGCTAATTCCACTTATAATATTTTTGCTTCTAGCCACGTCTTTGACACGCGATCTAGGTCTTTCCTTCCCTGTTTTAAAAATTCTTCTGGATCCATGTGACTCCAGTTTGAAGGTTAGATTCTCAATGGCATCATAGTTTGGTTGACTCTGTGCAAATATATACTCCGGTCCAGTTGTTCTTGTGCATGTTTCACCTATTGTAAGGTCCGATTCAGTTGGCTTCTCGACTGAGCAATGTCTTCCATCGTCTAAATCTTGTGGCCTATCCGAGATATTTGCTCTATTACTATCTTTTCCAAGTGATTTTTCTTTTCTTGAAGTTCCACTTGTGCTATGTGAACCAGTAAATCCTCTACTCTTCATTGAACAGCTGGAAGATTAATTTGGACGTACTAGAAAAATTATTTAATACAAAAAGTAATTGTTCTCCATCTGATTTAATGTTGCTTGTCCTCAAAATATTTTTTGTTTTACTTATAGATACTCCATCAGTTACAAAACTCTCCTTAATTCTTTTCCACTACCAAAATTAATGGGATCCCTACTCATTCTAATTAAATTTCTTTCATGGGCTGCTTGCACTTCCACGTTATTTGTTGAAACCACTTTATTACCATTCATTATTTCAATTTGTAATTAACTGCCTATCATTTGTGCCACCATTACCTCCATTAAATACATTATCATGAGGTTTACTGTTTCTAATCTGAGATTTAACTGCTCTCTCAAAATTTCTCACACATGATCATTATGTTCAATTGTACTCTGTTCAGATAGAGTAGCAAACCGATTTCGCAGCATCCATCTTTCCCTTTCATGGCTTTTGGTTAGACCCATCACTATTATTTCCTCTATACTTATTCTTCTTATTGTCCACAAGCATCCATGGACCAAAGTTGTCCTCTTTATTACCAGAGTCATCAACACCTGTAACAGATTGATGATTAGTCAAAACAATATTGGTTCATGAATAATCAAAGGATGATTATATTTTTTATTTATAATTTTACCGCAATGAAAATATATCATATTTATTCCCTCATACTCAACTTTTTTAAGAGTGGGACCAATTCTTACTAGAGGGACTAAAGGCTTGTATGTGGAAACCCCCACACACTCTGGCAAATCTTCCTCTCAACACATTTTCAGTGGTATTATCCACTTTGTCTAATCTTCCAAGTTTTGCCCCAACTTTTTCAAGCACAGACTTATCAAAATACTCTAGGAGAAGCTCAGCTAACCTAGCCCACATAACTATGGAATTCACTATATCATCAGAAGGTTTGGAATTTGGAGTTCATCTTCTCATCGAGAGATCATGTCCACCAACAAACCATGGACCCTCTAACAAAGCAAAATTATAATCAGCAGGATTATCAAACTTATAAAGAAGAAGATAATCATTACCAAGGTCAAGGATTAGCAATTTACCTGTTAAATTCCACAATTCATTAACTTTAAATGATATATGTTTAAAACCTACCATTCTCCCTTCCACTTTACCAATTAGGCAGTATTTCCATGGTTGGATGATTCTCTTCTTGATCTCCAAATCCATATTGATTGATAGAATTACATCCTCTGAATCATCTGAACTATCAGTTACAGTATTGAGTCCTTCATGAAAACGCGGGGGTACAACAACCACACCCAACTTTTTCGTTCGATAATCTGTATGGACTAAACTCCAATATAATTCCGAGAGTATCAACTTAATGAAACTCAATCAAGAAAGATATCCAAGAGCTTTATCTCTTTCTCAATACAATCAATAAATCAAACAGATAGGAATCCGTGAACCTGATTGTTATGAGAATAACTCGGATGGTACCAAAGACTAATATCCAAGTGTCAATCAAGTTTTATCCAACAAACAAGGTCGGATTTATCAAATGTGATTGAACAACTCACAACCTATAATATTTCAATTATATAAAGAAAATATATTGCGGAAAAGAAATAACACAGACACCAGAAATTTCGTTAACGAGGAAACCGTAAATGCAGAAAAACCCCGGGGCCTAGTCCAGACTTGAACACCACACTGTATTAAGCCGCTAAAGACTCTAGCCTACTACAAGTTAACTTCAGACTGGAATGTAGTTGAGCCATAACCAAGTCTCACACCGATTACGGTACAGTCGCGTTCCTTACGCCTCTTGAATCTCGCAAGACTATGCGCACTTGATTTCCCTTGATGACGTCCTTTACAGCCTAGAAGTTCCTACGACCCAAAGTCGAAGACTTATAAACAAATCTGTCTCCCACAGATATGTATATTCTATTTTTTGTTTTCGTCTTAAGATAAAGATCAAGGTGAACATGAAACAAAACTAATAATCTGGTCTTATGTCTCCCGAATAGCATCCTAGAATATTAGTCACCTCACAATAACCTAATTGATTCATAGAAGAAGTTATAGCGGAATCATAAGAGTCTGAGACGAAGAAAATGTTGTAATTACTTTTTATATCTTACCTATCAGAGATAAATCTCGAGAAAATCTTAGATAATATTAAACTCAATACGATAGAAAAAGTAAGATGATACGCAACTACGAATCCCAAGCGAAGTCTTTAAGTCCTTAAACCTAGTAATGGTTTTCAGAAGAACTGAAAACCTAGGTTAAGAGAGAATCGACTCTAATTTGCAACTAGGACACAAGAAAGTGTCGGGATTAGGTTTCCCAGATGCTAAAGCTTCTCCTTATATAGACTTTCAAATCAGGGTTGCTTACAATCAAAGCTAAGATAGCTTATTAACAAAGCAATCAATATTCACCGTTATATGAACACCTGATTTAAGATTCAAGCCACCCTCAGATGGTTTAGCTTGATTCACACAATTGAAATATACTTATATTCAGATATGATGAACCGTACCTAAACGTGTATAAAAAGTTGGCTCAGTAACAGTTAACCGAAGTTAGCCATATGAGTACTTTTATCTTAGCAATATTCATCTAACACTTATAAACTCAATCTGATAATCAATCAATCATGATAGATAATCAAATGTATCTAAATTTGTTACAAGAGAGTTGTTCAAATGTTCACCATCTCATAGAAATATATATGAAGCATTTGAAACGTATTCGGCTTGGTTTGTAAGTGTACAAGGTACGTATACAAGAACCAATTCATGAACATAATGCCACAGTTTGCAAACCGAGTTCGTATACCTTAAAGCATTAAGAATCCATGGACTTCATTTCGCAAATAGAGTTCCCAAACGAACCTGAGTTCATGAGTATAGACAATATATTGCATACAGAGTATGTGAACAAGTTGTCATACTTACCGATTTTAGAACCTAACCACTAAGTTCGCGAACTACCGTTCCGAACCTTGTCTAGTTTTTCCGTTCTCAAACCACAGTTTCGGACCCAATACAGATAAACTTGTTCGCACATAAGAGTTCCGGACCCAAACTATCACTTCATAGTTTGCATACTGTGTACGCATAGTGTGTTGTATCCAGACATTGGTAGTAGTTCTAAAACTCTCGTTAATCGATTTGAAAGATTCTTAGAAGATGACAATGGTAATATTACACATACCACTAGCTCCAAGTAATTTTCAAATGATTATTTGATCAATATGAAACATCCCAAGTTAACATTAAATGATTGTCTCACACAGATCATGTAAGATGTTCAAGGTAATTTTCACATGATCATCTTGACTTAATATTTAGTTTCCAACAAATGAATTTTTTACAACTAAAGTTGTCAATTAGATGATGAAGCATTCTAAGCTTTAAACTCATATTTCGAGAATTATATAAACGAGATAAACTCGACTCGAGATTTCAAATGTGCATAACATAAATTCTATATAGATATATGACTTAGTCTCATTAGAAGATAGAATTGAATAGACTTATGAGTGATAGATAAGTTTTAGTCTCCAAACACCTTTTGTCGTCGAAGTTCCTCCAAGCTCTTTAGTAGATCTTCTTCTTCAATTGGTGAACTCCGTGAAGTCTAGTGGTCAACTACACACTTTTATCCTAATTCGAGACATAGCTATTAGTAGACTAGAAATTAAGATATAGTTTTGATCAACTAAACTTGACAAACAAGCTTGAGATAGCAACGCTTGCGAGTTCGACCGTGCAATGCTCTAACACTTCAAACTCTAACTCCAAATCCTGTAAACCCCACTCTTAAAACATCTGCTCCAACTCATATCAGAGTTAATGAAATCATTTATGCAAGAAGCCAACTCTACTGCTCTGTCATTGGCATCTTATGTTTCATCCAACAATGTCCAAGACATGTGGACTGCATTAATGATGCCTTGTAACTTTACAACTCTCTTGAATGTATCAAGTTAAGTTTTTTTCTTCTTAGCTCTTTGTACCAAAACAAACAAACAAAGAAAATACAATAAACTTAAAATTACAAATTTTATATGTGTACCTCTTTATATTAATAACCTCCATATATTAATAATTTTGTGTGAGTCAAAAGTCAGTTTTTACTCTAAATTAGATCTAATGGGTAAGTATAGAATGTTGGCGCATTCATTAATTTAGATTAGACTGGTTGTAGTCCCGGTGAGAAATGTATAAATCCAATAATATTTAGAGTGGTTGTAGTCACGTGTTTAGCGTGCTGCGTGTCGTGTTGTGATGTGTCGGAGATTAAAGCATGTCTATGCCGTGTTAAAGGGCATGTTGTGTTATGTGGTGCCAGGAAATAAACGTATTGTGTCGTATTGTGATGTGTCAGACACAAATGTTTTTCAAATATTTAGGTATTATATGTGTTGTTATAAAAATAAGTCAACATAACTATTATAAAATGTCAAAAATTGGCCAGATTAAAGACTCTTTTGTGAAACATGCGCAAAATGTGATGTATTGTACATGTTATGTAGTGTTTTATGCATATTATGACGTGCTTTCTTAACTTGTCGTGTTGCGATGTGTCACGTGCTTATCCGTGCCGCGAGGTATACTGTGCTACCATGGGGCATTACGCTAGACCAACGCAACCCACAAAACTAACGTGTTATGCCGTGCTGGACTAAGTCACGTGCTGGGAGGGGCTGGACTCAAATTTTACTGTGTTGTGCTGGGTCGTGCTCATGTTGGCACAACCCAAATTACACCTCTACATTAGGCTATGTTGTAAAAGGGGAGCAAAGCACCCGCTCCTAAGGAACGGAGTGGCAAAGGGGGCGCCTCGCCGATAATGCACCCCAAATTGCAAAAGGTCTGACCGCAACTTATAATTATTTTTTCTCTGGTCGCCTTTGGCGCCTAGGCGTGAGGCGAAGGGCTTGACGCTTGGCCTCACGCCTCACAAAATATGGTCATTAGGAATCTTTACTTTTCCTAATCAAATTTATGAAACAGTACAAAATCTATGACATGTTTCGTCCAACTACCAATTAATTTGCCTCTTTCATCATTTAGGCGAGTGTGCATTTAGGAAATGCCGGTGGAGAAATACCTATCTTCAACTAGCCGCATCATATGTATGTCAGTTGCTGAGAGTGGTTTCATTAGCTCCTAAGTCCCCCACTCGTAGGGGTGTGCAACGGACGAACGGTTGCAGATTAGGGGTCACCCGCAACCAAACCGTCAAAGTTGCGGATTTGGAAAATTTAACCGTGACCGGCCCAATCACCCGTGGATTTCACTTCCGCGGTCAGCGGGTAATGCGGACCGGATGCGGTTTAACCGCGGATTTAGTCAGAAGAAAAAAAAAAGTAAACAAACCAAAACCGGTGAGGGAATTTTTGAACATGCTATGCTAGGCATTTCATCAAACAACTTGCGTGCATAAGAATGAAAAACAAAGTAATTGAATTAGTATTCAGGGACTAATAAGCCGAAAGGAGAATTCCATAATGTAGATATGAACACCATTCAAAAAAAATCAAAAGATATTTGGACCGAAACTGACATGAAATTGAGCGAAGGGGAACTTCAGTTCGTTTCATTTCAAAGAAAACTCTGTTAGGTTAAATAGCTGAATACATGGCACCGGCTGGAGGCTCATAATCTTTGTTTTGTCGGACTTTATTTAACTCGGGCTTTATTTCTTTTTGTTATAACCTGCGGTACGGGTGAATACGCGGATTTACAAAACCAACCGCAACCAAACCGCTAAACCTTGCGGATTTGAAAACTCAACTGTGTCCGGTCCAAAGACTCTTGCGGATTGGTTTTTACCCGCAATTTTGCGGACGGTTGCAGATGAAATCCGCGATTCCGGATTTCATGTACACCCCTACCCACGCGTACGTTGGATGTTTGTCCAAAATTTTCCGACAACTTCCTTCCAGAATTAATGGGCTTCCTTCCAGAATTAATGGACCATCTAGTATCGACCAAAATTAAAAATAAATCATCTAGCATCATTCTTTTTTTTTTTCACAAGGATTTGATATACTCCAACTTTGAAGATTTCCTACAGCCAACAAAATACATAACAACTTTCGCTCAGTAAAGAGGGAGTAAATTTTTTATGGGGGCGTTTTATGATGGGGGCATGGGGGACAAATCATGTCTTGACATGTGTTTTTCCAATTAATTGTTATAACAAATTGTTGATGGTGGATTTTCGTTTAAGGTTAAATTTGTAAAAACCATAAAAGATCATGCGCTGACATCTTGTAAAAGATAAAGCCATCTATAAGTGTTGGATACTCCCTCACTTGATTCACCAAGAATGGAACTTGTAGCAACAGTCCCATTCTCGTGAATTTCATATCGACCTTGTATTTCCCGTACTCATTATCGAGTGTGGCATGATGACGAGTGTTACTCTTATAGAATAACACGAACCTCCAAGCACTATAATGAATCATTATCGCATGTGGCATGAGACCGAGTGTTACTCATATATAGAGTAACACGAACCTCCAAGCACTATAATGAAACCATGTACGAAATACCCATGTGCCGATGCTCGGTGTGTTATATTAGCCCAGCCCTCTCTCGGTGTGTTATACTAGCCCGATTGAGCCCCTCTCGGTGTGTTATACTAGCCCGATTGAGCCCCTCTCGGTGTGTTATACTAGCCCGATTGAGCATCCGGACTTGACTCAGTATAGTCTCCTGATATGATTGGATGCAGTCATCCAACTCCGTAAGCATGATTGGATGACCCCGGATCAATTCCATCACCCCTAGCGGTATGGAATACCCACGGCCGACCCCGCATGGTCGGCCATTGGCCTTTGCTTGCCAAAAAGACGTTCATACCAAGCATTTTGGACGGAAAACCCTAAATAAGGGTTTGCGGCATATTACATGTGTCGCAAAATAGTCTCAACCATCCATCTTCGCGGTATAGATGGAGGGTGTAGATGTAGACTTAAAGGGCCCAGAGCATGTCAACACGATCACCGTGAGACCGCCTACACACTTGACCAGTCGGTCAAGGCCAACAATGTTTGGCCGTGACAAAATCATCACCCAAACAAGAGGTGGCGCACGGCTTTGAAAGCCAAATTAGGGTTTCAAGCCATCACGCGCGTCCATCTTCTCCTAAGTGCGAATGGAGGGTCACAGATTAGATTAAACAGGTCCAGTCATACCAAGCATGATCACCGTGGGCCCATCTATCTCCTCATGCGGTCGGCCAAGGCATATCATGCCCGGCTAATCCAAAACGCCCGCCCAAACATGCGTGGTTACACTTCCCAAATTGCAAATTGATCTCGTCCGCTCAACTTCACCGGATGATTTGAATGGCTTAAATCACGTTTTCATGGGATAATCAGGTATAGGTGTGAACATCAACCTACCACCTACACGCTGGAGTGATCGACCAAGACCGACCAAAGACGGTTGTCTTGGAACGCGTGCGGGAATATCACGCGGTTATCAACTCCTTTGCGGTAAGAAATTTCTGCCGCAAACCGATCTCAACCACTCAATGTGCTTGGTCAATTTGAGTGGCCTAGATCGCGCCTTCTTGGGAAAGTGAGACATGGACGTGTACACCGGCATGCCATCAACATGCATGACCTGGTCGGTCCTCTCCAAAGCCCTTCCCATGCTTGGTTTCGACCAAGGTCAAGAGTGATGCTTGCGCACCTCTTTAAAAACCCTAGTATTCATTAACGGTCGCGAGATGAGTGTCTCAAACATCATCTCATCCGTTCAACTTCACCAGACTTGGTTATACAACCCTGGTCGGGAGTTATTTGGTTAGTGAGGCGTCATTACCCATCACTTTACCACACCACAATGCAATACTGCATAAAATACACACGATACTTCACAAGTATCGACTTTACGAATAGCGCTAGATTATTCAATTCAGCATTACATGCTATCTTTCGTGGATCCACGATCCGCACATTCCGGACATCAATCATGTCACAAACCGGGGGATACATACGGGGTATTGGTCCGCGGTTTACGGCGTGCGGCGTGCAACGCGCCATCACAAGAACGTGTCGGGAAGTCATGGACGGTTAGAGATGAACAGGAGAAGTGGGCAAGACTGGGTCGACGCACAACTCCACTACTCCATCACTCCACTTCCTCCACTTCCCACGAGAGACGTGAATGAGGCTCAATGACTTGTATAAATAGGTTCTCCGCCCTATTTCAAACAACAACACAAGTTCGGACGAGACAGAAAATCAAGTGTTAATACAAAAATCGTATTCAAACACCCGAGCCTCCTTACATTAACCGTAAGCCTGCTCACTTTTCTGTCCACAAGTCATAAGCAAGCCAACACCTTCACAATCTCAACACCTTCTTCGCTTCCCTCCCTAAGATCAACCCCATCTCCTTCACTTTGTGACCGAAACAAGTCCGGAACGGCCATTTCTTGGTTTAGGCCGGACTTGCACGTTGATCTCTCGAATCTACAAGCACTCACCGCGCAGTGCATTTGTTTAAAGGTTTAAATTCATTCCTCATCCACACCCCAAATTACCAAATTCTGCAGGAGTAGTTTTCACCCATAAACAATTGGCGACCACAGTGGAAGGTTGATCTATCGGTTGCAAAAAATTGAATTCTCAGTTCTTCGGTTTTCGGCTCACGATACATCCTCATTAGGAAACCACAAAGTGGTTCGAGATACCATGGGAAGTGTAGATAGAATCTTTGGAGGATGTCTTGGCAAATCAAGTCTGGTATCACCCAGAAGACGAGAGCGAGACATTTCGCCTTTTTGAATGACATAGCAGACACAATTACAAAAGGATCGCGCATCTACTCAAGCGGTGCAAGAAATGCAATCCTTAGTCGAGTCATACCTTTACCGGTGGAGAGGCAAAAGAGCGCGTATCGGGTGACTCGGGAAAGATGAACAACATGGTCCAGTCAACAATGAAGGACCGAGGCAACTTCACGAGAGGAGAGGACTTATCCAGGAGTACTACAACGTCTACCGAATAAAGAAATGGAGCACTGCAGCTTACGGATCCTCTGCTGGAAGATTTATATCTCAAGACCCTTGTCGAAGCCGTGAAGAAATGCTTGAGGAAGGAGAGATCAATCAAGGAACACGTGAGTACGAGAGGATGGGAACGTTCAATTCGATCACTCAGCGGTGATATTACAACACCTCCCTTCACTGAGCCGGCAGCCGCAAGTCCCGGCATCTCATCAAGTGTAACACCTCCGGTAGTCACCAGAGCAACAACTTCCACTCCTTCATCAGGACAAGGAACCGGATGGGCGAGAGGAGGACCATCTCCCATTACCATTGCAGACTTGATGGAAAATCAGGAAGTTCTTGTCAAGACTCAAACGGATATGGCCGCAACTCGGAAAGAGGTACTCACTTTTCTTAAGACATTAACCGATCGATTTCCACATGACCCGCAACAGCCCACCGGAGCCAACAAGGAATGAATTCAACGCACCGGAGAAGGTACTTCAATGGCACGGACCTACATGGACCTGATCAAAGAAGTGACACCAGATATGAGCGGTCCTATCGTGGAGGCTCCTACACTGGGGACTGATCCTCACAACGATCTTCCTCAAGTCAATAGTTTTATTATGAACCGGGCCGGTGGATCGGGAAGCGGTTTCTCTAGTGGAAAGTTTATGCAAACTTTCACACCTCTCGAAGAATCAGCGCGGGGAGACGTTTTGCTGCAATCAACCGAGAGGAAGGTCACGGCCGTGACCTACATGTCACCGCACGCATCAAGGATTCGAGTTCAAGACGCCCCTTATCTACACGGGAGCGTCTTCGAATGTGATTACTATCAAGACTCTCAGGACATCCAAGGTTCTCCCAGGCAAGGTCGTACGGAATCCTACCACAGTGACGGACTTCAAGGGAAACCAAACCAGCGCATACGGGAGGAGCTCCGCATAAGAATCGAGACAAGTTCGTTGCATCCCACTCCCCACGTGGGCGTCAATTCGGAAGAAGACCGGCTTGCATAATTGAGAGCTAAAACCCACAATGCATCTTTCTTTGACGAAGCATTCTTCTCCATCCTGTAAATCCACGACCCACGTTCACACGAAGAGGGAACGCACTTTTGTGGCGAGTCGTGACCGAGAAGGGAAAGCGGTATACCGATCTTGCCATTATCAATTAGCGGGGATACTTCTACCCAGTCTCTCCACCCAATGGAATGCTACGACAAAGAACGAACCACAACAACAAGTGCTAGATGCTCCACAACAATGCAAGAGGGCACCAACTCCACAACCGATGAGATTGAAATCGTTGAGGAATCTCCTAGGCCTATCTCCATCACTCAACTTTGTGTACGAATAAATGCACGAAGCTCGTGGAACTTCTCAAAGAGTATCGAGGACATGTTCGCTTGGAGATATGAAGAAATGCTTGATTTAGATGAAAATTGGTCATCCATCACGAGTTGCGGTTCGGACACGAGGAAAATGGATAGATCAAAGTCTTTGCATAGACTTGAAACTTGAACAGTGCTGCTCAGAAAAACAATCCTCCTCTACGACATCGACATGATTAGTAGATGCAAACGTGGACACGATGTTCTCCTCCATGGATGGATGCGGCGGCTACAACCGAGATAAGAATGTACGAGCATGATGCAAGTAAGATATCTTTTCGAACTCCTCTCGGAAAATTTTATTATACCATACTGCCATTTGGTTTAAGGAATACCGGTGCAACGTATCAACGCTCTATGACGGTAATCTTCCACTGGAGCCGATACCTCAAGGAGCGACCTCAAGAAGATAACGAACCACACTTGGGGATGAGGCTCGGCATGAAGTTCCTTCACCGTCAGATCAAGGAATTCTTCAACATGAGAGATGAGGTCGATCAAGAAACATGGAATTCGCAAGGGTAAATTGAATCAAGAGGGAAACACTTCAACACTCCCTCTAGCGTGAAGGCGCTTAATGAGTCTATTCAAGAGCCGCCTCAATGCTCTCTCCGGACCCCTTTTCGCTTCATAATCCTACTTCAACACCCTCTCCGGATCCACCTCAACGTCGCACCGAAGCCACTTTAACATCCTCTCAAGTTGTTTCAACACTCAAGCTACATCAACAATCTGCGCTCTGGTCAAGTTATCTTTGATGTACTCATTGCTCAACATACGTCTCATCCATCCTTCATGAGGACCCAGTGAGCATGAAAAACCCCGAAGTCGATAGGAGGAGGGCTATTCATGTGGAACGGGTATTTTCATATAGTTGGAAGGGCGCGGTGAACAACTCATCATCAATGTTCGGCATATCCTTGAAGCCGCCAACACTTCCCGACTTGGTACCAAAGATTATCTCCGAGAAGACACCTCAACGGGGATTCTTTTCTTCCACAATGAAATAAAAGGCGGGAGTTAGAACTTGTATGAAAGCACATGAGAGATGTAGTAACACACGGCAAGACACAACTCACATCGGAGCACACAATGGCGGTCCAAACACCATTCAAGTCCGGTACAAATTTTATTCGGTACAAATTTTAGTCCTGTACAAATTTTAGTCTGGTACAAATTTCAAGTCCGTGTTGATTACAAGTTTCAAGACCGGTACAAGTTTCAAGACCGTACAAGTTTCAAGACCGGTACAAGTTTCAAGTCTGGTATTGATTTCAAGTTCTCCGGTGTAAATTTCAAGTTTGGTATTGATTTAAAGTCCCAGTACAAGCTTCAAGTTCGGTACAAATTTCGGTCGGGCGTATGTGGGTGAGACTCACGTTCAATCAAGCGAACACAACAAGCCCACGTTCGATCAAGCGGGCGCATGCCCCACAAACGAAGCAGGTGCAGCAATCCGTCGATTAGGCACAACCCCACGATCGAGTGAAGCGAGGCGCAATAGCCCCTCGACCAAAGCGAGGCATATCAAGGTCGATCGAAGCGAGCAAGACCAACATCATACTAGGGAAACGCTCTCCTATATTCCTTTTGAACGTGACATACTCCAAGGACAGGGATGACCCGTCCCTCCCGGTAACATCTAACTTTGCCTTACAAGTTTTATCTTTAATCGTCACCATCTCATGCCTACCACACAATGGTGTAACCATTATGTGCTAGGCAGGGGACTTAATGTTGATGGTGGATTTTCGTTTAAGGTTAAATTTGTAAAAACCATAAAAGATCATGCGCTGACATCTTGTAAAAGATAAAGCCATCTATAAGTGTTGGATACTCCCTCACTTGATTCACCAAGAATGGAACTTGTAGCAACAGTCCCATTCTGTGAATTTCATATCAGCCTTGTATTTCCTGTACTCATTATCAGTGTGGCATGATGACTGAGTGTTACTCTTATAGAGTAACACGAACCTCCAAGCACTATAATGAATCATTATCGATGTGGAATGAGACCCGAGTGTTACTCATATATAGAGTAACACGAACCTCCAAGCACTATAATGAAACCATGTACGAAATACCGTGTGTGATGCTCGGTGTGTTATATTAGCCCGAGCCCCTCTCGGTGTGTTATACTAGCCCGATTGAGCTCCTCTCGGTGTATTATACTAGCCCGATTGAGCATCCTGACTTGATTGTATAGTCTCCTGATATGATCCGATCAGTCATCCAACTCCGTAAGCATGATTGGATGACCCCGGATCAATTCCATCACCCCCAAGCGGTATGGAATACCCACGGCCGACCCCATGGTCGGCCATTGGCCTTTGCTTGCCAAAAAGACGTTCATACCAAGCATTTTGGACGGAAAACCCTAAATAAGGGTTTGCGGCATATTACATGTGTCGCAAAATAGTCTCAACCATCCATCTTCGCAGGTATAGATGGAGGGTGTAGATGTAGACTTAAAGGGCCCGAGAGCATGTCAACACGATCACCGTGAGACCGCCACACACTTGACCGGTCGGTCAAGACCAACAATGTTTGGCCGTGACAAAATCGTCACCCAAACAAGAGGTGGCGCACACGGCTTTGAAAGCCAAATTAGGGTTTCAAGCCATCACGCGTCCATCTTCTCCGGTACGAATGGAGGGTCACGAGATTAGATTAAATGAGTCCGGTCATACCAGCATGATCACCGTGGGCCCATCTATCTCCTCATGCGGTCGGCCAAGGCATATCATGCCCGGCTAATCCAAAACGCCCGCCCAAACATGCGTGGTTACACTTCCCAAATTGCAAATTGATCTCGACCGCTCAACTTCACTTGGGATGATTTGAATGGCTTAGATCACGTTTTCATGGGATAATCAGGTATAGGTGTGAACATCAACCTACCACCTACACGTGAGTGATCGACCAAGACCGACCAAGGACGGTTGTCTTGGAACGCGTGCGGGAATATCACGCGGTTATCAACTCCTTTGCGGTAAGAAATTTCTGCATGAAATCGATCTCAACCACTCAACTTTTAGTCAATTTGAGTGGCCTAGATCGCGCCTTCTTGGGAAAGTGAGACATGGACGTGTACACCGGCATGCCATCAACATGCATGACCGGGTCGGTCCTCTCCAAAGCCCTTCCCATGCTTGGTTTCGACCAAGTCAAGAGTGATGCTTGCGCACCTCTTTAAAAACCCTAGTATTCATTAACGATTCGCGGATGAGTGTCTCAAACATCATCTCATCCGTTCAACTTCACCGACTTGGTTATACAACCACAGTCGGGAGTTATTTGGTTAGTGAGGCGTCATTACCCATCACTTTACCACACCACAATGCGAAGACTGCATAAAATACACACGATACTTCACAAGTATCGACTTTACGAATAGCGCGATTATTCAATTCAGCATTACATGCTATCTTTCGTGGATCCACGATCCGCACATTCCGGACATCAATCATGTCACAAATCGGGGGATACATACTTTGGGGTATTGGTCGGCGGTTTACGGCGTGCGGCGTGCAACGCGCCATCACAAGAACGTGTCGAGGAAGTCATGGACGGTTAGAGATGAACAGGGAGAAGTGGGCAAGACGGTCGACGCACAACTCCACTACTCCATCACTCCACTTCCTCCACTTCCCACGAGAGACGTGAATGAGGCTCAATGACTTGTATAAATAGGTTCTCCGCCCTATTTCAAACAACAACACAAGTTCGGACGAGACGAAAAATCAAGTGTTAATACAAAAATCGTATTCAAACACCAAGAGCCTCCTTACATTAACCGTAAGCTGCTCACTTTTACATCACAAGTCATAAGCAAGCCAACACCTTCACAATCTCAACACCTTCTTCGCTTCCCTCCCTAAGATCAACCCCATCTCCTTCACTTTGTGACCGAAACAAGTCCAGGAACTCGCCATTTCTTGGTTTAGGCCGGACTTGCACGCATTGATCTCTCGAATCTACAAGCACTCACCATATGATGCATTTGTTTAAAGGTTTAAATTCATTCCTCATCCACACCCCAAATTACCAAATTCTGCAGGAGTAGTTTTCACCCATAAACACAAATTTTGTTACCAAAAATATAAAGGATAAAATATACTGACTAAATTGGGGCCTATGCCACTTAATGTTAATACCTAATATGCCCTTGTTAATTTAGTGCTAATTCGGATAATTAAATCATGTTTAATCAAGTTAATCCTGAAATTAACTTTGATTAATGCATAATCAATACTTGTAAAAATTTTAATTTTTTTTCAAAAGACTCTACCCAGAATCGGTTGATGTTAGTGCCTTTGTAAACCTATTCTGGGTTGAGTTTATGCAGAATGACGATGTAAACCCAGAATCGGAGTTTAATTAATACACACATAAACCGACTTTGGGAATCGGTGTTTACATAAGTCCTTATAATCCGATTATGCCTACTTTCAGAAACAAAATATTGATTACATAGTTTAGGAAACTAGCGCACTACATGTATAGGATTCAGTATGGGAATTCTAGAATTTGACACATCAAATGCTCGTCAATGAACGTCCGAGCACGTCGGTACAACGTCGTATATTCTTTGTGGTGAATGAACTTAGTTTCCCCATTACGGATTCTCCATAGCCCGTTGAAACGTTCCAACTGAAATTCAATGAATTAATAAATGTTAGTATGTGAATTTTTGACATAGATATAAAAATGATCGCATTACTCACTTTTTCCCTAAGAGGAGCTCGTGGATTATAGCCGTACACCATATTTCTAACTTTTACGTACTCTCGCATTGCACCTTTAATGTATTGGAATCGAAATTCCAAGTCTCTGCAGTTATTGGGATTCCCGGTACACACGTAAAATAACTCTTTAACTCTCTTCCAAAACATTGAATAGATTTCATTCGGACGTTCACGGAACGTATTAGCAAACGATTTAACGAGCCACAAATCTTCATACGGTTCCCATTCCATTTTCTAGGCTAAGTGTGTGATATGGGAGTGGCTGAAAGAGGTTGTCCTTATATAGATAAGGACTCAACGGCTATTTTTTTTCAAATTCAAATCAAACAATCGGATTTTAGGTATGTCCACATAGTCCGATTGTGTCCTTACAAAATCATATAAAATATGCCTCTCATCAATCGGGCTTTTGTAATGCACATGTAATCTGATTCTTGGCTTCAAAAGTTACAGGAGTTTTCTTCACAGAAATCGGATTACATGTATGTACATGTAAACCGATTCTTGGCTTCAAAAGTTACAGGAGTTTTCTTCACTAAATCGATTCTTGGCTTCAAAAGTTACAGTATTTTTATTCATGACAATCGGATTTTATAAAGGTACATGTAAACCGATTCAAATCGAACCTGCGGAAAGCTGTCGAGAATCGGTTTACATATGGTTACATGTAATCCGATTATCGAAAAATGCCAGAATCCTGCATTTTTTGCAAACACCAACAATTTTAGTTGGCTATTTTATCGCATCTTGGACAAACACCAACAATTTTCAAAAGAAACCAGATTAAGTTATTCATAAACTAGCAATATAACCAAACATAATTCGACAATAAGTTTAAGACAAGACATAAGTTTTGACTCCATAATTATCCATAGTTAAAGACATAAACATGAATATAACCATTCATTCATGAACATCCCCACCACTACCACAACTACGTCCACCACTACCACGTCCACCGCGTCCTCGTTTACCAGGTTGGGCGATGCTCGATGCACCTTCAGACATATTTTTTGGGGGCCTCTCTTCCTCTTCTTCTTTGGATCATCCTCCTCCTCCTACCCCTCTTCCTCCTTCTCCAGCTCCCCAAACTTTGCACCAGCTTCTACATCTTCGAGACTGTTCAATTCATCAATCAACTTTTCATTGGCCTTAACATTTTTCCCTTCCCTGATTTGTAGCTTTGCTTGGGTTATCAAGTACATGACTCAGCTTCTCTGTTTCCATTTTAAATAACAAACATTCAACAAAAACCGCTAATAACATTAACAAAACTGTAATTGAGTAACAATACGCACCAGGCATTCGAGAGACTTATCTTTGTCCTCTCTCTTGGGCCTCTCATCTAGTCGTATCACTCGAGTATGCGAAACATTGAGGTACCACGGCATGTAACCCGGAATTGCATCATCATCTGTTCGAGATGGACCATCCAAAGGATATCTGTGAAACGCTCTGTCTTCCCAATAATCACATGATGGTAAAGGCTTGTGAACAATGTCAATATCATTATCATATGATTTGGTTTTTTTCTCATTGATTTTGAACATCTTGTGCTCCTTTGGGATTTTTTGTACGTAACCGCATTGTCTTGCGACTCTCGTCGGGTTGTACATTACATATCCTCTTGGGTGAAACAAAGGCCCAAAATAATCACTTTGCTCTCTGCACCCAACCTTCTTTCCTTTTCCTTTTCCTTTAGCCAATTCCTCCTTGTAAGGATCAAAGACAACATCGGTCGTTGTCAAGTTGTCCAACTGGCATCTCAACTTCAGATAACCCTTCTTTTGGTTCTTCGGCTTATTTTTGTAGATGTACTTGTCTCCATAATACTGGTGGTCCCATTTCTTGTTCTCAAAAGCCATTTCAGCAAATATTGGGAAGTGCACATATATCCACGCCTGCAGAAAAACCATATTCCCTCCGATTTGGTTCCTTCGAGCCCTAGAAGCCTTTCTCAACTCGTTCAACGAGTGTGCAAGGATGGCAGTGCCCCAAGAGTATTCATGAATCTTGTCAAATGGTTGCAATAGATGGATAAAGTTTGCGCTCACACGGGCACCGAAAACGTCGGGGAAGATAACACATCCTAAGACGTAGAGGATATACGCATTGGCCGTGGCGATGATACGTTCCCTGGTCAACACATTTCCCTCGGCGCGAAGCTTCTTTGTTCCCATAAAGTTGTCTCTCAGCCTCGATAGATGGAATATCTTCTGCTTTGACTTGCCTACTATCATCTCTGACTTGGTCCTCTCCTCATCCTATTGGAACACATCCTTGGTGAACGCGTAAATCTGTCCCAGTCAAGATCTTGCACGTAATTAGCGTGCTTCACGTATTTACCTTCTATGCTTATCCCGGTAATGAACTTCGCATCATTTGGAGTTATCGTCATTTCGCAAAACGGAAGATGCAAAGTATCTGTTTCCCCGTAATATCTCTCGGCAAAGGCGGAACAAAGAGGTTTGTCGTAAAAAAGGTCCAAATTCTCGACCGCAGGTATCAACCCCGTAGAATTGACTAGATCGATTACTTCCTGAACTTCTCCAGCGGTTGATTCTATTGCTTGCAATGGCCATTTCCTCATCATACTCACTGATGTTCCTGGCTTCATAAGACGAACGGCATCCTTGTGATCCTATAAAACAAAAAAAACCCGATGGACAACAATCAAAACACTACACGGATAATAATTTTTATGTTACATAGCATAAGGTTTAGGTACTTACTATGGTATGGCAAACGGCAACTTATTAACTGTCTTTGTACCCCCATAACATTTGTCCTCCATCACACAGTAACTTAGTATCGCTACCCTTAGGGCCGCGAGGAAACATCTTCAGCGGGTCGGGCATGTGGTCACCTTTCTTCTTTTTTGGACCATGTTTCTTCTTACCATCTGTCTTACCTTGTTCTTGAGCGTCTCCTCCTTGGACTTGTTCTTTCACTTGTTCTTGAACTTGTCCTATCTCTTTATCAACTTGCTTCTCACTTTCTTCTTCATCACTTTCTTCCTCACCTTCTTCTTCATCACTTTCACTCTCATCACTTTCTTCTTCAGCACCTTTCTTTCCACGACTATCTCCATCACTTTCACTCTCATCACTTTCTTCTTCAACACCTTTCTCGCCACGACTTTCTTCTTCAACACCTTTCTTGCCACGATTTTCTTCTTATACATTCATCTCCTCCTCACCACCTTCTTGTTCAGTAGGTGTATCAGATTCTTCATGTGTTTGTTGCTCCGCTGGAGGTGGTGGGTCATTGATGCTGATCCCTTTGGCTTTACTCCCCTTGTCCCTTCGGTGGGAAGCATTCAAATTTTGACCGTCTATTCGACGAGGTCCCAAAGCCTTAGGAGAAGGAAGGTCATGTTTCCTATTATATTTCTTTTCGACTTGCTTTTGTTGGTTGCCCTTGTTTGGCCTGTAGAATACGGAGTTAAGCGACAAACAACAATTTTTTCCAAGTCAAGGTACACAATCGGTATACATGATACATATATAAAGTCCGATTCCTAACATAATAAAACCAATAGTCTGATTTTTTAAGTGCTAATGTAAACCGATTCTGGTAATCGGTCTTCTCGATATACATATAAAGTCCGATTATTGACTAAGCATATAAGAATTCAAAGGCTACACAATCGGTTTTTGTGAACACATATGTAATCCGATTCTAACGAAAAAAAAGTTACCGAAAAAACGGTTATCCCTACCAATAACTGAATCGGGCTACTTATACACTAACGTTCTCAGATTCCTATTCACATGCAGAACAATCGGTTTATGTGAGCAAGAACATAATCGGTTTATTTTTACACTAACATAATCCGATTCTGTAAAACCCAGAAAATTTTGGTTTCAATAATTTCGATTTCTAAGCGATTGCATGTTACTAAAACCTAGTTTAGAGGATTGGGTTGATAGAAAAGTACCTGATTCGACCAATTTCCTCCTCTTGTGCGATACGAGAGGCTTCGGATTCCTCGAGCACTTCCTTCGTTTTCTTTCGAATCACTTCAACAATTCCGGGATCGTTTTCACTAGAATAATTCATGTTAGTAGCATACTTTATTCTTGTTGATGGTTTCGACATTTTATTGAAGAAAGAAAACGATTAATCGGTTTTGGATCGTCGATAATCGTCGATTTTTGGTTTCAAAAAAAATGAAAAAAGAGGGAGTAGAAGAGATGAAGAATCGGTTTATGAGATTGAAATGAAAACTGATTTTAGTTTTAGGTTTATTATTAAGAGTTGATGGGGGTAACTTAGTAATATTAATATTTTTTAGAGGGTAATTTTGGTAGTTTGCTTTAAATTTAGACACCCCTTATCATTGTGTATAAGGTAGATTAAGTGGCATAGGCCCAATAAGTGGCATAGGCCCCAATTTAGGAAGGTAAAATATCACCAAACTTCACCAAAAATACACTTCTCTTGTATATTTGGAAACAATATTCAATTTATAGCAAAGACAAGTGTCAAGACATGATTTGTCCCCCATGCCCCCATCAAAAAACGCCCCCATCAAATATTTTTCCGTAAAGAGGTGGTGTAGATACCCGAAAATATAAAGTGCGTGAGTAAGGGGAGAAGCAACAAAGTGAAGGGACATACTCCAAGACCCTACACCTTAACAAGATGTAAGAACATACCTTAAGACCCTACATAAACATGAAGATATAATGAATATGGGAAGAAGAGGTGATGGGGATGTAGGGACATATTCCAAGACCCTACACCTTAACAAGATGTAAGAACATACCTCAAGACCCTACATAAACATGAAGATATAATGAATATGGGAAGAAGAGGTGATGGGGATGTAGGGACATATTCCAAGACCCTACACCTTAACAAGATGTAAGAACATACCTTAAGACCCTACATAAACATGGAGATGTAATGAACATGGGAAGAAGAGGTGATGAGGGTGCAGGGACATATTCCAAGACCCTACACCTTATGGCAGATCGTGGAGACGCAGCGCGCGTGGGAAGAGAAAGTGATGAGAGTGTAGGGACTTACCCCAAGACCCTACATCTTGTGACAAATCGTGGAGATGCAGTATACGCGGAAGGAAGAAGTGATGAGAGTGTAGGGACTTGCCCCAAGACCCTACACCTCATGGCAAATCGTGGAGACGCGGTGCGCGTGAGAAGAGAAAGTGATGAGAGTGTAGGGACTTACCCCAAGACCCTACACCGTGCGAAAAAACATGAAGATGCAACGAGCATGAGAGGAAGAAGCGATGGGAGCGTAGGGACTTGCCCCAAGACCCTACGACTTGGCGAAACATAGAAATGTAATGAAGAAATGATGGGAGTGTAGGGACTTACTCCAAGACCCTACACCTGGTCACAAAGTATGGATAAATATTGAAAGGGAAAAGGGGCGCCCACGAGCTGAATAGAAGAGTGCCAATAGTGAGTGGGTCCCAACAGAGGGTAGCCCCATCCAGAGGCGGAGGTGTTCCATAGTGGAAGGGATATCAAGGACACGTGTACGGACTCGAGATGCCCAGTGAGAAAGAAGTCAAGATGGTGTACGTGTACGGTATCTAGGAACTCAAGGGAAATTTAGGAGGTTATAAATACCCATCTCTTAAGGAGGAGAGATTAAGCCTTTTCTGTGTAAAAATTAGTATTGTACTACTTGTTGGATCAGAGTTATTCTTTTCCTCTTTGGTGTAATTCAAGGGTTTACCCATTTAATTTATACCATATTTACATTGGCGACTTCTACTGGGCTCTGATCTCAGTAATAGTACAATGACTACACCAATTGCACAGCCACATCCCGCTGCAGATGTTTGGTGACATCCCACATCCCACGAGGACAGAGGAGAGCCGCTTCCGAACTCCGGCAAGCATTGTTGGATTTCCAAGATATGGAGCGACAGACGCATCGAATCGGCGGCGCGTATTGCTACACTTACACCAATAACTCATGATAATGGAGCGATTGGCGAAGGAGGTAGACCGAGAACAGGCATGTTACAGCCAAGAGACACAAACGGGGAGCATATATCTGTTACCCCCATGATGTACATACCCCTCACACACCCTTGATTCACTCCACGAGTTGTACTAGGCAATTTTATGATAGATGAACTAAAGATGGCCAAATACATCGAAGACAAGTATGGATTAGAAGCATCATCCAAGTCATTCACGGTCCAATCACCGCTTACTCATGATGTGGTGGCCCGCCCAATGCCTCTTATGTATAAAACTCCCAAGTTTACTTTATTCGACGGGACGGGCAATGCAATGGAACACTTACACCGCTTTACCATGATGTTAAATGAACACGCTGCGAACAAGCATGTATGCCTAAGGGAGTTCGGAAAGTCTCTCACAGGAGATGCATTCACTTGGTTCATCACTCTTCCTCAGAGTAGCATTGAGACATGGGACCAATTACAGCAACTTTTTATGCAAAAATTTTACTCCAAGCCAGTGAAGATTTCAATCTCAGACTTATGCAAGATACGATTCCGCGTAGGTGAGAAGAAGACTGTGTTTGTCAAACGCTTCCGGATGGAATATTTGAGGTGCAACATCGTCATCCCAGAGAAGGAGTTGGTCAACATCTGCATTGCTGCCTTACCTCTGCAGACACGGCGAGTATTAGAGAATGCTGGCATGGAAAATTTTGCCGACTTAGAAGAATCATGCGCAAGAACGGACGCTACAGAAGAAGAGATGGACGCTGAAAGCAAAGCTTGGCCTCACAGCGTTTCATATGCTCGGGATGAAGGTAACCAACGACGTCGACCATTCAAAGACAATGAAGAACGACGGTAAACGACCAGCAAACTCCAACGACAGAGAGGAACCTCCACGAGTACCCCCTGCTCTTTTGACATAGTCCTTGACCTGCTCAAGGAATGGATCCGCAATGATGACATCAAGTTACCAAAGACCCCCAAAGGAGCCAACGAGAACAAGACAAACGAGAAAAGAATTACACTTATTTCATCGTAAAGTGGAACATCCCACAAAGGAATGCCGCACATTACGATGGAGGTTCCACAACCGCATGAAGAAAGGTGAAATCGATCTGGTACTAATAAGATCCAAGATACTCCGTTCGCACTCACCAAACAGCAATGTTCGCACACATAAAGACGCATTACAAGAAGACTTGGACGTACAGATGGGCGAAGTACAGACGGGTGAACATGAATACTCCGAGGCGCATGATGACGAACATGTAGACATCTTGGACGAAGTTGCAGCCATGGATATAGCAGATAACACCGAGTACATTGCTGCAAAGGTAGTAAAGAAACCACTATTTGCGAAATTCTTCGATTCCCTAGGCTTCACACAAGCTCAGCGTCGGATGGCGTGGAATTCATTACCCGTATTGCAGCTAACGAAAATATGACGGCATACCTTGATAGGCGATATCCCTTGCCCACTAATGTAATCACATTTTCGAGGCCGATCGTCGAGTGGATTGTGATCACACTAGACCACTTTACCTCACCGCATCCCTTCGAAAGAAGTCCTTCAAGCGTGCCTTCATCGACACCGGAGCTTCCTTGAACTTAGTCCCTTACAAAGATTTTACAAACCATGGGTATTAAAGACTCGAAATAAGGAAGTCTCAAACCAGGATCCAAGGGTTTGGAGGTTTAAGTCAAGTATACCATAGGTACCATTAATCTAGAGGTCAAGATAGGACCTCTTCGATCTATAGAACCATTCCACGTCATGAATGTTGAAACAGTCTATCACATGTTGTTAGGGCGACCATGGCTCCACAAGCATGGAATTGTCCCTTCCACATATCACCAATGCGTCAAGTTCATCTTAAAAGGCAAACAAAACGCATCTCCGCCGACGAGAAAATCCATTTTCACCGAGGAAGCATACATGGTTTGAAGCCGCATTCTACACCGGCCTTAGTGAACCCAATGAAGTAATCACTCACATCTATTCCACTCCCATCCCAGACTGGGAAACCACTTATCGAGGGGGCAATGTCTACTAATCGAAAAAAAACACAAGCGGAGCAATAACACCGAAGCTTCAAGGTTCAAGAAGGAAGTGCGCTCGGACGGACGTCATGTTTATCGCTTATAGCAATTACAGGAGGGCACCACACCAATAGTGGAGGTCAATATGGCGAGAAACCAACACACTGGTCAAAGTGGTGACCCTATCAAATTACAGGAGCGCATCGTCCCAGAGCCGAACCTAAAAGCAACGAGGCTACGAGACAATTAAACATAGGCACGACAGATTTCCTAAGTTGATAGAAGTTGGAACTTCCTCACCACCGAAGAAGGCAAGGCGTTAGAAGGTTTATTAAGAGAATTTCAAGATATTTTCGCGTGGTCTTATGAAGATATGCCGGGTCTCGAACCCAGCTTTAGTATGTCATGAGCTCAAAGTATCTCCTACTAGCAAGCTTCTGAAACGGCCTCGTAGACGATTTCACCACGACATCGAAAACAAAATTAAAGAAGAGATAACTAAAATGTTAGATCTTGGATATATCAAGCCTATACATCATCCTACATGGTTGGCTAACATTGTACCGATCGGGAAGAAGAATGGAACGTTGCGTTGTTTGCGTAGATTTCGAGATCTGAACAAAGCTTGCCCCAAAGACAATTCCCAATACCCCTCATTGACATGTTGGTTGATTCCACATCGAGATGATGACTTGCGCTCGTTCATGGATGGTCAAAGTGGGTATAACCGAGATCAAAATGAAGGAGTCGGATCCGAGAAGACAAAGATTCTCTACACCTATTGGTAACTTCTATTATGTTTACATGCCCTTTGGTCTAAAGAATGCAGGGGCTACATACCAGCGAGCAATGACATTTATCTTTCATGATCTTAACCATACTGCAATGGAAATATACATCGATGACATCGTGGTTAAAGGTAAATGAAGGGAGGATCATATCCCTAATTTGTGCAAAGTATTCACCAGATGCCGAGAATACAGCTTGAAAATGAATCCCGCCAAATGTATTTTTGGGGTGACCTCCTGAAAATTTTTAGGATACCAAGTAACGAGTAAAGGCATCGAGGTGGACAAGGACAAAGCGCAAGCAATACTTACAATGACCGCCCCCGACGAGTACGACAGAGTTACAACACCTAATTGGGCGAATCTCCTATATTCGAAGGTTCATCCCAGGACTTGCCCAAGACATGCAAAGCACTTTTACCCATTACTCCGAAAGAATGTTCGGTTCACATGGGGGCCACTTCAAGCGAGAGGCTTTTGATTGCATCAAGCGTTGCCTAACAAACCCGTACGTCCCGAGGCCGCCAATCAAAGGAAAACCACTTTGCATTTATACCTCGCGAATACGGACACGGCGATTGGCGCTCTCTTAGCACAAGATATGGGTGACACACACCTAATACCTATCTATTATATCGAGTAAGGCTCTCAAAGGGGCTGAACTCGTGTAATCGCCATGTGGAAAAGGCATGCCTCCCATTGTTATTGGCGGCTTCAAAATTGCGACATTACCTCTTGGCGCACCAAACATATGTCATTGCAGCCCAACCCTATGACTTATCTGACTACCACGCCCATTCAAAATGGTAGAGTAGGCAAATGGGCCTGCGACTCTTGGAATTCTCGTTCATCCCACTTGACCATACGGGGTAAGAGGACAAGCAATCGCGGATCTACTAGCAGCCTTCCCAGGATCCGACAACACCGACATAGCATTGTTTGAGGAGATAGCCATGGCAACGGAAGAAGAGCCTTGGCAAATGTTCTTTGATGGTTCGTCGTACGGGACGCATGGGGGCGCAGGAGTCGTGTTCATCAGCCCAAAAGGAAAGAGCACCTCACACTCGTTTAAATTGGATTATCCCCGGCTAACAACGCGGCAGAGTATGAAAGCTTCCTCATCGGTTTAACACTAGCCATCGATGCATATACGAAACCTTGAAGTAGTAGGGGATTCGCGACTCTCAAGTTAATCGATGGAAGGGGAATTCCATGTCAAGGAGACAACTCTAGCCATATATAGAGAGAAGGCTCGAAATTGATTCAACATTTTTCCCATATCTCCATTCGGCAAAAACCTAGAACCTCTAACAAGCATGCTGATGCTCTGGCTACATTGGCTTCCAGCCTCCAATTGATAGGTGGAGATGAAGAGACTATCACTGTTATTCGAAGGAAGGAACCCTCAACTTGGGTGGAGGACCTCATATATGAAGATGAAAATGATTGGCGTCGACCAATCATTCTAGAATTAAAAAGAGCACCGTAGGCACGTACTTTGCCTTGGAAGAAACTAAAGACCTATACACTTTTAGGAGGCAGCTTGTACTTCATTGCGTCGGGAGGTGCATTATGCGGGTGCACAGGGGCCGGTCGAAGGCGAAACCAAACTTCAAGAGATTCACCAGCTCACGTGTGGTCATACTCTATCAATCGCTCACGCACAGGCGGATCCAGAGAGCGGGATTTTATTGGCCGAATATGGTAAAGCGAGGCAACAAAGTTGCAAGACACTGTGAAGATTGCCAAGCGAAGACCACAATATCAAGAAGTTTGCGTAGCTGACGGTCGAGATGGTGATTGGAGAACACCATATTTGGATTATCTTAGTAAACGCATCTTTGCCCAAGATAAGAACTTGGCGCTTAAAATTGAAAAGAAATCAAGCGATTCTTTGTGATCGAAGGGGAATTGTTCACGTCGCAGTTTTAATCAACGCACTCTAAGATGCTTGGGTCCCGAGAATCTTTAAGTGCAATGGAAATATCTCATGACGGTGAGCATCAAGGAAAAGCACGATTGTTTACGCAGTTATATGATGCGGGCTATTATTGGCCAACTATGGAGCATGATACGGCGGAATATGTTCAGCGTTGTGAGCAGTGCCAGCTACATGGGAACCTCATTCACGCACCACATACCACTCTGCACAGCATTGTCACACCATGGCCTTTCCACAGCTGGGGTTTAGACATCATTGGTCCAATTACGCCTAAGTCATCAAACCAGCATGAGTACATCCTTGCAGCTACGGAGTTGTTTACAAAGTGGGTCGAAGCGATCCCACTGAAGCACACTACAGGAAGTGTCGTTGTAGCCTTTATCAAAGAAAACATCATTAGCCGCTTCGGCATACCAATATGCCTCATATCAGACAATGGCACTCCTTTCGTCAATAACGAATGTACGAGACCTTCTTGCGTCATTCCACATTAAACACAAGACCTCAACGCCATACTACCCCAAAGGAAATGGACAGCCGAGGCAACCAACAAGACCTTGCTAAGGATCCTCAGTCGCAGTTTATACGACAACAAACGTCTATGGCATGACGAACTACCCATGGCACTTTGGGCATACCGCATTGCAAAAAGAAGCTCAACCGGCGCGTCACCCTATAGCCTAGTATATGGTGAAGACGCTGTTATACCCATGAGAAGTGGTAGTGGCCTCAGCTAGAGTATTGACTGCCAGCGGTGTAGGCATTGATGAGAATAGGCGCTTTATGGCATTAGACTGTATTGACGAGCGTCGTGACAAGGCAGATGCGCATGCAGCAACATATCGTGATCGCCTGGCAAGGTCATATAACCAAAAGGTCATCCCACGAAGTTTCGAAGTAGGAGACTTAGTGCTTTCCATCGCGCCCCATGTACAACGTAATGAGAGCGCGAGAAAATTCGCTCCTAATTGGGAAGGACCTTACGCATCCGAGAAGCAGCGGAGAGTGGGTATTACAAGCTTGAACGCCTTGATGGAAGCAAGATCAAAGGAAAGGGTAAGGCCCAAGCTAATGATAAGGTCAACGGAATGTGGCTTAAGACTTTTTATATGTAAAAGTTAATTTCTATCTCATAAATAAAATCTTTTTGGGGCACAAATATTACCTTGTGTTATTTTCTTAACTCATCCATGCACACCCGAAAAGGGAGGCAGAACATAATAGCAGCAGTGGCTGCCTTAAATGAATAAGGCAAAAGCACCAAAAATACACCAATATTCGGTGTGGCTCACTTCGTATCAAAAGAAAGAAAGAGCGATCGTGATACACCAAGATCAGGTGGCTCGCTTTACAACAAAAGAAAGCAAGAGCAATAGTACTGGGAAGATGCCCCAACATAAACTGTCCTTAGAAGGGCAAGTAGTCGATGGGTGACTAGAACCTCGGTTACTTAGTGTGAGGAGAGAATCCTCAGACAACACTTACCTTAGCAGATTCTAACAATTAGCGAGTCAGAAAGAAGACAGGCCATGGTAGCGTTACACAAATAACAAAGACCCATGTACAACCAAAAAGCGTCAACGTGTATGCATGCATAATGTCAATCAATGCACAAACAAAACAACGGGTAATTTCGCAACAGACCGAAATCAACACCTCACATTGGTGTTCTTGCCATCAGACACATCAAGATGACAAATGCTTTATTAAGATTGAGGTAACATATAAACACGTTAGGCATATAGCATAAAACGATCATTGCACTATGAGTAATAAGCCCCATGCAAGAGCATGGCGAACTCCTCCCTCAAGAAATGACGGGCGAAGTGACCAGTGTAGGCCGATAGCGGGAATACACCGATTCAATTACCCAAGATAGACATAATCATATTAATGGAACGCCTCGGTCTTCACGCCGCATAAAAATCGAACTCGTTCCGATTTCATGATAAGTCGTTGTTCTTCCAAAACGATAGGAACAATGCGGTTACATGACAAAAAGAGTAGACTTCTCGGGCTTCGACATGAGCTAACTCAACGTCATGTTGCTGATGCATGTTAGCAAAGTGATCTTCACATATGCGTAAGACCCCTAGCATATGAATGAGCCGCGAAGCCTGTGAAGGCATAATTGCATATGCTATATATTCCATCCAAGCAGGGTTGTGCGGTAAGAATAAAGATAGAAGATATTTGATTACAGTATGGGTTAGTATACCACAAGACTGGATTTTATACTACCGAGACATCGCCCAAGGAAGTACACGAATTTCAAAAAAAAAAAGAAAGAAGAGAGAGATGAATAACACACAAAAGATTACTTTCACAAACAAACCGAGAAACACACAAGGATTCAAACGGATACATGTCTTGGCATAACAACTAACCAAGTACATACCTTTCCGCGGTCCTAAAAGGGAAAGGATAAAGAGATACTAAGAAATAAGGAACATGCAGGATCGACCAGCATGACACACCTACGCACCTAACAAACAACCCGCATACGCACATGCGAGAGCGACGATATGACATCAACTACAATACAACCATATTAAGGGAGTGACTCAAGCTCTGTTTCCAATTCACGAAGTTGGGAGGTAGCCTCGACCAAAGCATTATTCTCGGTAGTAATACTGATCGAAAGCTTTGCAAGAGACTGAGCCACGGATCTTTGCTCAGTACTAAGGGCAATTAGACGAGCTTCATGTTCTTGGATACGGGAACGAGTCTCCTCAATCATCTAAGAAAGCTCCGCACGACGATTGCTAGTGCCCAACTCGAGTGCAGTTAGCTTATCACTCAGCCATTGAACATTAAACCCCAAGCTGCAGACCTGTGTCTATTAACGACCTCCAAACGCTCAGCTGATTAGCCGAGTGTGGCATGGCGTCCTCATCCTCCATCCCAGCCACTACATCTAATAAGCCATTGACGAAGCTTACCAAAACATCCCCAAGAGGAACTGGCCCCCAAATAGGTATATGTCCGTGATCCTTCACGATTTGAGCATAACGAGCACCGTGGTCACAGGCAACCCAGAAGCCGTAAACTAGCACATATCCCTCACCGTTGTTCGCAAGGTCACCCTGTTTTATCTCATGCCCAAACCGGGGTACGCTTGGGTCGATAATAGAGGTGGGCATAAGAACCTTTCTTACGGAAGAACTGGACACCGAAGGACGGGGGAGCCTCGCCCCATGGCTTGACGACTTGGTACGTTTCGGATCATTGGAATCGGAACGATCCTCCGAAATCTGACGACCGCCTTTCATTTCCTAAAAAAAAAAAAAAGGGAGGGGGAGTTAGGGATGACCAAACACTAATGTATATGAAGGTAAGATGAGCAGAGGGGACGATACCCGAGCAACAAGTGAGAGATGACTCGAACGACACGAACGACTAGAGCTAGGAGGGGAGGAGGCTCATAGACTAAAGTAAGAACGAAGAAAGAGAAATGTTTAGCAAGTGAAAAAAAAAAAACAACACAACACAAATGAGCTCGTATTTATAGAACAAAATAAATAAGCACGTGCAATAACGACAGAGGAGGAGGAATATAGTAATAAAGAGGCCTACCATAGGGAACAACAGCATGATCAGGTACTTCTGGGAGTTGAGCAACCGGTGAGGAGGTAATAGGGGTCCGACCAGACCGCCGCGATCGGTTAGACTATAACACACCGACAAAGTATCAGAAAATAATCAGATCAAGACGTATGGCCGGGGTGAAAAGGAAGGAATTTACCTCTATCGGAACAGCCAAGACCTCGTCCGGAACCTCACCACCGCACTCTTCCGCCGAACGAATAAGATTAGATTTACGACGGCGGGGACCAACTACCCTACCTCGGGTGCTCGAGTGTAAACCTTCCGCAGCAGCAATAGACGATTCCAACTTAATACGACCAGTTGATGAAGAACTGGAGGGAAGGCCCTTCTTTAGTCTCGGCCGGGAAGACTACAAAATTTAGTCATCCTCGAGAACTTGATCCCGCTTGATAACGTTGCCACAAGTGGTTGGCGACAAGACACGACTTCAGTAAGGCAAATTCTTCTCAAAGGGAAAGCTCTCGACTACCCGACAATGCCCATCCATAAACATAAACCGGTGAAAGCACCTAGCTAAAAATATATCATCATCACTAAACGGAAGAAGTGCGGTAGCGCAAACACCTTGGTCGAAACACGCACGACGAGCAACACGATGAATGTTGTAAGATAAAGCACAAAATTTTCCTTCATAAAATCACGGGATATGGCCGAGTCACCGCAAGAGCAAAGTCCCAAGCAAAAGAATCAACCTCATCTTCAAGTCCTATTACCACCTCATCATCGGGAGAAGTAGAGGAAAAGCGTACGTAGGAAAACCGCAAGCACCGTCCGAGATAGGGCCAAAAGGTGAATTCCTCAAGACGATCCATAACATCAACAATGCGCGCGGCGCGATGGGGACGGAGACCTTTATAGAGAGCAAGACGAGGATAAGATAATGTCTCTGCGTAGAACGACGGACGCGAGTAGTGTTCACAAACACGATGACAAACTTCATGGCGGAGATGTAAGGAGTTTGGGGAAGGACGATAATTCGGAAGTGTTCCCATAGCCATACTTGAAGGAAAGCCATGGCAGCATTACTCTCAATGGTATGATCGGGATGATTTACCCACCGGAGGTCACCGGCTAAGGTGTCAAGATAGCGGTACAACCCCCAAGAACATGGGAGCCAAGGGAAAAGAGACTTTGTTGACCATCAATACCCATTACTATGAGTTCGTCTTTGATATTATCCTTTACACCATATTCAAAAAGGTCATGGGATAACCAAAACACCGATAACGCCGCAAGCTCATGCTTAGGGGTGATCCTCGACATGATAGGCAAAGACGATGAGTCGAGGGACTTACAGCAACTCGTGTATACCAAAAATCTGCCCATGCCTTAAGACCAGCCCGTTTCTTCTTCTTAGGAGCACCCGAGGGAGCATCGTCTTGAAGAGAACAACTCCTAGCTTGGCGGAGCACTCTGCACATTTTTTCCTCTTCGGTATTACGAGATTCCAATACATTTTTATGAGGAGCATTACCATGCATAGGGAGAGCCAAGATAGCCACGACGTCTTCCAGAGTTGGAGTAGCCTCTCCCCAAGCAAACAAGAGTGTATGAACCCCTTTCACCAGAAGAAGAACCACACGACGAAGATCCCATAGATTGCGTGTTATATGTCTAAACTTGGAAGCTTGAAGGGCGTTATATACCCCAATTTCATCCAAAATCTCGACATTGGAAGGTTCAAGGAGCACACAGTCTACCCATTTCGGCCATACGGGAGGACATGTGGATGTGCCAAGGAAAGACACATTGGGAAGTACATGATCACCTCGACGAGCGGTGAGGTATGGTACCTCGACACTGTCAAGGAAGAAAGGCTTCGAAGGTTCACGTGCTAAGTGCCAAGACGCATCGATGGCAGTGGCAACAATGATGGAAGAGCGGGCGGCTTGGTCGAAACCATCGGTCGAGAGTATCGCCTTCTCGCGACTTCACGACCGGCTTCACGTTCTCGACGTTCTTGCGTTGACATAACTCGACCCCTACGAGATTGACGGGAGGAAGTACCTGCACTATGAGAGACACTTGGGGTGAGTGTGTCTTCATCAGAGGCGGCGTCCGTGCTATGATTAAGTTGGTTATTCTCGCCTGAGGAATCATCGTTGTTAGAATCGGGAATCACTCATGTTGTATTAAGTTAAGAAACGCAAGGGAAAATAAGAATAAGAAAGAGAATGAGATGGGAAAAATAAAATGAGTAACAAGGAGGGTCTATATATAGAGGTGAAGAACAGAGAGAGGCGGAATACTACAAAACTTTTGCTAAGAACAGGTAAAATGTCACATCATATGGGGGAAGGGTGATACGCAGACATGCGATGCATAAACAAATAGTAAGGGCGTAAAGAGCGGTAGTCTCCTGTCACAGGAGAGCATGGCAGTTGGGGACTCAAATAAGAAGAACGGATACGAGAATTCTTTTTGAGACGCAAGATGGGTTGCTAGCCTAGATGGCAGATGAACATGACTGTTGGGTCATCATGGGGACTTGGCGCTAGGAAAAACGGATGTTGTACTCATAAGGGTACCCTACACCATAGAGACGTGTTCGTTGGGTCCTCACGAGCGATTTGCGCCTGCACATGAGAGCAGCCCATACCCAGGAGTAAGGTCAGTGAGCATCATGGGCTGTACGATTAATGAGAGATCATTGATATCCAGGGAGAAGACGCTGGTGGATGTCGTCAGTTGTTAACAAAGAAGTAGTAGGTTGATGAGGTTAGTACTTGAAGAAAGGAGAAGTGAAGGCATGCGTGAAGACAGGAGAGATGACAGGCATGAGGAGAGGTTTGAACAACCCCCCTTGTACGGGTGATTGGTATGGGAAAGGTATGGAAGGTGATAGAGTGAGGATGCATTTCGTATGACTTACGTATACAGAAGCAAGGGCCACGAGTAAGGCGTGGAGTACTACCGTAGCCGGAAGACGGAGGTGATGCGTACTTGGGTAAGCTGATAATAAGTGAAGAAGAATATCATGACTTGTGAAGTATATGACTGCTGCTCACCTTGGACACGTAAACAGTCAGTCAGGGGACTTAATGTAGATACCCAAAAATATAAAGTGCGTGAGTAAGGGGAGAAGCAACAAAGTGAAGGGACATACTCCAAGACCCTACACCTTAACAAGATGTAAGAACATACCTTAAGACCCTACATAAACATGAAGATATAATGAATATGGGAAGAAGAGGTGATGGGGATGTAGGGACATATTCCAAGACCCTACACCTTAACAAGATGTAAGAACATACCTCAAGACCCTACATAAACATGAAGATATAATGAATATGGGAAGAAGAGGTGATGGGGATGTAGGGACATATCCAAGACCCTACACCTTAACAAGATGTAAGAACATACCTTAAGACCCTACATAAACATGGAGATGTAATGAACATGGGAAGAAGAGGTGATGAGGGTGCGGGGACATATTCAAGACCCTACACCTTATGGCAGATCGTGGAGACGCGGCGCGCGTGGGAAGAGAAAGTGATGAGAGTGTAGGGACTTACCCCAAGACCCTACATCTTGTGACAAATCGTGGAGATGCAGTGTGCGCGGAAGGAAGAAGTGATGAGAGTGTAGGGACTTGCCCCAAGAACCTACACCTCATGGCAAATCGTGGAGACGCGGTGCGCGTGAGAAGAAAGTGATGAGAGTGTAGGGACTTACCCCAAGACCCTACACCGTGCGACAAAACATGAAGATGCAACGAGCATGAGAGGAAGAAGCGATGGGAGCGTAGGGACTTGCCCCAAGACCCTACGACTTGTGGCGAAACATAGAAATGTAATGAAGAAATGATGGGAGTGTAGGGACTTACTCCAAGACCCTACACCTGGTCACAAAGTATGGATAAATATTGGAAGGGAAAAGGGGCGCCCACGAATTTGAATAGAAGAGTGCCAATAGTGAGTGGGTCCCAACAGAGGGTAGCCCCATCCAGAGGCGAGAGGTGTTCCATAGTGGAAGGGATATCAAGGACACGTGTACGGACTCGAGATGCCGGTGAGAAAGAAGTCAAGATGGTGTACGTGTACGGTATCTAGAACTCAAGGAAATTTAGGAGGGTTATAAATACCCATCTCTTAAGGAGGAGAGATTAAGCCTTTTCTGTGTAAAAATTAGTATTGTACTACTTGTTGGATCAGAGTTATTCTTTTCCTCTTTGGTGTAATTCAAGGGTTTACCCATTTAATTTATACCATATTTACAGGTGGCAATGAGTAGTTTTACATGCCGGTGATGAAATAGCAATTCGATCAGTATGTTCCAAAAGTTGGAATGAACAACGTTGGAAGAAACTCGATTTCATGAGTACTAGTCACCAACTAGATTGTATTATTCATCACTTATACATATAAGTACAAGAAAAATGATCAAACTTATTCAAGAAAAAAGATAAAAGCAAAACAAGTTATTGCACATAACATACAATGTGTACAAAGGAGTTGAACTGTACTAAGCTAGGACTTGGTAGATTTCTTGCTGCATTCAGGGGGGAACCCTTGTGGGAAACGTTTTGAATCAGTACAGTAGTTGTATATCATAAATTTCTTCTGAACTCGCCTAAGTCTCTTTTTGCTCTTCAAGTCAAGCTCTTGATTTAGCCAAGTTCTGTCGGGAGAAGAAGAAGTGGAAGAATTCAATGATGAGCAAGGTGAAGAGCTAGATGATGCAGAAGACTGAATACAAGCATCAGCTTTGAAATTCTGAAAGGATGTTATAAAGGGAGCTTGGGTCCAATCAGTTTTGATAAGTCCACCCCTTGTCGCCCAATCCTCAGCGTCCCATAAACTTGAATAGACCCTCATTGGTTGCTTATTAAGGTATGGAACACCAGTCGCTTCTGAATTCTTGAATTCTCTTATAGGAGTGTTATCAACATAGAACCTAAAAAAATAGAATCAAGAAACACTACATTAATTATGCCTTGCATATCAAAAGAAAATAGTACGAATTCAACTTCGTAACCGGAACGATATTCCCATAACTTAGTCATGGTATGCTTAAACAGAGATGCCCTGGGTGCACACACCATATATGCATGGTTGTGACTAAGGTTCTGTTGGCTACTGAGACTCATTTTGACACTTTAGTATAACTAATGATGCTACTCTTGTTTTGCAACATAGACTTCTTGATAAGCTATTTCTGGTTATTATGGTTAGCAAATTACTACTTACACAATATTTAGAGGATTCCATAGGATCGAGTAGGTGTGGAAATCTTGAGTTGGATCAAACCAAAGATAAAATTGTTGTTCCCTATCTCCTTTTCCTTGGCTGTAAACATTTGTATGTACTATATAAGGATCTCCACTTAGATTCCCCAAGAACTCGAAATCAATCTCGTCATGGTTCAATCCTTGAGACGACAACTGCAAACAAAAAATTCCAAGCAAAAATAATCAAACTCATCTCTACATAAATATATGGTTTTGAGCCGTTGTACTAACAAAATCATCTTACATAGTAAGTGCTGACAGTGCCGGCAGAGTTGCCCGGGACAAGTTTGAGTTGAATATCAAACTTCCCATACAAGTACTCATTCTTGGACTGGAAACCGGACCCGGAGTTTTTATCAAGCGATAAAGTTAAAGCTTCACCATTGTTTAGTATTTTAGCTCTATCATCACCCCAAGTTATATCAAATTCTTCATTGAAGTTACTGGATACACTCCCTAAGAGACATGCAAGAACTAACATAGGCAACATCACCATGGTGCCAAAGAGAGCGTAAGCCATTTGTGGAAGAGAATAAACGTTGGTTAGCAATGCAAGATGTAGTGGAGTACTTGACCTTGCATGTATGGGAGGAGTATAATGGATGGACAATTGGACTATGAGGCTTAAATAGGGAATTTGTGTAGGCGTGGGGAATTTTTTGTTGGTAGAAAGGGAAGGGACCGACCAAGGTAGGAATGAAGTATGATATCGTTGTGACAACTGGAGAAAGAGTATTGGTTGATGTTGAATTTCGGCACAAGATGGACTTGTTAATGAAGTGGGAGAAGTAGTTGGATGGACTTTTGGGGAAGTGTGGACACAATTATATCTTTATAGAACTTGCGAAGATTGGAGTTTTGCATCCTTAGATGTTTTCATTTTGCCCTGGGATGGACTTGTTAATGAATTACACACCGAATATGAGTAGAAAGCCTATACCTGTCTGCTGTAAAAAAAAAAAACGATTAACAACACTCAATGGGAGAGTATTTGATCTAGCATATCCGTCCATGGTGGCCAGCAATTCGCACATAGGAGCAGTAATTTTTTATTCACGGACAGAGATTTATAGCATAGTTGGATTAATACACAAATTAGAAGTCAGAAGCAAAATATTTTTGCTTTTAAAAGTTATTTTGAAATTATATACTCAAACAAACTTCCAACTTTTTTGTTTGCAGAAACCAAAAAAAAATAACAATTTCTGGAGTGACATCCAAACATGCTACTAAACAGCAAATTTGAATTTGTTAGTCGAAACCAGCCGCCAACCAGGCTGGCTATTCCTAGTTGGTTGAGTTTTATTAGTATGCGACATTTTTGTGGCAAGTGGAGGAAGAATATTGGCTGATTTCTTCATAAGTGGAAGCGTTAGTGGGATGGATTGGTTGAGAGGAAGTATGGGCAAACTTGTAGAATTGCTATGAAAATCATAGTACCTACTTAAGGATGTGACTGATGCATAATGCTGATGCAGATATGCTTGACTTGGTGAGATAGTGGAGATGCAATGAAGTGCGTGATTGTTCTATAGAATGAGAGGTTTTTTTTGTTTTATTAAATCTTAGATGATTAGATGGGGACAAAACTAAACTAAGGTTACCAGCTTACACCATTGAAAAATAGCAATAAAAGGTCCCTCCATCCACTACAGATAAGTAGTAGGCAGGCCAAGCTGTATAATGATTTCAATTCTCACCTTTTTCACAAGTATTTTTATTAATCTTTTGGGAGGATAAGAATGAGGTTTGGTTGAATTTTGTTATTACATTTTCTTTTTTAAATTCTAGTGTTTTACAGTGAAGATGGCATCACCAAGATAAAATAATCCAAGGTTCATCAAATTTATTTAAAAAATTGATGAACAAGAAAGTTTTTAGCAATGCAGCCGTCCAGTGGAGCCAATAAAATCGTTAACCTGGCTCTTTTATGCTGAGCCAGTATAGGAGCGAACCTGGCGTATGAAATTCTAAAATACCCATCTGATCCTGTGAAACTATATTATACCTGATGCCGAAACGAATGGGAATCTAAAGAATGTGTATAAATGGGTGTAGTTCAGCTGCAGCTATTGTGATCGACAAAATCACTGCAAATCTTAAGATGCACCAAATAATTTTGGACTTTGGGAGAGTATCGAGTTTGGGCATTTGGCTCTTCACCATCTAGGAAAACACTAATCCTAGGTCTCATCTGTCTTTTACAAAATTTTGCATGCAGGAAATGGGACGCCCAGAATATCACCTGACCGAGCTAATCAATAATTGAAGTGACCCACTTTACTCTTCCTGTGTCTCAGACTCAAAAGTCAAAAGTGTGCACAAAATTAAAAACATACTCAGGCTTTAACTTTGCGTGCTTTCTAAATCAAGCAGCAAAAGTTGTGTCCTGAACTTGATATTGGTTCCATGCAACAAGCTCAAGCCACAAAAGGCCAAAGCTAACAGTTGTAGCCATATACATGAGTATGGTATTTCAAGATGCCTAAATGAACTACATGAGCAAAGATCTAAGTTAACAGTAGATGTCGGCAAACGCAGAAAAAGAAACCACAAACTATAAGGACCATAACAAAACCTCAAGCAAAGCGTATTACGAGCTTGTACAAGTAAAACTGAGCAAAAACGGATACAAACCCCTCGAAGGAAACATGATGAAAGACACAACCATATAATCATTCACTGACCTTCACAAGACTAGGCAGATTACTAGTCCAACTTTCATCATATCTATAGTGAAGGAACACAAAAGCTGATTTTAAAAAAAAGTGTACTTCTGAAAATCTAGACAAATAAAATAGAAAAGACAAAAATGACCAGCATTCAAGTATAACACAAAAATACTTGAATCTATTCAGGATTGCCTCATATCAACAACCTGAGTCAGTTGCTATACAAGTGACTGTAACTCAGGAACCAGTCTGGAGATAATTCAGACAAGTGAAGATTGAAAATCCAGAATAAATATTTAGATTCATTCTAGCAGTCCATGACAGCTTAAATTTTGTATCGACTGCACATGAAACAAGACATGAACCACATGTCAGTTCACGAGGCAACAGATAGAAAAGTTACAATCCCTTGAACCACACTTTTGGAGAAGAAAAATGTACAATCAATCCTCCCTTTAAGACAGTGACTCAGTGAGTAACCTTATTACACGCTCACCAAAACAAAACTCTCCCAAGGAAATGCTGGTTCCATCTAAACCCTAGTGAAACGCTGCTGCATCAGAGTTCTTCCAGTAATACAATAGGCAGCAAAGTCCATACGCACTACCATGTGCAAGACAGAATTACAACACCTAAAGAAGGTATTTTAACTTTAGTAGTCATGACCATTCATAGACTATTCAAGATAAGCTCGTATCTCCGCTTAATAACCTGATTCAAATTCTACACTCATAAGCTGCACATGTTATTAGTCATGAGTTGCACATGGATAAGCTGCAGTTTAGTAGTTGCACTAGTTATTAGTCATGACCATTCATAGACTATTCAAGATAAGCTCGCATCTCCCCTTAATAACCTGATTCTAATTCTACACTCATAAGCTGCACATGGATAATAGCATTTTATGTAAATTCAAGGACTTAATTTTGACTAATGAACTCTAAATTCTTATGAATGCCGGGTTCGTGCTTACCAGCTATCGAAGAACAACATTTGAAAAAGTCGTAATTGATAAACTTTTAACTGAGAGATACCACCAATGTCACACTATTTAATGAGAAAATATAGTTCCAGTAAGATATATTTATATGCAGAGAGATGTAGTCAAACAAAATGCACATGACAATCTGATATAAGAGGCACCATAAGAAAGATAGCAAGAAAAATCCTAGTCCTTAAGAAACAAAAAAAGAACATATAGATATACGAACCACAACAATAGAACTTGGAAATAAATGGACTAAGCTATCATGAATATGTGCTTTCTCAACCATGGAGCATGATAAGATTGCATAAATGATGTAACACAATGAATATCAAATGAAAAGGAACTAAACTAACTCCAAGAGTGTTACCTATTTCTGGTTTAATGAAAGAATCACTGCTGAGATAACATCCATCACATATAGTTTTGCCTCAGTAAAGATTACACAGGAACACAGAAACAGTGGCTGAACAATAAAGCATGAATCAGAATCTCATCTTCCTCAATCGTTTCACAGTTGGAGCCGCACCTTTCGGAGACCTTCGCACCTTCTTCACAGCACTAGGCCTCTGATTCACCATTTTGGGGACAAGAGCACTCTCCCTAATTGGACCTGGAGATAACCCCTTCTTTAGAGCACTGCCTCTGGGAGTTGCAGATGGCGGTAATCTCAAACTTTGTGGAGGTAAAGGAGTCTGGGGTTTCCACACTATGTTGCTCTTCATGGAAAACCTGACCTTCTTAGCGCTCTTCTCTCCGCTCTTCTCAGTTAAACCACCCCCACTAACATCTTTACCGAGTGAGCTCATCCTGTCAGCACTCCTTGCTCTCTTTCTCTTCTTCGAAACAGTACCATTGATGGGCAAGGTAGGTAGAACTTCAGAGCTTGTATCAATCAAATCCATACCCACTTCAGCAGCAACCTTCTCAAACTGCATTTGCAAATTAGAGATTACAGTTTCATTAAAATCTATAATGCTACTAGAAGTATCCCCTGTACCTTCATTCTCGTTTGCATCTTTACCAGATGACCTCTTCTTACTCTTTTTCGATTTTTTACCTCCGCTAGAATCCTTCTTACCCTCTCCGCTAGAATCTTTCTTACCCTTTCCACTAGAATCTTTCTTATCCTTTCCGCTAGAATCTTTCTTCGCCTTCTTTCCCTTTTTCTTAGATGACTTATCCGCTGATCCATTTATATCAACTGCAGCCTGTTCCGTCATAACTTCATCAGAACCAACTTTAAGGCCAGTAATTGGAACCAAATCAGGAATTTCCTCATCATCATCCACACCTTTTTTAACCACACGAGCACCAATTTTAACCTTTGAATTAGCCAACTCCTTCTCCAACTTTTCAAAATTCTCATGCAAACCGAACAAAACTTTCCTATTCCCTTGAAGACAATCTTCCGAAGAACCTAAAGCAAATAATTTAGCCGAAAGACTAAATGTCAATGCCATGGTACCAAAAAACTCCACTTCAGCCTCAACATTCTCTGATGAACCATTGGATTTCTTAAATTCCAAAAGTTTCTTTCCATTTTTAAGCAAAAACTCAAACATACCAGTTCTAATCTTATTCAAAAAAATCTTATCAGTAGACTTCTTCAACACTAAAAGAAACGGTTTCACCAAAACATCAAATTTAAAAACATCCAGACTAAGAGGTATAAAAGCCTTAAACTCTTCAAAAAATATCTCAGAAATATGATAATTGACACCATGTGCAGGGTATCCATCAGCACTAAACAAAGTTTTCACTTCCAAAACACCCATTAACCTCTCCATTACCTCAATATCCCACCCATTCTTTTTCAAAAGATTAAAAAACTGATGCAGAAACTTACGAATCAGCAGATAAAACTTATCTAATCTCAAATAATCAATTCCACTCCATTCACGACGCATAGTAATCAAGAAAACCTCGAAATATTGAACAGAAAGATTAAGATCATCAAAAGTTACCAGTAATGATGAGAGGTTGTTAATAAGTTCTAATTGAACTTGTTGCTTATCTGAATGCCATACGCAGTAGAACAATCCTTTCCAGATTTTTCTCATTTGCTCATCTGATACTTCTGGTTGTGATGGGAACCATGATTTTAGAAGCTTGATTGCTTTATCTCTTGTTGATTTGTTACATGAAGCTAGGTGTTGGATTATTTTTGTTACTGGTTTTAGGGTTTCAGTACCCATGGCTAGCGAGGTGGTTGTGGTGGTGGTGGTGCGGTGGTGGAGAAAAGAAACCTAACAAATATTGGAGAGTCTCGTCGAGATGAGAAAGAAGGAATAAATGATGTTTTGCTTTTAGGGTTTAAAGAGTAACCGAAGTTTGGACCTAATCTGTGAATTCGGGACGGGAATGGGCTTTGTGGGGTTTTTTCGTTTTCCAGCGCGGGTTGACGAGTCAACAATAGTGGACTTTGCGGAATTTCTTGTAATTTATCTGCTACTCCACCGTTAGCATCTTCTGTAACATGAGAACATTTCCAACTAGAAAATTTAGTAAGCTAACTAAGACATTTCTGGACTATGCTATTCGTTGTCCAGCTTATTCTTCCAACTACACCATTTATGGATGCTATTACATTCAAATTGTTTTCCTCCGGATGCAGATTATTAATTCTCGTTTTTTTAGCCCATTTGATTGCTTCCAGTGCAGCTAGTGCTTTTCCAAATTCCTCATCTGCCTCATTAGATTGCATTCCTTTTACTCAAATAAACTGACCTGAAACATTTCTCAAGATTAGTTCAATTCCAATTGGTTGATTCTTGTGTATGAAGTTGACATCAAAATTAAGTTTTATACATGAGCCATTTGGGGGAAACCAAATTTCAGGTTGATGCATAATCTCATCATAAAAGTTGTTAGATTTAAATAGATTATGTTAACTATCAAAGATAACATTACTCCTGAACATGCTAGTAATATAGTGGTTCATTGCAAACCATATTCTGTGAGTGACAGAGCAGTCTACAAACAAATATTGCATGCTTTCATTTTCAATATTGCATAAAAGGCATATAGCATCAATATTTGGTACATGTCTAACTATAGTTACCTAAAATCGGTGAGAGACTAAAATGGGATTCTAGGGTTTCTGAAAGTGAGTTACAGGAGGTTGAGCACGAACAATCTTCGCCTAAACCCCGCACGGTGGCCTTCTGAATGATGCTTCTGTCACAGGAGAGGTTAGGGCTGGTCTTAGGGAGGGAAGCAGATGAAGAGGGAGATCATAGAATTCTAGAGTTTGAAGAATAATTGCTCTAAGATTTTTTATGAGAATTTTGTGTGTTAGCTTGGAGAAATAGAGGACCTATATATTTATAGTTGAATTCTCTGATCCCAGGTCGGTGAAGATAGGGAATTGCTTGCCATACGGAGCACTTCTCCCGTCTCTTCAGGAATTGATAGAGATAAAGTAGGTCGAGTTCATCTCATTATTCCACCTCCTTTACTCTCTTCTGCGGTGATAAATAGGTCGGATATTTCTCACACGTGTCGTAGACCGCCAGACCAAAATCCTAATTGATATCCCCCCATTTGTGTGAAGTTGAGTCAGCCTTTGTGATGATGTGATGGGAGAGATAAATATTCTCTTTAGACGAGTTGGCCAAGATAGAAAGATATTCTCTGATTTGTGAGAATATCTAGGATGAGTCACGTGAAAATACATGGAATGCTTCAAAAATCGTGTGTAGAGTGTGAGGGAAGATGAGGTTGAGCTCCCTCTCTCCATGACCGGTCATATATGTCACTTGGAGAACGTAATTGCTTGTGGGTCCCTTTGTTGAGCATGCGGAACTCAAGGGAGCCTATCCACGTTTTGGATAAACATATACATTTCAGGCCCAATTTACTAGCCGTGAGTGTGTTTCAGATGCTGAGAAATAGGCTTGATCCCTAGGTGAGGCTTATGCATGTATAAGACTCTTCAGATGAGTTGGCTCAGCTCGGATAAGGCCATTTGAGGGTTGGCTAACGCGACTGAGACTGTCTGAGATTTAGCCGACGCAACTAAGGTTTTCTGAGACTTGGCCGACGCGACTGAGACCGTCTGATATTTAGCTGACGCAGATGAGGTCGTATGAGAATCGATGACGCGACTGAGTCTCTCCGAAGTCAGCTGGGACATGTTTGGGAGAGAAAGAAAATCTTGCACGGCTAATAGTTTCTCTGTGAGGCTTCACCTCACTTTTATTTGACCAGCGTATATTGCAGAGATGTGTTAGGAGTCAATTATGTCCATATTATGCGGCCGACATGACCACTGTATTGTAGTGATCTACACTACAAAGGGGGTGAATCAGACGAATTAAGATGAGATTTAGAAGATGAGGGGATGAATTGAGAGGAAGAGAGGATAAGAAGAGAGATATTTGATAAGAAGAGTAATTGGTTAATTCATAATTGTTGGTATCCAATGACTGACTATCTACAAATATAAGGCCATTGGCCATGCCTAACACATGACTATGATAAACACACCCTAGTTATAATAAGGGCACCCGGCTAACAAGACAATTGGGCTTAAAACAGTATGGGCCTATGACAAATACCCCCTACTCAATCTGATTCTTGTCCTCAAGAATCATCTTTGGAAACTGTAACTTGATAAAAGCCTTGTCTTCCCAAGTAGCATCAGCAGCTGTTGAGTGTGTTCATTGCACCAAGACCTGCTCCACTAGTTGTTGATGCTTTTTAACTCTAGTAGATAAAATCTGGAGTGGGTGACCTTCATGCAGCCATTGGAGTCTAATGATGGTAATGTAGTCTGTGGAAGTAACCATGTTCCCATCTTTGGCTTCAATTGTGATACATAGAACACTGGATGAATCCTTGAAGTAGCAGCAAGACAGAGCTTATACATCGTGATTGTATACAGGTATAATTTTTGACATAGTTTTTAGTGTTTATAGATTTCGATTTTTAGGGTTTCAGTTGTGATTTGATTTCTAGGGTTTCAGAGATTTGATTTCTAGGATTTACAGATTTTGATTTAAGTTTATCGAATTTAGGGTTCCATTTAAGTTTTTCGTTTTTAGTGTTTAATGCTTGATTTCAGTTTTTCTATTTCACTTGTGAATCTGATTCTTTCAGTTTCAGTTTTTTTATTTCTTTTTTTTTCTTTCCATTTTATGGTTTGTTGTGTATCTGAATCTAATACCCCCTTTTTTTTTTCCATTTTAGGGTTTGTCAAGATTGAAGAACTGGTCAGAGTTGGTTCAGGAAGAACTAAGAAGGTATATCCAACTATGAAATTGTTGTGGTTATTTTATATTTTATTTCCATTTTATGGTTTGTTGTTTATCTGAATCTAATGCTTTTTTTTCTTTTTCTCCATGTCTAGGTTTGTCAAGATTGAAGAACTGAAGTTCAGTTCATTAGAGTTTGAAGAAGAAGCTGGTGAGAATTGGTTTAGGAAAACTAAGAAGGTATATCCAACTGTTTTGAATATTTTGGTTTCTTTTATATTGTTTAGTTTGAAGTTTCATAATCTCATTGAGCATGATAAAATGGTCCTAGTGGTGAATCGCAAAAGCTACTTGTAGCCCATTCTCTCTTCGTTGAGAGGATGTTTCTCGTCGTTAACCTAAGGGCTTCGGCAACCCTACTACTAGGATTCAGTTGAAGCTACATGTTAGAATTGAATTGGTGTACTTAAAGAAATTTTGTATAATCTCTTAACTTAGAAGTTTTTATAAGTTGTATGGTCTGAACTTAAGAATTTTTATAAGATTTTGATTTTGATAGAATCTCATTGAGCATCATAAAAATGGTCCTAGTGGTGAATCACAAGGTGTTGTTTTTCTTCACATTCAATTAGTCTTAAGTTTCAATTTCTTTGTTTTATTCTTGGGTATGTCTTAAAATAGAGTTTTAAACGATTTGTAAGGTTTTCTTAGTCTCGCATGTGTCTGACATTTGTTGAATTAAAGCTTGTTATTGTGTTTCTTAAAATCAGTGAGGTGGGTATTTAGGAAAACAATTTGTTGTTCTATTTAAATAGATTAAGGTGGGTATTTAGGAAAACAATTTGTTGTTGTTCTTAAGTTTCAATTTCTTTGTTTTATTCTTGGGTATGTCCTAATTTAGTCATCATTGTACATGAATAGATTAAGTTACTCCATGGTAAGATTGATCTTGTTGGCACTGAAGAGGGTTGGAAATTTCTTAAACTTTTATAATGTCCATGATTATATTTGCTTGTACTTGTAAGCTTATGTAGTATCTCCTTATAGTGATTTAAGTTAGAAGAAGTGTGGAATTTCGTAACTTTACATGAACCGAACTTAGGAATGAATGTATGTTGCATCACTAGTTTAAGTTAGAAGATCCAAGATGTGTACACTAGTTTGTTGTGATACTAGAACACATTTGTATCAAATACTTACTTTTTGTTACAATCAATTGAAGAATCCATTTTCATAATTTGATATAGTTTTGTATGTTGAATGAATGAATGTATATCTGGAAATGATGAATGTGGGAGAATCGGGTAAGCTGCAAAGGGGGGAAATGGATTTTGACCAGTCAATGAAGACTTGACCTTTTTTTTTTATGTTGCAAAATATTAGCAACGCTATAATAACTGCTACTAAGTTAGAACCCGAACCGTAAATTGAAAACAGAACCAATAATATTTTAGTTCGGGTAGGGGTATTCCTGTAATTAGAAACATGTTAGCAACTAGCGGATGTTGGTTGCGAATAAAACTGGGTCACAACGGCACAAAGACGATTACGAATCTCCGTTCTTGACCAAGAGTCGCAATGGAGCTTATGCTTGAATGCGAAAAATGCAACACCGTGTTTTGAAATGTCACTCTGCCGTTGCGACCCCGGTCAGCAACGGCCAGGCGCCGTTGCGAATCCCTAAAAATGGTGTAGTGATAGGCCACTTTACCCATTCTGTCAGTAACTTGATAGGGACCAAAAAATTTGGTTGATAACTTTAAACTCCTTCTTAACTGCACAGATGTCTACATGTATGGTTGTAGCCTTAGATAAACCCAGTCCCCAATCTGGAATTCCCTCTCAATCAGCATGTTGTTTGATTTTGTGTTGTGCATCCTCAAGAGTGGATTTGAGTATAACCCCCATAGCCTGTCTTATTTGTAAATAATCTTCCACAGAAGCATTGGAGGATGGTTGGTGAGAGAAGAGACCAAATGCACAGGGATCAGTAACCATAAAGAGCTTGAAATAGAGTAGTCTAAAGGCTTGTATGATATGTAGAATTAAAACATCATTCAGCTAAGGATAGCCAGCTAACCCATTTGGTGGGTCTATAGCTAGTCATGCATCTTAAATAAGATTCTAGACATGCATTGACTCTCTTAGTCTGCCAATCAGTTTGTGGATGGTAAGTAGAGCTCATGTGTAATGTTGTACCCATTCTAGTAAATAACTCCTGCCAAAAATTGCAGAGGAATATATTATCCCTATCCGACACTATTGTAGCATTAAGCCATGCAATTTGAAACCGTTGTCAAGAAATACCTTGCTGCTGGGATGCAAATTGTGAATGGATGGATGAGTGGTAGAAGTCGATGTACTTGGTGAACCTATCCACCACCACCATTATGACCTCCATGTCTTGACTTTGGAAGACCCGGTGATAAAGTCCATGAAATGTGTTTCCATGCTTGTTGAAATATTGGTAATGGTTGCAGTAATCCCCGTGAGAAGTATGTGAAACTTTTTGTTTTTAATGTGATGTCACACTCTTTGATATATTACAGTAAGTCTTTTTCATTCCTACCCAAAGGGAAATAATCCTTTGCCTTTTGGTAGATTGGTAGTGTGCTGAGTGTCCCCCACATATGAAGAATGGACTACAGCCATCACTTGCTGTCTCAATGTCCTAGACGAACCAATGTATACCCTATTCTTGTACCTCAGAATCCCTTGCAGAAGAGTATAAGGGCTTCTGCTTGAAGGAGAGATTGTCGGGTTGTGGAATCACTCGGAAGACAAATTATTTGAATTGTAGCTAGCTTGCACTTCACCAAACCAAGTAGGTTGCAGTTGAGAGATGAGTTGACATTGAGGTGAGGAAGTTGGAGGATCCCTGGACAATGCATCATCTACTTTATTCTCAATTCCCTTTTTGTAAACAACAACATAATCATAGCCTAACAGCTTGGAAAGCCATTTTTGATGCACCATAGTGTGAAGTCTCTGCTCCATGAAGTATTTCGGACTTTGATGATCCGTGTAAATAGTAAAATGATTTCCCATTAAGTAAGGCCTCCACTTTGTAACTTCCATCACTATAGCAAAGTAGCTCCTTCTCATGGGTGGACATTGAAAGGAACCTTACCCATGCCCTTGTCAAGTAAGCAATTGGCCTCTTGTGCCGTATTAAAACCGCCTACTCCTCGTATCACAAGCATCGGTCTCTACTTCAAATGGTAGAGTGAAATCAAAAGATCTAGCACCGGGTTGTGGTAAACTTTCTTGAGGGCTTCAAATGCGGTCTGAGAACCAAAGATTCAATGGAAGTTATCTTTTTTAGAAAATCACATGGGAGGCTACGTATAATCCCATAACCCTTCACAAACTTTCTATAGTATCCAGTAGGGGCCTATGAACCCTCTAAGTTCCTTCAAAGTGGTGGGTGGCCAATTGAGCATACATGCGATCTTTGCCTGGATCACCGTGACTCCTTCTCAGGTGATGATATTTCCAAGATACTCCACTTTAGATTGTCCAAAGGTACATTTATGAGTTTGGAAAATAGTGTGTGTTGTTGTAGAGTCTTGAGAGTGATATCTACATGCTCTAAACGGGACTCCATGTCAGGGTTGTACACCAATATGTCGTCGAAGAACACCAATATGGATTTCCTCAAATGTGGCTGAAAAACATCATTCATTAATTCTTGAAAAGAGGTTGGGGCATTGGTTAAGCCAAATGGCATTACCATGAACTCATAATGCCCTTGATGTGTCTTAAAAGCAGTCTTGTATGTATCTGGAGGAAAAACTCGAATTTGGTGATACCCTGCCCTTAAATCTATCTTAGTGAACACCTTCGAACCAAATAGCTCATCTATAGTTCTTCTATAATGGTAATGGGGTACTTGTCCTTGACAGTAGCTTCATTCAACTTCCTATAATCTACGCAGAACCGCCAACTGTCATCTTTCTTCTTAACAAGCAGTATTGGAGAAGAAAAAGAACTTAGACTAGGTTGTATCACACACCGCATTTAAGCATCTCTTGCACTAGTTTGCTCAACTACCTCCTTCCAATATAGGGAATTCGATTGGGCCTTTGATTTGGTGGTGTAGTGAGTGGTTTTAAGGGAATATGATGATCATGTGCCCTAGATGGTGGAAGTGTTTCGGGTTCTTGAAAAACAGTTTCATATTTTTGCAGTAAGGTTAAAATGGGAGCGGTGTCACGGATTGTTCTTCACAAGCGATTAATAGAAAAATCCTACCTACCATCCCACTTTTGTTTTCTTAAGCCACTTATGTAAAGCTTTGCCGGTCATCATGAAAGTTGAGGTCGTGGGTGTATTACCTTGAAGTTTGATGTTCTGGTCCATCTTTGGAGAACTCCAGTAAGCTTGTTAAAGTAGAAAATCATTGGACTCATTCCTCGCATCCAGTCCACTCCTAGAACCATGTCACAGCCTCCTAAGGCCGCATATCAAACTGGAAGTCATGCTCTTGCATCTGCCAATTGAAGGATGGACACTTAGCATCACTAACCATTTTATTTCCATTAGCTACTTGGTAGGTCTTTATAAATGTATTTCCTACGTCTTAAACTGCAAGTGCACAAAGGCCTTTGGAGGCAAGGCAAGCACAGTCATTCCACAGAACTAGGGTGTGTTATGTGATCTAATGGCTCTTAACTGATTTCCTAGTGGTTTTGTAACACAATTATGGAGTGAACTTGGTGTCGACACGATTGAGTTGAAGGTTTCAAAGCTAAAAGTAAGATGAAATACAAAATGTTGAGGTTACAGGCACTAGGGTTATCAAATCCACCTCTAATTCAAGTTATGTTATTCAACTAGCTTGAATGTTCTTACTTCTGAGATAAGGAAAGTGTGTCAGCTATCACTTATCTAAGGGTTTCACCGGGAATAGTTCAAGTTATCGCCTAAGGGTGCTAATTCGAGCACTAGTTGTCTAATTAAGCACAACTAGTCAAGGCTAGCAATAGTGATTGAAGTTTGGGTCAATTACACTCGATGCAGAAGTTATTCTAACTCTGATGGATACATGGCATCCATTGTGAGAGCAAAGCAAATGAAAGTGCTAGAATTGAACTATCTTATAATTTAAGCATGCAAAGAACATTTCAAAAAACAGTTGAACAACAGAACAAAAGAACTAGGGTTTCATTGTAATCCTAGCAATTAAATTAGAACATGTTAAACATGAAAAACAGATTCAAATTGAAAAACCAAAACTATGAACCCTAAAACATGCTATCCCTCTCTCTCACATGAAAACAACCATTTATACCTAACAAGTGCTGAAACTAGCATTTAATGGAGTACCCAGACCTGTCTCTTCTGTTCCTTCGGCTCTGGCACCCATGCAAGAGATGTAAGAGTAAACCCTAATTCCATTTATCTCTAACATAGCCTCTAGAGGAGAGAAGCTATATGAGAGATAACTAGAGATAGGGGTGGCGGAAGAGATAAGCTGTGGTGTTGTTGGTGTTGGCGAGGCCGGGCTACCTGCAGGTAGTGGGAGAACTACGGGAGGAGATGGCTCTGCCATTTTTGGTCGGGAGAAGAGGAGAGGTAAGGGTTTCTCCGAATTTGGTCGGGTGAAGGAGAAAGAAATGAGATTAGGTTTTGGTGTTGGGAGTTTATATAGGGGCTGTGCTGTGAAGCGGGTGCATCAGGATTTGATGAGGAAGGTGGAGCGAGCGTTGGATGAAGACTGGATCAAATCTGACGGCTCGGAAAGGATGGGCTCGAATCCGGGTCGTGGGTCGGGTCTTGGATAGCTTGGGCCCATGTCTTGTAGATGGGTTGCTCCTTGTTGAGTTGCAACCGATCTGTATGATGCTTTGGCTTTAACTCCATAGACGCTTGCCTCCATTCTTAGCTCTTTTGGCTCCTCAAATTCTCCGAACTTTATTTATTACCTAAAAACACAAAATTAATTAGTACAAATATTATTCTTGAAAACAAGGAAAATACAATATGGGATAATATCTCGATTTATGAACACAAAAGATGAGTTAAAATGCCAATAAATAGATGTAGAAATATGCAATATTTGGCACTCATCAAATACCCCCAAACCTCAATTTTACTTGTCCTCAAGTGAAACAAATTAAGAAATCCTAACTATACCTTGTCGCGCAGTCTCTCAAATGCATTTAGCGTATGCACTAAGCCTTTAAACCCCTAGGTGTCCCTAGTGGACGAGTTGTAGTCTCGTGAGGTTTACCGTATACCCACAAAACCTTCTCCAACTTTAGAGTGTAAAAGAGTCTCAAGCATCCAAGGAGCTGCTGAGGACATAGAGTTTTTGCATGCTAGTAACACGAAATTAGAACTATCAAAGAACGATTCTCATCCTTAAGTCTTTGAGCGAAGTAACCATACCATATGAAAGAATTCGGATTCGATTGTGATCATAAGCCTCGACTTTGCCTCACCATTAGGTTTTTATGATAATTGCACTCAAAAAGACCGCTTTTTAGTCTCTCATGTGTGCAGGCAGGGAATAAGAGAAATCCCGCACACGTTGTAGGTGAGAAGGGTAACCTTCCGAAATAATTTCTGGAGACTCCACGTGTGTGACAAAAAGAATCTTTTTTTCGATGATCTCTAAGAAAGGAAATCAACCATTAGCAAGGATGGGAGTACTCACTTACCTTTTCACCCGATCGGCAATTAACATTACTCTCTCATTTCATGAAATGTCTTCAATCTTCTGGTCTTCGGTCTTCAATAGCTGATGATGAACTTCTGAACTTCACAAAAACTTGACAAACATTTTTTTTTGTTTTTTTTTTTTTTTTTTTTAACTTGAATAATAATAACTTGGTGGTAACTAGACACATAAAATAAACTACAATTTATTTTTATTTTTTAGACTTAGTACATGAAATGGAAATAACAATAAAAATCAATTTTTCACAAACTTCATTAATTCTCATCTTCTTTTCTTTTCTTTCCTTTATTGCATGTAAACCTTGGACTATTTCAACTTTTCTTCAAATATTCAGTGGTGCTCGCTGTCGACGATGATGTGTTTCTATGAATCAGTTGATTGAGAGGGAGAGAGTGATGCTAACTGAAATCGGTATTTAGAAGAAGTTTTCATCTTTAAACGTCACCCTCATGATTGACTAATTAGCACTCAAGAGATCGAAAGTAGTCTTTGAAAGTGGTGCGAAGTTGGGTAGCTCACCATTCCTACCCGGAATTGACGTACGGTGACACACACTCTGACTTTTCTAGAAAGTCACAAAGAGTGAAGGTCGGTACTCGCTTGATGTAAAATGGGTAGTCTCCACTATGGTTGATCACAATTCTACTACTAAGAATATCTAAACGAAGACCTAATTCGCCCTCCGGTATGGTTAAATCCAACTTTAACGCTCTAATCAACTAAGGAACCCGATTGTGTTCTCCAAGACTTCCAATTTCTGTTATTTCGGTCGGACTCTATGTAAACAAAGCTAGAAGCATGCTAGTGACTCTAAAATCTCTAAAAGTTGGAGGTTTTTTTTTATGCAAGTATTTACAAAGAGTTTTTTTTTTCGAATGAAGTAAACAAAAAGACTAAAAACTCTATATGCAAATCACACCCCCCAAACCTAGATCAAACATTGTCCTCAATGTGTCAACAGATACAAAGAATTTAAACAATCACATACCATGAGAATTATGTTGAATAGAGAAAAGGGAAGATATTACCTAGGATGTACAATGATGTTGCTAAACCAAAGGAGGATGAATGCTTTGAAAGCAAACAACCGGAGCGCAAGACAAAAAGGTTGGTTAGCACAAATAAGAACTATGCAAAAAGAAAAAGAAAAGGGAAAGAGAATGGATTTTTAGTCCATATGTATGTACACAAGTGAACTAGATCACCCACATAGATGGGGTCTTCCAAGTCAACGGTCTCAACTTCTCGTGGAAGATGCTCCAAAATGGTTTCAATCTCTCGACCATTGACCTTGAAGATGTTCTTGTTTGCCGGGTTTTCAACTTCTACAGACTCCATGGGGAAAAGCGGTGCGTACCAAGAATGGTCACGACCATCGAGAACGTAGCTTTCACGGAAACAAATGCAATCTAGTGTTGTACAATAAAACTTTCATCACCGGGGTGAAAGACTTGCGCGAAATGCGCTTGTCGTGAAACACTTTCATCCTATGTTTGTACGTTTGGCACTATCATATGCATCATTTCTCTATTCTTGTAACTCATTGAGTTGAAGTTTTCTCGGGTTCCAGCCTTATCAAGATCAAAATTCAACTTCTTCACGACCTAATATGCACGGTGTTCTAACTCAACGGGTAAATGACATGCTTTCCCGTACACAAGTCTCATGTAGAGACATCCCAATGGGAGTCTTGTATGCAGTTCTATAGGCCCATAAAGCATCGTTTAAGCGCAAAGACCAATCTTTCCTAAAAGGATTAACAGTCTTCTCAAGGATATGCTTAATTTCCCTATTAGAAACTTCGACTTGGCCACTGGTTTGAGGATGGTAAGGTGTTGCGACCTTATGAGTGATTCCATACTTGCGCACTAGTGATTCAAAGGGTCTATTGCGAAATGACTACCTCCATCACCGATTATTGCCCTAGGGGTTCCAAAACGGGAGAAAATGTTCTCCTTAAGAAAAGAAAGAACAACTTTATGGTCGTTGGTTTTGGATGCAATGGCCTCTACCCACTTAGAGACATAATCAACAAAGAACAAGAATGTATAGCTTACCTTCAGAGTTAGGAAATGGACCCATGAAATCAATACCCCAAACATCAAACAGCTCAACAATCAAAATGGGTTGTAAGGGCATCATGTTTCTTCTAGAGATACTTCTAATTTCGCATCGGTCACAAGCAACACAAAAAGCATGGCAATCCTTAAACAATGTTGGCCAATAGAACCGCTTTGCAAGATCTTTGCAAAGATTTCTTGGCACTAAAGTGGCCTCCACATGCATGGTCATGACAAAGAGATGACGTCCCTTTGTTCGAATCGGGGACACATCTCCTAATGATTTGGTCTTAGCGTACTTAAACAAATATGGGTCATCCCAAAGGAAATGTTTAACTTCACAAGAACTTAGAACGGTCTTATTTAGACCAATGCAAGGGCATTCTACCTGTAGCAAGGTAGTTCACAATATCGAAACCATGGCATTTCGTACACAAGCATCAATTGCTCATCGGGGAATGATTCCCTAATTAACACGTTCATCGCCAGATTCGACATTCAACCTAGACAAGTGATCGGCAACAACATTTTCTCGACCATTTCTTATCTCGAATTTCGAGGTCAAACTCTTGTAACAAGAGTATCCATCCAGAATTAGACGAGCCTTAGCATCTTTCTTAGACAAATGATATCTCAATGCGGCATGATCGAATAAATGATGACCTTAGACCCTATCAAATAAGATCTAAACTTATCTAATGCAAACACAACAGCTAGTAACTCTTTCTCAGTAGTGGAATAATTCAGTTGAGAATCATTAAGTGTTTTACTAGCGTAGTAGATCACATAAGGGAGTTTGTCTACTCGCTGGCCCAAAACACTCCTACAAGATAGTGACGCATCACACATAATCTCAAATGGTAATGTCCAATCGGGTGGTCCGACTATAGGGGCGAATGTAAGAGAGCCTTCAAATTGCTCCCATGCTTCCTTACAAGCATCATCGAAGACAAATGCAACATCTTTTGCAAGAAGATTGCACAAAGGTCGTGAAATTTTACTAAAGTCTTTGATGAATCGGCGGTAAAAACCCGTATGGCCTAGAAATGATCTCGATGTCCCTCACGAACGAGGTTGGAGGCAAGTGTTGAATGAGATCTACCTTGGCTTTGTCTACTTTTATGCCTTTTTTCCGAGATAATATGCCCTAGAACAATGCCTCGAGTTAACCATGAAATGACATTTTTCCCAATTCAAAACCAAACTCTTTTCCTTACACCTAATCAAAGACACAAGTGAGGTGATGCAAACACTCATCAAACGAAGAACCAAACACCGAAAAATCATCCATAAAAATCTCAAGAAACTTATCTACCATGTCGGAAAATATGCTCATCATGCAACGTTGAAAATTAGCGGGTGCATTGCACAGCCGAAAAGGCATACGACGATAAGCAAATGTTCCATAAGGACATGTAAACGTGGTCTTTTGTTAGTCTTCAGGTGTTATGTGAATTTGGTTGTAGCCAGAATAGCCATCTAAGAAGCGGTAATGACTATGTTTTGCTAACCTTTCCAAAGATTTGGTCAATGAAGGGAAGGGGGGAAATGGTCTTTCTTGGTTCACTATGTTCGATTTTCTATAATCAATACAAACTCGCCACCCATTGGTCACACGGGTGGGAACGAGCTCATTCATCTCGTTTTGAACTACAGTAATGCCAGACTTCTTGGGTACTACACGAATGGGACTGACCCACTTTGGCTATCGTGGACCCAGGTAAATGATACCCGCATCCAAAGAATTTGAGAATCTCACCCTTGAAAACATCTCTCATGTTGGGGTTAAGCCTCCTTTGCATTTCCCTAGATGGTTTAGTGTTCTCTTCAAGGTTTATGTGATGCATGCAAATTGTGGGACTTATAACCTTAAGATCGGAGATGGTCCAACCTAAAGCACCTTTATGTTCTTGAAGTACTTCTAAGAGTCTACTTTCTGTTCCGTGTCTAAACATGATGCAATAATCACGAGTAAAGTGTCGAAGGACCTAAGAAAGCATACTTCAAGGTATCGTAATGGTTTCAAATCAAGCTTAGGTGGTGTATCAAGAGGTGGGAAGCGATTTGGAATCGAGAGTGGAAGGGGTTCCACCGCATTACGCCATTTAGCAATATCCATGGGTGGCACGAGACTCTAGAAAAGTGGACTTCACTAATGTACTCGTATCGAAGAGATCTAAGTCAAAATTGTCTAAACATGCTTGTACAGGATCCACGGGTAAGATGTCGACAATGAGTCTTGAATCGGACTCTCAATCATGTTAACCTCGTGCAATTCATCATCATCACACTCTATGGGTTGTTGGTTCACCACGAAAGACATTGATCTCTACAATCATGTTGCCAAAAGACAAATTCAATATCCCGCTACGACAATTTATGATAGCGTTTGGCGTTTCCAAGAAGGGACGTCCTAAGATAACGGAATATGATTTTCGTGGATTTTGCACAAGTTGAGTATCTAACACAATGAAGTCCACGGGAAATAAAATTTATCAACCTTAATTAGCACATATTCAACGATTCCCGAGGGACTTTCACGAGATCTGTCCGCTAATTGTTATGGCGTGACAGGTGGGTTGCAATTCCCAAGACCTAACCGCACATACACGAATATGGCGGTAGATTCACACTATCTCCTAAGTCCAATAAAGCTTTTCGATTGTATGTTCACCTATAGTACAAGAGATAGTTGGGCTACCGGGTCTTTAAACTTAGGTGGGGCTTTGTTTTGAATAATTGAACTTACTTGCTCGGTGAGAAAGGCACGCTTATGCACATGAAGCTTTCGCTTTTGTGTGCAAAGGTCCTTCAAAACTTAGCATAGGCGGTATTTGCTGATTGCTTCGAGAAATGGAATGTTTATATTAACTCTTTTGAACATTTCCAAAATCTCGTTGTATTAGGTACCCCATCCATTGTACCAACCTCTCAGGAATGGAGCAACAGGTACATGACTTGGCGAGAGGAACTTCTACATTAGTAGGACTCTTGGTTTTATCAATGAGCTCGAGATTCTTTCTCTACAGTGGCGTTTCATGCGGTATTGTGTGTCTTTGGGAGTCCGATGTAGACTCGCTTGAAGGTGGTACACCTACATGGTTCTCAACAATTCTACCACTACGGAGAGTGGTGACAAATGCATTCACTTGACTATGTGAAGTTTCATTGCGAGTAGAGGAGCTGCTTGAAACACGATCTTTGGATTTTATTGGGGTTGACTAGGGAATTTTCCTTTCTCTCTCTCATTAAATGCATCACGATTTGACTATCTTAAGATCTAGGTTTGTGAGACGTTGGTCGGTGGTTTTCTCAAGTTTTGCAAGATTTTGGGTTAACATAACGACACGATCTTCAAAGCTAGTCTTTTTCTCCACGGGTCTTGAGGATGTGGTGGTATTTGGGGTTTCTAGGATATGAGTATCCTTGGTTGTTATTTTTGGTCCCCTTGTACCGGTCCTTGGACCATGAGAAGTTAGGGTGATTCCTCCACCCTGGGTTGTAGGTTTGAGAATAAGGGTTGTTCTCTTGCCTATGGTATAATGCATTGGCTTGCTCTGTTTGGGACTCTTGAAATGCATGTAAATCTGGACAGCTGTCCACTAAGTGGTCAGGGCTATGGCATGCGGCACAAGTGGCCATATCAATTTGGTCACGGAGAGTAGGGGCATTAGATTTTACATTCTTTTCCAACTCAAGCACTTCTATTCTCCAAGGGCCAAAGATGTCATTTTTGCATTTCCCTCAAAGTCGGACTCGATTCTATGAACATTTTGTGCGGGGTAGTCCTTCTCGGTTCACGGATGGACTCCCACTGTTGAGTCTTTCAGCGACTTGATTAGAAAAGTCCAAGCGTCATCAGCACTCTTGTCAATAAATGCACCATTGCACATTGACTCGACCGTGGTACGGGCTCCTAACATCTAGACCCTCATACAATATTTGCACGAGTCTCCATTTTCAAAACCATGGTGGATATTGGAGTAGTAATTCATTGTATCTCTCCAAGTATTTTGCTAGAGTTTCGTCTTCTAATTGCACAAAACCATTTAGACTTTGGCGAATTGTCGCCGTCTTATGGTTTAGGGGAAAAACTTTTGAAAAACTCTTTTGTGAGGTCATCCCGGGTTCTCTTTGGATTGTGGTTGTATGGCATGAAGCCAAGACTTGGCTTTGTCTTTCGAGAAAAAGGAAACAATCTCAATTTGAGGACTCCTCTCGTCATTTGGTTAAAACATGAGTCCCACAAATATCCTCAAAGTCTCTCACGTGATGGTAGGGGTTCTCGGTATTGACCCTCTAAACACGGGTAGCATGTGTATGATGCTTGCTTTCGGTTCAAACCGACAAGCATCACCGTGAAGAATGATGCAAGAGGGCTGGCTTGCCTTAGTTGGGTACATGTAGTCCTTGAGACTACGGGGTGGGTTTGGTTCATCACCCATGATTTCTGTTTCAGATAGGTCTAGGCTTGGGCTTTCTGTTGAAGAACTGGGCATGCTTACGATTTCGTCCGGGAGGATTCTAACTAGTCGGTTTGTTTGGTCTCTAAAAGACACAATCATAGCCTAGCTAGCGCATCTAGCATGTTAACACACAATCAATTTCAACACGGAAAAGCAAAAACTCAAAATGACCCACTAATCTTTGGCTCAAGCCCAAAAGATGGCTTTTTGAAGTTATGAAGCCCAACCGAATAGGTTGATTCTAGCCCGATGATGTGGTGTTGGGTTTGGTTTCTCGTCCTTCCAATTGAAAACGGCCCAGTATGCGCCAAGTTATGTGGGTCAAGGTTGTTGCACGCGCCATTTAGGTGAGTCTCGATTTGGTAGAATGCAGAGCCCGGTGGTTGGGTGAAATGATACAGCCCAGGTATGTGGGAAGCCTAGTAGTTGTGGGCTTCAGCTTAGGTTGGCAGGGACAGAGCCCAGTGGTTGGTGGCTGGGTTTCAGTTTGTGCACTGGTTGTGCAGGATGGGTGAAGGTTAGCAGCTCAAGTGCGACTTGGCTAGTTTGCACAACACAGGTTTAAATGCACTCACAAAGACAAAGACAAACAAGTGAGCAAGGAGGGCACAACTTGAGTAAGGTTCATCGAGCGCGTTTATGCACAGGTTGGAAGCTCAAGCAAAACTTGTACACAGCAAGGAAAGCAAGATATACAGCTGAGCAGGTATACACACAAGGAAATATGATCTGTACACAGCACAGCTTGGTTATGTGTACTGAGCAAAGCAAACTCACAGCAGAAATGACATAACACATCCCAGATTGGCAGGTGCACAAGAAAATCAACAAAACTGTGAGAGGTGCACAGGGGAAAGGTTGTGCTCACTCAATGGTGAAGCATGTGCTAGGGTGTGTGTTTTTGAAAAACAAGCTAAAAGCTAATGCACTCTGCTATTCAACAACTCATTCAGATACCAAATATTCACACAATGCATCTGCTGAACAATTTTAGCAATCTATAACACATTTGCTATTCATAGCATCATGTAAGTTTAACGAGATATTTGCATAACATTCAAAGCGGCATAAAGTCATGGTTCAAAGACATTTCGATATGAACTACACAAATTTAACAAATGAATCAATGTTATCACTTTACAGCATGCTCAGAGGGTCAACACAGTCAAGTGATCTCAAGTGCTCAGAGGTGTATGCACAGAGATTGCAGGCGAGATGGTTTAGCAAGTCAACGGGTATAGCAATACACTTGGGTAAGCTCAGGTTTGCTCAAACTCACATGTGACAGGCAATATGCTATGTTTGTTACGCTTCTGATTCAAAGGCGGATATGCTCAAAGACGCTTTCACAACTCAAATGGATATACCAAAGATAGCATCGTGTCTTAACACACTTGCTAAATGAATAGAGCATGCACAATCTCAAGCTCAATAGCTCAGGGGCTGGAGTAGAACACGAGGGTTATGGAAGAGTTGAGCACAGAGCTCACAGATTCAAGGTCTAGCACAAGTTCAGAGCATGCACAAAGATGACAGGGCAGAACTCAGCAAACTCATGCAATAAAAGGACTCAGCTAAAAGGGTTTCACAGACTAAGCTCAGGGTTGACAACACAAGCTAAACTCAAACCTGCAGCTTCAGGGGGCTTGCAAGGGAGCAGGACTATCATGCATTCATTAGCAAATAAGCATGGTTGAGATACAAACCGCCAGTGTAAAACTGGGTTTAGGCAATCCACAAGCTCAGCTGCTTTATCTTCTCCTCCTCCTTGGTTGTACAACAAAGACCACAAGTACCTGCTACTCAAGAGATCAAACTCAGTTCTCAATGTTGCACGGTTCAAAGCAAGAGATCAATATTTTCAAGATGAAGATTGACCACTATACTTGGTTACTGCTCAGTAAATGTACCAAATTCTGAGTGATGAGAAAGATGTAAAGATGCTAATGATTATGGTTGAAGTTAAAACTTCACTAATGCTAACACAAAGTTCAAAGTATATGACAGATGGCAAGATTGAAAGTAATTAAACTAAACTAACTAAAATGCACTAACAGATGCAAAGATGTAGAGGTTAAGCTAAGTTATGCTAATATTGATTAAAAACACAATTTCAGAGCATATATGTACAGAGATAGGTTGAAAATCAGTGAGGAAAGTGCTATTGAGCACACAGCACACTACCAGTTCCCCGGCAGCGGCGCCAAAAACTTGGTAGGTCTTTATAAATGTATTTCCTACGTCTTAAACTGCAAGTGCACAGTGCCTTTGGAGGCGATGTGGCAAGCACGAAGTCATTCCACGAGAACTGGGGTGTGTTATGTGATCTAATGGCTCTTAACCGATTTCCTAGTGGTTTTGTAACACAATTATGGAGTGAACTTGGTGTCGTCATATTTGAGTTGAAGGTTTCAAAGCTAAAAGTAAGATGAAATACAAATGTTGAGGTTACTTCAGGCACTAGGGTTATCAAATCCACCTCTAATTCAAGTTATGTTATTCAACTAGCTTTTGAATGTTCTTGCTCTGAATAAGGAAAGTGTGTCGGGGTTATCACTTATCTAAGGGTTTCACCAGGGAAAAGTTCAAGTTATCAAATAAGGGTGCTAATTCGAGCACTAGTTGTCTAATTAAGCACAACTAGTCAAGGGCTAGCAATAGTGATTGAAGTTTGGGCTGAATTACACTCAATGCAGAGTTATCCTAACTACAATGGATACATGGCATCCATTGTGAGAGCAAAGCAATGAAAGTGCTAGAATTGAACTATCTTATAATTTAAGCATGAAAAGAACATTTCAAAAACAGTTGAACAACAGAACAAAAGAACTAGGGTTTCATTGTAATCCTAGCAATTAAATTAGAACATGTTAAACATGAAAAACAGATTCAAATTGAAAAACCAAAACTATGAACCCTAGAACATGCTATCCTTCTCTCTCACATGAAAACAACCATTTATACCTAACAAGTGTCAAAACTAGCATTTAATGGAGTACCCGACCTATCTCTTCTTCCTTCGGCTCCGGCGCCATGCAAGAGATGTAAGAGTAACCTAATTCCATTTATCTCTAACATAGCCTCTAGTGAAGAGAAGCTATGTGAGAGATAACTAGAGATAGAGGGTGGCTAAGAGATAAGCTGTGGTGTTGTTGGTGTTGGCGGCTGAGGCTGGTACGGGTAGTGGGAGAAACGGCGGAGGAGATGGCTCTGCCATTTTTGGTCGGGAGAAGAGGAGAGGTAAGGGTTTCTCTGAATTTATTCGGGTGAAGGAGAAAGAAATGAGATTAGGTTTTGGTGTTGGTGTTGGGAGTTTATATAGGGGCTGTGCTGTGAAGCGGGTGCATCAGGATTTGATGAGGAAGGTGGAGCGAGCGTTGGATGAAGACTGGATCAAATCTGACGGCTCGGAAAGGATGGGCTCGAATCCGGGTCGTGGGTCGGGTCTTGGATAGCTTGGGCCCATGTCTTGTAGATGGGTTGCTCCTTGTTGGGTTGCAACTGATGCGCGCGTGTGCTTTGGCTTTCTGTTCCATAGACGCTTGCCTCCAATTCTTCGCTCTTTTGGCTCCTCAAATTCTCCGAACTTTATTTATTACCTAAAAACACAAAATTAATTAGTACAAATATTTATTCTTGAAAACAAGGAAAATACAGAATATGGGATAATATCTGATTTATGAACACAAAATATGAGTTAAAATGCCAATAAATAGATGTAGAAATATGCAATATTTGGCACTCATCAAATACCCCCAAACCTGAATTTTACTTGTCCTCAAGTGAAACGAAATTAAGAAATCCTAACTATACCCCTGTCGCAGTCTCTCGAATGCATTTAGCGTATGCACTAAGCCTTTAAACCCCTAGGTGTCCCTAGTGGACGAGTTGTAGTCTCGTGAGGGTTTACCAGAGGTATACCCACAAAACCTTCTCCAACTTTAGAGTGTAAAAGAGTCTCAAGCATCCAAGGAGCTATGAGGACATAGAGTTTTTGCATGCTAGTAATACGAAATTAGAACTATCAAAGAACGCATTCTCATCCTTAAGTGCTGAGCGAGAAGTAACCATACCATATGAAAGAATTCGGATTCGATTGTGATCATAAGTGTTAACGCAAGAGTCTATTGGTGTCACTTAGGACTACTGTATTTTCTATGCTTTGTGTAATACTGTTGTATACTCTTGCTTACTTGCCTAAAGGGCTACCTCTCGTATACTTTTCCTCGATATAAATACATATCTCAAACCCGAGTTAGGGTTAAGTGAGTTCATAACCTTTCATGGTATAGAGCCATTAGGGGTGTCTTCCATATTTTTTTTTTTTTTCTTTTTCTTTTCAACTTTTAAACCCTAATATCATGTCTACTGAGAATCGGCTACCATGTCTTCCCCTGTCTCATCCTCTTCTTCTTCCCTTAAGCTCAAAACTTCGTATGTCTCCTTCAAACTTGATGAAACCAACTACATCCAGGCGTCACAAATCCTCCCTATACTACGATCTCATGACATCTACAACCATGTTGATCCAGTTTATTGCATCTCCCTCACCTTTTCCGACCTCTTCTTCTGCATGAAACCCTCCTCCCAACCCCGAGTATCTTCCCCCAGTATCAAGTTGATACACAACTTCTAAGTCGGCTACAAGCTACGCTTACTCAATCTGCTTTTGCGATATTCCCGATTTCGACTCTTCCCGTGAATTATGGAAATACTGGCCGATACTTACGCCTCCAACCGCAGCCGCTCTCTTCAACTTCGTCATCGCCTACAAAACACTTCAAAGAGATAATCTTTCTATCTCTCGCATATCTTGCAAGCTTACTTCTATTCGAGACTCTCTTTCAACATCATCGGCTCCGTTAATCGATGTTGAACTTGTGCTAATACTCTACGAGGTCTAGGGCCCGATTATCAACGCTTTTCTCTTTTGCCATTGAAACTCGTTCTTCTCTTCCTTCTTTCTCGGAGTTGAAACCCTTGCTTCTCAATCATGAGATCCGTCTCACCCAATATAATTCACCTACATCGAATCTAATCCTTCCACCGCCTTTTATGGTTCTACCTTCTCATCTTCCTCTTCTCCAAATTTTTCACCTTTTGGCCGTGGTGGTTCTACTTCTTACGAGGAGGTCGTGGAGGCCGTGGTGGAAACAATGGTCGTGGTGGCTATCGAGGTGGTGGTCGTGGTGCTGGTGGACGGGACGTGGTGGTTATTTTGCACTTCACACTATTCGTATGGTTATCAACCTCCGCAACAACAATCTATACTTGGTGCGCCTCCTTCACCTTTTTCAAGCGTGAAACACCACAAATCATGACTCCAAAGCACATTCGATTGGCTTTGTCCCACCTAGATTTGATCATTCATATCAAGCTCGTGACCTTCCACAATCGTTTGCTGCCATGCAACTTCAGGCTACACCCTTTGATCAACATTGGTATGCTGACACGGGAGCTACAAATCATATGACAGCCGATCCAAATATGCTTACTACACCAATTGCGTACTCTGGTTCCAATCATGTCATGGTTGGCAATGGTAATCTTCTTCCTATTTCTTCCATCGAAATGTTTTACTCACTACACCACAATCCTCTATCTCTTTAAATAGAGTCTTTCATGTTCCCCTCATTGCTAAAAATTTGATATCTGTCTCTCGGTTAACTCGAGATTACAATGTTTCGTGTGTTTTGATCGATTCGGTTTTTCTCGTAAAGGATCGTCAAGCGGGAACCTAATTCTCAGCGGACCCAATAGAGGTGGTCTCTACTCTATTCAACCTCGTTTCGCTCTCATCCAAATACCTGCCTGTGTTGTCGCTCAAAGTCATGTTGTGCCTCTTTCTTCCTCTCGGTTGTGGCATATGCGTCTTGGTCATCTCCACACTCGTAGTCTCTCTACCTTAGCGTCTCGTAAATTAGTTTCTATTCCTTCAATCATACTACACACGTTGTGTAGTAGTTGTGCCTGTGCTAAACATCATAGGCTTCCATTTTCTTTATCGATTCCTCAAGTCCTAATATACTATTTAAAGTTCATAGTGATTTATGGGGGCCTTCTCCGAATTTCAAATTAAGCTTTCGTTATTTTCTTATTGTTGTGATGATTTTTCCAAATTTACATGGATATATTTTTTGCATAACAAAACCCAAGTATTTCATTGTGTCAAAAATTTCAAAGCTCAAATCGAGAATCGGTTTCCTGAACTTTGAAAATTTTCGGAGTGATGGAGGTGGTGAATACATCTCTCATTCTTTGCGAGATTTCTTTGCTACTCATGGTGTGTCACATCAATTTTCTTGTCCTCACACTCCACAGCAAAATGGTGTGTCTGAGCGCAAGATTCGTCATGTTGTTGAAACAGGCCTAGCTCTTCTTCATCATAGCTATATGCCTAAGTCTTATTGGCCGAAGCCTTTGCAATCTGCTTATTTATCTTATAAATCGTATGCCTACTCCTGTTCTAGGTGGTGCTTCACCCTTTTATAAGTTATATAATCAACATTTTGACTATGCTTTTTCTGCGTGTTTTTGGTTGCTTGTGTTACCCTCATTTGGTTCCATACAACAAAAACAAATTGGAGTACAAGACAAACCGTGTGTGTTTATTGGTTATTCTAATCAACATAAGGGTTATAAGTGTTTTGATTTGGATAGTAAACGTGTTTATATCTCTAGACATGTTCTCTTTGATGAAACTTCTTTTCCGTTTTCTATTACAAATCCAAATTACTCCTCCTGCTGTCACTTCTCTTTTGCCCACCCGGTTTGTCTTGCCATTGGTTACACAGGTGGTTCCACCTACTTCTCCCCGCTCCTATCCCACCAATATCCACTTTATTTGTTTTATCTTCCATGTATGATTCATCATCTCGCACCGCATATAATTCGGACTCAACCCGTCACTGTCTTCTTACCGTGTCTTCCATAGAATCTCGCCCATCTCCTCGCAAAGAACTCGAATCAAGCTTCTACTTCACCTTCTTCACAGGTGTTTCTCTTCATCCAATGACTACTCGTTTACGTGATGGAATTCGTAAACCTCTTGTAAAGATGAATTTAGTTTGAATTGTTACGAAGCATCCTATTGTTTCTTGTTTTCTTTCACAATTTGAATGACTCTTTGTTGAACCTAAGTCTTACAAAGAAGCTTGTAAACTTCCTGACTAGTGCGATTCTATGTGTGATGAACACAATGCTCTCTTTGCTTAATGATACTTGGTCTTATGTTCCTCGAAAACCTCATATGAACGTAATTGGCTGCAAATGGGTATATCGAGTTAAACGCAAGCGATGGTACTATTGATTGTCGCAAGTCTCGTTTAGTTGCACGGGGATATACTCATGATTTGGTATTGATTATGAAGAAACCTTCATCCGGTTATTAAACCACTTACCATTCTTTGGTTTTAAGTGTTCTGCTGTTTCTTGTTCATGGCCTATTCGACACTTGGATGTTAAAAATGCCTTTTTGCATGGTTTTCTTGATCGTGAAGTTTATATGTCTCAACCTCCGGGTTTTGTTGACAAAGCGATATCCGAATCATGTTTGTAAACTCAATAAAGCCATCTATGGGCTTAAACAAGCTCCTAGAGCTTGGTTTCGTGATTTACCAATTATATATCCGAGTTAGGCTTTGTTGCATCTAAATCCGATGCTTCTTTATTTGTTCGAAAATCTTCAACTCGGTGTACTTCTTCTTCTACTCTATGTAGATGATATTATTATCACAGTTCGGACTTTAGATTTTTTAATCAACCTCATAGTTGCTCTCTACAACGCCGATTCTCTATGACAGATTTGGGAGACTTGAATTTTTTTCTTGGGATTGAAGCACACAGATCTTCTTACTCGACTACATCTATCTCGAGACATATTATACTCTTGATATTCTCCAACGTGTTGATTTGTTAACTGCTAAACCAGTCTACTACTCCCCTGCTGCTGGAACCAAGATGTCCGCTCATGATGGTACCTTATTTCATGATGTTACTTTATATCGCAGCTCTAGTGGGTGCTTTGCAATATTTACGATGACCAGTAGGATATTACCTATGCGATTAATCAAGTTTGTCAGTTTATGCATGCTCCTACGGCGTTCATTTTTTGGCAATCAAGAGAATACTTGGTATCTCAAAGGCACTTTGGGTAAAGGATTATTCTTTACGCCATCTTCCGATCTTGTGTTTCCGCTGGTTCTTCACATTCTATTTTTGCATATAGTGATGCTGATTGGGCTGGTAACCCCGACGATCGGCGTTCAACTACTGGGTACATGTGTCTTTGTTGGTCCAAACTTGATCTCTTGGTCCTCTAAGAAACAACCTCACCGTTTCTCGTTCAAGTACGTGAGTGAGTATCGTGCCTTAGCTATTGCTTCTTTGCCCATCGAAGTGATTTGGATCTTATATCTTTTACGTGACTTGGGTGTCTATATAAAGCAACAACCTACCTTACTATGTGATAATATCGGTGCTACATACATGGCATCTAATCCTATTCTCGCATTCTCGTGCCAAACACATTGATCTTGATTATCACTTTGTTCGTGAACGTGTTGCTCGTGGTTCTTTGTTGGTTCGTTATGTTCCTACTCAACGTCAACTTGCGGATCTCTTTACAAAAGGACACTTGAAGTCTAGGTTTCACTTATCTGCGCCAAGCTATCACTTACGGATGCCCCTCGTTCAAACTAGCGGGGGTGTTAACGCAAGAGTCTATTGGTGTCACTTAGACTCTGTATTTTCTATGCTTTGTGTAATACCGTTGTATACTCTTGCTTACTTGCCTAAAGGGCTACCTCGTATACTTTTCTCGATATAAATACATATCTCAAACCCAGTTAGGGTTAAGTGAGTTCATAACCTTTCAATAAGCCTCGACTTTTGCCTCACCATTAGGTTTTTATGATAATTGCACTCAAAAAGACCGCTTTTTTAGTCTCTCATGTGTGCAGGCAGGAATAAAGAGAGAAATCCCGCACACGTTGTAGGTGAGAAGGGTAACCTTCCAAATAATTTCGAGACTCCACGAAGTGTGGACAAAAAGAATCTTTTTCCTCGATGATCTCTAAGAAAGGAAATCAACCATTAGCAAGGATGGGAGTACTCACTTACCTTCTCACCCGATCGGCAATTAACATTACTCTCTCAAAGATTCATAGAAATGTCTTCAATCTTCGGTCTTCAATAGCTGATGATGAACTTCTGAACTTCACAAAAACTTGACAAACATTTTTTTTTGTTTTTTTTTTTTTTTTTTTGAACTTGAATAATAATAACTTGGTGGTAACTAGACACATAAAATAAACTACAATTTTTTATTTTATTTTTTTTAGACTTAGTACATGAAATGGAAATAACAATAAAAATCAATTTTTCACAAACTTCATTAATTCTCATCTTCTTTTCTTTTCTTTCCTTTGTTGCATGTAAACCTTGGACTATTTCAACTTTTCTTCAAATATTCAGTGGTGCTCCGCTGTCGACGATGATGTGTTTCTATGAATCTGATTGAGAGGGAGAGAGTGATGCTAACTGCAAATCGGTATTTAGAAGAAGTTTTCATCTTCGAAAGTAGTGTTGAAAGTGGTGCGAAGTTGGGTAGCTCACCATTCCTTCCCTGAATTGACGTAAGGTGACACACACTCTAACAGCTTTTCTAGAAAGTCACAAAGAGTGAAGGTCGGTACCTCGCTTGATGTAAAATGGGTAGTCTTCACTATGGATGATCACAATTCTACTACCGAATATCTAAACAAGACACCTAATTCGCCCTCCTATGGTTAAATCCAACTTTAACGCTCTAATCAACTAAGGAACCCGATTGTGTTCCTCCAAAGATTTCCAATTTACATTATTTCGGGTCGGACTCTATGTAAACAAAGCTAGAAGCATGCTAGTGACTCTAAAATCTCTAAAAGTTGGAGGGTTTTTTTATGCAAGTATTTACAAAGAGTTTTTTTTTTTCCGAATGAAGTAAAACAAAAAGACTAAAAACTCTATATGCAAATCACACCCCAAACCTAGATCAAACATTGTCCTCAATGTGTCAACAAGAATACAAAGAATTTAAAGTAATCACATACCATGAGAATTATGTTGAATAGAGAAAAGGAAGATATTACTGATGTACAATGATGTTTCTAAACCAAAGGAGGATGAATGCTTTGAAAGCAAACAACCGGAGCGCAAGACAAAAAGGTTGGTTAGCACAAATAAGAACTATGCAAAAAGAAAAAGAAAAGGGAAAGAGAATGGATTTTTAGTCCATATGTATGTACACAAGTGAACTAGATCACCACATAGATGGGGTCTTCCAAGTCAATCTGGCCTCAACTTCGGTGGAAGATGCCCGAAAATGGTTTCAATCTCTGACCATTGACCTTGAAGATGTTCTTGTTTGCCGGGTTTTCAACTTCTACAGACTCCATGGGGAAAAAGATGCGTACCAAGAATGGTCCTGACCATCGAGAACGTAGCTTTCCGGAAACAAATGCAATCTAGTGTTTGTACAATAAAACTTTGTTGTCACGGGTGAAAGACTTGCGCAGAATGCGCTTGTCGCGGGAAACACTTTCATCCTATGTTTGTACGCTTTTGGCACTATCATATGCATCATTTCTCTATTCTTGTAACTCATTGAGTTGAAGTTTTCTACGTTCCAGCCTTATCAAGATCAAAATTCAACTTCTTCACAAACCCTAATATGCACGCGATTGTTCTAACTCAACAGTAAATGACATGCTTTCCCGTACACAAGTCTCAGAAGGAGACATCCCAATGGGAGTCTTGTATGCAGTTCTATAGGCCCATAAAGCATCGTTTAAGCGCAAAGACCAATCTTTCCTAAAAGGATTAACGAGTCTTCTCAAGGATATGCTTAATTTCCCTATTAGAAACTTCGACTTGGCCACCGGTTTGAGGATGGTAAGGTGTTGCGACCTTATGAGTGATTTCATACTTGCGCACTAGTGATTCAAAGGGTCTATTGCGTAAAATGACTACCTCCATCACGATTATTGCCCTAGGGGTTCCAAAACGGGAGAAAATGTTCTCCTTAAGAAAAGAAAGAACAACTTTATGGTCGTTGGTTTTGGATGCAATGGCCTCTACCCACTTAGAGACATAATCAACAAGAACAAGAATGTATAGCTTACCTTCGTAGTTAGAAATGGACCCATGAAATCAATACCCCAAACATCAAACAGCTCAACAATCAAAATGGGTTGTAAGGGCATCATGTTTCTTCTAGAGATACTTCCTAATTTCTCGCATCGGTCACAAGCAACACAAAAAGCATGGCAATCCTTAAACAAGTGTTGGCCAATAGAAACCGCTTTGCAAGATCTTTGCAGCGCTTTTCTTGGCACTAAAGTGGCCTCCACATGCATGGTCATGACAGAAAGAGATGACGTCCCTTTGTTCGAATTGGGGACACATCTCCTAATGATTTGGTCTTGGCGTGCACTTAAACAAATATGGGTCATCCCAAAGGAAATGTTTAACTTCAGCCAAGAACTTAACGGTCTTGTTTAGACCAATGCAAGGGCATTCTACCCGTAGCAAGGTAGTTCACAATATCGACCAAACCATGGCATTTCGTACACAAGCATCAATTGCTCATCAGGGAATGATTCCCTAGTTAACACAGTTCATCAAATGATTCGACATTCAACCTAGACAAGTGATCGGCAACAACATTTTCCGACCATTTCTTATCTCGAATTTCGAGGTCAAACTCTTGTAACAAGAGTATCCATCGAATTAGACGAGCCTTAGCATCTTTCTTAGACAAATGATATCTCAATGCAAAGATGATCGGGAATAAATGATGACCTTAGACCCTATCAAATAAGATCTAAACTTATCTAATGCAAACACAATGTATAGTAACTCTTTCTCGGTAGTGGAATAATTCGATTTGAGAATCATTAAGGTTTTACTAGCGTAGTAGATCACATAAGGAGTTTGTCTACTCGCTGGCCCAAAAACAGCTCCTACAAAGATAGTCGACGCATCACACATAATCTCAAATGGTAATGTCCAACAGTGGTCTCGACTATAGGGCGGATGTAAGGAGAGCCTTGATTGCTCCCATGCTTCCTTACAAGCATCATCGAAGACAAATGCAACATCTTTTGCAAGAAGATTGCACAAAGGTCGTGAAATTTTACTAAAGTCTTTGATGAATCTACGGTGAAAACCCGTATGGCCTAGAAATAATCCGATGTCCCTCACGTACAGAGGTTGAGGCAAGTGTTGAATGAGATCTACCTTGGCTTTGTCTACTTCTATGCCTTTTTCCGAGATAATATGCCCTAGAACAATGCCTGAGTTAACCATGAAATGACATTTTTCCCAATTCAAAACCAAACTCTTTTCCTTACACCTAATCAGCACACAAGTGAGGTGATGCAAACACTCATCAAATGAAGAACCAAACACCGAAAAATCATCCATAAAAATCTCAAGAAACTTATCTACCATGTCGGAAAATATGCTCATCATGCAACGTTGAAAATTAGCGGGTGCATTGCACAAACCGAAAAGGCATACGACGATTAGCAAATGTTCCATAAGGACATGTAAACGTGGTCTTTTGTTAGTCTTCAGTGCTATGTGAATTTGGTTGTAGCTTAATAGCCATCTAAGAAGCAAGAGTGACTATGTTTTGCTAACCTTTCCAAGATTTGGTCAATGAAGGAAGGGGGAAAATGGTCTTTCTTGGTTACTTGTGTTCATTTTCTATAATCAATACAAACTCGCCACCCAAAGGTCACACGGGTGGGAACGAGCTCATTCATCTCGTTTTGAACTACAAAGAATGCCGGACTTCTTGGGTACTACCAATGGACTGACCCACTGCTATCGTGGACTCAAATGATACCCGCATCCAAAGCAATTTTAATCTCACCCTTGACAACATCTTCTCATGTTGGGGTTAAGCCTCATTTGCATTTCCCTAGATGGTTTAGTGTTCTCTTCAAGGTTTATGTGATGCATGCAAATTGTGGGACTTATACCCTTAAGATCGGAGATGGTCCAACCTAAAGCTCCTTTATGTTCTTGAAGTACTTCTAAGAGTCTACTTTCCGTTCCGTGTCTAAACATGATGCAATAATCACGGTAAAGTGTCGAAGGACCTAAGAAAGCATACTTCAAGGTATCGTAATGGTTTCAAATCAAGCTTAGGTGGTGTATCAAGAGGTGGGGCAGATTTGGAATCGAGAGAGTGGAAGGGGTTCCACCGCATTCGCCATTTAGCAATATCCATGGGTGGCATGAGACTCTAGCAAAGAGTGGACTTCACTAATGTACTCGAATCAAGAGATCTAAGTCAAAATTGTCTAAACATGCTTGTACAGATCCACAGGTAAGATGTCGGACAATGAGTCTTGAATCGACTCTCAATCATGTTAACCTCAATGCAATTCATCATCACACTCTATGGGTTGTTGGTTCACACGAAAGACATTCGATTCTCTACACCATGTTGCCAAAAGACAAATTCAATATCCCGCTACGACAATTTATGATAGCGTTTTGACGTTTCCAAGAAGGGACGTCCTAAGATAACGGAATATGATTTTCGTGATTTTGCACAAGTTGAGTATCTAACACAATAAAGTCCACGGGGAAATAAAATTTATCAACCTTAATTAGCACATATTCAACGATTCCCGAGGGACTTTCACAGATCTGTCCGCTAATTGTAGCGTGGACAGGGGTGGGTTGCAATTCCCCAAGACCTAACCGCACATACACGAATATGGCAGAGATTCACACTATCTCCTAAGTCCAATAAAGCTTTTCTCGATTGTATGTTCACCTATAGTACAAGAGATAGTTGGGCTACCCGGTCTTTAAACTTAGGTGGGGCTTTGTTTTGAATAATTGAACTTACTTGCTCGGTGAGAAAGGCACGCTTATGCACATGAAGCTTTCGCTTTTGTGTGCAAAGGTCCTTCAAAAACTTAGCATAGGCGGTATTTGCCCGATTGCTTCGAGAAATGGAATGTTTATATTAACTCTTTTGAACATTTCCAAAATCTCGTTGTATTGGTACCCCCTTCGTTTGTACCAACCTCTCGTGGGAATGGAGCAAATGTGTACATGACTTGCGAGGAACTTCTACATTAGTAGGACTCTTGGTTTTATCAATAGGCTCAGATTCTTTCTCTACGGTAGGCGTTTTCTGCGGTATTGTGTGTACTGGGGAGTTTGATGTAGACTCGCTTGAAGGTGGTACACCTACATGGTTCTCAACAATTCTACCACTACGGAGAGTGGTGACAGCATTCACTTGACTATGTGAAGTTTCATTGCAAGAGTAGAGGAGCCCTTGAAACACGATCTTTGGATTTTATTGGGGTTGACTAGGGAATTTTCCTTTCTCTCTCTCATTAAATGCATCACGATTTGACCTATCTTAAGATCTAGGTTTGTGAGACGTTGGTCGGTGGTTTTCTCAAGTTTTGCAAGATTTTGGGTTAACATAACGACACAGTCTTCAAAGCTAGTCTTTTTCTCCACGGGGTACTGAGGATGTGGTGGTATTTGGGGGTTTCTAGGATATGAGTATCCTTGGTTGTTATTTGTTGGTCCCCCTTGACCGGTCCTTGGACCATGAGAAGTTAGGGTGATTCCTCCACCCCGGGTTGTAGGTTTGAGAATAAGGGTTGTTCTCTTGCCTATGGTATAATGCATTGGCTTGCTCGGTTTTGGACTCTTGAAATGCATGTAAATCTGGACACCGTCCACTAAGTGGTCGTGGCTATGGCATGCGGCACAAGTGGCCATATCAATTTGGTCACGGAGAGTAGGGCATTAGATTTTACATTCTTTTCCAACTCAAGCACTTCTATTCTCCGGCCAAAGATGCCATTTTTGCATTTCCCTCAAAGTCGACTCGATTCTATGAACATTTTGTGCAGGGGTAGTCCTTCTCGGTTCACGGATGGACTCCCACTGTTGAGTCTTTTCAGCGACTTCGATTAGAAAAGTCCAAGCGTCATCAGCACTCTTGTCAATAAATGCACCATTGCACATTGACTCGACTGTGGTACGGGCTCTAACATCTAGACCCTCATACAATATTTGCGCGAGTCTCCATTTTTCAAAACCGTGGTGGGGATATTGGAGTAGTAATTCATTGAATCTCTCCAAGTATTTTGCTAGAGTTTCGTCTTCTAATTGCACAAAACCATTTAGACTTTGGTGAATTGTCGCCGTTTTATGGTTGGGGAAAAACTTTTGAAAAACTCTTTTGTGAGGTCATCCCGTGTTCTAATGGATTGTGGTTGTAGGGCATGAAGCCAAGACTTGGCTTTGTCTTTCAGAGAAAAAGGAAACAATCTCAATTTGAGGGACTCCTCTGTCATTTGGTTAAAACGCAGAGTCCCACAAATATCCTCAAAGTCTCTCACGTGATGGTAGGGGTTCTCAGCATTGACCCCTCTAAACACGGGTAGCATGTGTATGGTGCTTGCTTTCGGTTCAAACTCGACAAGCATCACCGGCGTGATCGATGCAAGAGGGCTGGCTTGCCTTAGTTGGGTACATGTAGTCCTTGAGACTATGGGGTGGGTTTGGTTCATCACCCATGATTGGGCTGTTCAGATAGGTCTAGGCTAGGGCTTTCTGTTGAAGAACTGGGCATGCTTACGATTTCGTCCGGGCGGATTCTAACTAGTCGGTTTGTTTGGTCTCTAAAAGACACAATCATAGCCTAGCTAGCGCATCTAGCATGTTAACATACAATCAATTTCAACACGTAAAAGCAAAACTCAAAAATGACCACTAATACTGGCTCAAGCCCAAAAGATGGCTTTTTGAAGTTATGAAGCCCAACTGAATAGGTTGATTCTAGCCCAGATGATGTGGTGTTGGGTTTGGTTTCTCGTCAGCCAAGAAATAACGGCCCAAATATGCAGTTGAAGTTATGTGGGTCAAGGTTGTTGCACAAACCGATTTAGGTGAGTCTCGCTTGGTAGAATGCGAGAGCCCGGTGGTTGGGTGAAATGATACAGCCTGTGTGTGGGAAGCCTAGTAGTTGTGGGCTTGACTTAGGTTGGCAGGACAGAGCCCGGTGGTTGGTGGTCGGGTTTCGCCTTGTGCACCGGTTGTGCAGATGGGTGAAGGTTAGCGGCTCAAGTGCGACTTGGCTAGTTTGCACAACACAGTTTAAATGCACTCACAAAGACAAAGACAAAGAAGTGAGCAAGGAGGGCACAACTTGAGTAAGGTTCACCGAGAGCAGCTTTATGCACAGTTGAAGCTCAAGCAAAACTTGTACACAAAGAAGGAAAGCAAGATATACAAATTGAGCAGTATACACACAAGGAAATATGATCCATACGCACACCTTGGTTATGTGTACCGAGCAAAGCAAACTCACAAAAGTAAATGACATAACACATCCCAGATTGGCAGTGTGCACAAGAAAATCAACAAAATCGTGAGAGGTGCACAGGGGAAAGGTTGTGCTCACTCAATGGTGAAGCATGTGCTAGGGTGTGTGTTTTTGAAAACAAGCTAAAAGCTAATGCACTCGCTATTCAACAACTCATTCGAATACCAAATATTCACACAATGCATCCGATGAACAATTTTAGCAATCTATAACACATTTGCTATTCATAGCATCATGTAAGTTAATGTATATTTGCATAACAATTCAAAGCAAAGATAAAGTCAGTGGTTCAGCACATTTCAGATATGAACTACACAAATTTAACAAATGAATCAATGTTATCACTTTACAGCATGCTCAGAGGGTCAACACAGTCAAGTGATCTCAAGTGCTCAGAGGTGTATGCACAGAGATTGCAGGTCAGATGGTTTAGCAAGTCAACAGGGTATAGCAATACACTTGGGTAAGCTCAGGGTTTGCTCAAACTCACATGTGACAGGGCAATATGCTATGTTTGTTCTGGCTTACAGATTCAAAGGCAGATATGCTCAGCACAGTTTCACAACTCAAATGGATATACCAAAGATAAAGCATCGTCTTAACACACTTGCTAATGTAATAGAGCATGCACAATCTCAAGCTCAATAGCTCGGGATGAGTAGAACACGAGGGTTATGGAAGAGTTGAGCACAGAGCTCACAGATTCAAGGTCTAGCACAAGTTCGTGAGCATGCACAAAGATGACAGGCAGAACTCAAAAAAACTCATGCAATAAAAGGACTCAACTAAAGGGTTTCACGAGACTAAGCTCAGGGTTGACAACACAAGCTAAACTCAAACTTGCAGCTTCAGGGAGCTTGCAAGCGAGCAGGACTATCATGCATTCATTAGCAAGTAAGCAAGGTTGAGATACAAACCGCCAGTGTAAAACTGGGTTTAGGCAATCCACAAGCTCACCGCTTTATCTTCTCCTCCTCCTTGGTTGTACAACAGCACCACAAGTACTCGCTACTCAAGAGATCAAACTCGATTCTCAATGTCAGTACGCTCAAAGCAAGAGATCAATATTTTCAAGATGAAGATTGACCACTATACTTGGTTAGTTGTTCAGGGCAGACCAAGTTACAGGTGATGAGAAAGATGTAAAGATGCTAATGATTATGGTTGAAGTTAAAACTTCACTAATGCTAACACAAAGTTCAAAGTATATGACGATGGCAAGATTGAAAGTAATTAAACTAAACTAACTAAAAATGCACTAACAATGCAAAGATGTAGAGTTAAGCTAAGTTATGCTAATATTGATTAAAAACACAATTTCAGAGCATATATGTACAGAGATAGGTTGAAAATCGTTGAGGAAAGTGCTATTGAGCACACAAAGATACTACCAACCTCGGGCAATGGCGCCTAAAACTTGGTAGGTCTTTATAAATGTATTTCCTACGTCTTAACCTGCAAGTGCATGTGCCTTTGGAGGCAAGTGGGCACAGGTCATTCCACGAGAATCTGGGGTGTGTTATGTGATCTAATGGCTCTTAATCGATTTCCTAGTGGTTTTGTAACACAATTATGGAGTGAACTTGGTGTCGATACGACTGAGTTGAAGGTTTCAAAGCTAAAAGTAAGATGAAATACAAATGTTGAGGTTACGGTGCACTAGGGTTATCAATCCACCTCTAATTCAAGTTATGTTATTCAACTAGCTTGAATGTTCTTGCTACGTATAAGGAAAGTGTGTCAAAGCTATCACTTATCTAAGGGTTTCACCAGGGAATAGTTCAAGTTATCACCTAAGGGTGCTAATTCGGAGCACTAGTTGTCTAATTAAGCACAACTAGTCAAGGGCTAGCAATAGTGATTGAAGTTTGGGTAATTACACTCAATGCAAGAGTTATCCTAACTACAATGGATACATGGCATCCATTGTGAGAGCAAAGCAATGAAAGTGATAGAATTGAACTATCTTATAATTTAAGCATGCAAAGAACATTTCAAAAACAAATTGAACAAATGTAACAAAAGAACTAGGTTTCATTGTAATCCTAGCAATTAAATTAGAACATGTTAAACATGAAAAAACAGATTCAAATTGAAAAACCAAAACTATGAACCCTAAAACATGCTATCCCTCTCTCTCACATGAAAACAACCATTTATACCTAACAAGTCCGAAACTAGCATTTAATGGAGTACACAGCACTGCCTCTTCCGTTCCTTCTACTGAAGCCATGCAAGAGATGTAAGAGTAACCCTAATTCCATTTATCTCTAACATAGCCTCTAGGGAAGAGAAGCTATATAAGAGATAACTAGAGATAGGGGTGGCGGAAGAGATAACCGTGGTGGTGTCATGGTGTTGGCTACTGAGGCCGGTACGGGTAGTGGGAGAAACTACGAGGAGATGGCTCGCCATTTTTGGTCTTAGAAGAGGGAGAGGTAAGGGTTTCTCTGAATTTGGTCGGTGAAGGAGAAAGAAATGAGATTAGGGTTTTGGTGTTGGTGTTGGGAGTTTATATAGGGGCCAGGTCTTTGAAGTGTGCATCAGGATTTGATGAGGAAGGTGGAGCGAGCGTTGGATGAAGACCGGATCAAATCCGACGGCTGGAAAGGATGGGCTCGAATCCGGGTCGTGGCCTGGGTCTTGGATATCTTGGGCCCATGTCTTGTAGATGGGTTGCTCCCTGTTGGGTTGTAATCGATGCGCTGCTTTGGCTTTCCCATAGACGCTTGCCTCCAATTCTTCGCTCTTTTGGCTCATCAAATTCTCCGAACTTTATTTATTACCTAAAAACACAAAATTAATTAGTACAAATATTTATTCTTGAAAATAAGGAAAATACAGAATATGGGATAATATCTGATTTATGAACACAAAATATGAGTTAAAATGCCAATAAATAGATGTAGAAATATGCAATATTTGGCACTCATCACTACTGCTACCAATAATGAGGCTGTGGGAACTTCATGTCCACCACATCTTGTTGCTGCTGCTGGGTCTAAAAAACTGTGCGTATGGCCTGCCTGAAATACTTCATCACAGTTATAACAAAGACCTTTCTCTCTGCACTTTCGCATATCTGCATAGGATAGTCTTTTGATGGGTAGTGGGGAACTTGCAGTAGAAGATGAAAAAAAATTGGTGAAAGTTTTTGGACTTGTAACTGGAGAAGTAATGTTTCTTTGGGAATAGTTGTTTGAAACATATAGTGGTGTGGGTTTGTATGGGGATTTATTTTTCTTAGCTGCATTCTCAATGAGTGCCTCTTGCATTCTAGCTAAGTAGACAGCATTAATAAGTGTCTTAGGTGAAAACATTTGAACAAGCAGTCTAAGCTCATCCTTAAGGCCACTAATGAAACTAGAAGTGAAATATTCTTCAGTGATGTGAGGGTTTTTGGCTAACATCAAAGCCTTCAACTCTTCAAAAATTTCCTGGTAATCAGGTACAGAACCAATTTGGCTGAGCTTATTAAACTCCCCTACAACATCATCATGACCAAGCTCTTGAAAACGCAAACAAATATCTCTAAGGAAATCTTCCCATGCTATAACCTGTTTACCAATCTGATAATCTTGAAACCAGGTATCAGACTTTCCTTCTAAGTACATGGAAGCTAGATTAACCATTTGAGAGTCTGACATATTATGCATAATAAAGAACTTTCTACACTTCCGGATCCAGGATCTAGGATTTGTACCATCGAATCTAGGAAACTCTATTTTAGGTCTAGGTTGTTGAAATTGATTTTGTTCATGATGTATAACAGAATAATGAGGTTGTATGATATTTTCACCTGAATTATTTTGGTTTCCGTTTGGCGAAGAACCCAAAATCCCATTATTATTGCCTAGCTGATTTTCTCGATTTGAGCTCCTTCCACCTGAAGCTTCAATGTAACGGTCCATTTGAGATTCAAAAGCAGCATTAATTACACTCATGAATTCATTCATCGGTCTAACCTGAGCTTCTTTAATTTTAGCAACCGATTTCAACACTGCATCATATTTAACGGAAGAATCACTTTGAGATTTGGTAAGTTCATCCATCTTCTTATTAGAATCGTCCTGAGCCCTAGTAGGCTCATCGATTTTCCTTGTAAGTTCTTCAGTAGTTGCTTTGTTAGCCATAACATATCCAGGTAATAGATGCTCCTGATACCAATTTGTAAGTGATCTACACTACAAAGGGGGTGAATTAGACGAATTAAGATGAGATTAAGATGAGATTTAGAAGATAAGGGGAAGAACTGAGAGGAAGAGAGGATAAGAAGAGAGATATTTGATAAGAAGAGTAATTTGTTAATTAATAATTGTTGGTATCCAATGACTGACTAGCTATATTTATAAGGACATTGGCCATGCCTAACACATGACTATGATAAACACACCTCAGCTATAATAAGGGCACCCGGCTAACAAGACAATTGGGCTTAAAATAGTATGGGCCTATGACATGTATCTCGAAAGAATGTTTTTGGAGTCTGTCGAAAGGGCTCAGGAGTAGAATAACCAGCGCACCTCGCGGGGATGTCCTGAGAATTATTCGGAAGCCTTAGTAAGTCGAGTCAGAGACTATAGTAGACATGACCAGTGTATCTCGTGATGATATAATAGGAATAAGCCCTTGATCTCAAATAGGGTGAGTCGTGATTACAGGAGACATGTATGTCTCCCTCTGGGTCTTAAGTCCGTCGTGGACGTTTCTCGCATCTACAGAGCCTTCATGACCAGTTGTATCTCGTTGAGGATGTATACTAGCAATCATGGCGTCACAAGCAGCTGTGTCTCGCGAATACATGCTGCAATTATGGTTTTTCTGGTTGGTAAGTCTGTCGGGGACGTTTTACGCTCTATAGAACCTACGTGATTAGCTCTATCTCGTCGAGGATGTGCGGTAGGAATCACGACATCACGACCAGCAGTGTCTTGCGGGGACGTATACAAGAAATCGTGGCTATGGGTGCCTTGAGGTCCAAGGGCTTAGTCTGTGCCGCGATAGTTGAGTTTTTTCCTATGGTCTTGATATGACACTTTTGCCCCTTATCCAAATTTCACCATCCACACTAACAATCTTGTATCTAGTTGGCAAGCAATCATGTAAATATTTCCACAAAAAGTGTCTCCATAATTTATTCCGTGAAAAACAAACATTAGTTGTTCAGTCATTTTGTCGAGCTTCATCTAACAAAATTTTATAAGAAAATTTAACAGAATCTTTTCCTACAATAGGTACTCTTATTCTGCTGATAAGATCAACAATATATGGTGCAAAAAGAGATTTGTGCATGCTTAAGTTCCAACTATTAGTGTCACTATGCAAGAGTTCTACTTTTTGAATATTTGTAGAGGCCATGGCACTAGGAACATGTTTCCTATCTTAGGGACCCAAATGTCCTTCCAAATATGCATATGTTTACCATTATCAATCTCCCAACGTTAATTTTTCTTTATTATGGCCAAACGCTTACAAACGCCTGTCCATAACCAGAGGGTTATAATCAGGAAAGTATTTGTATTTCAGAATTTGATGCCAAAGAGCCTGATCATCCAGCAAGAGTCTCCAAGCTAGTTTAGACAAAAGAGCAAGCTTAAATATGGAAAATTGGCTAATGTTCATGCCACCTCTATGTTTAGAATATGCTACATTAGTCCATTTTTTGAAATAAATACCTTTAGTGTTATTATCTTTATTCCAAAAAAAAAACTTATCTAAATAGAATCCATTTTATCAGCTACTTTTGGCATTGTGAAGACAGGCATTTGATGAGTAGCAAGAGACCCTAAAAAAATTTAACATAGGACACTTCTAGCATGATGATTAAAGTGTTTAGACTTCCAAATAGACAGTCTATCCCCATAGTCAAGCATACTACTAAAAGACTCAGCTTTATTGGTTTGTAAAAGAAGATAAACTCCAAGATACTTGTCCTGGAGTCCCATTCTCTTGATATTAAGGATAATGGTGATATCATTAACATCAGTTCTGCAATTTTTGGGGCTAAAAGCTAATCCAGACGTGTTAAAATTGATAGCTTGACCATATTGTGTTAGAGCATAGCTCGGTTGAACCCACCAAGCGTTGGTATGTCAAGTTTGGTTGTCATATTTTAGTATCAAAACTCATCTAGAGTCGCTTGATTAAATACTATAGTCAATTTCCTTTAGGTTAGACTAGAAAGTCTATGAATGTTGAGACGTACAAGTATTACTCCGAAGACCTGAAGAATGTGAATAAGTAACGACTACAACGAGAACATCATCCTTCCACTTGAGGTTAGTAATATTGACTTGATCTTGTTTCCATTCCCAACGTATCTTTCAAGTCGGATTATATTGAAAACATAACATGCAAAGTTGTATATAAATAATACTCTAGTGGTTATACTTTGTCATAACATTATGATCAAAGTGTCAAGGAATCTATTGGATTACGAAGTATAAACGCTTATCTTTTGGAACTTCGTAAATACGACATCAACATAATATTTGTATATAGCCTTTTGATTATGTGTATAGGTATGATTTCACCCCAGGAAACAATGTTTTATAATATTTTTTTAAAGGATGTACATATATGAACTTGTTTTATAATCGAAAAGAAATCATGATTGGTCAGGTTCTTTATTGAATATCTTTTGAATGACCAATATAAGATGACAAGGTAGAACCTATCTTAACTTGTTAAGATTTGAGGTATAACCGGTCATATCCTATATGATGTAGTATGTTGTAATAGGTCACAAGCTACTTTGTGAAGCATGGTGTAACCAGTCACAAGCTACATTTGGAAGTTAGTTGTAATAGATCACAAGCTACCTTTTGGAAGCATGGTGTAACCGGTCACAAGCTAGTTTGAGAAGTTAGATGTAATCGGCCACAAGTTTCTCTGGGAACCAATGTGTAACCAATCACAAACTAACTCAGGAAGTAAGGTGTAACCGATCACAAGCTACCTCTGGGAAGCAAGGTATAACCGGTCACAACCTGGTTTGGGAAACATGGTATAACCGATCACAACTTACATTGGTACACAACCGATCCCAAGGAGCAAAACTGAGTTTCCAATATTCACATATCTCTTTATGTTTTGTGTGAAGCTTGGAATTAGGGTTTGCTGAGAAACTTCTAGATGTCGACATATTTGAACATGTACATATCTCTTATTATTAATTGTTCAAAGATATTCCTTGATACTCAAGGTGATCCCAGGTCCGAAAAATTGAAAAGCATTTAATTATGATTTTCATAATATATGTTTTAATTACCAGCAATTAAAGCATATCTTCTGGAAAATATTATTAGTTAATGTGCTACACTAATAATAGAACTTTCTAAGAGAGTTTTCAGAAATATGGTTTGGTAATTAATTGGAAATAGGAAAACCAAAATTAGGTACTTTAATGTGAATATCTTAAGAAGAGTTATTTAGGGTTTGGGTAAGTTTTAACATGGTAGAGGATTTGGGTCCTAAGTTTGTCCATCTTTGAGTTTGGGTCGTTGGCCCGTTAGTCAACTACTGATTTTGGTGAAACCGTTAAGGGAGAGTTAATTGTTAATTATACTTTTATCGATTGTAATTAATTCTTCTGATGCAGTACTTAATTGGATGAAACTAATAGCACATTCAGTGAATCAAACCCCACATCAACCGCTACACCAATCATCAATTTTGTCACTTCAGATTTCTTATCATCTCTGGAATCAATAAAAAGGAGATTCAAATAATGGAAATGGACATTTAGATGATAAAATCATAAGATGGATGAATTGAGATTTCACGTGAGTCAAGATAGAATGACTTTGGCATCGGAATGGAAATCAAAATCTAATGCTCCGGAATATTGGTTATAAGTTAATTGATAGATCTAAGCTATGATTTTCGGTGTGGTGTTTTCTTGCCATATACTACTTCCACCATTTTTATCATTCAAATCACCCGTGGGGACTGAGATGGTGGTGGTGTTAAACGGAGAGAATCGAAGAGGGAAAGGGAGGAGGAGCAGAAGTGAGAAACTGCCATTTAAATGTTGCAGAGAGAAAATCAAGGAGAGAGATGGAACGAAAAGATAAGAGGCTGCTGCAGGTTAACTTTAATTTCATGCAACTAATACTGTTAGCTCCAAACATCAATTTGAGGTAGAAGGTTTGGTGCATGTGATTGAAAAACATTATGGTCCCTATAAGCACATGGAGACGCGGAATACATCTCAATTAGTAAAAGAAGATAAAAAACGACGTTTCTAAACCATTTTTTTTCATATTAATCAGCGACAACCGTCGATTCTAAACCATTTTTCACGTACTAATCGAAAGAAAGCACGTTGATCAGAGACAACCATCTTGTCTAAACCATTTTTTATATATTAATAAGAGACAACCAGGATGAAGTAATGAAAATGACGAAACTAGAAGCCATCGACAACCCTAACAATTTGACAAAAATTAGTAGTTGACTAACGGGTCAACGACCCAAACTCAAAGATGGACAAATTTAAGACCCAAATCTTCTACCACGCTAAAACTTACTACCCAAACCCTAAATAACTCTCTTAAGAATATTTTTGGATTCGCAATTTCCTTGTTGTCCAAACGACCTTGGTTAAAAAAAAGGATTGAACTATGTTCACCGTGTCTCCACCAAAATTATCCCACATTCGTTGAAACCAGGAGGGAAACCATCTGGACCTGGAGAGGTCCAAGGTTTCATCTCAAAAAACAACATCCTTATTTCATCATGTGAAAGAATTCTAAGAAGAGACGGGTTGTCAATATCAGTAATGCAATGATGAATATTTTCAAAAATACGTCTATCCATAACATGGTTACTAGTTCTAGGCATAGCAGAAAAATGGTGAAACAAATTATCAGTAATAGTAGACCTATCAGTAACCCATATACCTGTAGGATCTTGTAAAGCTTCAAAATGAGTTATTCTTTTTTTTTTATAGCTTGCTCTATTATGGAAGTAAGCAGTATTTCTATCTTCAAATTGCATAATTTCATATTTTCCAAAAAATATATCTATCCTAACAAGATTACTAGTTCAAGACATAGCAGGAAAATGGTGAAACAGTAAACCTATCAGTAACCCATATACCGGTAGAATCTTGTAAAGCTTCAATCTGAGTTCTTCTTTTTCAAAAGTTTGCTCTATTATGGAAGTAAGCAGTATTTCTATCATCAAACTGAATAGTTTCGTCTTTGGCCCTTTGTTTCCAAAAATCTTCCTCAATATTTTTCCAGTAATCTAGTTCTTTGTCTGAATCACTGATTTTAACATCACTAGTGTCCACAACTCCTTGAGAGTGGAGATGATCTATCTAATTGTTGATGTTTTTAACTTTAGTTTGAATATGACCAAAAGAATTTATGTTCCAGTCTCTAAGAGCAACTTTAACATTTTTCAAATTCTACTTATGTTTAAAAGCATTTGAACCTCTGATATTAGAGATCCAGGTAGCAACAACAACTTCTCTACAACTAGGGTCTCTAAGCCAACATTTGTTGAACTTGTGTGGTGTCTTCACATGATTCTCATCTCTAAAAGTAGTGAATAACATATTTGTTGGGCTATGGTCACTAGCTATAGGAGCTAATTAAATGATATGAGTGACAGTTATCAAACAGTGAAAACCATTTATCATTTCCTAGTACTCTATCTAATCTTTCTTGAATAAGTTCAATCCAAGTATAGGCATTACCAGTGTAAGTAACATATTGTAAACCCAAGAAATTAACAAAATCATTTGCTTCATCAACATTTGATTGAGAAATTATATTACCTCCAGATTTTCCAGAATTGTGAAGAACAAAATTCAAATCACCGGCTAGGATCCAAGGGTCATTTATGTGCCTACTGAGATTTCTTATGTAATTCCGTTGTTCAGGTCTATTACCACTTGGTAAGGCCCCACACATACAGGTCAAAATTATTTTTGATCCAACATTTATGCTAAGTTCATAGTTCATGACATTATGGTTAATATTAAGGATCTTGAGGTCCAGACCATCTTTTTAGAGAATACAAAGACCTCAAGATGATCCAAGGGGATTGACAATTCTGAAATTTGGGTAATTTAAGTGTCTTATTAGATATGACATTTTCTTAAAACGTGACGTCTCAGATAATAAAATGATTGCAGGGTCATTCATATTAACTAGGGTCTTAAGATGAGACCTAATATGTTTGTTTACATACCCTTGAACATTCCAAAAAAAGAATTCTCATGTTAACAAAGAGTAATCATTAGACATGTAATACCCCGATTTCGGCAGTGGTTAGCCGATGAAATGGAATACAGATAATGGTTTGTCCTTTCCTAACACCGAGGCCTGATGGGTTCACTTGACTGGGTTGTGGGAAAAACTTCTCAGTTAAGCGTGCTCAGCCGAGAGTAGTCACATGATGGGTGACCTCTCGGAAAGTTGCATCTGGATAACCGCAGTAGTGCCATTAAAAATCCCACACTGCTAGATTAACGTAGTGGGTAAGTGGGAACAATATCGGTGTTAGTTGGGATACAACTAGGAGCAGGTCGCTTGTGCTCGGATGAGAGAGTATGCTAGTCCGTTGAGTTAGATATTGGTCTCACAAGAGGCAAAGAACGTCTACATTATACCAAGGCCTTTTCAGCACAATTGGCTCCAGAGTTGGCAGAAAACTCTGCAGTTAAGCGTGCTCGGGCGGGAGCAATCCAGAGATGGGTGACCTCCCGAGAAGTTATTGCTGGATTACCGCAGCGATTTCCGTTAAAAATCCCACACTTCCGGATAACCGCGTTGCCCGTTGAAAATCCCACACTGCCGGATAACTGCAGTGGCTAAGTGGGGACAATATCGGTGGAGGGTCGGGTCAATACAAAACAAATGAGCAACAAGCCAACAACACGTTTAAATGCGAACCAGAAATTCCTAATATAGCAATAACTAAAGACAAACACAATGAATTTTGAATATAAATAAGAATAATATAAAATTTCTGAAAATGGAAAAATCAGGTAGAATTAGGGAAATTTTATAATTAGGGCAAAATTTTAAATTGTAAAAATTAACTTAAAATTAACATACTCCCTTGTTGATTTGTGAAATCATGCCTCCAGATTGATTAGCTGAGTTATCAATTATTTTCTCTCTCCCATAATTGTGCTCGTAATCCCTATGAAACTCCATGACATTCCTATTATCATCAGTTTCATTATCGTCAAAGGTCATTTCATCATTCTGGAATATTGGGTTGCTATGGCATTGAGAATAGAAAGAATAGTGTGGTTAGGATTGGAGTAGTTCTGAGTTTCATAATCTTTAGATCTCTTGTTCTTCCGCCTATCACCTTCATTAGAAAATTCAATCTCTAGACAACTGCTCTTTTATGCACATAGTTGCATTGGACAACATATCTACATTACTATTTACATTCGTATCAAGGATATAGCCAGTCAAAAAGGATTTTTCTTCTTCAGTTTGACTATATGCAAGAAAATTAGTCACATCTATTTCCTCCACCTTATGCTTCTGAGAAATCCGTTTACAATTTCGTTTTACATGTTCTACCACAAAACACCCCTTGCAAATTTCATATGGTTGCATCTCGAAATGGTATGTTACCCAAACCTTTCTGCCTGTTGGAATATCAAGCCATCCTCCTCTTCTCAGTGGTTCTTTGAGTTTAACATCCACGTAGGCCGTGTTAATTACATGATCTCTTGGTGTTTTCTTTTTCCCTTCTGATTATTTTTTTTTTGCATATATTCATTAACAAGCTTTTCATTTAGAATAATTTGTTTCATATTCTTAAGTCTCACACACCAGACTTGGCTCTCAAACTTGTGACATTCAAGTGGCATATTTAAATTATATTTTTGAAGAAAAATGAGATATCCTAACGTTGACCATGGTTCATTTGAGATAACACTGTCATACGACGATTCCCTTTCAAATCTAAAAACAAACAAATTAACTCCCTTTGATATAACTTCATACCTTTTGTAGCCCTTTTATTTGAGATTCACCTCCTTCTTAACCTCCTCATGGTTAAGTGGGTCTTTGCATTGTAATATCACCCAGTAAGTTATAGGTTCATTCTTCAAATGCATCTTTCACAACGTGTGCAGAAGTGATTGTTCTCGTAATGGTTCTTGAAGAGCTTGTACCAATTGATGTTGATTGCATTCTCAGAGACAAACTATCCATGTTTTTGATGTTGTTTGTGTCACTAGATGGATTTGAGTTGTATATGCCAATTCTCAAGAGGTTATAAAGATTAAGAATTTTAGGATTTTGCTTAATGGGGGATATCTTATTGGGTAATAAAAGGTTCGAAGATAAGCATGATTATTTTGTTTCCAATAATATAGGAATAGTTAGCTGTCAAACTTGAATTATGGTAAGACGGTTTTGACTAAATTTTGAATTTTGAAAGGAAGTGAGTGTTTCCTATTTCTATTGCTGAAATAACGTTGGTTATGAACCAACGATTTGACCAGGTTAACCCATCGATTCTGTTTGATATGTTGGAGATTAAACATCATGAAGAAATTGATGAAACAGCAAAGGATATACTAGACCTTGGATCCGATAATAATTTTTTGATATGAGATACCAGAAATCAAAACGACTTTGTGATAACATAATTATGTTAAAGGTACAACACGGCTTCCAGAAAACAAGCACTAATGCGATAATTCGAGAATTCGAGAGATAAGATTCTTAATATTCCACCACGACTGGTTTTCACAACTGGAAATTACACGAAAAAATCAACTAGGAGATCTGCCAAAAAAGGATTAAAAATTTATTAGCACTTAAAAGCTATAGAAAGTTGAAACAGATATTTCAAATTCATATACGTTGATAAACAAGTAAAACCTCGTAGTTTTTCTACAAGCCAATCTAAGATTAAACCACTAAAAGAAATATAACAGGAGTAAGAAAAGAAATCAAATTTAACAGATTTAACCTAGAAAACTTAAAATTCATATGAAGATTTTAGAGAAAAATTGATTTGAAACATCGGTTAACAGTTACTGAGTCAACCTATTTTTAGCCCGATTTACAAACTCAAAATATTATATGTATTTTTCCTCAATCTCTCTTCTTAGAGAAACTAAATAAACCTTCGTTATACAATTTTTGATAATAGTTAGAATGCTCTTAATTAATTTGTGTTAATAAATTTAATTAGTTAAACTGATTAAGTGTTGGTGGTTAGATTAGGTTAACGATTTGATTTAACTTTTAGAATCAACGAAGCCCTTCCCCTCACTTTTCAATTTTCAAGGCATTCTACGCTTCAGCCAAACATTATGGTTGAGCATTTCGCTTCACTAGAGCTTAATTGTAGGTAAGCAAGATGAGCATGAAGTTCTACCTCACTCTGGGTGAGAAGCATCGCTAAGCATAACTACACGAAAACTCAGTTTCCATACAAATAGTGCGAAACGGAAACAAAGTTTCCGTTTGTGTCTTCTTATTTTTTTCTTTTTCCAAATTTTATCATAATGAAAATATTGTTTATGGATACAAAGAATTTTAAGAGAAAAAATGGAGATAAAATAGGAAAAAAGAAAATTTAGTAAAATAAAAGAGTTAAAAGTGTAAAAATAGGTTAATAATGAAAATTTAAATACGGAAAAATAACGAAAAGTATTTTTCAAATGAAACACAGTTTTCATGTCTCATCCCTTAGCTTAAGGGTGGATCAGATCTAATCAACTTTTACACAAAGTGAAATCCTCACATTAAAGCTAAGGGAAGGACTATAATAGTTGAATATCATTACAATTAAGCCATAGCAAAGGGAAAGCATCAATCATAGTGCTTGGCTAAGAATTTTACGATTTGTGATTCGACTCTTATGATTCGCTACAAAATTCCCCAAACTATCTGATCGGAACTGTTAGTCAAATCTGTTGTGAATCTAACGATTTATATTTTGACTTGTGTGATTCACGTCGATTCATAAATCAAATAAGTCTAAATCTATACTTTCCAAGTGATTTTTGTTTTAAAAAAAATACATTTCATCTTGTAAAAGCACAATATTCGAACTTAAGTACTGTGTCCAGCTAATTAGGTGCCCAAACACTTATCTTGACGCCGATTTGTATTATTCATTCTTCGTTTTTCCTATCTATAATACTTATAACATATTTTAAACTTCTTAACATATAACTCTAGTATGTACATGTGTATTTAGATATTTTTTATGAATTTTCGTTTTACGATTCAACATACACACGATTACTAAAACGATTCACGAATTAATAGTTTTGTATTCGGTATGAAAACCGGTATATACTTATTAATTCTTAATTCGTAGTCATAAGTATATTGATTATAATTAAGATTGAAAATAAACTGATACTTATTCCTAAAATAAGTATATATTTATTATACTCACTCTTAAAAGTAAGTAAGTATGTATTACCGTTGATTTGGTTGTATGATTAGAAATTCATCAATATCTAATCGCAAGTTGTTGTTTATGATTAGCTATTCAATAATTCCCAATCATAATTTCTTGTTTATGGCTAGGAGTTCACAAATTCTCACATTCATCATTTTTTCTTGGAGTTTATCATTTTCATCGTTTGGTGGTGAAATGTGGAGTAGAAGAGAAGAAAAAAAGTGATAGGTTAGTTTTTTATAGTTTATGTTAGCAAACGTCAAATAAGCTGAAAACGTCAAACAAACTTTAGCAGATTAACATGCAAGGGTGCTCATGGAGCATTTTATTCCAATTTCAAAATAAACACAGTAATACCGGAGAGAAGAATCTCATGATTTATTTAATTTTATATATTATATATGGAAATATCCTCCTCTCATTATTATAAGTAGACGTAAACGTAAACAGATAAAGTAGTAGTTGAAGGAGGATAAGTGAGGAAAAAGTTTATGTTTTAGGAGATGAGGATGTAACTGGATGAGGCGTGATAGTTTGAAATTCATGAGATGATGTTGTCGCTGTAAAACGGAGAAACTTGGGAAACTAGTCATTTTTGGGCGATTGTTTGGCGACTGTAGTGTAAGGATATCCTGGAAATAGGGGTGCAACAGCAGGATCTGTAGGTCCATAGGGATAGAATGGATATTGGGGGACGCCATCATATGCGGGTGTGTTGATATATCCTGGATACTGGGGGACGCCATCATATGCGGGTGTGTTGATATATCCTGGATACTGGGGTACGCCTTCACCTGTATATGGATATCCTTGATATTGGGGTGCGCCTTGAACGACGGCTGTGTTAGGAGGTCCCGGTTGTTGGGGTACGGCACCTTGACTTGAGGGTGTGTTAGGATGTCCCACATTTTGGGGTTTGCCTTGACTTGAGGGTGTGTTATGAAATCGCCTAAAACCACGAGCTGCGGAGCAAAAGTTGATGTTCATGGATGAAAACATGACGATCAAAATCAACAGAATCATATTCTTTGAAAAACTCATGGTTGTATTTTCCGAATCTACCAGCTTAGGAGAAGTTGTATATGAGTTATTGTGTGGAATCTGTTTCTTTACATTTGCGTATTTATAGAGAAATGCATGCCTGCAAGAGTAAAGATACGTTGTTCATCGGTTCTAATCATCATAAATGGAGATTAGTTGTCATTACATATATCAACTCTCATACTTCTCAACTTTCAAATTTGTAATAAGTCCAGTACAATAGTAAATGCTTCTGTCTAATAATCTTTCTGTTTTGCAATAAAATCCAAAAGTAGTTGGTCATAAATTAACACCTAACTGCGAAAGTTGATAAGAGAGTGAGGTGCGTACCTGGGTTAAATTGGTTCTTCAGTAGATGATTCACTCTGCTACTGCTCTTTGTGTGTGTCACTAGTAATTGTAAATTCATCAACTAAACAAGAACTTCCAGTCATGAAAGTAATTTATATCTGTCTAATGCGAACCAGAACACTTTACACAAAGTGAACAGACTTTTTGAAATTTAGTAAAATGGAAATTATGGACAGCAAAGATCAATGGGGTATTCATTTCACCATGCATAGTGCATAACCGAAGTGGATTTGACTACGGAGGAAATAACATGGATCATGATAGCGTATTTCCACATACCTACTCAAGGTGAATTTTTAATGAAATGTAAATCTGGTTTCAATCAATATTAATTTAAAAGATAGTTTCCATTAATCTAAAAAAACAAAATTACATTTCAAATTTCAACTAAAAGAAAACATTTTAACTACTCATTTTCTTGTCCGTTTCCTCCTAGGACCAAAGATCCAATTGCCTCGCATTTTCTGGATCCATAGAGTTGTTCAACAAACTAGTTAAGGTGCGGTTTGAGACCCGACTTGGTGGTTGAGTCTCATCAGAATCACCATAACCTTGATAAGCAATGGGAGTACGGGGTATGGGAACATTATACAAATCTTGAAATGCGTGTGAATGATATTGTTGCTGGAATGGTTGAAATGCTAATGAGGTTGAGGCAATTGGGGTATACAGATTCGTTTGCCTAACTACTTCCATGTTCACACCACCACCTGGAGTCAGTATGTCAGTTTGCAAATGACTAAACATACGTGTAGGAGTTGTATCCATGCCAATGTTTTCTTCAACACCATGTACTGCTTGACTTTCTAACACCATGTTTGGAGTTGAACTTTCTGGTACCTCCTCCATATGACGACGTCTCAATCTTCTTCCACCACTTTGCTGACTTCCACTAGGACTCAATCCTCCACCAGCTCCAACACCGGGACTCAATCCTCTACCAGCTCCAACACTGGGACTCATGTCATACATCATGCTTTCCCTCAATCTTTGCATCTGTTCCAAGTGCATATTCTGAAATCCATGAAGAAGAGCATCATAATTGTTACATCGGGTCTGATACTCCAACTCTGTAGCATTGACCCCCGAGGTATGGATAAGTCCGAGTAGGTGCACTAGAAACAATTGGATAAGTAACAATCTCTCCAGATGTGCTGGATATAGTCTTTACTTCAAGTGGCAACCTACCTAAAGCTGGGAAATCTATCCGACCCAAACTTTGCGGTTGCATGGAAATATTTGGCTTGAAAATAGTATTAAACCAAGATAGGTACTCATTTAAATCCATCGGCTCTGGATCAATTCTTGACTTCTTGCCAACGATGACCTTCTCTTATCAATTTGAAGTAATCGTCTGTGACACATCTGTCTTGGGATAAGGGTTGACAGCTATCACCGATCTCCCTTGCAAATGAAGAAGTCGTCTTTCACCATAATACCAAACACCCTTCTCGAAATAGGGGTGTATAACACCATCCTTTTAAGGCTTAACTCTACCATTGTCTCGACCTAGTTCTTCTTGGAACTCGAGTACTTGCTTCATATGGCCGTGAGATAAGGTTATGGCTTGTTCTACTCAACTTTGAATCTTATGAACAATAGCAAGTATGTTGACCATCTTCAACTGTGCAGCTTCCCAATTCTCGTAATCATACTTTCGTATGATCTAAATACATTCGTATAATTCTTAAGACAAGGTTCCGAAACACGGAAATATGTATACCACCAATACTGAAAATAATAACATTCAAAGAGGTTAATAACTTTTCCATATGAAAATGACAAATAAATACATAATGTGAAAAAGATTGGTTCTTACCTCCGAACTCCCAGAAAGCATTAAAATTATCTTTATCACACGTCGAATTATCACTTAGGGCAATGTAAATCTACGATAAAATCGATCCCCCAATCATATGTTGGTGCTTGCTCTAAATCTTCTAATGCTTCGAGAAACCCAATTAACACTACTGAGCTAGCATTTGGAAACAGTACATTGGCCCAGTGTCCACAATACAAATGCAGGCGTTCTAGCTCCTCAAAATGGTCGGGGATCAAATATTGATTACCCGCTTCCCCTTTTCATTCATTCTTACAAAGATAACGAAAAAACTTTTCAACCCGGACACCTTCAACCCATACGCTTTTAATTGTCTATGTGTAGGATTTCCTCCTAATTCATTTGAGTATAAAGGAAGTCTTTCTTTCCATCTATCTTCTCGATAACCACTTTAGTCTATTCAATGGAATTAAGTTCCCTTGGCATGGAATTCCGGTTAACATGTATAAATCTATCGGTGTAACTCCTATTAACAATAATTATTCATAATTAGAATTTGTTGATTTTTATGAAACAAAACACATAATCTAAAAAATTAAATTACTAGAAAAGACCGACTTACCGCATTCAAAGTCCTTGAAAAAGAACGTGTTTGTAGTCTTCCACCATCGTTCTAATATAACTTGAACACCTTGAGTCATGTGGTTTCTAGGTTGTATTTGATATAGGTGTCGCCAAGGATATCTTCTCACTCTCTCTTGAACAAACAGGAGGAAGTAATTGAAAAATTGTATGAATAACTCGGTCCATCCACCTCTTAGATTTATAGTGTTACATCGCCCCTCATTATCGAACTAAAAATTTATTTTTTTCCCAAAGTAAAACAACAAGACTCGTAAGGTACTGAAAATGCTCTCTGTAACTAATACAGTTACAAGCATGGATCAATTCGAATAGAACATAACGTGCTGTCTACCTATTACAGTTACAAGCATGGATCAATTCGAGTGCGTTGTTAGTTCTCATACCTTGCGCATATACATCTTTCCAGTATTTCAGTGTTCAATATATATACATGAGAAGAAAAATCTATAACTTCAATAATCGGATATATTTATTTGTTGCATACAATCAGTCATTTAAATTATGAATTTGATAATACCTGACTCATGTTTAATTTCCTGGGTGATGCTTCATTTATGAATTTTCTCCATTCAAGCTTATCTCCTCGTTTCTCAATTACTCCCAATGAATCAAACTCCGATGAATCATCTGTTTCATGGAAACCAATATCAATGGATTCTAAACCTATTGCCGGCCCATCTGTTGCTTTTATCATGCCACTGTAGGAAATGAACTGAACAACTTGATGTTGTTTCTTCCCAACAGAAATCAGTGCAATACCATCACCAGGTCCATTCTGGAGTTCCAACCATGCTGTGTAAATAAGAAAACCTGAGCAATGCCTTGTGACAGTGAATTTGGTATCATCTACCAATGGTAAAAACCTATACATTTTTCCGTTGGCTCCATTGTAAAGTGCGACATTGAGTTTGGACGCATTTGTTGAAGGTCCAACCACTATTTCGACGAACTGCGCAGAAAATAATTTGGTTTAGGACTTAAAAATCATTTATATTTTTATGGTGCAAGAACTTCAAGCTGGCGGTGTAATCATTATGTAGCCCAACTTCTAATACAACCATCTCAAGGTTTCGCATAAGCAGTATATATGTAAATTCTTACGGTGAACTCCACTCCAAATGAACGATGTAATTGACATGACAATCACTCAAAACTTACTTCTATGAAACGGTTAAATGATTCTAACACATGGATGATTAACCATCGAGTGACATATATTTGAACTTGCAGGAACTGTACACACCTCGTTATTGTCTTTCCCTTTGTTGTTGTAATGAAATTCATTTATCCATGCGTCTACGGAGTGATTATCTTTATGATAGTATTCAGTTCCTTGCTTCCATATAAGATTTGCGTATTCTGGGTGATCAACAAAAGGATTTCTATTGTGTTGGTAAAAACTGCATACTCTATGGTTCCTCAGCTGCTCTTCTCTTGAAGGGGGATCGAGTTCATTCCACTTCAACAATGTTGAAAGCAATCCCATCTCTTTCTTTTCTACAAGGTATACATGGCAAACCGGACAACCAAATTTATATTTACTCCGGAGACAAAAGCTTTGCATAATTAATAAGAAAGATTAAAAAAAAAAAAAAAAAATCATAGATGGAAGTTCCCTCAAGGGCAATGTCATGATCTATCTTCTATAAAGTTATAATGCAACTCATTGAATTGAAACTTTTCTTACTTACTGATACTTGGTGAATCAGAAAGGTGAAGGTTGGGGCTTCCATCCGTCTGATTATATCCATAACTTACAGCCATGTACATTAGTGCCCTTGCAATGTCACCCCTAACCTGTAAAGGCACATAATATGATATGCGTAACTAGGAATAATAGATGAGAAAGAACAGAAATAAGGGAAGTTTTTGCTGGTCCATTCGTCATGTGGGTCAACAAAAGCCAACCCTGAAAGTGGTAAAGACTTGAACAGTTAATAGGATGGAGAGGCGGTTAGGTCCGCACATCAAGTTCCAAATATATTGAGGGTGGGTAAACACTTGCATCAGAAATGTAATAGAACAAAAACCGAATTTCCTTCACGATTATGCAGCTTTGTGATAGCAAATAGGCATTTCAAACATGGGTCATGTGACTAATGTTGCGCCAATTGACTATAAATACGCAGTATAAAAGATACAGCATTCAAGATTTTATGTTACAGCAAAAAACTAACCTGGAAAGGTGGTGCCCATCTGTTTTTATCCGTTTCTGTATCAGATGCAGCTTCTTTGTTTGCTGGCTTATGGCAGTCAAGTGAAGTTGGAAGGCATTCCCCATAGTACTTATTCCCCCTAGATGAATTTACTGTAGAGATGCACTCTCTCGATTATTCAATAAGTTTTCTGTCTTATTTCACACCATCTAAGAACAGAACGATCTTACCATTTGCATCAGCTGGGCGAATGTTGTGTAAATCACTTAACGATGGACCATATGTTAGACCGTACGAACGAGGCCACAAATGCTCCCCTGTAAAAAATAATGAATTATGACAAACTCACAAAATAACAGGAAATGATGGGAAGGTCAGCCATAGCGAGCATAGTGTCCATGGATAAGTAACTCACTGTTCCATCCTTCAGGTTTTCCTGCTAAGAGCTTTGGCACAGCTTTCAGAGAGTATATTTCCGTTCTGCAAAGAAGTAACCCAGATGAAGCCTTGGATTTAGAAAACTATAAATGCAACTTACAGAAAAGTTCGAATCAAAAGTATGAAACTCCTCATCATACTAAGATGAGATTGTAAATGAACCAATTATGCTACCAACTTCACTAATAACTGTTTTGAGTTTCCATTTGGTATGATTAGAAGTTTCAAAACAGTTTAGGTACTTCCGAGCTACTATGACAAGATCAAGACACAGACAATGTTACACATTTCCACATTACCGTAATATCAAACATGTAACATATAAACTTCTAGATTTTACATACACATTTGCCGAAGAATCTGGATTATCAACATCAGCCGCATCAAGAACCTTTAGAGCATTCCAAACCTGCTCCCACAAAATTTGTTCTTACCTATCCATCTAATTTTGACCAATCGATTAAGCACAAGGACTGCTACTAGTAAAACATGAAATTGTGATAGCTAGGCTCAAAGGACTGAAGTAGAGTACCTTTTTGTAAGGCAATGCTCGATGATTAGATACAATCAAGCTCAACTTTTTCATTAGTTCTTCACCTTCTAGATTCTCAGCAGGGGAATAATAACTCGAAACATCTTCACAAGCATATTGAAATACTGAATCAGCACTAGCTTCTGCGCCAACTAAAGTGAAGCAAAACAAGAACACCAACAAACTCTGGTAAACCAATCTCCATTTGCAAATCAAACATCGTAACCACCTACAATTCCACCAATCAGAATCCACATTTACTATTACAAGAAAACAATAAAAAATAGGGTTTTGAAAAACGAAAACTCACCCAAGTCTCCTAGTGTGGTGAAATATGGTTGCAGAATCTATATGGGTTTCCTTATCTTGACAACATTTAGTAGAATCCATGAACAATTGAGTCGAATTTGTTTGTATAACGGATGAATTTTGCTTGAATCGGTTGTGACTCGGGATGGCAACATTATTGGAATTTCTTCTTCTACTTTTAGGCTTGTAACTGAGAGTAGTTCTGTTCGTTAGAAATGAGTTTTTCAGAATGTTTGGGTTTGAATTTGTGGTTAACAGAGAAGGAGACTCCATTTCAGTTTCGAACTGATAGTGAGACGCGTTAGTTAGTTCTTTGCCGGTTAAGAGTGATCTTAAAAGGATACTCCTCTCCTGGGCCGCGCATGAGATGAGAGTTATAGTTATAGTTAGTGTATTTAGCTTATAAGAGCATCTTCAATGCAAACGGTCGAGGTTATCCTACGTCGAGGTCTTATTAACACATTCTAAATGACAAAAAAAGATAAATGTAATTTTTCTTTTATCATAAGTTGATCTCCAACCCCCAAGGTATTACCTAACCAATTTTATTTGAATTTAGAGACAAAATGATGATGTAGCTTTAAGACTCAAGGTCATGGAGAAAGTCTTATTTAGACTTTCTCCATTAACCCCACTTAGCAATGTCATCTATCTTTATAATCTTGACCCTTATGTCGGAGATGGAAATTTGGTGCAAAAGGTCTTAAATCCTAGGTTTCATTCAATTTTAAGACCTTTACCCATTGCACTGGAGATGCTCTAAGTGAGTGTCACTATCAGTGATAACCGGTTGTTTAGGTGTAAAGTGTAATGAAACTTATGTTCTACGGGCTGTGTTCATTTGAACAAGAAAGGCTGGATTCGTGAGAATCAAGAGGTTACTATCAAATTCTTGATCCAATCTAGTACATGACACTAAAGTGCATGCTGCTTGGCGTCTAAATAGACAGAAAAGGAAGAATAATTAAGCAGAAAAGGAAATTTGCAGCGTCATTCCTTAAGTTATCTGTTGGTCTATTTGAAAGGAAGGAAATAAAGTCACATTTGGGGGGAGATTAAAATCTAAGGATGAACTATTTAGACCATATTGATGCTATGGTGTTCAAATCGTGATGTTTTAGAAAATTCCTACTCTCTCTTTGTACTCACCATTGAAGTTCTGATTTATATATTAACTTCCTTCTTTCGAAAAGGTAAGAAAAAAAAGCTGCACAAAATAGTGCATGTGATATAGTGAGAACAAAGAACCAACTACACAATACAGCTCAGGTAGTATACTGAGAAGTGAGAACAGAGAACCAACTGCACAATATAGCACAGATAGTGTAGCTTTTGCATCCAAGGGGCATGAAGCCCAACCTGGTCCTGATTTAATATCTCTTCAGCAACCGGATTTCTCCAAAATCGAAATGGCAAATTCCCTAGTGCAATCAGTTTCCTTAAAAGACAAAATAAACCCATTCATAGTGTGACTCATTCTCCAGCTCATGGTCCTTCTGTTTTCCAGATGAGAAATTAGTTGGTCTCTCTTTCAGAATGTTCACAAAATCTAAATGAATATTCTTAACAGAATGCCTAGGATTGGGCCTAACGTTACTAAAGATCACTGTGTCCCTGTATTTCCAAATAGACCAGAAGATGAGAGGATTTATAATAACAGGGTCTGACATCTAACTCACACACCTATTTTCTATATCAACATTACGATTAATCTAAGATGTTTGGTGGGAAAAAAGAAAAGCAACCCAGACTGCTCTAGTAAAGCGCTACTATGTAATGAACAAATGAGTTTCATTCTCAAGTTGATCAGCATTGCAAAGTCGACAACATGGGAAGATAATTTGTACTGGTATATTCATGTTCATTTCCCTCAAGGAAGAACTCTTCTCAACTCATACTCTACTGTCACCAGTTTTCTCTATTGCCAATCACATGCCTTGTGAATCTCGCTTGATATCCTAAATTCTTATCTCACTAATCAGATAAATACTTGGGAAAATAAACAAACTTGAAACTGTAGACTATTAGGTTTGCCTGAAGAAATAGGAAGGCTGTGTAATTACTAATTTGATGTTTATAGATACATCATTTAATCCTAAATATGCTATTGTTTCCTCAATGTGATATCATGCTAGTCTTGTTTGGAAACCTTAACATGTTCGATAGAATAAAAGGCTGGGAAGCTGAACAACCAAGCGAAGGAAGTTGCAGGACTACCATCATTTAACCTGCGTGAATAAACTACAACTGGGAGCAGAATGGAACTCAATAATGACTGGTCCACGTATCTGGGCATAGTAGGGTGCATAGGAGGTTAGGTACCAGATATAATATGAATAAAACCAGCATAACCTACAGGATGCGAAAATTCAAAATCAGTAGTTCAAGTAAAAAAAAAAAAAATTAGAAAAACTAAACGTAAGGCGGCGTGGAAGCTTACAGGAGATATTTTTCCTAAAGAGGGTTTATGATGAAGAGACGGGAAAGTGTCATTACCTTACTCCTAAGTCATGATTATTGTGTTTGATAGACATTCTTCCCAGCTATGGTGTTTGATTTTCAAGAATTCAGTAATAGGACAAGCTTCTTAATTCTGGGTGCAGCTGCTGGGTGACAGTATAGTATATTAGTGTCTCATCATAATATCTCGCTACGAATCACATATTCTTCCCTAACCCCAGTTAAATCTTAATCAGATACTGAAGGAGTAAACTTGACCTTCTAACTCAGAAATTATCTTGTGTTTGTGGTCTATTACAATGAAGAAAACATGAAGTACGAGGCTCTGGTCACTTACGATAGTCTGAAGACAAAAACAAGGGGAATGATGACATCATCTAGAAGCCTCAAGAATTCAAATTTCCTATGAATAGATAACAATGAAAGCCTAAAGCACCTTTGTAGATATAGGTTTATCAGTTCAAATCTTTCCGGTTTGAACTATGGGAGAGACATCAATATCGATGATCTTTTACGAATTACCGCTTGCTATATCAAAAGAGTTACTTAAGCAATCGTAAGCTTCCAACTTTCGCAAACAAGAGCAACCATCATTAATTTCTAGTAGGCCTGAATTACTAGTACTGGACGTGCCTGGGGGTGAAAACTAAGATGCAGCCTTGGCAAGCAAATTAAACATTCTGCAGATCGTGTTTTGTTTTATAAATAAAAAATCAAGCGGAGGTGATGTTTCAGCTCATATATATTCTGCAGCTGTAATATCAAGAAGTCTAGCAACCGAAAGTAATATGCCAGCAAACACAAAGTGAAACATCTCTAAATATAGAAGGCTTTCCTGCTACTTCCTTTAACTGACCCAACATTTGCTACAAATAATGTATCTGCAATCCATGTTCAGCAAGTGCAGTTTACTATATACCTGTCGATCCTCAATGAACTGACTTGCTTATGGAGATACACGACAACATGAGTAATCTCTGTGCTGAATAGAGTGAGCTGGTCTAGAAATCTTACTATGCCATGGCTCCCAATCTTGCTGGTTCAGTAATACTAGGGTAAGCTAAAGTTTGTGGGAATACCCAATTTTAATAACTCGTCGAACTATATGACTAAGAGGATCTACTCTGCCATTCAATACAAATTCTTTTGCTAAATTTGACTTAAATCATACATATAATCAGAAATAGTTTGTTTTTGCCCAGCAACACCAAAAACATGGGCTTCGAGAACGGGACAGTAACAAAAAATTTAAGCTGCAACACACTGGTTAAGATAAAAGATACACAGGCTATGTCTTCTACATGACCTTCCAGTTCCTACTAACGAAGACATATATGCATTCATGTTCCTGATAATTCTGGGTGACTATTAGAAATTTACCTTGTTACTTTTTCTTCTTGTCCCGTTGAGTAATAACTGCTGAAAATAACTCATTTCAAGTAAAAAAAAAAAATGAGAACATTTGCTTTGCTGTACATCATTGTTAGTTCAAAGAGCTGTGAAGACACTCCGAGAGTCAAAACAATCATCTGTAAAACATAGGGATTGGAGTTAGAACTCATACCTAAAGAATAGAACCTAAAAATTTGGAGTTGGCCTCCTGACTCCTGAGGATTAGTCAAACAGGCGTTTGGAACGATTTAGTAGTAACCTTGCTAATTGGATCGAATAACATTGTATCAGAAGTCACAGCCTTATGAACCAAACATTTTGTTCCTGCCATTAAAATCACAATATCCTAGTCACTTACATGGAGTGTTAGAAGCTCAAATGATGGCAGGTTGACAATTTGAAACCTCACTAGCAAAATTATATTGCTGTTAAAAGCCAGTCAGAGACTGAAGAAAGAAAGTGGTTGATTACCAATAATATAAAAAGATTTTAGTTGTCCCCGTCAGAATAATTATCATTATCATCGCTAATATCCCCCAGTATTTGGTAATCACTGAAGTCGCCATCTTGTATGTTACTGCCAGCTACGCCACTGGATGGAAATCCACCAAATAGCTCTTGTAAGTAATTCTTGGAGATATTTTCACCAATAGGATCTGTATATTATATAGGAAACTCCCTTCTTCTTTAAAACTGTAAGAGTATTCTATGGAGACTTTAAGACCACAGATATGAAATGTCTAGAGTAATAATGTCACAACCAATTAGATTAACCATATTGTATACAACAATCCATATATGTATAGTCGATGTAAAAGATCTTAGAATGTGCAAGGCTCTAGATAGTACCTACGGAAAACCAGGATTTATGTCTATAACGCAACTTTAGTTAGAAGACAGGCATATTGATTGCAGATATGAACAAGAATTAAATCATCACAATGACACTAGATTGAAAAAAAAAAAAAGATATTGCATATTTGAGGATACAGGATGATTGTAAAGAGAAATCATCGTCAGCACCGTCCTACAAACAGGAAAACAAAAGGTGAAGTTAAAACCCAGCAAATGGAGATTTAAGAAAACGCCAAAATGGAAATCACACAGCTGACTGGGATTCGAGAAGCGAAGCCTAGAATACAGAAACAAAAAATAATAATCAAGGTTCAATTACCAAATGAAGTGATGCATATTCCTCAAATTCCTCCTCTTCCTCTTCCTCTTCTTCAATCTCACCGTCCCCATAATTCTCCTCATCCTCATCCTCATCCTCATCAGGTTCATCATTATCATTGGCAAAATTCAATTCTAGTTCAGTAACACCCGTTGGTGTATCCCTAGATGGTTCTTCAGTGCTCGAATCTGCAAAGAAAAGATAATGTAAGGCTACATATTGTATAGCAACCATTGGAGGTGGAAGGTTGAATACGTCAATCTCATGAATCTTGATTTTTGGCAGAGTAACCAATTTATAGATGTAGAAAAATAGGAGACAAACAGGCAAATATGTTGACTCCAATAGTGACTTTCTTCTCAAAGATGCAATCATAAATACTGACACAAACAAATTTTCAACACAGAGACATGAGATCAGTTTAGATGCTTAACCTCTGTTGGCATGTTGCTCCTCATCAGGTCTCGGCTCCTTTCTAAGAACATGCGCCCTCTTAGACTTCTCAAAGCGCTCGTTTGCTGATTTCCACAAGTATTCTCCACCCGGCTTAGGATATACTGATAAGAACCTCACAGCAACACGTTTTCTCAAGGTACTAATGACATGTGAAGGGAACCATCCTGTTGAGCACTACAAACCCAAAAATGTCAAGTGTGTACTTGATGTTCTTACATTAATCATGTGGACTGGCTAAAAAATATAACATATTTTTCCAGTTATCATACATGAGAACATACACCCCTGTAGGCCTTATCTTTTTTTATTGCTAATGATTTATTTTCATTTTTTGCAGATTTCCTTTGCCTTTATTATTAGTATAAAAGAAGTAAATAAGATGGCTGCATCCTGCATATGTCACATGATAACTGAATCTCACACTGTATTTTTCAAATTTTTGTATTAACAAGGAAGTTAATGAAACATCTAGTGAGGATTATCAGATCCAGTGACTTGTTAAAAGAGATGAATAATTAGTACAGTACACAAAGTGGATGAGATGGATGAAACCTAGACAGCACATTTCTATTAACAATGCATGAAACTAATCAAACTAGATAACATATACTGAGAAAATTTCATATAGAACAAATAACCAAGATTACCTACAGAGTTATAAAACTGCTGGCTGTTGAGTTTATCAGTAATGAGACAAGAAAGATGCTTGATGAAAAACTTACTGAGCAAGTTGTTTGTTCAAGAGGCTTCTTAATCTCTTTTTGAATGTAATCATCGTCAAGTTCGCAAAGCTGCAGTGCAGTTTGACTTTTCCAGGGGAAAGCTCGAAATGCACATAGATCCCTCCATTTCCTAAAACAAAGTGCTAATAAGCTCAGGAAAGGCAGAATGGAAGACTTAATTTGCATGTTTTACCTCGTACGGAATCATTTAATTCCTGAGAGAACATTAAACTTAATGGCATGATATTTCATTGAACAAAAACCTTCAGAACTGTACTCTTGGATAAAATCAAACAAGGATCAAGTTTAGCCTTTTGTTCCAAGATATAAACGGTTGTAAAGGTAGCAAGAAACAGAATAACTGGAAGAAGAAGAAAAAAAAGACTCACTCAGTGCTTGTATTGGCATCAGCAGAATTTCGTATCGAAGGAGGCAGTCGAAAATCAATGCTCTGATATCTGTTGAAAGTCAATGTCGTGAAGCATAAGCTTACGTGTGTATAAAAGCATCGTACATCTCCTGTTTCATGTTGTACTTGCAAAAACTAAAATAGAATAGACACATTTATTTTCTTGTCAATAAAGTGAGCTCGAGAAACATTATTTTCAATCTGTTGTTCAAATTTGATGTTTTCCGTTTACAGTCACTCATTTAGTTTCCTTTTATGTTTTCGCTTTCGTATCAAATTAATCATAAGCTTAGTTAGCTCTATTCCTACCACTAATAAACTTTTAAGCAACATAAATTTCTGTTACATGGGATTTGAAGGTATGATGCATTTCTTGCACCAAGACTGGATATTTCCAGGCAAACAAAAAACCTTCAGTAAAGATGTACAAGCCAGTCTTCATCAATTATTTTTAACTTTATATCTCCCTTCCCCAATAGAGTCAGAGAATAACTTTTTAATATCGAGAAACCCATCAGAAGATTGATGAACTTTCATGCTTCCTAATGTTGTTTTAACTATCTGAGCTGATTCAGATCAGAAAATTTGGTTTAATGGTCTAGAAAGAGCATTTACATGTGGAATCCTACAGCCACACAAGATACAGAAACATGCAGAATCGAAGCACGGATTAATGTAAAAAGATTTCCATTTGAAAAATAAAAGTTCGAAAAATTATATAGGTAGAGCTCTTACATCCGTGATTCAGGGTCTTTCCGAGGATCATATCCCTTTCTAATCCAAAATCGACGGAAAGGTCCAGTTGAAAAGTAATATGCAGTTTTAAAAAGAAGCCTGCAAAAAGACAGAAATGTAGATGAAGTAAATCGCTGATTATCAAATGAAACTGATGCCAACTTTTTATCAGTGAAACAAGCAACACTTTCTAGGAATCAACCTTTTAAGCAGATGATATCCCAGCTTTAGATTGTCATCAAGCAGACGTTCAGTCAGTGAACGCCTGGGCCATATAGGACGCTCATCGAATAGTTTAGATACAGCCATCAACCCTTCCCATTGGGTTGAACCTTGTTGAACATATTCCTCCCACTTGAACTTCTTAGGAATCTGTAGGACTTTTAAGCAAAACCAAACGCACGAGAAAGAGGTATAGGCTACTGCTTTAACATACTTATATGAGTGAGCACTTGGACTAAATGGATGTTTTATTTCTATCTTTATGTTTATTAATGCCAACATCAGGTTTGATGGCTATAGCACGCAGTCCCTAACCTTTCAAAGAAGAAATCCGTTGTGTGCTGTAATTCCTAAGCATACAGTACAATTTGAAGAACTTGTTCTGATATCGTATCATACTAAACCAACAGCTACTTTGATCTGAAGGATCAAAAAAATAAATAATAATAAAAAGTCTGTGTATTAAAATAAATAAAAAAATCTTCTCAAAACAGAAGCAGATTCTTTATATTATTTGTAAGACAGGTCACTGTTATTCTCGTTAAAGGGTTGTAAGTTGTAGCTTATTATGTTGTTAGCTTATTACTCATACAAGGGGAAGGTTAAACAAGATTATATTAGAAGGATATCTTCAATGTTAAAATCGATTGCAAGGCATGGCTGAATTTCCATCTGCATAACAAGAAAGCAAGAATTATGACCAGTTAATACAATTATAATACACAGTTACAGAACATCTTTCTTTTTACTGATAAGTTACGCAACAACTATCACAATAAGACATAGTTAGCTATTACAGCAATGAAAGTATCGCTTATTCGTTCAAGAGGCAAATATCAATAAACAACATAATTATTTCAATTCCTTTTCAGTGGCCAATTAATTCAATCAACATACCTCCCAACGCTGTTGTACTACTGCCTCTAGTTTCTTTTTTGATGTTAATGCTGTTAAAGATTTCAACCTGCATAGAAGAACAAATCCATTTGCACTAGAAACCAATAATAAAATGATAAATATTCCCAAGAAGGGAAACTCATATCCAACTGTCAGTGACTGAATGTCGTCTATGAACCAATATAAAAACTCGTTTCAGGGCTATGATGTAAAAATGATACTATGAAAGGAAATGAAATAACGATCAACATGACCTACGGGATACAGACATTGATCGTCTACCAGGAATACCACACTAACAACACAGATAAAACTCTTGTATATTGCAAAGCTCTACAGGTTAACTAGAATACATGCAAAAAATTTAAGTCAAGAGAAAGATAGATTACGCTAAGTCCCCTGGTTCATCCTTGGGTGAGAAAAGTGGAGGTACCAGCATCATCAAATCCCCCTGATCTATGTCCATAAGACCACCCTTCTCTGCAATATGAAAAATGCAAACATATTAAACTATAATGTTAGCATTTCTGAATAAAACTATAATCGGGTTCATGGAGAAGAAACTTTACCAAATTTTGGTTCTACATCTGCCCACTGCCTCTTCTTTCTTCTTGAAACTTCCGCATGAACTGCGAGAACATGTTGGTAGTCCACCATTCCTGAAGAACGTGAAATCGTGAATATATCAATGATCGAAAGTTTGAAAATAATTAATTGGGTGAACCATAACAGGACAATAGTAAAAAAAAAAAAAAAAATTGAAGAAGAAGTCAACTGACCTTTAAAGTGATAAGCTTCGGGGACTCGAGCAACAATATCTGCAAATAGGTTTGTGTGCACTTCTAATTCATCTGCTTGAGCTTCATTGCTTGTATTTCCAACTGATGCAATGTTCCCAAGATCACCTTCTTGGGATATTTCCGCATTCTCAGAATTGCAAGCAACCGTCTCTAAGTTTGCTACTTTCGTTGTTGAACTTTTTGATGGGTTTTCAGAATCTACAAACATACCAGAGGTTTTCTTTTTCGATATCTTGAGCAACAAATTACAGCATGGGCCTAGCTCCGCAAATGCAGGATGTGAGCATGGATCTTCAGGGCGGAAGTGAAGCTCCAAAGAATTTGACTTAGAGCTGCGTGCCTATAACCAATTTTGAGACTACATGAGCAAATGAGGAAAGCTTAAGGAAAAGAAATGATTATATGACGATATTCTACCGCAGTAACTCTTTTAAAATGCAATATGCACCTGTACTTCTGTTTTACCACCATAATAATAATACTCCTACAATAAATAACCAAGTGAACTACAGAAATCTCGAAGTGGCCATTTCAATAAATACAGCGGAAAGTTATTGAGGTTGAATTATCACGGTGAATATATATCCTACAGGTAAAAACAGCTTGTATAAAAGAGTAACACTTAGTCATAAATGCCATGTATGTCATCTTAGATGTTACAATATCTCATGAACCAAACCCTTCAATGAGTTCTCCTATGGGTATGACGCAAAATCCACAAAGAACTCTACAGGTGTTCCAGACTTCTGGACATCATAAGTTCACAATGGTTCGATATAAAAATTACAGAAGCTAATTAGGTTGAAAGTAGCAACAAGACACGTGCTGCATGAGGATTTTCCTAACATACTATTGCCCAGTTGTAATAATAAGCTTGTGTTTGAAAAACAAAAACTGAATTAGAATATCAATCAAATTAGAACTTGTCTAGTTCAAATTTGTAAGTAATAAAAGTTTCTTCTTTTCTTTTGAAAATCTAGACTAGTAGTACCTTCAGAATTCCTTCAGTTCCCCCGAGAGTTTCAACCGCCCGAGGAATTGAAGATGGATAACCTGGATAGTGCACCACAAACCCCTCGCTATCTGGTAAAACCCCAGAAATAGCTCCGTCTTTTATAAGTCCCATTGCTGCAAAATACAACCAATCATTAAACCACATATAGTAATGGAGGTCAAATTCCAACCGTGATAGGAACTTTCAACCCCATTAAAATCAAAATTTCAAGTATGGATTATTGATTTCAGTTCAATTGATTAATTGTACAGTCTGTACTATAAGAAATATTTAGAAAGGGATATAAATTATTTATTTTTTGGATGCTTATGATTTCCATCCACATTCCCTTGATCAGAATCAATTTGGATTTAGGTCAAAATTCTAAAACAACTAAGAATTTATATTTTGGTCTTTGAGATCTTCGAGTAAACTTTCATCTTTATGGCTATTACAACAATAAAGCATCATTCATATGCTAAACTTTTGTCAATAGAAGTTTATAAACTAGTAAATTGCTTAAACTACTCAATATTTAAGGTCAGTATGTCTCACATGTCAGTAAGGCAATATATACATGTAGAATTGAACAAATATATAAATATTTAATATTTTGCACAATGAGTAACTAAGGTTCATTGGTATTTAAGTTGTTGTGTTTGCATTGAAAATCCCAAATAACAAAACTCAGGTTATGAGCTTAGCAAAGAAAAATTCATAAACAATGGTAGCACTGTAGCGTTATGAGATCAAATGAAGGTTGACTAATTTATTCCGTGGTCAGATTGTCAGTATTCAAACTGTTCTAGGATTAGCAAGGAATCAGTCTGTATTATTGTATGTGTCTTCTCCTAGTGTATGATACAGACAGCGAAGTGCTCCTAAGATAAAGAAACCAGAACCCCCTCCCCTAATTGTAACAAAGGGTTTTGAGCCGTTCTCATGAATTAAGAATTTAAACTTAATCAACTTTAACAGATACTGCAAATTTCTGCAATCTCGGATATTCTACACCGTCAAATCTAGGACCACTGTCAGAAGAAAACTGATTTCTTAATCTAACATCATGCGACAAGTTTTACTTCCTACTAACTGATCCCTTCTATTCGTATACCACAGTGTTGGAAAACTAAAATGCACTCTATTTGTATTGTCCCCCCAAACCAGACCCAATTCTGTTAGGCAAGTTGGTCACTTTCTCAACCTAGCCTTAAGAAAAAATCTCAGTCCCTGAGATTCGACACATTAGAGTATCATTCCCTTACTTACAGAAGGGTATTACATACAAATACATCTCAACTAAATAAAAAGTCTAAGATGACTTTAAGATGTTCTCTTAGGTATTTTATCAAACAGTATGAAAGCAACTTCCAAACTATATATTACTTGCAATTTATTTCAATCAAACTACTAAAAATTGATAAAAAAACAGCAAAAATTGGTTGGATTAGATGTTTCCTTAATTATAGAAATTTGATCGGAATCTAAAAAACTTAAGCACTTACAAAATGAGAAAAACACAAAACAAGAAATTGGAAAACTTTTTGAAATGATGCAGCAAAATGGTGGAGATGATTCTCAAAATGAGAAAAACACAACAAGAAGTTGGAAAACTTAAATGATGCCATGAAGTCATATTAGCAAACAGATAAGCACAAAAGTAAACACGGAGATTTAAAAACTTTAAAAAATTAATTGTTGTTAGCAAGTCAACAATTATGAAATTGAATGTGGCTAAAAACAACAATTTGTTAATTAAAGCTTTGTGTACCTATTTATTTCAGAAATTGCTTGTTTTTCATGAATTTCCTTATAATATCATTCAAATTTCCTATAAGGTCTCTTCACAGTTTCCTTGTAATATCATTCAAATTTCCTATAAGGTCTCTTCACAGAGAAGTTCTGAGCCTGATTATCCAACTTAATATCATTCAAATTTCCTATAAGGTCTCTTCAAATTTCTAAATTTCATTCACTTGTTAAATTTAGCAAACCCTAATCTACTGAATAATGCATATGTATCCCTAGCCATTAATTCAAAAAGAAAGCCCTAATTTAAGATTACAATTAGAAAGAATAATACCTGGTAGACTTGCGGTTTAAGAGAGAACTTAGAACATAGAAGAAGAGAGGGTTAGTGCAAGGGAGGAGTCAGCTCCTGCAAGCTGCTGCCGCAGTTATGTGTGTAGTGATGGAGCAACGAAAGGAAGAGTCGCCTACTGTTGTGAAGTGATCACTATGCCTTGGAGGCTGGAGAAAAAGACGGGGGTTAATTGTGGGAGAGTTTGAGGGACTCTGAGGCCGGTTCATAGTTGGGGGTGGCTAATCCCCTCATTTGCCAGGCCAGCTCCGGCCGTGCCACAATGAGAAAAGAGTTAAGCGATCTAGTCTCTACCGAGCGGTCGAGTCATGACCGCTAGCGACTTCAACTCGACCGTGCGGTGGAGTTTGCATCGGCAGCGATTTAAATCCGATCTCCTGCGGTCGGTGCTCTACCGTGTATAATTATCACAACTTTTTTCAGTTTTCATTCACAAAAAAAATTCTACCCTTCTAGAGAGCAAACCTGAGCAGAAAACTTTTTTTCCCTTTTCTTCCTTAAAAATAAGTTCCAAAACAAATAGACAAAGAAAAAGAAACATAAAAGACAAAGGAAAATCTACTGCATATAGTGATATTGTCCGGGTCCAGAATAAAGAAAAAGAGCTTGCAAATGTTAGGCAACTAGTTGAACCCGGTGTATTACTTACGCATTTATCTAACCATCCCGAGCGAGTTGGTTTACCTAAACTAAGAGGTGGGTGGTCTGAGATAACCGAAGTATTTGGGTTCCGCCCCGAAGCTGTTCAATGATAAGCACGTAACTGCTACATTTTATACCCATATTTATATTAGTTATGACTCAATATTTTGGCTAATAACACGATTTTAGTGCTTTTGTAGAAAGTACAAGTGAATCGATCATCGAAGAAATAAACGGCTAAGTGAGAAACTTAATGGCGTTTGCGACGAAAGTGATAAGTGAAAACTACAGGGAGACCCATTCTTCGGATCTTTCCCACTGTGAAACCCACGCCCAGAAATCTGAAGGCGCGCACCTATTTTCTAGGAAAAAATTATTCTCAAACCCATATTTTATAAAATTGTGTTTCGTTCTTTTTTTTTCTTCTTCTTCTTCATCTTCAATTCCTTTTCTTCTTCCTCTCCACTCTACCGTGAATTCCCGATGAGTTGTGGTCGATTAAGAAGAGTGGGTATTGGTTATCACTCAAGTGTTGATTCGGATTTTGTGATGAATTGATGGAAGAATCGAAGAAGAAAATTAGGGTCCAGAGAATTAGGTCGAGAGAATTGATTCAGATTTTACAGTTCTCGATAAGATTAGGTCGAGAGAATTTTTAGATAAAGTGATTTTACAGTTCTCGATAAGATTAGGTCGAGAGAATTGATTCAGATTTTAAAGTGATTTTAGTTTCGAATGATTTTAGCAAACGAGAAGTGATTGATGGAATTATTGGATTTCTTGGAGGATTAAGTAAAGTGAGTTCAATTGTTAGACAAGTTGAAGGAACTATATTATTGCATTTCAATTTTGCTGTGAAACAAGATCCATCATTAGGTCAGGAGATATTAGGATTAGTGAAAAATGATTTAAGAGCTTGTAATCATTTCACTGTTGCTGTTTTACTGTCTATTTGTCGAGTTCGTAAATTTAATGAAAGCGCCATTGGCGTTCTTGGAAAGGCTGTTTAGATCTTGTAAGGAGTATAAATACACAAGGTAATCGATTCGAAACAACACTATATATGTGAAGTGTTGTTTTCTGATTATTTTTTTTACAGTTGTTGATGGTGGTTTTTAGCTTAGGGTTAAAATCGTAAAACACTAAACCCTAGCAGACAGTGATGTCACAACATTTAAAGTAACAAGCCTTTACTAGGCACATTTACTGAAACCTTTAATGTGTCCATAAATAATTACCGGGATATTTTTTCAAATTAGGGTTACGACAAGCCAAACCCTAATTCCCACGTGTGCCAATGGCAAATCATTCCCGACCACACCGACCGCCGCCAAAGCATGCCAACCATGCTAGCCGCACCTCTGTGCCAATGGCAAATCAAGCCACCCACACCGACCGCGCCAAAGCATGCCAACCATGCTAGCAACCAAAAATCATGCTAGCCAAAGCATGCCAACCATGCTAGCCGCACCTCATGTCAATGGAAAATCATGCCAGCCACACCGACCGCGCCAAAAGCATGCCAACCATGCTAGCCGCACCTCCGTGCCAATGGAAAATCATGCCAGCCACACCGACCGCGCCAAAAGCATGCCAATCATGCTAGCCGCACCTCTGTGCCAATGGAAAATCATGCCAGCAACACCGATCGCGCCAAAGCATGCCATCCATGCTAGCCGCACCTCCGTGCCAATGGCAAATCATGTCAGCCACACCTACTGCGCCATGCCAAACGCACCTCGCCATGGCCCCATGCCGCGCCACCATACTAGCCTTCACTACGCGGCTATCAAAACGAAGGCGTGCAACAATCAACGGTTGCCCTTCAATCCCAATGAGCAAATCCTGGCCGTCTAAGGTTACCAAATGACCTTTGCCCCAAAACCCTAGCTTGGTCACGCACCTAGCCCAAGCTAGTCACGCCATGCGCCTATGGCAAACCCTTGGCCCCACATGCCAAGCCAAAACCGCACCTATCCCAAGCTAGTCACGCCATGCGCCTATGGCAAACCCTTGGCCCCACATGCCAAGCCAAAACCGCACCTAGCCCAAGCTAGCCACGCCATGCGCCTATGGCGAACCCTTGGCCCCACATGCCAAGCCTAACCACACCCTAGCCGCGCCACCCAGTTGGCCTTCCCTACGTGGCCACCAAAACGAAGGCGTGCAATAATCAACGGTTGCCCTTCAAACCCATGATCAAATCCTAGACATCCAAGGTTACCAGACGACACATGGTAACCTTTGGCCCGAAAACCTAAGTTTGGCCACGCCAAACCTTGCCATGCCAACCATGCCAACCTAGCCGCGCCACCACGTTGGACCTCACTACGCGGCTACCAAAACGAAGGCGTGCAACAATCAACGGTTGCCCTTCAATCCGAGAGAAAATCCTAGCCATCCAAGGTTACCAGGACGACACATGGTAACCTTTGGCCCGAAAACCTAAGTTTGGCCACGCCAAACCTTGCCATGCCAACGACATGCCAACCTAGCCAAGCGCCACCACGTTGGCGCTCACTACGCGACTACCAAAACGAAGGCGTGCAACGATCAACGGTTGCCCCTCCTCTTAGATACAAAATCTCGACCGTCGAAGGTCACCAGTTAAGTTTCCCGAGCTTGACTTGCCAAGCCACAACAACGTGCTACATGTTTTCCAAAACATTCGAGACATCAACACAACCGGGGATCCTCTTTGGGTATTGGTTTGGCGGTTTACAGTCATATGGCGACACTACGCCCGTCATAAGGAAGTGTCATAAGGGTGAGGCGGTTAGTAAATACGGGGAAGTTATGTGTGAAACGTTCATGGGACATAAAGCACGTGCGTTAACAACTTTATGGGACATCAATTCCATAACGTTAGCGCTTCATGAAAACCGCCATGCGTTAACCACTTTATGGAACATCAATTCCATGCATACGGCTACCACCTCCTCCAATTTACTTCCCCACTCCTTAATGAGACCAGGGTACGTTTTTACTCCGACTTGTATAAATAGGTCTTACCTATTTCCATTGAACAACAAGTTTATATGGGAGATACAACACTCAGAAATACTTACTTGCTAGCTAACCTTGTTAGCTCTCTCACTTTTCTGATAACAAGTCGTAGTAACCCAATTACTCTTCCAGAATCAACTATTCTGGTCTCACCACTTTCCTTGCTTCCCTCCCCAAAACCAACCCATTCTCCTCCACTTTGTGACCGAAGCAAGTCTGGAACGGCCATTTCTTGGTTTAGGCCGGACTTGTACAGATTGATCTCTCGAATCTAAAGTACTCCCTTTGCAAAAGACATTGTTTAGGGTTTAAATTGTTTCTCACCTGCACACCCGCAATTACCGAAATCAGCAGAAACCATTTTCACCTACAAACAATTGGCGACCACAGCGGGAGGATTGATCTATCGGTTACAATATCAACTCCAACTCCTGATTTCGTTTCTCGAACGTCAATCCCAATATGGTAGAACTCAGGTCTGGAGCGGTTGCCGAGAATACCAGCACAGAGCACGTCCCTGATGTTAACGTCTCTCCCAATAACGTCGTTACATCACCTACTGACTACAGTAACTCCGAATGCACTCCCTCAAGCATAACACCACCAATCACCAGGGCCAGAGCCACCGCCGCCTCTGATGTCTCTGCACAACCCTCTAATCACGGCAACGGAAACAGCTCTTCGGGCGTTAAGCCACCAGTCACCAGAGCCAGAGCTGCCGCTGCGGCTCCTAATGTTTCGTCTAGCATGGCACCTCCAACCACAACTAAGGTTCCAACTACCCCACCGAAGGGATGAGAGACCGGAGGGACCAGAGGAAGCCGTCCTTATGTCACCATCGTTGATTTGATGGAACGACAGCAAATGCTCGCCAGAGCCCAGACGGATATGGTTTCAACACAGAAGGAAGTACTCGTCTTTATCAAGACCCTGACAGAGCGGCTACCATGTGAGTCGCGTCCTCCAGAGCCTTTTAGAAACGTCTCCAACAACCCCGACGCTAGCACCTCGGCGGAGCACTGATCGCGGTCGTAAGCGTCAAAAATAAATTACACTTTCTTACTACTCAAAATATAAATATAGCAAGGGCAAGAAAGGATCGATCCCACAGAGAGGTCTAGGTTGTCAAATTGTTGTGGTTTCCTATATAAATTACGGGTGTTTTCTGATTTTTGTGAAAGTAAAATAAACTAAAAGCAAATAAATAAAAGTAAACAAATAGATTCAAGGATAAGAAATATTGGTTAAGGATTTCGTTTTCATTCACTAACATGCTTTTCACAATAAATAGAATTGATATTTTAATCTCAACTTTTATCAAAGACCCTAGAATACCTTGATCGCAAGAATATCCCGCAAACCTCCTCATGTCATCAACAAACACATTAAAAGATGCGAATATGAATTCTACCTAAAGGAACAACCTAACGTGTAAAAGCACTAATCAAGTTTAATTCCCTAGATGCGTTAAGTTCTATGAAATCAGGCCAATCAAAGCAATTGAACGTGGAAAGCGCACTAATTCAATTTAACAAAGGTTACGATTCACATATGATCATGAGAATATATCACTACAAACCATAATCATAATATGCTACTTGTATTCAAGGAATATCACTTTACGTATAATAAACCCTAAACTAGCAATAGATGTGATTAGAAGTTCTACCAATTTGCAACTTGACAAAACAATCAATCAATCATAAAACAATATTTTCAGAGAATTGCAAACGATAAATATGAGACAAAACTAATATATTGAACAAAGAAACATGCTTTGTGAAATCCAACTATTCCATAACCAATAATAAACTTAGGTACTCATATTCAAGGAGTTCATCACAAGAAGAAAGAGAAGAGACTTCATGGTTCTAAACCCTAGAATAAAGTAGAGGCAAAGAATTGAATAATCATTCCCCATAGATAATAAAAGTCTTCTCTTTATATAGCTCCACTCCTTCCAAAACTAGGTTTTGTCTTCAAAGTCCATTAGTTGGAAATTCACCCGGCCCACGAGAGAGAGAAACCCGTGTAGAAATTCTGTCCCAAAAACGCTCGCCGGAAAACTGGGATTATGGCCTAATCCTACTTAAAAGTCGCTGAAACCTATCTCAAAGATCGCAAAGTCAAACCGCCACCGGTCAACGGGTCGACGGTTAGGTCACCGATTCAACTCGGCGGGTCAACTCGAGTCAAACTGGGTCAATCACTGACCGAGTTAGGATGAGTCAGGCATGAGTCAGTTGGAATCAGTCAGATGGGGTCAGGTTCTGCCTCAGTCTGAATCACTCTGGCTAGACCATTGCACTGACCTAGCTGTGTCTTTCACTGCACCATGATTGTACATCAAAGCTTCTTCCAAACCAAGATGGTCAGACTTCTCTCTGGAGCCCAAACCAAATTTATTCATCCCGCAAAGACCAAAATCATCACCAAGTTCATATGCATTACCAGCCCACTTCTTCCATTCATTGCACTTGCGCTTCGCTCTTTAGCTCACCGCAATATCTCAAGCCCAAACTCAAAGAAACACAACAACCTCGCAACTCAAGCTTTAAGCACCAAAGACCAAAGACTGTTTGCGGCTCCAAAATCTGTCTTTGACCTCACTCCATTAGTACCAAAGACTTGCTCCACTCGCACTGCCACAACCTCGCTCGCCGCTGCAAGTTCATCTCAGCGTCTCGCATTGCACAACCACCTGAGCCACCAACTCACCAAGGCACAAAGACCATTAACTTCCCGTAATTCAACACCATCACAATCTCAGTGCCAAAGACCTCATACAACCTTGAGCTCACCCATCTCGTAACCATCATCTCATTCTCGGTCTCAAATTCTTTGTAAAACCACCACCTCGTTGTCTTCTCGGCCACCAACATCACCCCAAAGCCATTTCCTTGTCGCTAAACTTTGTCCATTCCAATTTAGTATCCTAACCTGAATCACACCTTGTAACCTACATTTGCTCCATCCACTTCTTGTGCACCACCCGCAAATTCGGTTAACACCCATTCAACACATAGCACCACCAAATGCCTAACACAAAGCCACCTGCAGCTTCTCATAATAACACCCAAGTTGCTAACAAATTCAAACCCTGGCCATTCAACACAAATGCAAGACCTCCTCCACTCTCAATACCGAATTGCAATCATCATTTCCCGCATCCGATAATCACCATAAACAAATTCAACCCACCCTCATCTCTATTCAAGCAACAAGATCACCACCGCCATTGTTCATAGCAACAAAGTTTTAGTCACAAATAATCAACATCACCATCATCTCGCCGAGTTCTTTTGACATCAACATCTACAACCCTTGACAATCCACAACCCATTCTTCAACAAAGATCAAGATCAAACCAAGCCATACCCATACATTATCACATTCACCGAACTCCTTTGCTCTACATTCGACCGATCAGAAGCAAACCCCATTACATCTATCGCTATTGAACCCTAATTCCATTTTTGGGGAAGAACTGAGAGAAACCCTAATTCGATCTCAACACCAAATACTTCAATTCCACCTCTATCTGCATCTTCTCGACATCACAAAGATCACCATCTTCAATTTCTTCTCCCGTTGTTCAACATCGATCTCAAACCCATTTTCGCCGCATCCAACCCAATTTCACATCTTCCACAAAGAAGATCTCACTCTTCACAGATCGAACATCATCGATCGAGCAACTTCTTTCACCGGGTCTCAATTGCTTCTCCTCTGAATCTCATTTCGATCTAGCGACAGCAGCCATGACTGCTTGGTTTTAGTTTCAGGTGGAAGAAGAGAATGATTGAGAAAGAGAGCTCTTCTTCTCGATTTAGGTTTTAAGTATTGGGTTGGTTATTCAGTGTCTGGTCACTGTGATAAGGGCTAACCTGATGTCAGCCCCTTAACCTGGACTGGACTGCGTTTAGTATTCCTCCCAAAAGAGTTGCCCCTTAACCATGACTGGGCCCGGATAGTGTTTGCCCATGAAATGACAATTTTGCCCTTTGACTCAATTTGGGTGATTTCCGCTTCTTTTCCTCCGTGCGACTCCAGAGTACCTAATAACTCAAAACCACGCGTAAAGTACATGATTCACAAGAAAAATAGCAAAGAAAGCGTAACTACTAAATAGTAAATACGGTGTATTCTACACCTATCAGATTCCCCCACACTTAGACTTTGCTAGTCCTCGAGCAAATCAAACAAAACAATAAAATACAACAACTCCGTGTCGTCGAGGCTACGGTTAATTTTAGCATAAATAACAAGCCTTTAAACCCCTAGGTGTCCCTAGTGGACGAGTTATAGTCTCGTGAAGGTTTACTAGAGATATACCTACAAAACCTATATTTCAAACTCCGTCTATTCGTGACAAATCAATGAACGAATCCAAAATGACTACAGGAGGAGGTACCTTGCAAATTCAATTCAATTATTAGTAAATAAACTCTAATTAGATAGTCGAACAAGCCACAATACTCGGAAACTAACAAACCACAATCACAATGAAAAGATTAAGAAGATGGATAAAGATGTAGATGTTGGCGAATGGTCACAAGTGTTCGATGTTTCCCATATCTCACAAGGTCATTTGCTAAGATGAACCTAATCCTATTGGATTGAGCTACTTGGTTTGAATCCTACATCAACTCACCGGCATATACAAGGGAACCGAAGTGACTTTATTCAACCAATACTTTCTTCTCTTTTTCTTTTCTTATATGATTGGATCAAACTGGATCCAATTTCTCTTTTTTTAGACGGCATGATTAGATCTTTTGGATCCAAGCGCATGCTTCTTGTCAGCAAGTACATGATAGTTGCCTTGGATCCTGCATTCCACGCTTGTTTAGGCGACGGAGACAGGGACTACGTTTCACACATACTGCTATTCCCAAGTGTCTTTTTATTCCGTTTTGGTCTAATTGGTCGGTCCTTTTTTTTTCTTTTCTTTTCTTTTTCAATTTTTTTTTTTTTTTTTTTTTTTTTTTTTGAAACTCAACCACTCTATTTCATCCTAGCAGTAATAACACGTCGATGTTTAGTGACCCACCAAAACACTTAGAGAACAATAGATAAATATGGAAAAATAAAAATAGAATGCGATATGGTGATATTCCGAGATATGGTAACAACTATCATGTTAATTTGTGATTTCTGAGCTATATTCTTCCCTTTTAGTTAATTGGTTCCTCAACTCCTGCATTCAAAATGGTTCCATCCACTAATGGTGTCATCCTAAAGGCACAAGTTTCTAGATTTCGGAGTTCAAAAAGCACAAATTTTTTTCTTGGTTTTTCTATTTTTCTCTTTTTTTTTTTTTTTTTTTTTTTTTTTAAAAAAAAGCATAAAGCAAACTAAAACAAATTATACAAACATATAAATGCTCCCCCACACTTAAACTTCACATTGTCCTCAATGTGTAAAACCGAAAGTTCTGAATTCTGACGTAACAGCAGATAAAACGCAAAAACTGTGCAAATTGGTAAGGAATTTGGAAAAACTCCATTTCACAAAAGTTGTTCACCTACGTGTTTTCTACACAGTGTCAAAATTTCACATTATTTTGATAAACGGTCTGACAGTTATGGTCTCTGGACTGAACTACGCGCAGTCTGAAATTTTCTGACGAAAAGGTATTCGTCATAATTCTCTTCTAAGATAGATTACGGACTCAATAAAATTAAACATAGGGATGCAAATATGATATGAAAACAGTAAAAAAAAAAAATAAACGAAACAAAAATAAAATAAAAAAGGATAAGAGATACAAAACCGGTGGGTTGCCTCCCACTTAGCGCTTGTTTTAAAGTCGACGGCCCGACCTAGCTTCTTGTAAGATTCATTCCCCATACACCAATAATCGGAAAAGTTGGGGATCCTTCCATAGAACCTGTTTTGGAAACACTAACTTCACACAAATATTAGTACAATAAAGCAAAAGTGAAGCTATGAACCGATAAAAGCTTCCCCACACTTATTCCTGTCCACACTTGGAAGTGTATAAAGAATATAGAAGTCGGGTACTTCCACGGTTTCTTGTTCCATAACCTGCATAGTATGAGAATCAAGTTTCTCTAATTGCGGAAAACGAGAAACAAAGTCATTCAATAAAGTTCTCGAAGCACATACATTCAAACCAATAAGAGGTAAAGGAGAAGAAATAATAGGCAATGGGTTAGTGATGAGTGCCAAATAGTGCATATTTATACACCTTTTTATTGGCATTTTACTCATCTTTTGCGCTTATAAATCAGATATTATCCCATATTCTATATTTTCCTTGTTTTCAAGAATAAATATTTGTATTAATTAATTTTGTATTTTTAGGTACTAAATAAAGTCCGGAGAATCTGAGGAGCCAAAAGAGCGAAGAATTGGAGTCGAGCATCTAAGGAGCAGATAGCCAAAGCCCGCGCGCGAATCAGTTGCAACCCAACACGGAAGACATGGGCTAAAGCTATCCACGACCCGGATCCGAACCCGCTCATCCCGAGCCGTTGAGATCTCGCCCAGATGCATCATATGGTCGCTCCGTCGCTCGCATCCTCTCTCGATGTCCCTGCTCCACACCAAATCGCCCCGAGTCATCCTCAGCCGTTCAGATCTTCCTCACCGAGATCCTACGCTCGCTACAGTCTTCTCATCAAAGCTCGATGCATCCGCTCCACAACAAAAACCCCCATACCCCTACACCAGTCGAGCAAACCCTATTCTCTATTCCATCTTCTCTTTCTTCACCTCTGCTCTCTCCCGTCTCCATCACAGAGCAGAGCTCTGCTCCTCCACCGTCTTCACCCATACCACCACCGTGAGCCACCTTCGCCACCAACTCCATCATCTCCCCGACACCCCGACATCCACATCCTCTCTAGCTTCACTTATCTCTCGCCTAGCCTCTTTCGAAACCCTAGAGGCTATGTAAGAGATAATTGAGACTAGGGTTTCTCTTACATCAAATCAAGAGCAAGGGAGTCTCAGAACCGCAGGGGTAGAGCCAACAAAGAAATTCGAGTATGGGTTAGAGTTTGTTCGATTTATTTTCTCTTTAATTTCGATTTCTGGGAATTAGGGTTTGGGAATTATTCGCATGTATAAATAGAAGATGTAGGATGAGTGTAGAAGACACGCCTGGATTAGCCTGGGCAGTCAATAGTTGTATTTTGTGTTCTAGTTTGGTGCTAGGGTTTCAATGAAACCCTAATTCCCAATTATGTTTTGAACTGTGTTGAATGTTCTTGAGAGATTATTGTTTTAGATAGCTTTAAATTTTATCACCTCAACTCTTTTCTCTCACAGTGCATACCGGGGACTTGGCGCCGTTGCCGGGGACTTGGCGCGTGCCTTGCTGATTCATTGGCTCGCCTCATCTGTTTTTCAATCATCTCTGTATATATCCATTTTACATTGTAGAATAACTTAGCTTGTAGAGTAACTTAGCCCTGTATTGCATGTTTGAATTATTACATGAATTTTTTATTACCTGTAACCCTGTTTTAGTGAACTTAGTGTAACTTGTAGTATTCATAACTCTGCTCATTGCATCTGTAACTCTGTAGTAATATAGCTTTCACACATTGTAGCCCTGCATTGTAGTTTAACTGTGTATATATCATTGTAGCCCTGCATTGTAGCCCTGCATTGTAGCCCTGCATTGTGCATCTTTCTCCCTGCAACTTAGTTTAACTGTGTATATATCATCATCATAGCCCTGCATTGTAGTGTTACTTGAAAATTTTAGTCCCTTTAAGTCCAAGTAATTCTCAGTTGCATAATCCTGCTAGTATAACTGTGTAAAGTCTGAGAACTGAGCTTGCTGTGAGTTGAGGTATCTTCTGTGCACTTGCACTTGCTACTGTGTGCTGCTGTGTTGGTGTGCTTGATGTGCTGCTGTGCTGCTGTGCCAGCCAACCCAAGGGAAGGCGCAGGACTTGAGGGTAGTCCCCTGTATGCCACTAAACTTCCCAGGTATGCTCTGTGCCATTTATGCTCAACCATAACCTTGTTTTGAACCTTGTATGAGTTTTCACCTGCCATCATTTGAACTTGTTGATCCGTGTTCTCAAAGGTTGTGCACACTCTACCATTTTGCATCTGTGCTTCTTTGAACCATATCTAAGCATACATCTGTGAAACCACCTGGCATAACCCTGAGCATATCCTAGAAAGCCCTTAGATCACTTAAGCTTGGATAGATAGAATACCTACAAGCCAAGTTGAAGTCAACTAGGATGGTTGACATCAACTCAACCTGTTGACAGCCTTGAGTGATTGCTGATAAAGCCATCTGTAAGACCCTGTTGTGCTCCAATCCAGCCCCCGCTCTTGTAGAGGCTGAGATACAACTGGGTAACTCAGGCCGCTTTAGCCGCAAGTCCGTGTAATACCTGCCGTGGCCTGTTGAGACTTTGAGTCAAACTCCAGCCCCGAAGCCGTGAGTCTGACCGTAGTTAGGCCGCAACTTTTGAGTGCCAATTTGGACAGCCAAGTTGGCTGAGCTACCCCAAGGAAGTCGGTTAGCCCTTTGAGCCACTGTCACGCCTTGTGCTCGATGTGTTCTCAGCAATGTACCATTTGCACAACTCGCCGAATGCTAAGCTTGTTGAGTGTGATTGAGCCATAACACGCATATTGGAGTGCCCGTGTTAGTCGTTGATGACCTTGTGTAAACCCCCGAATCTATGTGTTGAACCATCACTCCCGTAGTGCCTTGAGCACCTCCTGCTATTGTATAATGTGAATGGATCCTCGACATTTGATGTTACACTTATAATAGCCGAGTATGCCATAACTTTGTGCTAAACGAATGAGCTTATGCATCACATCTATGAGTTTTAAATCATCTCGTGCTTTACCGAAAGATTGCCTAAGCATCCTAGCATAACCACCTGCATTGCACTTTTAAGATTCACTAGTTACCATCCGAGCACGACCTGGCTAAACCGCATGATCGGACTCCGCAAAACCTGAGCCAGTGCAAATGCTAGTTTCCATCTGAATGACTCATTGCTATTCTGCTAAGTTTTGCATAACTAAGAGAAACTTTGAGCTTATCCGCACCGTGCATTGCCAGGCCTGTAACTCCTATGTATACTAGAAATTGCTGTGATTCTGTTGCTGCTGTATGTGTGATTCAATAGCCAGCATTTACCAGCACTTCTGTGTATTTCAGTTTTGTATTGGTGTTCATCCTTGTGGTTTTGCTTATTTGCATTGTTCTGTGCAACACAACCAGAGGCTAGCCTAGCCAGTGCACACACTGAAAGCTTTGCACACACTGTGTAGCCCACATAACCTGGGCTCTGTGAGTCAACTGAGCCCACATAACCCACACTGCTGGGCTGATCAAACATAACCAAGGCTTGCAACTTCTAACCTGGGCTTACACCAAACCAAGAAATCAAGCCCAACTGGTCGAACACTTACCGGGCTAATCGAACCCAACTCAATCAAACAAACCAACCTGAGCCCACAAGAACACAAACTCAGCCCACATGCTGAGCTTTGCACCCACCTGAGCCCACATAACTTGGCCTATCTAGCTGGGCCGTGCAAAAGACTACGCTACACACCTGGGCTGTGCAACCAACCTGGGCCTCCCAAATAAACCAAACCCTCCCAAATAAACCAAATGAATCCCATTGAAACCAAATCCCAAACAAACCAAAAGCCCAATAAACCAAATTCCCACATAAACCAAAGCCCATTTTCATGTTATATTTGTTAATGTTTGTACATATTTTCTATTGGGTTGACCCTCAACTCTTTAGACTGTTAGTAAATTTTTGTAGGACTTGTTAATTTTTTCTTTCTTGAATCGGTTGAGTCTTCTTGTGCATTTTTTCTGTGCTAATCCGATATAATCACCACTGAGAATGTTGGATTTTGCCTTGACGAATGAAGCTCAACCTTGCTCCCGCCGACATCCGGTAATCTCTTCCCTTTTTATCTTATCAGCATAGTTCTCGTGGTATGTGACTGTTTAAATTTTTTCTATCTGGCGACACATTGAGGACAATGTTTGATTTAGGTTTGGGGGTGCATTTGCATTTAGAGTTTTTAGTCTTTTATTTTGCATTTAGAGTCTTTAGTCTTTTATTTTACCTTTTATTTTCAAAAAAAAAAAAAAAAAAAAAAAAAATCAAAAAAATCAAAACTCTTTTTGTAAAACCTCCAACTTTTAGAGATTTTAGAGTCACTAGCATGTTTCTAGCTATGTTTACATAGAATCGACCGAAACAACGAAATTGGAAGTACCTGAGAACGCAATCGGGTTCCTTAGTTGATTAGAGCGTTAAAGTTGGATTTAACCATACCGGAGGGCTAATTAGGTGTCATTTAGATATTCGGTAGTAGAATTGTGATCACCCATAGTGGAGACTACCCAATTTACATCAAGTGAGGCACCAACCTTCAATTTTTTGCAACTTTCTAGAAAGTCATTAGAGTGTGTGTCACCGTACGTAAATTCCGGGTAGGAATGGTGAGCTACCCAACTTCGCACCATTTTCAAAGACTACTTTGATCTCTTGAGTGCTAGTTTTTGTCAATCATGAGGGTGACGCCTAAAGAAGAAAACTACTTCTAAATACCGATTTGCCGTTAGCATCACTCTCTCTCTCAATCAAGCAAGACCCATAGAAACACATCATCGTCAAAGAACCGAAAGCAGAATCAGAATATTGAAAGAAAAATTGATATAGTCCAAGGTTTACGTGCAACAAAGAAAAGAAAATAGGATGAGAATTAATAAAATTTATAAAATCAAGACAATACAAGTTGTGGAAAAATTGAGTGATAAAGTCCTTTGTCCATGGAGTTAGTTGTTTCACTATTTGTATTTGTATTTTTATTTTCACAAAAAAAAAAAAAAAAAATCAAAAAAATCAAAAAAAAAAAATCAAAAATAAAAAAATAAAAAAATATTGTAGTTTATTTTATTATTTTTGCTACCACCATGGTAAAGAAGAGTTTAAAAAAAAAATCCAAACAACAAGGAATTTGAGTAGAAAAGTTAAAAATTGTCAAGTTTTGTGAAGTTTAGAAGTTCGTCATCAACAATCAAGACCGAAGACCGAAGATTGAAGACGTTTCTATGGTTTCTTATGAGAGAGTGATATTAATTGCCGATCGGGTGAGAAGTGAGAGAGTACTCCCACCCTTACTAATGGTTGATTTTCCCTTCTTAGAGATCATTAGAAAAGATTCTTTTTCTCCACACTTTTGTGGAGTCTCCGATTTTATTTCTAAGGTTATCCTTCTTACCTACAACGTGTCGCAGATTTCTCTCTTTACTCCCGCCTCGCACACATGAGAGACTAAAAAAGCGATCTTTTTGAGTGCAATTATCATAAAACCCTAATGGTGAGGCAGAAGTTGAGACTTATGATCACAATCGAATCCGAATTCTTTCATATGGTATGGTTACTTCTCGCTCAAAGACTTAAGGATGAGAATGCGTTCTTCGATAGTTCTAACTTCTGTTACTAGCATGCAAAACTCTATGTCCTCATAGCTTCTTGGAGGCTTGAGACTCTTTTACACTCTGAAGTTGGAGAAGGTTTTGTGGGTACACCTCTTGTAAACCCTCACGAGACTACAACTCGTCCACTAGGGACACCTAGGGGTTTAAAGGCTTAGTGCATACGCTAAATGCATTCGAGAGACCAGCGACAGTGGTATAGTTAGGATTTCTTCATTTCTGTTTCACTTGAGGACAAGTAAAATTCAGTTTGGGGGTATTTGATGAGTGCCAAATAGTGCATATTTATACACCTTTTATTGGCATTTTACTCATCTTTTGCGCTTATAAATCGATATTATCCCATATTCTGTATTTTCCTTGTTTTCAAGAATAAATATTTGTATTAATTAATTTTGTATTTTTAGGTACTAAATAAAGTCCGGAGAATCTGAGGAGCCAAAAGAGCGAAGAATTGGAGTCGAGCATCTAAGGAGCAGATAGCCAAAGCCCGCGCGCGAATCAGTTGCAACCCAACACGGAAGACATGGGCTAAAGCTATCCACGACCCGGATCCGAACCCGCTCATCCCGAGCCGTTGAGATCTCGCCCAGATGCATCATATGGTCGCTCCATCGCTCGCATCCTCTCTCGATGTCCCTGCTCCACACCAAATCGCCCCGAGTCATCCTCAGCCGTTCAGATCTTCCTCACCGAGATCCTACGCTCGCTACAGTCTTCTCATCAAAGCTCGATGCATCCGCTCCACAACAAAAACCCCCATACCCCTACACCAGTCGAGCAAACCCTATTCTCTATTCCATCTTCTCTTTCTTCACCTCTGCTCTCTCCCGTCTCCATCACAGAGCAGAGCTCTGCTCCTCCACCGTCTTCACCCATACCACCACCAGAGCCACCTTCGCCACCAACTCCATCATCTCCTGACACCCCGACATCCACATCCTCTCTAGCTTCACTTATCTCTCGCCTAGCCTCTTTCGAAACCCTAGAGGCTATGTAAGAGATAATTGAGACTAGGGTTTCTCTTACATCAAATCAAGAGCAAGGGAGTCTCAGAACCGCAGGGGTAGAGCCAACAGCAAATTCAGAGTATGGGTTAGAGTTTGTTCGATTTATTTTCTCTTTAATTTCGATTTCTGGGAATTAGGGTTTGGGAATTATTCGCATGTATAAATAGAAGATGTAGGATGAGTGTAGAAGACACGCCTGGATTAGCCTGGGCAGTCAATAGTTGTATTTTGTGTTCTAGTTTGGTGCTAGGGTTTCAATGAAACCCTAAATCCACTTTGTGATGTTAACTGTGTTGAACTATTCTTGTATGCTTAAAGATTAAAGTAATTTCAATCCTAGCATCTAACATTCTTCTCTGCAAATGCATACCAACGCCATGGATGCATTGTAGTTAGGTTATACTTATGTTTAGTATGTCACCAGCTCATTCCTTAGAGTTATAGGCTAATTCCTTTGATTAGTTATACTTAATTAGATAACTAATACTCTGGGTTAGCACCTTAGTTGTGTATTGAAGTTTTACATGGAGAAAACCCTTAGATAGGTGGTGGGTTTGACACCCTGCCCTTATCAGTCACAGGGCAAGAATGCCTCAACTCAGTGAGCACACAAGAGGAGTTAGAGGTGAATTTGAATACCTTAGCAACCCCTTATCACTGTTTGCCTTAGCTTAGGATCTTTACATTTCACTATTCAGCCGTATCGGCAAAACATCTATGTTACCACCTGTTTGTTACAATGTCACTGAGATTCAGTTGAAGAAAGCCTTAGATCACATAAGAGCACCACAAGTCCTTGTGGGATCGACCCGTACTTGCCGCGTCTCCAATAGACGCCGTGCACTTGCGGATTATAACATGTAGGTCATAAATATATACATCTTCGAGGCCTACCAGTTAGATAAACCTTGCACAATCTCTTGTATTACGGAATCCTCTTCATCCTTGAAAAATTCAAGTGAATTATTCACCTCTTGTATATCGTGGTCCTCTATCAAACCTTGCAACCATTCTTCGTCTGTTTCTGCCGTAACCAAAGTCTCGACATAAACATCATCATCACAATCATTTGCAAGCTCAATTGGGTCTTCCACAATATTGGTCAAACCGGTCTCATTCTCAACATACTCCTCTTTGTTGTAAGGCACATACTCTTTTTATGGATCCAAATTTTATCATAAGAAACTTTTTAAGATCAATGCATCATCCTCAAGCTCCACCCTTTGAATAGGCTCTTGATCATTATTAAGATCAATGCTCGAGTAATCTACACAAGTGTCATCATATTCCTCTTCATCTTCATCTTGATCCCAAAAAGACTCCTCGGAGATGTCACCATGAGTTGTTTCAAGCAATGTATCATAATCACCGTCACTATCATAGTCAACATAAGATTGGTCCTCGCTGAATTTAGTGTTGCTAATCTCTAACTCATCCTTTTGAATAGGTGAATGATCATTATGAAGATCAAGATTTGAGGTAACTACACAATTATCAACGAAAGTGCCCAAGGATTGGCCTTTTTCAACATTAGCATCAATCAAATATTCATCACAAACCATATGCACATTAGAATTATCCATATCTTCCTTGTATTGATCAATACCTCTTCGCAAGATAGTCATACCTTCACGAAGTTCTTGGAGTTGCTCGTTTATAGTCTCTTTTGCTTTTTTAAATTCCTCTTGTAAAAAGGTGGAAACTTTATCTATAAAATTAGAGACTTTTTGTTCACAAACATAAGAATCCTCCCATACTTGTGGTTGTTCCCCGCCATAAGGTTGTTGAGGAAAACCATAAGGTTCCATGGAATATTGGTCATAACCAATGAATTGGTTTTGATTATACCCATGGAATTGGTAGTTGTCGTAATGTTGAGGTTGTTGAAAACCGTATCCATTGTTCCAATATGCTCCTTCCATAGAAATAAGCACCTGAAATAAGATTCTCAAAACTACGGTTAAAACCCAGAAAATATGAAAAAAATAAAACAAAAACTAAATACAAAAATAAGAAACCAAAAACAATTAACAACCGCTGCCTCCCCGGCAACGGCGCCAAAATTTGATCGCGGTCGTAAGCGTCAAAAATAAATTACACTTTCTTACTACTCAAAATATAAATATAGCAAGGGCAAGAAATGATCGATCCCACAGAGAGGTCTAGGTTGTCAAATTGTTGTGGTTTCCTATATAAATTACCGGGTGTTTTCTGATTTTTGTGAAAGTAAAATAAACTAAAAGCAAATAAATAAAAGTAAACAAATAGATTCAAGGATAAGAAATATTGGTTAAGGATTTCGTTTTCATTCACTAACATGCTTTTCACAATAAATAGAATTGATATTTTAATCTCAACTTTTATCAAAGACCCTAGAATACCTTGATCGCAAGAATATCCCGCAAACCTCCTCATGTCATCAACAAACACATTAAAAGATGCGAATATGAATTCTACCTAAAGGAACAACCTAACGTGTAAAAGCACTAATCAAGTTTAATTCCCTAGATGCGTTAAGTTCTATGAAATCAGGCCAATCAAAGCAATTGAACGTGGAAAGCGCACTAATTCAATTTAACAAAGGTTACGATTCACATATGATCATGAGAATATATCACTACAAACCATAATCATAATATGCTACTTGTATTCAAGGAATATCACTTTTACGTATAATAAACCCTAAACTAGCAATAGATGTGATTAGAAGTTCTACCAATTTGCAACTTGACAAAACAATCAATCAATCATAAAACAATATTTTCAGAGAATTGCAAACGATAAATATGAGACAAAAACTAATATATTGAACAAAGAAACATGCTTTGTGAAATCCAACTATTCCATAACCAATAATAAACTTAGGTACTCATATTCAAGGAGTTCATCACAAGAAGAAAGAGAAGAGACTTCATGGTTCTAAACCCTAGAATAAAGTAGAGGCAAAGAATTGAATAATCATTCCCCATAGATAATAAAAGTCTTCTCTTTATATAGCTCCACTCCTTCCAAAACTAGGTTTTGTCTTCAAAGTCCATTAGTTGAAATTCACCCTACCCACGAGAGAGAAACCCGTGTAGAAATTCTGTCCCAAAAACGCTCGCCGGAAAACTGGGATTATGGCCGGAATCCGGCCGGAAAAGTCGCCGGAAACCTATCTCAGGATCGGCAAAGTCAAACCGCCACCACGGCCAACGGGTCGGATCGGTCGGTCACCGATTCAACTCTACGGGTCAACTCGAGTCAAACCGGGTCAATCACCGACCGAGTTAGGATGAGTCGGGCATGAGTCGGGTTGGAATCGCGGATGGGGTCGGGTTCGCCTCGGTCTGAATCACTCGCTAGACCATTGCATCGACCTAGGCTGTGTCTTCCGCACCATGATTGTACATCAAAGCTTCTTCCACCAAGATGGTCAGTACTTCTCTTGCGCTCCAAACCACTTATTCATCCTGCAAAGACCAAAATCATCACCAAGTTCATATGCATTACCAGTTCCACTTCTTCCATTCATTGCACTTGCAGCTTCGCTCTTTAGCTCACTGCAATATCTCAAGCCCAAACCTCGGCAAAGAACACAACAACCTCGCAACTCAAGCTTTAAGCACCAGCACCAAGACTGCTTGCGCTCCAAAAATCTGTCTTTGACCTCACTCCATTAGTACTAGGACCAGCTCCACCTGCACTGCCACAACCTGCTCTGCCAGTGCAAGTTCATCTCAGCGTCTCGCATTGCACAACCACCTGAGCCACCAACTCACTGCTGCACAGCACCATTAACTTCCCTGTAATTCAACACCATCACAATCTCAAAGCCAAAGACCTCATACAACCTTGAGCTCACCCATCTCGAACCATCATCTCATTCTCGCCTCAAATTCTTTGTAAAACCACCACCTGCTGTCTTCTCGCTTCACCAACATCACCCCAAAGCCATTTCCTTGTCTGCCAAACTTTGTCCATTCCAAATGCGTATCCTAATCGAATCACACCTTGTAACCTACATTTGCTCCATCCACTTCTTGTGCACCACCCGCAAATTCGGTTAACACCCATTCAACACATAGCACCACCAAATGCCTACTCACAAAGCCACCTGCAGTTCTCATAATAACACCCAAGTTGCTAACAAATTCAAACCACGCCATTCAACACAAACCGCAACACCTCCTCCACTCTCAATACCAGAATTGCAATCATCATTTCCCGCATCCGATAATCACCATAAACAAATTCAACCCAAATTTCCTCATCTCTATTCAAGCAACAAGATCACCATCGGCCATTGTTCATAGCAACATAAATTAGTCACAAATAATCAACATCACCATCATCTGCCAGTTCTTTTGACATCAACATCTACAACCCTTGACAATCCACAACCCATTCTTCAACAGCATCAAGATCAAACCAGAAGCCATACCCATACATTATCACATTCACCAGAACTCCTTTGCTCTACATTCGACTGATCAGAAGCAAACCCCATTACATCTATCGCTATTGAACCCTAATTCCATTTTTGGGGAAGAACTGAGAGAAACCCTAATTCGATCTCAACACCAGCTGCTTCAATTCCACCTCTATTTGCATCTTCTCGACATCACAGCATCACCATCTTCAATTTCTTCTCCCTGTTGTTCAACATCGATCTCAAACCCATTTTCGCCGCATCCGAACCCAATTTCACATCTTCCACAGCAGCATCTCACTCTTCACAGATCGAACATCATCGATCGAGCAACTTCTTTCACCGGGTCTCAATTGCTTCTCCTCAATCTCATTTCGATCTAGCGACATGCAACTCCATGACTGCTTGGTTTTAGTTTCAGGTGGAAGAAGAGAATGATTGAGAAAGAGAGCTCTTCTTCTCGATTTAGGTTTTAAGTATTGGGTTGGTTATTCAAGTCTAAGTCACCGTGATAAGGGCTAACTCGATGTCGGCCCCTTAACTCGGACTGGACTGCGTTTAGTATTCCTCCCAAAAGAGTTGCCCCTTAACCATGATCAGGCTTGATAGTGTTTGCCCATGAAATGACAATTTTTCCCTTTGACTCAATTTGGGTGATTTCCCGCTTCTTTTCCTCCGTGCGACTCCAGTACCTAATAACTCAAAACCACGCGTAAAGTACATGATTCACAAGAAAAATAGCAAAGAAAGCGTAACTACTAAATAGTAAATACGGTGTATTCTACACCTATCAAGCACGCCTCCGCGGACGGGGAGATTCGCGCTAGAATCCCATTAGAAAGAAATCAGCCGTCCAACTTCGTCACGCGAGAAGACCTGGAGCAACTTCTCCGCAACCGAATCAAGAATGATGAATTGGACATGCATCAACACCAACCTCCTTACCCATCCGAAATGCAAAGAATCCCTCTTCCAAGGGGGTACTCCTCTCCTCAATTCCCTTGTACGATGGTACCGGGAATGCACATGAGCATGTCTCCCGTTTCTTGGAATCCCTAAGTGAACATGAATATAATCACGTTCTTAGTCTAAGGGAGTTCTCAAAATCACTTACCGGAAGGGCGTATACATGGTACAACAGCATCCCGCCGAACAGTATTCCCAACTGGAGTAGCATGGTTACCGCGTTTTACAGGAAGTACTTCTTCGTGTCTCAACAAGTTACTTTCTCGCACCTCGGAAGAATGTACCAAAGGGGATAACAAACATCCGAATGATTTTGTCAAAAGGTTCAGGTTTCAAGCGCTCGACTGTCACGACCCAAACGTGACTGAGCAACAGCTGGTGAACGCGTGCATCAATGGTATGGTTCCTATTTACCTCGCCTTGCTAGAAAACTTGCGCTTTCAAACATTCTTCGAACTCCATGAAGCCGCTAGACGATCCACAACAACAGCACCAACATTACTGGAAAGAACTAGGCCAACTCGAACCGAAGACACGCGTGAAACTCGCGGGAATAGACGCCTCACCAGCAAGCAATTTAATGCCGTCTCATCCTCCGTGAATATAGTGAACGAAAGAGGAAAAAGGAAGGCCTAAACTACAGGCCACCAGCCAAAACGTGAAGCACCGGCGCAACGGGAAACCCCGCCACGGAAGACCGCCAATAAAGCTCCCATGCATCATCATGAAACCCAAGGAAATACCTTCGATTTCCCGTTTCCCATCGAGGAGGTGATTGACCTCCTAGAAGCATGGATTCAAGATGATGTTATCAGACTGCCACCTCCCATGCGTCCACCAATTGAGGCTGAGATGGCGAACCCCAAGTACTGCCATTACCACAGATTCGTTCACCACCCGACCAGTGATTGCAACAGACTAAAACATATTTTCAAAGAAAAGATAGAAGCGGGAGAGCTCCAACTGGGAGACGAGGGAGTACATCGAGACCCACTCCCAATAAGAAACTATGGGTTCTCTGGGGACTCCGTGCACGAGACTGTACAATCCATGATGCAACATGTATGCAAAATTCTCTATCTTTCCAAGGTGCAGTGCCAAGATATTTTCGCAGCTCTCAATCGCGTTGTATCCGGCAAACAACTTTTTCTCTCCCCGGAAACCACACCAGGGGTCCAAGCTTTCCAAACGGGCGGAATCAAAGGGGAGAACTGGGGACTGCTGACCACGTCCCATTTGAGAGGTATCGAATTTGACAACACGCTCATTAACGCGGCCTCTGACCTCAACATTATTACTTTCAAGACACTAAAGGCTGCAGGATTTACAAAACAAGACGCTACCCATTCCCCGTCTGTGATTAAGAACCCGAAAGGAGGAGCTTTGAAGGCGCATGGCTACATCAACCTCGAGATCAAGATGGGAGACGCTATAAAGCATGGCGAATTCCACATTATCAAAGAACTGGGTCACGACATGATATTGGGGCGCTTATGGGTACTCGACAACAAAGCGAAATTAGATGTGCACCCTCTACCGACGTCCACGCCCGAAAGAATTTCCAACAAATTATCCCACTGGTTATCGCATCGACGAGTTATCAATGGAACCCAGACATCTGGAGAAGACCTGTTGGCGCTAGCTCATGGATTTCAAACACAAGTAAGTCTGGCCGAACGACCTTCTCTATAACCAATCATTCCTTCCCCTATTCCGTCATGGGGACTCGACGCGATTACTGGCACGGACGCTGTCAAGAAATGTGAATGGGGTGCTGGGCCATTTGAACACTTTGCAAAAAGCTTGGAAACTTCCATCGAAACCAATGGAGCCAAGACTCAAACGGTTGCATGACTCCTGAACCCGTTTTCAATCGGAGATATAGTGGTTAAGGTAAACTCGTTTCAAGTTGGGAAGATGACTGTAAAATGGCTATTTGAATTGATTCGCCCAATGGAAGAGAAGACGAGCCGTATCTGGTGGCGGACATCCTTTTAGGAGGATATTGCAAGCTCATCAACACAGACACACTTGAAGGCGTGATAGTTCACTCGCGATGGCTCAAGGCCTCCAATCCCTAAAATGTTGTACTTTTCCAGCCACTCTCCCTTTAGTATTTCCTTTAACAATTCCTCTTAGTAGTTGTATTTCCCCAAGATGAATACACCATTTGTATTCTTCCCTGGAATTTCATTTTTTTCATCAAAAAAAAAAAAAAAGTATAAATACATCTCTTTCCAAATGAGTTCTCCAGATAGAAATACATCAAACTAACCCAGAAAACCACTGCAAAGCCATCATACCACAACCATAAATACCTCATTCAATCATTCAAAAATAAAATAAAATATATATATATATATATATATATATATATAAAGCGAAATGTTGACTGATGAAGAAGAAGGTAAAGATGAGTTTACGAAAAGCATCAGGGGAACTAAGCAACTAACAGGAATAACAAAAGGGAGGAACTAGCCCTCGAAGGATGGAGCACGAGTCCCCTTGGTCAAGGCTATCTTCAAGCACTTCCCCCAACAATCTCTCGGGCAACAAAGATTCCATTCAACGGTGTTAGCAGCAGCAACCTCAACATCCCATCCCGAAGCAACCACAGCAGCAACAATGTCTGATTCGACGACCGATTCAGCATACGCCACCATGACCCCTCCAATATCTCCAACGACACCTCTGGCGTCAACTCCAAAGGCTACTTCGGTCCCGTCAGACGCTCCCTCGGAGGTTTTCTCATTGACCCTTCGAAGAAGATTTTTTGATTCATCCGCATCAAAGTCGAGAACCGTGGCGCTTGCCTCCAAAAGCTTCACATGCTCGATTTTCCGTTGCTCCGACCTAGAAGCAGTTTGATCCGCCCTATAACTGGACCGAGGAAAGGTTTTGCCGCACTGGAACTTCTCAACACGACAAGGTTCTTCCTCGTTTTCTCGTCCCTCCTCCATGTTCACCGAACCCAAGAAAGTCCGAACACGCGCCTGCACTTCATGGAGATAGATGGAAGGGAGGTCCTTGATGATGTCACCAGCTTCATGGAACAGAGATTCGATTCTAGCTAATGCCCCCTCATGATAAGAGGAGCGGTTTTCGCCAATTCTGAAGTCCTTCTCCGAAGAATTAAAGACATGGATATCCCTGGAGGATCCCATCATACACTGCAAAGAACAAGAAAGATGGACGCAACCTCAAAAGGGAAAGTTTTTATACCGGCCGTGAGTTAAGGCATAATATCCGATCCTAGTTAAACCTCATGCAAAACCGGCAACATGAGAAATAATTATGGTTGGTGAGAAAGCGTGGAAGAACGTGCTCGAGGCACACTAGATCGTGTTTTCCTTTCCCACCGCCAACGCTCTCAAGCCTTGTCAAGCAAACCTGCCAACATAACCAAAGGAAAAAGAGTAACGCTTCTCCTCTTTTCCTGGGCGTAATGTTTTGGTTTGAAGAGAAGAAAAACTTCCTGGTCGAGTCAAATAAAGAAAGAGGCAACCAAGCCCTTGAAGAAAAATCACCAAGCAATCCGTGCCATGTCTCATCCTCACTGCTACTAGCCATCTGTGCACGTCTCACCCCACAAAACCACGCCTTGTCATAGTCACGCCAGGCCAAGCCATCACTCCATTACCGCGGCCCCACCACGCCTAGCCGTCCATGTACATCTCGTTTTGCCAAGGCCACACTATGCCAAGCCGCCTGGTCCACTGTCGCGACCCTATCATCCACGCGCGTTTGCCTCACCAAGACCACGCCACCTCTTGGCCCCTCGAGCCAAGTCGTCCACTTGCGTCGCCTTCCAAGACCGCGCCCCCTTTGCCTTCGAGATGTACGACCGGACCAAGCCGGTAACTTTCATCTCACCACTCCACGGTCGCATTCCCGGTACAACTTACGCAGGGCCGCCAACACGGGAAGCCAAAACTCTCTTTACCACTCAAAAGGTTAGTCGGATTCTCCTGACCATCTCTGCAATGATTTACACCTCGATTCCGTCCTTGTCTGTCACCATCATATGCTTACCTCGCAACAAGGCACCTGTTCCGAGCTAAGCAGGGGACTTAATGTTGATGGTAGTTTTTAGCTTAGGGTTAAAATCGTAAAACACTAAACCCTAGCAGACAGTGATGTCACAACATTTAAAGTAACAAGCCTTTACTAGGCACATTTACTGAAACCTTTAATGTGTCCCTAAATAATTACCGGGTATCTTTTTCAAATTAGGGTTACGACAAGCCAAACCCTAATTCCCACGTGTGCCAATGGCAAATCATGCCATCCACACCGACCGCGCTAAAGCATGCCAACCATGCTAGACGCACCTCTGTGCCAATGGCAAATCATGCCAGCCACACCGACCGCGCCAAAAGCATGCCAACCATGCTAGCCGCACCTCTGTGCCAATGGCAAATCATGCCAACCACACCGACCGCGCCAAAAGCATGCCAACCATGCTAGCCGCACCTCTGTGCCCAATGGCAAATCATGCCAAATCACCACGCCATGCCAACCATGCTAGCCGCACCTATGTGCCAAAAATCATGAATGCCAACCAATGCCAACCATGCTAGTCGCACCTCCGTGCCAATGGAAAATCATGCCGGCCATGCTAGCCGCACCTCCGTGCCAATGGAAAATCATGCCAGCCACACCTACTGCGCCATGCCAAACGCACCTCGCCATGGCCCCATACCGCGCCACCATACTGGCCTTCACTACGCGGCTATCAAAACGAAGGCGTGCAACAATCAATGGTTGCCCTTCAATCCCAGGAGAAAATCCTTGCCTTCTAAGGTTACCAAACGACCTTTGCCCCAAAACCCTAGCTTAGTCACGCACCTAGCCCAAGATAGTCACGCCATGCGCCTATGGAAAACCCTTGGCCCCACATGCCAAGCCAAAATCGCACCTAGCCCAAGCTAGTCACGCCATGCGCCTATGGAAAACCCATGTCCCCACATGCCAAGCCAAAACCGCACCTAGCCCAAGCTATTCACGCCATGCGCCTATGGAAAACCCTTGGCCCCACATGCCAAGCCAAAATCGCACCTAGCCCAAGCTAGCCACGCCATGCGCCTATGGCGAACCCTTGGCCCCACATGACAAGCCTAACCACACCCTAACCGCGCCACCCTGTTGGCCTTCCCTACGTGGCCACCAAAATGAAGGCGTGCAACAATCAACGGTTTCCCTTCAAACCCAGGAGCAAATCCCAGCCATCCAAGGTTACCAGACGACACATGGTAACCTTTGGCCCGAAAACCTAAGTTTGGCCACGCCAAACCTTGCCATGCCAACGGCATGCCAACCTAACCGCGCCACCACGTTGGCCCTCACTACGCGGCTACCAAAACGAATGTGTGCAACAATCAACGGTTGACCTTCAATCCCAGGAGAAAATCCTAGCCATCCAAGGTTACCAGACGACACATGGTAACCTTTGGCCCGAAAACCTAAGTTTGGCCACGCCAAAACTTGCCATGCCAACGGCATGCCAACCTAGCCGCGCCACCACGTTGGCCCTCACTACGCGGCTACCAAAACAAAGGCGTGCAACGATCAACGGTTGCCCCTCCTCTCAAGATGCAAAATCTCGACCGTCGAAGGTCACCAGGCTGGCAAGTTTCCCGAGCTTGACTTGCCAAGCCACAACAACGTGCTACATGTTATCCAAAATATTCGAGACATCAACACAAACTGGGGGATCCTCTTTGGGTATTGGTTTGGCGGTTTACAGCGTGCGGCGTACACTACGCCCGTCATAAGGAAGTGTCATAAGGGTGAGGCGGTTAGTAAATACGGGAAGTTATGTGTGAAACGTTCATGTGACATAAAGCACATGCGTTAACAACTTTATGGGACATCAATTCCATAACGTTAGCAGTTTCATGAAAACCAGTTTCATGCGTTAACCACTTTATGGAACATCAATTCCATGCATACGGTTACCACCTCCTCCCATTTACTTCCCCACTACTTAATGAGACCAGGGTACGTTTTTACTCCGACTTGTATAAATAGGTCTTACCTATTTCCATTGAACAACAAGTTCATACGGGAGATACAACACTCGAAATCTTACTTGCTAGCTAACCTTGTTTCTCTCTCAAATAACAACCTGTAGTCTCCTCTCTTCCGAATCAACTATTCTCACCACTTTCCTTGCTTCCCTCCCCAAAACCAACCCTCCTCCATTTTGTGACCGAAGCAAGTCTGGAACGGCCATTTCTTGGTTTAGGCCGGACTTGTACAAATTGATGTCTCGAATCTAAAGTACTCCCTTGCAGTACATTGTTTAGGGTTTAAATTGTTTCTCATCTGCACACCTGCAATTACCGAAATCAGCAGAAACCATTTTCACCTACAAACAACAGTCTAGTACTTGTTTGTTGAATTTGGTGTTAATTTTGCAGGGACTGTAAATGGTTGCCACGCACTTTTAAGGATGAATGCTTACAAACTGTTAAAAGAGTAGAGATGAGTGGTTTGATGAAGTCAATAATATCTATGTTATGCAGATACTTTTTTCTTAGTATTGAAACCAACAAAAAACAATGTTGCATAACTTGTTATGCACCTACAATAATATCTACATAACATGTTATGCAGTCATGAAATGGATGCATAACCGTTATGCATCCGAAAATATGACTGCATAATGCATTATGCATCGACAAAATTGTTGCATAATCTTGTATGCATCGAGAAAATGGATGCATAACCTGATATGCATCATTTAAATATGGCCGCATAACACATTATGCATCAATTTTTTATGTACGAACTAAAATCAACCAAAACAATGGCTACATAACTTGTTATGCAATCGAAAAAAAGGTTGCATAATTCGTTATGCATCTGCATAATGTGTTATGCATCTTTTTTGGAGGCCGCATAATGAATATGCAGTCAGTTTTCGAAAATTTTCCCTAAAATGATGATCGCCTCCGATTTTTTCGTGAAAAACAAAAATTTGATATTATTGTTTGTACTCGTTGCGTAGCTCTCTTTAAAAGATTTCCAACGATATAAAATTCGTAAATTTCCAAGGCGCGGATTTTTAAATATGTTATATCCAAGTTGCGTTGCCAATTATACCCCCGATGCATAACGCATCATGCGGATGCATAATCCGTCATGCATACATTTTTAATAATTTCATATAATTATGGGTGTCACGGAAATAATTATGGGTTTCACGGTACCCAAAATTAATTGTGGGCCTGATAATGAGAATATTATTTTTTTTGGGTCTCCCCCTAATTTTCCCAAGTGATAAAATGTAGCTGCCTCGGCACCATTTGGTTACATTTCTTTAGGGCCAACAAAAGCACTTGCTTGTGTAAACAAGCCCGGCCCACTAGTGGCTAAATGATAAAGAGGAAGTGTCCCATTATTCACCACAGTTCTGTGTGGTTTATAAACATCCAAAGCATGTTTCATATATCACAAGTTAAAAATAAAGTGAAGAGATTTTTATTTTTTTATTCAAGTTGGAGGTGTTTTATAAAGAGAAGAGGGTATTGATTGTTCTTCTATGGAATGAGGTAGCAGTTGTTTCTGATCGAAGTGGCAGTTGTTTCTGCTGCCATAGCCGTCAACAAGGGATAAGAAGAGATGGTGGTGTTGGACATGTGATTAAACACAACGGAGTTAAGGAAAGACATTTGTTGGCCGGCCAGTGGAGGAGTTGTCTCAACATGGCATTCGTACGCTTATGAGAAAGAAGATAGTTTATGCCGAAAAAACAGCCAGATAGTTGATGTTACTGCCGTCAGTTGGAATTGAACAATGGGAGGATTTTGATCTCGGGTGGAGACTTTTGGCTGGATTGGTTTTACGTGGGGGTCGGCTGTAAGGAACAACATCAACAGTTGTCGGTGTTCGGTCAAAAAGAAATAGACAACAGCAAGGTTCCGAAAGGAGATGAACTTGGATGAATCGATGGTGGTGATAGTGAGCTAATGTTGCAGTTTCCGTGAAGATACGATGATAGCAAGGAAGTGTCACTGAAGTCATGGAGAGTTGGGTTTGTTTTTAATAAAGGTGTATCAACTAAGTTGAGTTTGATTTGGTGGTATTTGAGTTTGGCTTCTCTTAAATATAGCCCATGCTTTTATTAACTATAACCCACATAAAATAATTCATTAATCTAACCAAACGGATTTTTATAATTATTAACATAACCCGTAAAATTATATACTATTTATATATATATAGCCCAAAATAAATTATCAAATCCCTAAATCAAAAAAAAAAATAGAATAAAGTTAATTATATAATTTTGATAATTAAAGTTATGTAAGATCTATGACACAATTGATGACTTCTAAGAATACTCAATTTAATGTAATCATGACCGGGAGGAAAGAACATCATCTTAGAAATTTTCTATAGAATAATAGTACTTATGGAGTCTTAGAAAATTGATTTCTCGGAAAAGAACCAAACCTTAGTTGATTTCATTTCGGCTTTTGATTAATATCCTTGTGGAGAATTTTTAAGGGGATAATTAGAATATAACCTCAATCGATATTACTGTAATCATGATTAAGGAAAAATAACATCATTTTAGAGAAAAGGTGAAAAGTTGGGTTTAATTTGTTTTGGGAAAAAAATAAAAAAAAATAAGGTTTATAATTGGGCAATTTGTAAGAATAGTGAGAGAACGATTAGAAATAAATTGAAGTATAATTTTGTATGGATATAAAAAATAAAAAGTAGGGTTTATATACTTTGATTTTGAGAAAGAAGTAGGATTATTAGTAAAAAGATTAAGACATGTTTGGTAATTTTGGGTTTTTCATTTTAGCTTAAACTTTTTGGGTTTTAGTTAATAAAAGTGTGGGCTACATTTAAGAGAAGCCTTGAGTTTTATCAATCAACGGTGTCGTTTGAGCTGGTTTGAATTTGCAGCAGTGAATGGAGATGTGTGTTGACGCTGCAGGAGGATGCTTAGAAGCTCAGAGAATGAAAATGGCGCCATGGGTTGTGTGAACTGAGCAGGGTGGTGGCCGGTGAATCAAAGGTGAAGATTGACGTTAAATGGAATCGTCCGTACATGAAGATTTTATAACAGGATTAAAAAGGCATGTAGAGATGGGGGTTGTTGATTAGTGTTGTTGGTAATGGTTTCTCAGTTGGTCAGTGAATCAATGGGTTTCTATGTCGGTGAAGTTAAATGGAATTGAGGTTTTTGGAAAGGAAGAAGATGGCAACGCGTCCTCCGTCGAATAAATCTCTACAACAACAGCGATCATGGATTCCATTTTGTTGGCTGATTTAAATTGGATTTTGTTGACATGTTCAGTTATGAGAGCTGTGTTTGAGATGGAAAAGACCAATTGACGAACTTGTTGGCTGGAAAGGATTCAAGCCAAGGAGTCGCAAGAGCAAGTAATAAGTGGCAGGAACTTACAAGAGTTCTGTAATACCAAACTGCTGAGGTCCATATTATGAGAAGTTGTTGTCTCGATGCAGTACGATTTTGATTGAATGTGGGATATTGGCTCGACTGACATGGATAGTGCTGATGTTTGCTGAATCAAGGGGTCGGAGAATAGAAGTTGGCGTTCAAATCAGAATTTGGAAAAGAATTGTAATTTGGTCGTTGGTGGGGGTCCAATGATGACGTTTTCTGCCGTAGAAGGAAAGTGCTCAAGTGATGGACAGAATATGGATGTCGGTGGTGGACTTGGCCCAGAAAATTCTGCTAGGTTTTAGTCAGACTACTCGCAACAACTACATATAGCAACAGAGACAGAAAGAAAGGGGAGAGCGTCTACAGAGTCGTAAACGGTGAAAAGAAGACTAGGGTATGGAGTTTCATTTTTGGATTCCATTTTGATTAGCTATTGATTTTATATTTGTTTATGATTTTTGAGAAAGCCATGTCTAGCTAATTCATGTTAGGGTTTAGATAGAAGCCAATTTAATTTTATAAACTCTACGATGATATTTCTAATAATGATTTATTGACTAGTAATTTCTCTTCACATAGCTTAGTATTTAATCGATTATGTGATTTTCTTGATTATTTATGCTTTTCAATTGATATTCGTGATTTGGTTAAATCTATTGACGTGATATGCTTTAGCATTGATAAATAATGCTTTAGAATCACTACCCATGAAGCAAAGGAAGTTACAACGGATAAACAATATTTTAGAATTTAACATACCATCTTCCGAGACATGAGATTGATTTAAATATTTTTCTTGAGTAATTAATAGAAATTAGTAGAGTTTTATATGATTGAATTGGTGGAAATTGAAAATCCTGATGACCCTTTCTCATTTTGGTTACGTCTTTGTTATTTATTATTTCAATTTGTCTGAATATCTGAAAACTCTCAAAAACAATATATTGTTGATTGCTTAGTCTTTGGTATTAGTTGGTAGAGTATTTCACACTCCCTGTGGGAACGAAACACATTTGCTATATGTATAATACAATTGACTTGTGCGCTTGCAGATATAACTAGATTTCATTTAATCATTAATTTTGGTTATCCAAAATCTACATCAAGTTTTTGGTGTCGCTGCCGGGGAGTGGTTGAAAAATACTCTCTAGTTGATATCTTTTATTTTTTTTTGTACATAGCTTATTTTAATTTTTTTGTACATAATTTATTTTTATTTTTATTTTGGTTCTTTTTATGCAGTTTGTTTGATTTTTTTAGGCACCTTAGTTTGAAGTGCAGGGACTAAAACCACTTGCGAGCGAAAGTATGTATTCGCAAGGTTTTTGCAAGAACCACTAGGAGGATCCATTAGAGGTTTGCTTAGATCATTTTGTGTATGATTTTGATGATGATAGTATTATTTATGAAGTCAATGCTTTGTTAGACTCCACACTGCTGCTAGAAACTAATAAATGGAAGCCCAAAATAGAACCTCTTGTTGTGCCCGAGTCTCGACTAGTTCCATCAGTCGATAAAGCTACGACTTTGAATCTTAAGCCATTGTCTGACCTATCAGGGTCTGATTGTTTTCATCTTGATCATATTAATAATGAGACTATTGTCGATGATAATGGGTCTATGAGTCATGATATTTTTTCTCCATTGAGCCCTTGTTCAGCGAGTAAATTTCAACCAATATCAGCCATGAAAATTATTTATGCTGACTTAGAGCCTGATTTAGGGCGTGCACCTCAAAAAGAAGCTATTAAACAATTTATACATCTTTGTGTGCATGATATATTTATCCCGAAAATGCATGGCTTGATTACAGAAAATTGTTTTGCATAGGGAATGGCATCACATATATTTTTGGATGATTATAGTGTTTGCAGGTGCATATTCTCAGCTGACCGGATTAGTTGGGTTGATCCCAACTTTTCAGACTCTCTCTATATATATATATGATTTCCAGCTTACTTTTGGGTACCAACCTCAATTTATTTGAGAACGTGCTACTGGAAAATAGGGAAACAAATACCTTTCGCTTCATGGGAGTCAACCCATCAGATTGGTTTCCTTTTCTCTATCTTATATTTTTATTTTATTTGTTTACTTTTTGCATATTGCATCTTATGAATTTCTCATCTTAATTTCTATGTTGGATGACTCAATTACATTGAGGACAATTAATGTAATGTTTAAGTATGGAGGAGTGGCACTTTCGTTAGGATTTTTGAAAAGAAAAAAAACTGAATGATATGACCAGCTGTTGAGCGGGTCTAAGAAAGAAAATTAAAAAAATTGCATCATGTTATGACCAGCTGTTGAGTGGGTCTTAAGGTTTTGCATATGATCAGTTGTTGACCGGATCTATTTTTGGGTATTTTCTTATCATCTTATGATCAACTATTGAGCGGGTCTAAAAAAAATTATTTTATTTTATTATGGTCAGCTGTGGAGCGGATCTATTCTCTGTTTTGCTCGAGGACTAGCAAAATATAAGTGTGGGGGTGTTTGATAAGCACGTAAGTGCTACATTTTATACCCATATTTATTTTAGCTAGGACTCGATATTTTGGCTAATAACACGATTTTAGTGCTTTTGTAGAAAGTACAAGTGAATCCAATCATCAGAGAAATAAACGGCTAAGTCAAAAACTTAATGGCGTTTGTGACGAAAGTGATAAAATGTAGCTGCCTCGGCACCACTTGGTTACATTTCTTCAGGGCCAACAAAAGCACTTTCTTGTGTAAACAAACCCGTCCCACTAGTGGCTAAATTATAAAGAGGAAGTGTCTCATTCTTCACCACAGTTCCATGTGGTTTATAAGCATCCAAAGCATGTTTTTCATATATCAAAAGTTCAAAACAATTATAAGAGATTTTCATTTCTTTATTCAAGCTAGAGCTGTTTTATAAAGAGAATAGGGTATTGATTGTTCTTGTATGGAATGAAGTAGCAGTTGTTTCTGATCGAAGTGGCAGTTGTTTCTACTGTCATAGCCATCAACAAGGGATAAGAAGAGATGGTGGTGTTGGGCATGTGATTGAAGACAACAGAGATAAGGAAAGATATTTGTTGGTCATCCAGTGGAGGAGTTGTCTCAACATGGAAGTCGTACGCTTATGAGAAAGAAGATAGTTTATGCGAAAAACCAGCCAGATAGTTGATGTTACTGCCGTCAGTTGGAATTGAACAATGAGAGGATTTTGAGCTCAGGTGGAGACTGTTGGCTGGATTGCTTTTACGTGGGGTCAGCTGTAAGGAACAACATCAACAACTCTCGGTGTTCAGTCAAGAAGATAATGGCAACAACAAGGTTTTGAAAGGAGATGAACTTGGTTGAATCGATGGTGGTGATAGTAAGCTAATGTTGCAGTTACCTTGAAGATACAGATGATGGAAAGAAAGTGTCACCGAATTCATGGGGAGTTGGGTTTATTTTTAATGGAGGTGTATCAACTGAGTTGAGTTTGATTTGGTGGTATTTCAATTTTTGCAATCGGCAGTGTCGCTTGAGCTGGTTTGAATTTGTAGATGTGTGTTGACGTTGCAGGAGGATGCTTGGAAGCTCAAAAAATGGAAATGGTGGCATGAGTTATGTGAACTGAGCAGGGTGGTGGCCGGTGAATCAAAGGTGAAGATTGACGTTAAATGGAATCGTCAGTACTTGAAGATGTTGTAGCAGGATTAAAAAGGCATGTAGAGATGGGGTTGTTGATTAGTGTTGTTGGTAATGGTTTCTCAGGTGGTCAGTAAATCAATGGGTTTTTGTGTTGGTGTTGAAGTTAAATGTAATTGAGGTTTTTGGAAAGGAATAAGATGGCAGCGCGTACTCCGTCGAATAAATTTCTACAGCAACAGCGATCATGGATTCCATGGGTTTTGAGTTGAGTTATCTGTTGGCTTATTTAAATTGGATTTTGTCGACATGGTCAGTTATGAGAGCTGTGTTTGAGATGGAAAATACCAATTGACGAGCTTGTTGGCTGGACAGATTCAATCCAAGGAGTCGCGATAATAAGTAATAAGTGGCAGGAACTTGCAAGAGTTCTGTAATACCAAGCTGCTGAGGTCCATATTATGAGAAGTTGTTGTCTCGATGTTGTACGATTTTGATTGAATGTGGGATATTGGCTCGACTGAGATGGATAGTGTTGATGTTTGCTGAATCAAGGGGTCGGAGAATAAAAGTTGGCGTTAAATCAGAATTTGGAAAAGAATTGGATTTGGTCGTTGGTGGGGGTCCAATAAAGTCGTTTTCTGCCGTAGAAGGAAAGTGCTCAAGTGATGGACATAATCTGGATGTCGATGGTGGACTTGGCCCAAAAAATTTTGCTAGGTTTTAGTCGATCTACTCGCAACAACTACATATAGCAACATAGAAAGAAAGAAAGAAAGGGGAGAGCGGCTACAGAGCCGTGAACGGTGAAAAGAAGACTAGGGTATAAAGTTTCATTTTTGGATTCCATTTTGATTAACTATTGATTTTATATTTGTTTATAGTTTTTGAGAAATCCATGTCTAGCTAATTCATGTAAGGGTTTAGATAGAAGCCAAATTAATTTTATAAATTCTACGATGATATTTTTAATAATGATTTATTGACTAGTAATTTCTCTTCACATAGCTTGGTATTTAATCGATTATGTGATTTTCTTGATTATTTAAGCTTTTCAATTGATATTTCGTGCTTTGGTCAAATCCCTTGACGTGATATGCTTTATGATTGATATATAATGCTTTAGAATCACTACCCATGAAGCGAAGAAAGTTACAACGTGAAAAGCGGGGGTCTAACAACTACACCCAACGATTCGTTTGGCAATCTGAATAGTCAAACTCCAATATACTTTTAAGAGAATCAACTAGACAGTTAGACTCACTCAAGAGAAAAGTATATCCAAGAGTTATGTATCTCCGTTTCACAATTTAATCAACAAATGAAACAAATAGAATCCGCGAGCCTGATTATTATGTGAAACAACTTGAATGGTACCAAAGACCAATGTTCAAGGATCAATCAATTTCAATCGACAACCAAAAGTTGGATTTCCCAATTGATCGATTCAACGCACAACCTGTGATATTTCAATTATATAACAAAATATAATGCGAAAAAGAAATAACACAAATACCGGAAGTTTTGTTAACGAGGAAACCGCAAATGCAGAAAACCCCGGGACCTAGTCCAGATTTGAACACCACACTGTATTAAGCCGCTACAGACACTAGCCTACTACCAATGAACTTCGGACTGGACTGTAGTTGAATCCTTATCAATCTCACACTGATTCAAGGTATAGTTGCGCTCCTTATGTCTCTGATCCCAGCATGATACTACGCACTTGATTTCCTTAGATGATCTCACCCACAACCAAGAGTTGATACGACCCAAAGTCGAAGACTTGATAAACAAATATGTCTCACACCGAAAAGTCTATAGGAATAGATAAATATGTCTCCCACATAAATACCTACAAGTTTTGTTCCGTCTTTTGATAAATCAAGGTGAACAGGAACCAATTTATATACCAGACTTATATTCCCGATGAACAACCTAGAAATATCAATCACCTCACAATAATCTTAACCATATGGTAGCGAAACAAGATATTTTGGAATCACAAACGATGAGACGAAGATGTTTGTGATTACTTTACCTTGCCTATCGGAGATTAAATCTCTAGCCAATCTTAAAGAAGATCGTACCCAAACATGATAGAAACATCAAGATTAGATCACGCAACTACAGAGAAAATAGTTGGGTCTGGCTTCACAATCCCTATGAAGTTTTTAAGTCGTTAACCTACAGGGTTTCGTGAAAAACCTAAGGTTAAAGGAGAATCGACTCTAGCTTATACAACTAGTATCACACATGAGGTGTGGGGATTAGTTTTCCCAATTTCTAGAGTTCTCCTTTATATAATTTTCAAATCAGGTTTTGCAATCTAAGTTACCTTGGTAACAAAGCATTCAATATTCACCGTTAGATGAAAACCTGTTTAGATTCAAGCTAATATCTTTCAACCGTTAGATCGAACTTAGCTTGTTACACACAAATGAAATGTACATTCATTTAGATTTATGTAGCTATACCTAAATGTGTACACCATGTTGGCTCAACAATAGTTAACCATGTTTAGCCATATGAACACTCTCATATCAACCTTATTCATCTTAACCATAACTAGTTCAAATGACTCAAATGAACTAGTTTGAGAGTTGTTCAATTGCTTAGATCTCATTGAAGTATACAAGACACAATCGAAGCAAAATCGATTTTGATTCACTCAAATCAATTCATGAATATTATAGCCACGGTTTGCAAAGAATGCATTCCTTAATATATAAATGTATTAGTTCATGTGCTAAACCGATTTTAGAACTTTAACCTTCAAGTAAGCAAACATGTACGCATACTTGAAATATCCGGACTGAAATTGGGTTTCGCCAGTACGCGAATAGGTACGCATACCACCAATCCCAGCAGAAAAACTCTGACATGAAACTTATGCCAGTACGCATATGTGTACGCATACTTAGGTTCCCGGATTTCTCAAACCAACAGGTACGCATACGGGTATGCATACTATGGTTCCCGGACATGGATTACATATGTGCAAGAGTACACAACATGTCATAATCCAACAATGGTTAAGTGTTCTAAACTCTTATTTGAATCATTGAAACTTTCTTAGAGGATGACAATAGCCGTTTTCACACACTATTAGCATCAAAGCAATTTTCAAGTTATTGAAATAACCATAACGAAACATTCCAAGTCTACAACAAATGATTGTGTCACACAAACCATATAAGATGTTAATCGACGATTTTCACATGATCAAGATGAACTTGGTCGAAGCGAAAGCTTGCCAACACATATTTCGAGAAATATGTAAGCGAGTTAAACTCAGCTCGAACTCAAATGTGTATAATGGAAAACTATATCATAACACGACTTATGTCTCAATATAGGAGATAGAGTAGAAATAGACTTTCCAAGTGATAGATGAGTTTTAGTCTCCACATACCTTTTTGTTTATGAAGTTCCACAAGCTCGCCTTAGTAGTTCTTCGTCTTCAATGATGAACACCGTGAAGTCTAATGCTCAACTACACAATCTATATATCCTAGTCCGAGACATCTATCAGTAGACTAGAAATCAAGACTTATATTTTTGATCACTAACATTGACAAACAAGCTTGAGATAACAACGCTTGCGAGTTCGACTGAGCAGTGCTCTAACAATCTCCCCCTTTATCAATTTTAGTGACAAAACTATAAATACATATGGATACAAAATAAATAAACTTTGTAGCTTCTCATCCAAATGCTTGATCTCCTTGGTTCTTCAACATTACTCGAAATCTTCGTCACTTCCAAGTACTTCAATGATTCTAAAGATGTTCAATTCAACATTGAAAAGGCGAGGGTACCCAAATATACCTCAAGCTAAAACTTTTACTACCTATAAGTCCTTTCTCCGAAAGTGATTGTCTATGGACTGAGTCGAGACAATACAACTAATCGGTTCACACTTCGTGTGATCGTCTATGGATACGAGATCGAGACAATACAACAACGAAGTATGTTTACTTGATACAAAGGTTCGGACTTAACCAAACACAATAGGATTACTTATCAAGTAAATAGGAATTAACGTTTGTGTGATTTACTTTAATTATAATAAAATAATTATAATGCGGAAAATAAAAGTAAATGACACAGCAAGATTTTGTTAACGAGGAAACCGCAAATGTAGAAAAATCCCGGGACCTTGTCCAGAATTGAATACTCTCAGGATTAAGCCGCTACACAAAATTACACCTAACTTCGTATAGTTGAGACCAAGTAACTAACCCTATAGTTCACTTAGTTACGTCTTTATTCCCATGCCTCCGACTTGTGAATAAGTCACGTAATTGGAACAATTCCTTTGGTTCATATTCGAAACAATAAAGGAACAACAAATCTGTTTGGTATCAACTTTATTCAACCAAGTGATATGAGTCGGACAAAGGCTCTTCTGTTTATCTTAACATAAACTCATTCGTCAGGTCCTTAGATCTATCTTATGTTCAATCACTCAAAATTAATTGTTTAAGATTAATCCAATCAATACCTTTAATCACAAGGAAACGTATTGATGTCGATCTACTCAATTAATCAATTCAATCTACCACAAGGATAAACCGATTATTAATTGGATCCTCTTTTTCCCAAACAATTATTGTGCACACCAAATATTATAAAACCCAAGTCAGATCTTCAATATCTTCTTTGTATTCAAATCTTCTTAAATCTCCAATAAAAACCTGCACACAATCACTTGAATCTCTTGTGATCAATCACGCACAAAACGGAGTTTGTTAACAATGGATTATCGCAAGATCGTCTTTAGAACTAACAATAGTCAAAAGATCCCTGTCGAAACTATGAACTAGTTTGAGTGAATCTTATATCAGAAGAGATGATTCTCAAGAATAAACAAACTAGGTGCAATCAGATTTCAACCACCGTTAGTCAATCAAATCAATCGAAAACAAAGATAAACCGCAATTATCTAGTTTCCCACCAACGGTCGCGCTAGAGCTTCTCAATCTCAAAGAAGACTTTAAACCGAGCGGCCGTAAGAGATTTCGCCTAATTAGGTTACTCTCCTCTCCGAATAGGCGGCTACACCAAGAACAACAACAAAAGAGTAAATCATTGTTACGAAGGATTAGTTTGCTAGAAAGGCAAACTTCGTGTATTTATAGACAAGGAAGTTTGGACACCAAGGAATTTCCAAAACCGAAAATATTCTCAAGATATTCATAAAAGCACAGATTCGGTTTTATAATTCCCGGAAATGCTCATCCAAAATAACGATCGAAATCTCTTGGAAAATCTAATTAGTAAATGCACATTACTAATTATGTAATTTCCCTACAAAATGAAATTAATAACCTTAATTAAAAGATTTTTAACTTACTTATGTTTCGATCCTGGGATTCTCTTCCCTTAGCCATTAAGGAATATCTTTGAACAATTATAGAAATAAACATTCACAACACATGTTCAAAGTTTGTCGACATCTTAACTTTGTAAGTTCTCTTTCACACTTATAACCTTGAAACCGATTTGCCACACTTCCAAACAAGTTTAGAATTGGTTCATCTGACTTTCAAGAACTATGTGATTGATCAAACCAACATTCAATCACAATCATGGGTTTACGTTTCTACCAAAATAAGTTTCGGTTCTACCTCCATGTGAGTACTGTGCATAGTCACACTAGCTTCCCAAAAGTTCGTTTGACTAGGTACTAGGATCGGTTCCTCACATATATATGGTATCTAACTTATATGTATTGCACATGTCCATATGATCGATTCCCCTTTCTGCTATAAACCTTGTTGCACCCCATACAAGGATCGGTTCCCTTTGATGTACTGCACCCCTTACTAGGATCGGTTCCCTTTCCCTTACTAGTTTCTGTTCCCTTTCCCTTACAAGGATCGGTTCCCTTTCCCTTACAAGGTCAGACATACAAAATCTGATCATACCACAGGTGATTACTTAAGATCGGTTTTACTAATAAAAGTTATACCAATACATAAGTCAGGCCTTTGTGAACAATACTACCAAGAACACAACAAGTTGTGAGCGGTTATACTCTATCACACATATTGGTTGTTCATAAGATATGCAATGAATAACAAAACCAATAACACCTGAAATTTCCTTTTCGGTTCACAAACAAGTTTATGAACTTACTTCCTTAGAACACATGTAAACATTGTCCCCTAGGATGAAATCCTCACCTCATACCCATACATAATCGCAATATCATTCAAATGATTATGGCGATGTCTTATCTACAAAGTTTAATGGTTAAGAAATAAACCTCGTATTTTATTCCTTAATACTATGTCTATCTAGAGTTCAAATATGCTTCGCAGTTATGTTTTCAATATGCACGACTTGAAAGATACGTTAGAGAATGAAACAGTTCAAGTCAAATATCACTAACCTCAAGTGGAAGGATGATTTTTGTCGTTGTAGCTCCTTGCTTCTTCACATCTTCAAGTCTTCTCAATACTTGTAATGTCTCATATCCTAATACTTCAAGCTAACCTATACGAAGTTTAACTCTAGTACATAATCAAGCGACTCTTAACATGAGTTTTGATTCACTAAAATATGACAACCAAACTTGACATACCAACGCTTGGTGGGTTCAACCGAGGCATGCTCTAACAATCTCCCCCTTTGTCAATTTTAGTGACAAAACTCTTACATCATATGGATAAACAAATTACAATAATTCATTACAATCCGCTTGATTCCCGATTCAACAGCACAGTGAAACTGCTTATATTCAATCATTGAAAATGACGATGTTGACATTATAATAACAAAGCTATTACTCACCCTAAGGAAGATAGGTAGATATTCAATCCGCACGTCTTTTTTATACCAAACATATGACATGTTACTCCCCCTTAGTCTGTGATTTCACTCTTTCGTTAGATAAAAACATTCAAGTACCAATGTTTTTTTCCCTAGCGATGCCAATCAATATAAATACCAATGCCAGCACCTGTTTACTCCATATATTTCTCCCCCTTTTTGTCACAAAAATGACAAAGAAACGAAAAAAATAAAGGACAACACGAAAACAATCTTACAAATCTCAGAATAGACTTGCAAACCTGTAGAGTTAGGCACAAGGGTTCCACACATCATGTTCTGATAACCAATATCAAAACCGAAACTACAAGTAGTCTTATTTTGATATGTTACCAAGGAAACAATTGTATGAAACAATTTTTCCAAATTACTTTAGCAAACCAAAAACAACTAAGCATATTAGTCCCTTTGCTAAACCGATTGTTCAAAAACAACGCTTAATTCGATAAGAACAAAATAAAGATAAACTCCATTTTTCTCATCAGGTTCTAATTATCCATAAACTTAGACCTTTCAATTTTAAACAAGACAAGTACTAGGTTAGTTAACTAGCATTTCTTGTTTAGGCATTCAATTAGACTTGAATAACCGAAACCTTACTTCGATAAGTCTAACTAAGATCATAATTAACTTAGTTTCTTATCCGGAATCGAATTGGGCTAAACAACTCATCCCGTACACATATTATTTCGTTAAGCCATAAATAATTCATACAAACCAAAATAAATCAACTTGCATAATTATTCACCTCAACCTAAGCAATTGAAACAACATAGACATTATAAGCACCACAATTGCACCGTAATTTTGTAAGTCTAAACGATTGATACCATACAAAATAAAGATAACAATAGTTTTTCTTAACCGAACCAATTGAATCACACACACACATCAATTGTACCGAAATTTTGTAAGCCTAAACAATTGATACCACACAATAAAGCAAGATAACAATAGTTTTTCTTAACCTAACCAAGTGAACATAAATTTATTTAGTGTTTGAACTTGCTCGTAACGGTGATTTGTTGAGCGTTTGTTCGAAACCCTAATTTTGAGCAATTGCTCATTGATTGACGAATTCTCAAAATAGGTCATGAGCTTAAGGAGGGACCGACCACATGGGACTATGGACGTCCATGTGATGCCAAATTTCGAGTGAGCGTTACACTGTGGTCCCGAGTTGACCAGCTGGTGAAGGAATGACGATTAAATGCGGTTTCATCATTTATTGAAATAGCGCTCGATTGAGCAATAGGTGAGAAAACCTAATTATAGAAAAGTGAGGGACCGACCAAGATGGCGTGAGACCACCCTTGGTGTCCGTGGGACCGATGGTGGGCGTTTGCATAAACTATGAGTTAGTTGTGAAGAGTTTGGACCCAATATGAGCGATTGCACAAAATAGGTCAAAAAGTGTGAAAACGTGTGGGACCGGCTTGTTGCAATCCTTAGAGCCGCCCTTGGTCGGTCAAGGGAGCATGCCCGTGTTTTTATAATGCCCATGTCTCAGTTATGAGAGTTTCAGCATCTTCTGGTGTGCGTTTGAGCAATGTTTCGGATTTTCAGAAGAGTTCGATCTTTGATCAAATCCTCGATTTTGCTCGAATGAGCAAGTATGCTCGCTTGATCAATATTTTGTGAATATTAAAATAATAATATTTTAATGTATTTTTCATGAGTAGCCTAGTCGGTCGTGGTGACCATGCTGACTTTTGGCTTTTTTCATGGTTCGCGCAATATTTGAGAAAATATGGAGAAACCATGAATTTTGCTAAAACTGGGAGTTTCACAAGATGAGAAAAATAACAATTTATGAAAGATTAGGGATTGCAAGGTGTGGGACCGGCCACGGCTAGGGCATGGTCGGATGGCTATTTTTTCCGGTCCCGCAACACCTTTCCCTATTTTATATTATTATTTCTTTTGTGAAATCCCACAAAGATATGGAGAAATCATGAAAATATGGAGAAACCTCGGGTATTGCTCAAACAAGGAAAGTTGCTGGAATGGAGGAGTCTTCATGAGTTTATGAAAACAACAAAAATAAGGAAAATAATGGAGGAAGCATGGGACTGGCCACGGCTAGGGCACGGCCGGCCGGTCGGTGGGCCCGGCCCATCGGCGCTTTTCCATTATTTTAATGTTATTTTTTTCTCTCTCCTGTTTTGTGGGATTCCTCATTTGTCCATATTTTGGATGCGCGGTCGCACATTTGGGTGCTCGTTCGTGCATCATTGTCGAGTACACTCGCACCATTTTATGGGGCTTACTTAGTGGTAGTCCAGATGCCCGATTGTTGAGTATTTATTATTAATTCATGAAATTCAGTGGAGAATGATTCATGAAACTGAGTAATAAAAGTGAGTAGTTTTTATTATCAATTCATAGGATCAGCCGTGATTCACCATGAATTCGGAATAATAAAATAGGTATTACCATTCCTGGGATCCTCGGATTCGACCACGTAATCGAGTAATGAAAGTAGTTATTACCATCTCATGAGATCACCGTGGATTCGATCATGAAATCGAGTAATGAGATTATCTATTACCATTCCATGAGATCACCCGTGGATTCAACCATGAAATCGGAGTAATAAAATAAGTGGTGATATTACCATTTCATGAGACCAAAATGGGTTCGACTCATGAAATCTGAGTAATATCTATTACCATTTTATGAGATCAGCCGTGGATTCGATCATCAAATCGAGTAATACATTTATCTATTACCATTTCGATCATGAAATAGAGTAATGAGATAAGATAGATTATCTTCTAGGAATTCGGTGGTGAATGTCACTAGAGAATTTAATCTCTTGCATAGTCAAAGAAACAAATGAGTGTTGCCGAAGTCCTCAAGACGTTATTGCTCAATCTTACGAGAACCGCCCGGGTCTATACACGACCTCTCTCATGTAGTCAGTGAACAATGAGTATCACCGACGCCCCGAAGGCTTTATTGCTCTCAATTTACCGAGAACCGCCCAATTATGTTATTCTACATGTAGGGCAAGACGAAATGCCGTGGATCGAACGCTAAACTAGTGGAGGCTTTTCGAAAGGCATATTCACCGTGGCTTCGTAAAATATGAATCGTTGCTTGCCTGAAATACGTGTCAGAAACATGCATCATGATTTTACGGTTTTGCCCTTTGTTGAAAACCACCATCTACATTAAGTCCCCTGCTTAGTGAGGGACAGTCATGTTCCTCAGGAAGCATTAAATGGTGATTTTCAATGACGATATCAAAGGTCGAACTCGGGTCTACAAAGGTATTATCAGAATCCTCAATTTGGTCCAATGGTGTCATGTACGAGCAAATGTTTGGGTGAGGACCCTGATGGTATGATAGAGTGTGATTCCGTGAGAACGGAGAGATGAAGCATCGCTGATTTGGTCGGTCAAAAGTCCAGTTTTGGTCGGTAGAGCGCCACTGGCTCGGCCCCAAAAAGAAAATCCTTGTTTTAAGAATGACGCTCATTCATTAGTTTAAGAAACAAACAAAATAGACTCCGAGTCTAATGACATAAAATGTTGTCTATGAGCTTTCACGAAACCAAAATTGTTTATGTGAGATTTCACAAAAGGGAATAAACTCTCATTTCAAAGGTGGATGCTCATACGAGAGAAAAGTTTATTTTTCTTGAATAGACGTGCGTCTGTTAGTAATAAAATTTTGTCTATGAGCTTTCATAAAAAATTTATCTTCGAGCTTTCAGAAATCTTTTGAAAATATACTCTCATTTCAAAGACGGATGCTCGCGAGAGGGAGCAAAAAAATATACATACATATATTTTCAAATTACGTGAGTTTCACGTTAAAATATATTTTTTGTAAAATCATCGTTTTGATTTTGAACAACTCAAGAAAGTAGATAATTATACATGGTGAAATAATATCTGATGTGAGTTTTCACAGTTACGGAATGGATGTCTGTCCAATTTTTGAAAAACCAGTGGATGTTCACTCAGTAAAAATTTACGTGGATTGTTCACGGTTTTATAAAAATCAATTTATGATTTTTGAGCAATTGCTGAAAGCAAACAATTGTATACGTGATAAAATAATGTATGTATGAGTTTGGCGATTTTAAAGTGTATGCACACATGTAGAAAATCGTTGAATGTTCACATGAAAGGTTATGTGAATTATTCATAGTTTCATGAAAAGTCAGTGTTGACTTTAACAATGAATTTTGCTCGTCTTGGCAAGTTTGAAGAAGCTGAGCAATTTTTCGAGGTTTTTACGTTATTATCACTAAGTTCGTGAAACCGTAAATAAGTAAGAGTTGAGGATTACCATTTTTGTTGCGTGTTTGTTATTGGTATATCCATGACTCCATGCTTTTCGCCCGCATAATGATGACTTCCCGTTACAACCACTCTTCCGCTCTTCCTAGAACACTCCAAAAATATTAAGTCAAAGATGAAGACTTCGCAGATGCTCATGCCGAGGTGAATCGGCCTTTCGTAGACACCGGAAGACCGACGATTGTATGTCTCTCGATCATCGTGAGTCGTCCTCATCGCAGAAGCACCGCCGACTTTAGAAGGTGATACTATCTACCAAGATGAAGTTCGGCTTTGTGTTTATGGTGTAGCTCCTGTGGATGAATGAAGAATTTCGTCATACATCCGTCATCGAAAAATTCGTGCTAGGTCTTCATTGAAATTGTTATAGAATCTTCGTCCGCTGTCGGATTTTCGCGATCTACCCATGTATCCTCATTCCCAAGAAATTTCCAAGATTTAGCGAACAAGCTGTTCGGCTTTTGAGCACTTTTAAGGGCCGAAATTAACGAAACAGTAAACTTCCAGGAGTTTTTCAGGAAATTTTCAGCTGTCATGCAGTCCAAAGTTTTGGCCACATCATTTTGCTCGTTTCTCCAATTGATGTGAATTTTGGATATGTTGTAGGGGATATCCATACGAAGAGAATGGTATATGACCCATCCATAGTTTATTCACCAGTTTCTCCCAGCTTGCTGCTTTGTACGGGACAGTGTAAAATCATCTTAGACGAGCTTGTTGTAAAACACTTCTGTTGTGTCTTTAGACCATTCGCTTGTGCCTTGAACGGTTGATGGAGGATTTTAATATCATTGATTCATTTGAGATTAGGACCCCTTGATTGATACATGAGCATGGTGCTTGTAGTGCCATCTTGTTTCTATTAGTCGTGGAAACATCACTTCTGAAACCCTGATCACGGGACCATAACTGAGGTTGTTCTCAAGAGGGGATGATGTAATAACCATGGTGGCATGTCCCGGTGGTAGCATTCCTTTTATGATGATTGATTAGCACTGGAGAGCCCGGCACCACGAGTGTTGGATTGTGAAATTGGTCGTCATGATCGCTGGACCGTCAGTCCCCGGATATTTTGTTGAATCTCTTTCGCTTTTCCTTCTTCTCGCAAGACCTAGATAGAGGACCGATAGAAAATTTGATGTAAAGAGCGAGGTGGTCGAAGTTGGAGGTACCTTGATGAAGGACGTAGTGGAAAGACCTAGTAGACACCGATCGACTGTGGAAGTTATGAATCCCGTCCAAGAATTACTGCTTGCATGTTGTATGCTCTGGAAGCTGTATGAACCTCATACGAATTCGGAATTCGATGCTTGACCCCAACTTTTGAAGCTAAGAGACTGAGTTATCACGTGAGAAAAGAATCACTCAATTTAGAGTTGTAGGGGTCAGCAAACGAAGCGCGTACATTTGTCATTTGTAATCCCGTACAAATTTTTCAGATTTCGTAGACTTGACGGTAAAGGCCATATCTTTCAGCTCGTATGTACGATTGATGCGACTTTTGGTATGTTTTAGAAGAGACATAGAAAAACATCTTTTGTTGAGGAAGAATTGTCCCATTCCTCACCCATTGGTACGTTTTTGTAAACCCATGGCCTGAAGTGTGTTGTATCTCATTTGCAAAGGCGATGAGAACATATTGTAGAAGACTTCGGATTGTGTTCGACAGTCGTGCAAGCTTTGGGAATATAAACATGTTATCATGTCTGCACATCTTGATTTGAATCATTATTTCTTGGGGAAGTCTGCTTCATGTGTAACACTTCAGAGAATGGTTAGTTGATGAAGCCATGTCATGGGGATGTTGCTTTTGAGACCGTTGTTGATGCTGAGATCACGACTGATTACACTCCAGATCCTTATTGATGTTGAGATCATGTATGGTGTTCCTCTAGAGATTATTGTTGATGCTGATACCATGGTTGAAGTTGCTCCAGAGACCGAAAAGACTAGAACCACGATTATCAACATAATATTTGGTGGGTTGAGCATTCCCAAGATTAAGGTGTAGTGATCATCTGGAATTATCTTGAACAATATGATTTTTCGCAACCCACTTCACTGCCAACCGACGTTATTGTGGAAGATGGCAGCACCGGTCTTCATTGTGGTGAAGAGAGGAAGTTCCTCAGTCGTGATTTTTAATGTAGAGAAGTCCCGTCGATGAAGTTTCATGGAATCACATCAGGTTGCAAATCCCAATAAGATCAAGTCCCCAGTGTATGTTAAAGGAGTTTGTGTCATCCATGGATGAATGATGTTGCATCTTCAGAAGTCTTATCATGGGATAGTGAAGACTTATCGACTGTAGTTCAGTTACACTGTGATCGTGCTGGTGTTGAATCAGTGTCGAGATATTTGTGCTGAAGCTAGAGGCACCATTATCGAAGGTGGAGTACAATTTGAAGGCTTCTTAGATGCTTGAGTGTTGAAGCGTCATATCCCTTGAGCATGTCTTAGGTTTGATCGTCTCGGCCCCAATTATCTTCTGTTGATTCAGCATTTCTTTCGTTGCGGTAGTGGGATTCAACACTTGTGCAGACATCAGAGCTTTTGTGGCACACATGAACACTCCTGCAAGGCAATGGAGAAATGCCCAAAGTGTTCTTTGCCATGCTTGGGCATCATCTCAGTAATGAATGTGTCAGTGAGATGCTCAATTCGGAGAGGTGTCAGATTCAACCACTTAGTAAAATACTAATATGGTGAAGCTACCATTCATAACGCCTTGCACAGTGTACTTCTAGCTAGATTGAGTCACCATGCTATGATAGCATGTGAGGAGATAAATGACATAGACATGGAAGGAATGAGACTTGCTTGAGTGCAGAACCTCTTGATGAATGTCTATGCATTTTTTCCAGGATCTTGCTTTAATCTCGTGAAAGTTCGAAATTCCTCCAAGTGCTCTGATGATGGAATGTCCGCCAAATCTTCTGGATCAGAACTTTCTTTGTTGGAGAGATGTGCAACCAAAGGTGATTTGTTAGTAGCCATCTTTTCAGCGTGGATCAACGCTTATCTGAAGAACATGTCATATCCTGGATCTTCCTGATTATATGAAACTTGATTTGTTGAACTTATGTTTACTTTGAGAGTGATGTATCCATAGTATTTTGAGCTTCGTGTCTCCGATTGAGATGGGATCACGAGTAGCTTCTTATCGAAAGTGATGCCTGCGCTGAGGTTTTCAAAGTGGAATGATGTTGATGGCGGTGTCAGCAAGATCGATTAATATTCTTCCGAATTTATTATTCGAGATGGATGGTGGTAAATCCCAGTCATGCATCTTCTTGTTTGTGGATGAAGGTTCAAGGAGTATTTCGGGATGGATGTACATCCGACACAATGTAATTCGGTGCTGTGAACATGTCTTTCCTTTGTGCCTTAAACGAGATAGAGAAATTTCACAGATATGCTCGATCAACGATTGAATTGCTTTTTGACTCGGTTGTTCGGGAGAGTGTAAAGGTTCTGATTAGGGAGAGGATTTGTGTGTACTCCTTCAAATCCAAAATTGAAGCTATTGCGGATCAACTTTCTCTTTGAAGATGTGCTTCAAAATATTGCAGTTACTTGTTCGATGATTGATGAATCTATGAAGATGACAATACCTGGGATTCTCCATTTTTCCTTCAGTTGGCTCTCTCTGATGAACAGAGTATTGCATCATCTTGAAACCAAAATTCGAGTAACTCGATCACTTCTTTAGTGGGAAGATGGAAGTTTTAGTCCCCACTTGATCATTTCCCCGTTCGTCGATGCCGGGTCGAGGATTGTGCAAGATTGGTTATCCTTTCTTTGCACTTTCGGAGGAGCTTGTGATGTTGGAGAAGCTGTTCTCTGCGGCTGCACTTCTCGCTTTTCTCTTGCTCCTTCAAGAACATTCATGGAAGGTTGGAGATTGTGTCTTTGCTTGTTGACTAGGCGTCAGCTTCTTCGAGGTTTCTCGACCTTGCATACTTTGTTCTTTCCCGAAGAAAGCGTGCGAGTCGTTGATCGTCCAGCTGCTTCATGAAGCTTTGAGAAAGTATTGAACCAGAGATTTTCTAGCAAGGTTCTGTAGACCGGGATCATTCTGTTGATGCACAAATCCACCAGTTTGTTCAGTGACATTCGGGTCATGACAATCCAAAGCTTGGACTCTGAACCTCTTCACATAATCGTTCGGATGTTCAGTATTCTTATGAGCCATCCTTTCAGGTATATGCTCGGCCTATCAGAGATTTCGAGAATTCTTTCAGACGAATAACATGGTAGTGTTCATGCTCTCCTAGTGCCTCCAGGAATCGAGAGACTATTCTCGAGCATTCCCTGTTCCGTTGTACAGTGTGAACGTTGGGGAAGTGTAGCCCTTCGGGAGAGGAATTCTTTGCGTAGAAGCAGGATATGGAGGTTGATGACGACGAACAGATGATGCTTTGTATTTTCCTCGATCCTCCATGAAGAGTTCCAGGTCTTCACGAGTGATGAAGCCTGCAGGTTCCTTTGTTGGTGGGTTATCTGCAACCTTGTTAACTCCATCATTGTCTACTACATGGATTGGAGTGACTTCAGGATCAGCAGTCGAGGATGTTTCTTTGGATTTTCCTTTCTCTCGAGTTTTCTATGACATCTTGTCAGTGAGAGTTTTAAGATAATTGCACAGCTCTTTATGTGTTACAGCCGTGTCAATCTGATTTTTGGCGAGAACTTCCCGAACTTTCATGAGATCGTCAATAGTAGGTGGATTTTCTCTGATTTCTTCGGGAGACCGACCAAAGAAAAGATTAATTTCGATATTGGTTTGTGGAGGAGTAGTATCACCACCGCCGTTGTTGGAAGCAGGAATAGTTTCTGGAGTACCACCATTGTTGCTAGTGCTGGCGTTGTTCGTGTTAGGATTGGTAACTGAACCTGACCTAAGATCAACCATTTTGTGAAGATGAAAGATTGCAACCGAGAGATTAATCTCCCACTGTGGTCGCCAATCTGTGGATGGGGAAAAATGGTTCGCTGGTTTTTTAGGAAAGTGAAGAGTCGAGCGTGTTGTCGAGACTCCTCGACCGAGCAAACTGCTGAATCTCACACAGATGCACTGCAAAGGGAGTGCTTAGATTCGAGAGACCAATCTATAGGACTCCAGCCTAAACCAAGATAATGGCCGTTCCAGAGTCAATTCGGTCACAAAGAGGGAGATGGGTTGATCTGTAGGAGGCAAGCGGAGAATTGTGTGGGATCAATGATGATCAAGGATTGTGGGTGTGTTTAAGGTTTCTGCAAATTGAAGAACTGCTGAAGTTGAGTTCTGTGAATAAGTTCTGAGCGATTGATGAAATTTCTGAGAGTGATTGCTCGAAAAATTATTGTTGTTCAATTGTGGATCCAGAGACTTATTTATATTGTCAGAATAGCGAACACATTGATCCCAGTAAGTGTGATGGTTTCATGAGTGAAAGAGTGGGAAAGTGAAAGATCGTGGTGAAACCAGTTCCAAGTCGTGCGGAGACTTGGTTAACCGTCCACCCACTACTTTGCTAACTCCCTCAACCGTTGCACGACTTACTCACATTTCTCATCGTGGATGAATCCACGTGCCGTAGGCCGCCAGACCAAAACCCTAATTGATATCCCCCATGTGACGTGATTGAAGTCTCACGATAATCGTGGAGTCTCGTATGACAGCGTGTATTTTATTAGTCGGGCTTGTTGACTTTAGAATCTAAGTTTTGTTGAATCGCACATGATTGGCGATTGCTCAGCGATTCATGGTTTTGAACGTGTTAGTTCTTATGTTGGCATTGCTCGTGTGCAATTCTTGTAAATTCGAGCATTTGAGCAAGCATTGCTCGATTCAACAGAGTATTGATAGTTGGACAATTGGGCAAGTATCGCTCAATTCAACGAATTACTGAATATTGATAGTTGGATAATATTCGAGCAAGTGAGCAAGTATTGCTCAATTCGACGAATTACTGAATATTGATAGTTGGATCAATATTCGTGCAAGTGAGCAAGTATTGCTCATTTCGACGAATTATTGATGAATTACTGAATATTGATAGTTGGATCAATATTCAAGCAACTTAGCAAATCTGTGGATTACTGAATATTGACAGCTGGATCAATATTCGAGCAATTGAGCAAGTATTGCTCAATTCGAAGAATTACTGATAAATTACTGATCATCGAGCAATTGAGCAAGTATTGCTCAATTCGACAAATTATTTATTTATTGGTGACGTGACCCAATAAAATATTAAAATATTGGTAGATTACCGAACATTATATAATTAATCCGTGTGTTGTTTGCTGGATTAACATAAATTTATTTAGTGTTTGAACTTTGCTCGTAATGGTGATTTGTTGAGCGTTTGTTCGAAACCCTAATTTTGAGAAATTGCTCATTGACGAATTCATTAAAATAGGTCATGAGCGAAGGAGGGACCGACCACATGGGACTATGGACGTCCATGTGATGTCAAATTTCGAGTGAGCATTACACCTGTGGTCCCGAGTTGACCAAATGGTGAAGGAATGACGATTAAATGCCGGTTTCATCATTTATTGAAATAGCGCTCGATTGAGCATTAGGCGAGAAACCCTAATTATAGAAAAGTGAGGGACCGACCAAGATGGCGTGAGACCACCCTTGGTGGCCGTGGGACCCTTGGTGGCCGTGGGACCGCTGGTGGGCGTTTGCATAAACTCTGAGTTAGTTGTGAAGAGTTTGGACCCAATATGAGCGATTGCACAAATTAGGTCAAAAAGTGTGAAAACGTGTGGTACCAGCTTGTTGCAAGCCTTAGAGCCGCCTCTTGGTGGTCAAGGAGCATGCCCGTGTTTCCATAATGCCCGTGTCTCGCTTATGAGAGTTTCAAAGATCTTCTCGATGTTTGCGTTTGAGCAATGTTTCGGATTTTCAGAAGAGTTCGATCTTTGACTGAAATCCTCGATTTTGCTCGAATGAGCAAGTATGCTCGTTTGATCAATATTTTGTGAATATTAAAATAATAATATTTTAATGTATTTTTTACGAGTAGCCTAGTCGGTCATTTGACCATGTTGACTTTTGGCTTTTTCATGGTTCGCGCAATATTTGAGAAAATATGGAGAAACCATGAATTTTGCTAAAACTGGGGAGTTTCACAAGATGAGAAAAATAAAAATTTATGAAAGATTAGGGATTGCAAGGTGTGGGACCGGCCACGGCTAGGGCATGGCCGGCTGGCTATTTTTCCCGGTCCCGCAACACCTTTCCCTATTTTATATTATTATTTCGTTTGTGAAATCCCACAAAAGTATGGAGAAACCATGAAAATATGGAGAAATCATTGTTTTGCTCAAAAACAATGATTAGTGAATTCCATGAAAATATTAGAGGGAGAATACATAAACGAGATTTTGAAGGAAAGAAAATCATGACAATGGAGAAGACGTCACCCTTGAAAGATTGGGAAAAACAGGAGATTACATTCATAGCAGCAGAGATACCAAGAGAAAATTTAAACCACACATCTCATTTGGTAATCACGGTAACCACACGGAAAGAAAAGAAAAAAATCAAAAAAATTATAGAAGAATGGGCGTAAATGTAACTCTAGTTGATACGGGGGAGTTCGGCGAATATAATATTTTACCATGCATACAGAGGAATGGGATACAAAGATGAAGAGATGTCTCCTTCAACTTATCATATTCATGGCTTTGGCAAATCTACAACAAAACCAAAAGGAGAAATAGAGGTGTGAATTTCGCTGGGAGAAATTGAAACACAAGTAGCACTATGCGTAGTGGATATGGAATCACCGTACAACATGCTGTTGGGAAGGCCATGGATACATGCGATTAAAGCCGTAGCATCAACATTACATCAATGCATCAAATTTCCTATGCCAAGTGGGATTGGTGAAATTAGAGGGGAGGCTGATAAAGCGAGATTATGTTATCAAATTGAAGTGAAACACTATGAAGGACGTGCAAAGAAGTGAAAAAATCGCAGGAAAATGGCGAAGGAGGCAAAGAAAGAAGAAGAATTTAGAGCTTATATGATAAGAGCAGAGGAAGGAAAAGGAATACCCAACGAAATTTCGGGAGAAGAAACTGAGCCTGCGAAGGAGATAAAGGAACCCACACCTATGGGAGAACCAAAAACCAGTTACACTGCGGCGGAACCAATAAAAGAAGTAAATGTTGGAACCGAAGAAGAACCCAAAATACTAAAAATTGGTACTAAGATGGAGGCAGATGAAGAAGAAAGAACTATTGGTCTGTTGCGAGAATTTAAAGATATTTTCGCGTGGAACATGGACGAGATGCCTGGAATAGACCCGTCTGTGGCGTGTCATAGGTTGGAGATTAACAAAAATGCGAGGCCATTCAAACAAAGAATCAGAAAAATCGCAACAACATATCATCCTCAAATAGAAGAAGAGTTGCAGAAGATGCTTAATGCGGGAATCATAAGACAAGCAAAATATCCGGTGTGGATAGCAAACATGGTTGTGGTTCCAAAGAAGAAAAAGGGGATAAGAATTTGTATAGATTTTACTGATCTAAATAAAGCATGTCCGAAAGATAGTTTTCCGTTACCAGATATTCCACAAATGGTCGAATCAAAAAGCGAGAAATGATATAATATCTTCTCTAGACGGATATAAAGGCTACAATCAAATACCTCTCGATGAAGAAGATCAGGAGCATACTTCTTTTTTCGCTCCAAGAGGGTTATATTGTTACACAAAAATGCCATTTGGTTTGCGAAATGCTGGAGGAACATACCAAAGGATGGTAGAAAAGGTGTTTGCGAAATGGATACACAAAACATTGGAAGTGTATGTGGATGATATGTTAATAAAAAGTAAAAAAGCAAAAAATCATGTCCAAGATATGAGGGAAATTTTTGATCAAATGAGACATTTTAACATCAAAGTAAATCTAGAAAAGTGTATCTTTGGGGTTGCATCGGGAATTTTTTTTAGGTTACATCGTATCAAAAGAAGGAATACAAATTGATCTAGAGAAAGTGCAAGCAGTTCGTGACATGCCAACACCAGCGACGGTAAAAGATGTACAAAAGTTAAACGGGCTCTTAGCTTCGCTGGGAAGGTTCATTTCGCGATCATCGAGACAAATGTAAACATTTTTCAACATACTCAAAAAAGGGGACGAAATTTAGATGGACGAGATTTAATGCGAAAAGCTTTTCAAGGAATAAAAGAATATTTGACGAATATATCTATTTCTCAAAAGGCGGAACCAGGAGAAGAATTATTAATCTATCTTGCGACAACTTCGCATGCGTTAAGTGCCGTGTTATTGCGAGTAGACGCAGGAGTTGGAAAACCAATCTATTATATCAGCAAAACCTTCAATGCTGCAGAGAAAAATTATTCAAAAATTGAAAAGATAATTTTGGCATTGGTTTATGCAGCATTTAAACTTCGCATATACTTTCAGGCACATGAAATAAGGGTACTGACAAAAATACCGATTGAGTCAGTAATGAAGAATTCAAAAAGATTAGGCAGAGTTGAGAGATGGAATGCACAAATAGGGCACTTCAAAATCAAGTATGAAATATTATCTTCACCAAAATCGCAAGTTATTGCAGATTTCTTAGCATAATTTCCTTTAGAAGATGATGAAGTTGTGGAAGAGATGATGGATGTAGAAGAGGAACATGGAAATCCGAGAGATTTATTAACAGAGCCAAATAGATGGGAAATATTGGTAGACGGATCATCAAATGGAGAAGGTAACGGAGTTGGAATTATTTTGATTTCGCCAGAGGGAAACAAATGGCTTTTTCCTTTAGATTGGAGTTTGAATCTACCAATAATGAGATAGAATATGAAGCTGTGATACATGCCCTGGAGTTCGCAATAGAAATAAAGTTGGAAAATGTGAGAATTACCAGTGATTCGCAATTGGTCATTCGTCAAATAAAAGGAGAATACTCCACAAATGAATCATCCATGAAGAAATACAAGAAACTTGTTGAGGAATTGTCAGCGAGAATCCCAAAAATAAAATGGAGACACATATTAAGAAAGGATAATAGACTCGCAGATGCTTTTGCTTTTATCTCAAGTATGATGACAGACCCAACTGCGAGATGCATAAAGATACAGACACTTTTATCACCATCGATTAATAAAGAAGAAGAAGAGGTAGATGTAATGATAATAGAAGATGGGGAACAAATACCTAAGATCGAAGATTGGAGAGCAGAACTTCATGCATACCTGATGAGAGGAGAAACACCAAGGAATAGATTGGAGGCGCACAAATTAAAAAGCCGTGCGACAAATTATGAACTAAGGGATGGGATATCACTGGAGATCCTTTAACGGACCTTCACTCGATGCTTAACACGAAAAGAAGGAGAAGCAAAGTGTTAAAGATGTTACATAGTGGTGATGTCATAATCACAAATGGCGGAAGATCTTTGGTATACAAAGCGAAGATGCAAGGCTATTATTGGCCATATATGCATGAAGATGCGAAACAAATATCAAGGCGTTGCGAAGATTGCCAAAGGCACGGAAAGAAAATACATGCACCTGGAGCACCATTAACGTCTTCAACAAGTGTATGGCCTTTTGGAAAATGGGGTTTAGATATTGTGGGACCATTTTTACCGGGGTCTGGGCAAAGAATATATCTGATTGTTGCTACAGACTATTTCACAAAATGGGCAAAAGTAAAGGCAGTACAACACATTCACGACAAAGATATTTTTACATTCATATTTGAGAATATTATATGCAGATTTGGAATCCCCTTTAATTGGTATCTGATAATGGGAAACAGTTTGAGGGACATAATATAGAACTGTTACTTAATGCATTTAAGATAAAGTGTGGAAAGTCAACTCCTTTATACCCTCAGGCCAACGGACAGGCAGAAGCAACAAATAAGACAATCGCAGATATATTGAAGAAGAAATTAGAAGGGCATAATAGAGCATGGTGTGAACAGGTGCATAATGCAGTATGGGCTTACAATACAACCAGTTGAGAAGCTACGGGAATGTCACCTTTCTGTTTAACATATGGAGTCGAGGCGGTGCTACCAACAAAAATTATTATTCCAACAACAAAGAGAGAAGCTTGGGAGAAAAATCTCAGTGCGGGTATTATTTTAACCAAGCTATTAGAAGAAAAAAGAGAAAGAGATCTACAGCATATGGAGAATTATCAGCAAAGATTAGCCCGAGAATATAATAAACGTGTTAAAATACGCGAATTTCAACCAGGTGATTTGGTACTGCGAGAAACACCAATATATCAGCGAGAAAGTGGTGGTAAGCTTGCGAAAAAATGGGATGAACCTTATATCATTAAGGATATAGTTGGAACAGGGGCATATAGATTGATGGACCCTGAGGGTAAAGATGTGGGTCACAGACTTGATAGACCATGAAACAGGTTATACTTGAAGAGATATTACCCGTAAAAGATTGTGGAGAAAGATTAGACTGCGAAATGATGTATGATTGAAGCAAAATGAATTTATATAAAAAAATCTTGTGAAAGAATTACTGCGAGATTATACTAAACAAAGAAAGACCATGCGAAAATTTCGCACAAGTAATGACAAGAAATAATCAAAGATCAATGACATAATAGAAAGGGGCGAACCTGCTATGGCGTACACCCTAGTTCGCGATATCAAAATTTCACAAGAGGCAAATGTAAGACCTAAAGTGCGTCATAAAAGGGGGTACCTTTTGACATGGCTCAGGGAAAAGGTTACACCATCCCTGGAACCCGAGTCATGGAGATTTGGGGTCAATAAAGCCCATCCAGGAGAGGTACCTCGGATTTTCAACCTAAGCTTATGACTCAGGTTGGAAGACTGAGGGTCTCTTCTAAGGAGTCAAACATATGATCAAGGCGCCGAGGTACACGGTTTAGCCAAGAGCGCCTGGGGCATTTGAAGTGTCTCGGCCATTCTTGGCAAGTCTTGACGTATCTTTCGCCCAAGAAAACTCCACTTAGGGTGCAGTCTCGTAACCATAAGCCCTATAGGCAAAAGGGATAAGAGGTTGCGAAAATAACTGGTTGTTGTTAAGACCGGATGGGAGGAGCCAACCTTGTATGGTAGAGGTACGCCTCCTTGAAGGGGCAACCAGGGGGGTGATAAGGGCGGCACCCTCCATTAGGGAGCTGATAAGTGTCTTAAGACGCAAATGTCATGAGGCTTTATTTTTGCAAGAAAATTTAGGCTTGTCATATTTGTGCGACAATCCTGAAGAGGCAATAATACAAAAGACAAAGATAAGACGAGGTCAATGGGTCAGTACATGAAAGTGAAAGGACGTCCTGCGATTTCGTCGCAAGACGGCAATGTCATGGGGCTTTATTTTCGCAAGAATTTTTAGGCCTATCATATTATCGCAACAAAAATTTCAAAGAGAAAGTTAAGGCAAGATCAATGGGTTTTTACATGAAAATGCAAAGACGTCCTGCGATTTTGTCGCAATGACAAGAGGTGGCACAATAAGACAAACTAGGAAGGCAAAATAAGACCACATGATTCAACAAAAGATTTATAAGAATTAACTATTATTTATGCAGGTCATCCATCGCAAGAAAGATAATGAGAGGAAGTATGGGAATTATTAAACAATGGACATTATCTTTCTCGCTAGTAAACACAATAATAAAAGAGTAAATGCATCTGAATGGTAAATCACTTTTTCAATTTCTGGATTTAATTCTTTCTTCATTTGGTTTTATTCGACTTCTTCAAACAATTTCATCATTTGAGTTTGCGAAATCTTCGCCACTTTCATAATGATAATCACTCGGGAGAACCAGGAACTTCATCATCATCTACTTCCAAAGGTTCGTGGAATCACGAGGAAAGAGATTTGGATAATAAAATATCATTCCACAGAACTTCCTACTGAGATGAACTTGAATAAGTGCTTTTCTGGTGATTCTGTAGGATCGAATATCGCGACATCAATATTTGAGACTAATAAATCAAAAATAAATGACGCAATGAATGGACAGAAAATATGGCGAAGTTTAAAGTGTCGCGAGAATCAATACATGAAATGTACTACCCTATATAAAGGGTTAAGTAAGTCTGTGTTGAGTGGGGGGGGTTCTTTTTGAATTGTTAAGCAAGTCTTTAAGAGAGAGAAAGTTTTAGAGTGATTGTAATTCTTTAAGTCATTTCTATTTTATATTGTAAAGATTCAATTATTCAATCAATAGAAATCATAATCATTAATCTTAAAATGACTTAATTGTGTATTTTCTAGTGAGGGTGTAGTGTAGGATTTCTGCCTTACATAATGGCGCTAGAAACAGGGATTAATAAGAATCAACCTTGTGAATTGAAAGAATCGGGAGTAACAAGAAAAGAAATTTCGTATAATTTTCAACAACCTGCGAAGTGAGAAATGGCTAGAAGAAGGAATGCATCGGACAACTTGACAAGCTGTTAGAAGAAGCGGGAGAAAGGAGAAATGAAGTAGGTGAACCATCAGAATAAACGCAAGAGATAGAGAAGAAGGTCAAATTCAACCACCAATTCAACCGGCCTGAATAGAGTAATAGATTATGATAGGGTGAGTGTGCATACATGGAGATCAGATACATGGAAGAGAGAGAAGAAGTGCAACAATTGATAAATAATGGACAAGAGGAGAAATCGAGAAGAGATGGGAGAGACAATTCATGAAATGAAGAAATCGCGGCATTAGAAGCTTTGAGGCAAACAATACATGAAGAAAGGCAGTTAGAAGCGGAAGAACATGCAAATTTAACAAAGGCAAAACCATGAGTTAAGAATGGAAAAATATGAGGTTGCAGAATAGAAGGTCGGAATAATGCCGAGGTCAGATCGGGATCGGTTAGAGATGATATGAGGAGGAGAATATTACCTCTAGAAAGAGAGCCAAATCTCGGTGAAGGATCTTCTGCGAAAGAAGGAAGTGGTGTATTCCACGTCTGAGATTTTCTGAGAATAGCCAAAAATGACGGAAATCAAGAAAATAAAGAAAATCAAGAAGAAGGAAGAAGAATACTGCATTGAAGATGACATGAAAAACATTATATTGAACAAGCGCGTCTAGCTTGCGAAAGGGAAAGATTAAAGAGTAGAAATGGAAGAGCGGGAATTGGAGGAAGCAATTATTGAGAACAATCATGACAATCGAGAAAGAAGGGCGCGAGCAAAATCGCAACAATGGAAATATCAATGAAGAATATGAAAGAATGCTAGTAAACGAAGGCGAGAATTATCATGGAGGGCAGCGAAGTCACGAGTAGTATGGGAGAAATCAAAATGCCACCATTAAATACTAGTGTGGAAAAATAATATACTCTTGAAAAATGAGCCACCACCAAGTGATAGAAGTCATGAGTTGTTCTTATCACAGCTTTCATGGACACCTAACAAATCATCCTCGGAATGATTGACCAAGGAAAAATAATCATTTTCTAAAAGTGAAGAAAGGTTCAACCGTTACCACCAACATGACAAACTCGTCATTCGTAATAGAAGTTGGAGCTTTGTTTTGCAACTCCATTGTACATTCATACCCGGAAGATTTTCATGATAATGTTCTCGGTTTTTTCGGAGGATGCTGATAATAGAAGTGATGAACATCGCGAAGACATCGCGGCTAAAAAATGGCAAAATCTGATTATTTCTTTCCCGGCTGGGAGAAGATTCTGAAGGCGAGAGAGGCATGATAGCCCATTGGTGGTAAATTGGAAATTAATCCAAAACGTAGATGGCGAAGATGATGGCAAGTGCTTAATTGATACAAGGAGCTCGTGTGCATTCTTTTTACCATACTTACAAGATATGGGTGGGAAGGATGAAGAGTTGATACCTTCGACATATAAAATATACGGTTTCAATGGCATAACAACGAATAAGCCTAAAGGAGAAGTTCATATGAGAATACCCTTGCAAGGATTATCAATTTTTGGAGTCGATATGGAGTCCCCTTATAATGCATTGATTGGAAGGCCATGGTTGCACGAAATTTATGTAAGCGTCGACTTATCTCGATGTATAAAAAGTTTCCTCATCCTAAGCGGTGTTGGAGTTATAAAGGAAGTGGATGGAAGGACAAAAATGCTATGAGATTGATGTGGAGAGTTGTGAGGAAAGAGAGCTGCAAAAGAAAATGGAAGCAAAATATAAAAGATGAACAAAGAAAGAAAGGTTGATGGTGGATACCATAGATACAAGAAGGTGAAGATACATTGAAGCAATATCAAGAGTAAGAGGAAGAAACAATAATTAAAGAAGAAATACGGAATCTAACATCAGAATGTATGAAAATTTGATTGAAGAATTGAAAACCAAAAATGAAAAAACAATGCAAGATTGTGCATGACCTAAAGTGCGTCATATAAGGGGTATCTCTTGGCATGGCTCGGGGAAAAGGTTACATCATGAAAATGCAAAAAGCCTATCTACAGTGGATTTCCAACTATATATATAAGGTTATACACAGTTGGGCCTTCGAGGTCTCTTCCAAAGTCGATGTATGCTCAAAGCAATAATAAAAGAGTAAATGCATCTCAAAGATGACTGGCATTAGTGCACCATATGAGAGAACTAAAATTACAAAAAAAAGATAAAATTTGGTTCGAAGTTCAATAAGAAAGAATTAATCTTGTTTAAAGAACAATTAAGGTGGCGAGAAGAGCATCATCATCCATAGGTTCGAGGGAATGAATGGAGAAGGATGGCCCGTCGGAAAGATTATAAATGTATCGAAAATGATGAGTCGGGCAAAGAAAAAAAATGGCAAAGTGAAATGAAGAAAAAGGAAGGTGTTATACCTCAACATCGACTTTTCATTGTTCACTTTGCGCCATCGGGACGGAGATAATGGACGTCCTTCACTAATTTTATCACTCTCAAAAGAAAGTATTTCCTTCATCCATGATTGATCTTTCTCGATTCTTTTTAAATTTGGCAATCTGAAAATTTTACAAGTCTTAGTAAATATAAGAGGAAAGGAAATAAACCAAACAAATTATACCTATTATGCCTTCTCGGTCCTTTCTTCATTTTGGTTTATTCCAACTTCTTCTTCATATGGATTATTATCAACAATTTCATCATTTGGAGGAACCTCCTCTTCATTTGCAAAATCTTCGCCACTTTCATAATGATAATCACTATCGTAGAACTCATGACATTCTCTTCTTCGCAGAGAAGACATGAGAAGAGGCAAGATGAACTTCGATCAATATCATCTACTTCCAAAGGTTCGATGCTTGCGATATTCCCGGGAAAAGAGATTTGGATAATAAAATATCATTCACAAGAACTTCATATTGTAAAATTCAAGTATTCAATCAAGATGAACTTGGTGTATATTCTAATAAGTGCTTTTTCAGTGATTCCTACTTTGGATATCTTTGGAATAAGCGAGATAATCAAATCTTCTTTCTACCCGATCGCGAGAACGAGCAAGAATAGAGGCAAGTAATGCATTCTCTTTTCGAACCTTGGAATAGCTAGATTCCAAAGTAGAAAGGGAGGAGCGAAGATCTTTCTCAGATTCTGCAAAAACAAAGAACAAAGAAAATCATTCAGGCGAAGGGTTCGCAAGGAAGACATAATAAAAAGACTTAACAAAGAAAAAATGGCTGAGGCAGTCAAATTATGACTACCTTCCTTTTGCGAGATAAGATATTGAGTTAAAGCCAAGAAACTATTCTCCAAGTGGTCCATGGCATTGTCAAACTTATCTCCAACCAAACCTTTCAGTCGAGATCGCAAACTCTTTTCATTAGAAATGAGTAAGGTGTTTTCCTTCGCAAGAGAAGTGTAGGATTCTTCTAGCTTGGAGTACTGATCTTTGAGTTGACTTGCCTTTATGCTTAGAGTTATTCTACCTTGAATAAGTTTATCTCTCTCGGCAGAAGATGATTCTGTTACTTCTTTGAGTTTATTTCTCAATGAGCAGAGGGATCGTTCTTGATCATTACATACTTTTTGGCAAATGTTAAGCTCTTGCGAAGAGATCGCCACCTTATTTAAAAATATTCGCTTCTCCTGAGATAGGGTTTCATTCTCATCTGATAAAGTTTCCAACTCCATATTAGCTTTAGTTAAAAAGTAAGAGAGGCGAGATAATTCACTACTTAATAAGTTTAGCTTCTGGGCTAATTGAGCATTATCCTTGGTAAGATTATCTATTTGATCAACATAATACATATGAAGATTATCTAATTGGTTATATTGATCCATCCAAGCATCTCTATCCATTCGGGCTTCTTCGGCGACGGATTCAAATTGATATATCTCCATTTTTCGTTTCTGATTTAGAGCTTAAAGGGCGAACAAGGGATTTAAAAAAAAAATAAAAAAATTTACCTTTTAGTTCCTCATTCTTCTTGCGAAGATTATCACGATCCAGCGAAACATTCTGAAGTTTTTGATTCTCAAGATGAAGAGTGTCACATTTCAAGGTCATAGCTTGGAGGTTATTTTTCATAGCCTCAACTTCCTTTTCTAAGGATGTTTGCGAAACCATTCTGTCAGAGCCAAAATATTTACTTAAAATCTCGCAGACACCAGATCTGATAGGATCAATGGAAGCTTTCTTGACATCATCCAGAATATCTGATAAAACCTTGAAAGCAATATCCATCCCTTCCAAATTTTCTTTAGTAAAATGGAGAGATTCAAATGAAAAAGCGATGATGGCAGAAGGTGGGAGAGTTGAATCATTCTTCGCCATAGATGTGTCATCCGAAGATGAAATTTGATGAGGGTTAATGATTGGGGATGAGGCAGTGTCCAGAGAAGAGGCATTGTCAGCAGAAGAAGAAAATGGTTCATTCGCAACAGGATTATCACAAGAAATTTCATTAATAAGAAGGTCAATTACAGGGGAGAAGTATGCAGCGACATTTTCGCAAATAAAAAGAGGGGATTCAGCTTGCGAAGATATCGCAGGAGGTGTTGAAAGCTTAAACATAGGAAATGGAACAGAAGTTTCAACATTTTTAGGGTGGCGATATCTTTTGGGGGGCCTATCGACATTTTCATCACCCTGCGAATCACAAGTCAAATAAGAAACAGAGGCAACAATATTGTTATTAAAAGAATAAGTGTTTCTTAATACCTTGTTATTCGCAGGCTTTCTTTTGTTCACAACGATTTTCCGCTGCGAACCCTTGGGAACATTAGGGTTTTGGATTGTGAACTTGGTGCTAGAAGTTTTTTTGCTGAAACATAAAAAATATGGGAATTATTCAAAGATGAACAATATCAAATAAAACAATTTCAGTAGAAGAGATCAATCCTAAGAAGATCAGTTTCAGCAAAATCATCAAACCTTGATGGCTCCATAGGAACAATAGCAGAAAGATGGAGAGGATTTATGGAAAGATGAACAGTAGTAAAAAGTTGCAGACGATAAAAAGAAAATTCACAGAGATGAAGAATACGAAGTAAAAGACAGAAAATATTCTTATGATGGATCTCTTCTTAAATAGACAAAAGATGATGACCGATTAGTATTTAATGTGCCGGTGAATAGGGTAATATTTAACACGTGTAAACGGTTATGCTTAATTCATGGAATCCTGTCGGCAGAAAATTTAGGGAAAGAAATGAACATCTGCGGCATTTTGAAAGTATTAGTTCTCATGACATTCTCTCATTCGCAGAGAAGACATGAGAAGAGGCAAGATGTAGGATCAGAATATCGCAACATCAATATCCTTGCGAAATCCTTGAACGACACACTGCGAAGATATCGCAGATTGGTAATAAAAATTACGCAATGGATGACGACAGCCTGAACACGAGAAAGATGTGAAGACCTAGCGAGATTTAGGAGTGTTGCGAGATTTTATATTTGAATACTTGCGAGAGTGTCGCAAGTAAGATCCGAAAATAAAGGACAGCTTAGCTGTCATCCATTATGTAATGTCCTATATAAAGATCCGAATAGGCTTAAGAAGGGAGAGATTTTTTTAGAAGAGAGAGAAAGTTTTGAGGAGAGAGAAAGTTTAGAGTAGCAATTATATTCTTGATTTCATTTCTTTCTTGTAAAATTTCCAACTCAATTAATAAAGAGATTGATTGTTGATCTTTAAAATGTGTTAAATATTATGAATTCTTGTGAGGGATGTATTGTAGGATTTCCTGCAACTACAAAAATATAATGCGAAAAAGAAATAACACAGACACCAGAAGTTTTGTTAACGAGGAAACCGCAAATGCAGAAAAACCCCGGGACCTAGTCCAGATTTGAACACCACACTATATTAAGCCACTACAAACACTAGCCTACTACCAATGAACTTCAGACTGGACTGTAGTTGAACCCTAATCAATCTCACACTGATTCAAGGTACAGTTGCGCTCCTTACGTCTCTCGATCCCAGAGAGATACTACACACTTGATTCCCTTAGATGATCTCACCCACAACCAAGAGTTACTACGACCCAAAGTCGAAGAATTGATAAACAAATTTGTCTCACACAAAAAAGTCTATAAGAATAGATAAATCTGTCTCCACAAAATACCTACAAGTTTTGTTACGTATTTTGATAAATCAAGGTGAACAGGAACCAATTGATATACCAAACTTATATTCCCGATGAACAACCTAGAAATATCAATCACCTCACAATAATCTTAATCGTATGGTAGTGAAACAAGATATTGTGGAATCACAAATGATGAGATGGAGATGTTTGTGATTACTTTTTATCTTGCCTATCGGAGATTAAATCTTGAGATAATCTTAAATAAGATCGTACACAAACACGATAGAAACAGCAAGATCAGATCACGCAACTACATAGAAAATAGTTGGGTCCGGCTTCACAATCCCAATGAAGTCTTTAATTAAGTCGTTAACCTACAGGGTTTCGTGAAAAACCTAAGGTTAAAGGAGAATCGACTCTATATTATACAACTAGTATCACACAGGAGGTGTGGGGATTAGTTTTCCTAGTTGCTAGAGTTCTCCTTTATATAGTTTTCAAATTAGGGGCTTGCAACCTAAGTTACCTTGGTAACAAAGCATTCAATATTCACCGTTAGATGAAAACCTGATTAGATTCAAGCTAACATCTTTAAACTGTTAGATCGAACTTAGCTTGTCACACACAAATGAAATGTACCTTCATTTAGGTTTATGTAGCCATACCTAAACGTGTACACCATGTTGGCTCAACAATAGTTAACCAAGTTTAGCCATATGAACACTCTCATATCAACCTTATTCATCTTAACCATAACTAGTTCAAATGATTCAAATGAACTAGTTTGAGAGTTGTTCAATTGCTTAGATCTCATAGAAGTATACAAGATACAATCAAAGCAAAATCGATTTTGATTCACTCGAATCAATTCATGAACATTATAGCCACGGTTTGCAAAGAATGCATTTTCCTTAATATATAAATGTATTAGTTCATGTACTAAACCGATTTTAGAACTTTAACCTTCAAGTACGCGAACAAGTACACATACTTTAAATACCCGGACTGAAATTGGGTTTTGCCAGTACGCGAACATGTACGCATACCACCAATCCCAACAGAAAAACTCTGACATGAACCTTACGCCAGTACGCATACTTAGGTTCCCGGATTTCTCAAACCAACAGGTACGCATACGTGTATGCATACTATGGTTCCCGGACATGGATTACATATGTGCAAGAGTACACAACATGTCATAATCCAACAATGGTTAAGTGTTCTAAACTCTTATTTCAATCATTGTAACTTTCTTAGAGAATAACAATAGCCGTTTTCACACACTAATAGCATCAAAGCAATTTTCAAGTTATTGAAATAACCATAACGAAACATTCCAAGTCTACACCAAATGATTGTATCACACAAACCATATAAGATGTTACTCGACGATTTTCACATGATCAAGATGAACTTGGTCGAAGCGAAAGCTTGCCAACACATATTTCGAGAAATATGTAAGCGAGTTAAACTCAGCTCGAAATCTCAAATGTGTATAACAGAAAACTATATCTTAACACGACTTATGTCTCAATATAGGAGATAAAGTATAAATAGACTTTCCATGTGATAGATGAGTTTCAGTATCCACATACCTTTTTGTTGATGAAGTTCCACAAGCTCGCCTTAGTAGTTCTTCGTCTTCAATGATGAACGACGTGAAGTCTAATGCTCAACTACACAATCTATCCTAGTCCGAGACATCTATAAGTAGACTAGAAATCAAGATTTATAGTTTTGATCACTAACGTTGACAAACAAGCTTGAGATAGCAACGCTTACGAGTTCGACCGAGCAGTGCTCTAACACAACGGATAAACAATATTTTAGAATTTAACATACCATCTTCCGAGACATGAGATTGATTTCAATATTTGTCTTGAGTAATTAATAGAAATTAGTAGAGTTTTATATGATTGAATTGGTGGAAATTGAAAACCTTAATAACCCTTTCTCATTTTGGTTATGTCTTTGTTGTTTATTATTTCATTTTGTCCGAATTTCTGAAAACTCTCAAAAACAATATATTGTTGATTGCTTATTTTTTGTATTAGTTGGTAGAGTATTTCACACTCCCTGTGGGAACGAACCGAATTTGCTATCTGTATTACAATTGACATGTGCGCTTGCAGATATAACTAGATTTCATTTAATCATTAATTTTGGTTATCCAAAATCTACATCAAGTTTTTGGTGTCGCTGCCGGGGAGTGGTTGAAAAATACTCTCTAGCTGATATCTTTTATTTTTTTTGTACATAGTTTTTTTTTTTTTTTTTACATAAATTTTTTTTTTATTTCTTTTTACGCAGTTTGTTTGATATTTTTTAGGTACCTTAGTCTGAAGTGCAGGGACTAAAACCACTTGTCTGACCTATCAAGGTCTGATTGTTTTCATCTTGATGATATTAATAATGAAACTATTGTCGACGATAGTGGGTCTATGAGTCATGATATATTTGCTCCATTGATCCCTTGTTCAGCGAGTAAATTTCAACCAATATCAGCCACAAAAGTTATTTCTGCTGATTTAGAGCCTGATTTAGGGCTTGCACCTCAAAAAAAAGCTATTGAACAATTTATACATCTTTGTGTGCATGATATATTTATCCCGAAAGTGCGTGGCTTGATTACTAAAAATTGTTTTGCATAGGGAATGTCATCACATATATTTTTGGATGATTATAGTGTTTGCAAGTGCATATTCTCAGCTGACCGGATTAGTTGGGTTGATCCCCAACTTTTCAGACTCTATATATATGATTTCCAGCTTACTTTTGGGTACCAACCTCAATTTTATTATGATAAGCTGCGGAGCGGATCTATTCTCTGTTTTGCTCGAGGACTAGCAAAATATAAGTGTGGGGGTGTTTGATAAGCACGTAAGTGATACAATTTATACCCATATTTATATTAGCTAGGACTCGATATTTTGGCTAATAATACGATTTTACTTTTGTAGAAAGTACAAGTGAATCCGATCATCAGAGAAATAAACGGCTAAGTCAGAAACTTAATGGCGTTTGCGACGAAAGTAATAAAATGTAGCTTCCTCGGCACCACTTGGTTACATTTATTCAGGGCCAACAAAAGCACTTGCTTGTGTAAACAAGCCAGGCCCACTAGTGGCTAAATTATAAAGAGGAAGTGTCTCATTCTTCACCACAATTCCATGTGGTTTATAAGCATCCAAAGCATGTTTTTCATATATCAAAAGTTCAAAACAAATATAAGAGATTTTCATTTATTTATTCAAGCTAGAGCTGTTTTATAAAGAGAATAGGGTATTGATTGTTCTTGTATGGAATGAAGTAGCAGTTGTTTCTGATCAAAGTGGCAGCTGTTTCTACTGTCATAGCCGTCAACAAGGGATAAGAAGAGATGGTGGTGTTGGGCATGTGATTGAACACAACAGATATAAGGAAAGATATTTGTTGGTCGTCCAGTGGAGGAGTTGTCTCAACATGGAAGTCGTACGCTTATGAGAAAGAAGATAGTTTATGCCGAAAAACCATCCAGATAGTTGATGTTACTGCCGTCAGTTAGAATTGAACAATGGGAGGATTTTGAGCTCAGGTGAAAATAGTTGGATGGATTGGTTTTACGTGGGGTCAGAACATCAACAACTCTCGGTGTTCAATCAAGAATATAATGACAACAATAAGGTTCCGAAGGAGATGAACTTGGATGAATCGATGGTGGTGATAGTAAGCTAATATTGCAGTTGCCATGAAGATACATATGATGACAAGAAAGTGTCACTGAAGTCACGGAGAGTTGGGTTTATTTTTAATGGAGGTGTATCAACCGAGTTGAGTTTGATTTGGTGGTATTTGAGTTTTTGCATTCGGCAGTGTCGCTTGAGCTGGTTTGAATTTGTAGCAGTGAATGGAGATGTGTGTTGACGTTTCAGGAGGATGCTTGGAAGCTCAGAAAATGGAAATGGTGGCATGGGTTATGTGAACTGAGCAAGGTGGTGTCCAGTGAATCAAAGGTGAAGATTGACGTTAAATGGAATCGTCAGTACTTGAAGATGTTGTAGCAGGATTAAAAAGGCATCTAGAGATGGGGGTTGTTGATTAGTGTTGTTGGTAATGGTTTCTCAGGTGGTCGGTGAATTAATGGGTTTCTGTGTCGATGTTTAAGTTCAATGGAATTGAGTTTTTTGGAAAGGAAGAAGATAGCAGTGCGTACTCCGTCGAATAAATTTCTACAGCAACAGCGATCATGGATTCCATGGGTTTTGAGTTAAATTATCTTTTGCCTGATTTAGATTGGAGTTTCTTGACATGGTCAATTATGTGATCTGTGTTTGAGATGGAAAAGACCAATTGACAAGTTTGTTGGTTGGACATGAGTCAGGCCAAGGAGTCGCAAGAACAACTAATAAGTGGCAGGAGCTTGCAAGAGTTCTGTAATACCAAACTATTGAGGTCTGTATTATGAGAAGTTGTTGTCCCGATGTTGTACGATTTTGATTGAATGTGGGATATTGGCTCGACTAAGATGGATAGTGTTGATGTTTGATGAATCAAGGAAGTGAGGATGCTCAAGCGTTTGGAGAATATAAGTCGGCGTTCAAATCAGAATATGGAAAATAAGTGGATTTGGTAGTTGGTTGGGGAACAATGAAGACGTATTCTACCGTAGAAGGAAAGTGCTCAAGTGATAGACAGAATCTAGATGTAGGCGGTGGACTGAGCCCAGGAAATTCTGCTAGGTTTTAGTCAGACTACTCTCAACAACTACATATAGCAACAAAGACCGAAAGAAAGGGGAGAACGGCTACATAGCCGTGAACGGTGAAAAGAAGACTAGGGTTTGAAGTTTCGTTTTTGGATTCCATTTTTATTAGCTATTGATTTTATATTTGTTTATGGTTTTGAGAAAGCCATGTCTAGCTAATTCATGTTAGGGTTTAGATAGAAGCCAGTTTAATTATGATTTATTATGTGATTTTCTTGATTATTTATGTTTAATTTTATAAACTCTACGGTGATATTTCTAATAATGATTTATTGACTAGTAATTTCTCTTCACATAGCTTGGTATTTAATCGATTATGTGATTTTCTTGATTATTTATGTTTTTCAATTGATATTTCGTGCTTTGGTTAAATCCCTTGACGTGATATGCTTTATGATTGACATGTAATGCTTTAGAATCACTACCTATGAAGCGAAGGAAGTTACAACGGATAAACAATATTTTAGAATTTAACATATCATTCCGAGACATGAGATTAATTTCAATATTTGTCTTGAGTAATAAGTAGAAATTAGTAGAGTTTTATATGAAATCGAAAACCCTAATAATCCTTTCTCATTTTGGTTACGTCTTTGTTATTTATTATTTTATTTTGTCCGAATTTCTGAAAACTCTCAAAAACAATATATTGTTGATTACTTAGTTTTTGGTATTAGTTAGTAGAGTATTTCACACTCCCTGTGGGAATGAACCACATTTGCTATCTATATTACAATTGACATGTGCGCTTGCGGATATAACTAGGTTTCATTTAATCATTAATTTTGGTTATTTAAAATCTACATCATTCAACAATCCTTGTGAAGATATCTTTGGCATCATTTATATTTCATGAAAGGCAAAAACCACAAGACTCAAGTTGTGCGAGTTATAGTAGAACGTTGGTGGAACACTGCAAATACGTTCTTTTTCAGGGATTTCGAGTGTGGTAAGTCCTATTTTTCCATTCAATAGTTTAATTTTTAGTTTAGAAACAAACTATAATTTTTAGAGATTCAAATTTTTATTCTGATTCAAATTTTAGTTTCACATACAAACTTTAATTTTATGACCATGTTGTTGTTAGGGTTCACGCCGTTAGATTTGTATATGTTGACTGGAATAAAATGTGAGGGTGAAATAGTATAATTTAACCAATTAAAGTGGATATCAGAAGGAAAATGAAAACAACTACTTCCCTTGTACTCAAATGATACTGAAGGAAATCCATAATATAAACAATTACACTCATATGGATTAAGAGTGTCTGGGTTGAAGGCTTTTTTGAATTGTTATGCTGCCAAGGGGATACACAGAGTTGAAGATTATCCCGATCTTGAACGTATATTTGTGTTATGGGTGTTAGGCCAAGTTTTTTTCTCTCCAATGCCAGCTCAGTGGCATTAATTGGTTTTCTCGACTCTTTAGAAGATTTAACTAAAACGCCAAATTATGATTGGGGTTCTGCAATTTTAGCGGAGCTATACTTAAGTCTCGGTGAATGCTCGTGTAAGGATAAACTTTAATGGATTTTGGGTCATATTGGAGGTAAGAACCCCAATCCCTTTCTATTATTTGATTCATTATCGAGTTAATTCTTAAACTGGTGGTGAATGCACAAACACAACAATGTTCGTCGATGTTATTTTTAGTATTGGTGGTATACTTAGTTTAAGGTCTGCGAACCTGAGCTTCACGAAACACGATTAATTTTTCCATTCGTGCACAAGTACAAAACTGATAATTGGGTTGGTCAAATTGATGATAGTCAAAATGTCGTTGTTATTCAAAGGATGCAACAACTGTGCAGAACTAGTATCAACATTAGGTTAATGTCGTATACTTCTTATTAGGTCAATATTAGTAGTTAGACTCTTAGATCAAGGTCTACTTGCTAACGTTGTTTTGACGAGTACCATGAACCAATAACACAAAGCATGCTACAATTAAGCCTTAAGCGACTTTTGTTCTACGGTCCTATTACGGGTCATGGTATTTGGTACTACGGAGAAAGACATATGTTTCAGCTACAAGATAAAAAGGTAAAAGCAATCAAACCGTTTCCAACTTCAATAATTTCACAGGATGATTGGATCACGTTGATAAATAATGGACAACCTTGCGAAAAAGCTGAAGATTTGATCCAAACCTCAGATGATAACTTTGATTACTACAGTTGGTTTTAAAAGGTATGCAAGCTAAATATTGTTGTTCATCCACAAAACCTAGGTAGTGTTAACTTTCCAGTAATATGCAATTTTTCATTTACAAATCTTTCATCCCAACCTCCACCACTGACTGGCGAAGCATATACGTATCCTAACAATCAAATAGGGTCGTCAAATATGCCTCAAATATCTTGGAAAGTTCATAATTTATCACCCGGTGGAGATATTGTTACAGTCCCACTTGGTAATCAAGGTATGCAGCGGAAGTATCCATACTACGGTGTGGTGGCATCACCAGAAGAGTATCGGAATCAGTTGAACACTTTAACGCTTCTTTTCGATGAATTCCAGAGTTTTTACTTGAGACAGATGCAGATACAAAGAGAGAATTTTAGTTATGAAATGCCCGAGAATCCGTTAGGGTCAAATTCTCAAATGGGGTTTAGGGTCAAGTTCTCAAATGGGTTTAGGTCGTGATGGCATTTCCCCTGGTGATAGCAGTGTAAGAAGTCGTGGAAGTCCTGGAGGTCGTATAAGTCGTCATTCTACTCCAACTATGGTGGAAGAGACTTAGCTACCAACAGCAGCAGGAGCAACAAGCAGACGTGGAGAAGACGGATATTCGGTTCCAATCTCAAATTGGTTTCATGCCCCAAGGTCCTGTACTTACTCCTGGTGGTGGCGTAAATATGGATGCATTTAGGTAATCCGCAATTTATATCCCAACAAGTACTTCATCATTTCACCCATTGCAAGCACTTGCTCATCCAATTCAACCATCTCCGGTACCACATCAAGGTTATGAATCGCCTAATGCTACTCAACCACCATCTCAGACTCAAACTGGTGGGTTTTCGGAAGATCAAACAGGCATATGGGAACATATATTTGGAAATCGTTAGTTTGATAGATGTTAAATCCTTAGTTTAATAGATGTTAATCGTTAGTTTGAATCGTGGTTTAATGTAATTGCACTTTTGTTTGATAAATAAAAATCTTCTTTTAAAATTTTATACTTAAGTTAAAACTAAGAACTTAAAACATATAAATTCGATTAAATTTGGGCAACACTTTTAAGATTTCATAACAAGTTCCATATCGGAAACTCCTTTCTGTTGTCACGGAACCACTCTGCACGACATCTTTGTTCAATGTCCAGCTGGGCATGGGTTTCAACACTTCTCATGTTTCGAGCCGTTTCCCTTATCATAACAACATACTTGTTAATATTCTTAAAAATTATGGAGAACCGAGCACTCAACAACATCAAATCACGATTGTTGAGGTTCGTTGTTTCTTCTTCAAATTTCTGTAAAATGCGTCCCCAAAACGGAATGACATGTAATGCGCCATCAACGATTGGATGATTAGTGAAGAAAACATAATTCCTGCAGATACATTCATATTCTAACGTACTAAAACTGCGTTGTGCAACTCTTGCACTTCTTGCTCTTCTTATTTCATTTTGCACATTGGCTCGGTGTTCAACTCTTTGATTTTTGGCAGTATGATGCTTTACTATGAACTGAGCCATGTTCATATTTTGAGAAATTGGAAAAGCTAAGAAAATCGGAAGAAGATGTGAGTTGAAATGAATTTAGAATTGGGTATTTATAGACGGATGAATTTATGTCCGTTGGATTAGATCTAGTGGACGGTCTAGTTTCTACCGAGCGAATCTCAGCCGCTACCGATTTGAACTAGATTGTTCGGTGTTGTCTTGACTGAGACTGCTCGGTAAATTTTACCACTTAGCCAGGCCACTTTGCCACTTTGCCATGCCCATAGTGAGTGCAAAATTGGGGCTTTGCCATGCCCATAGGAACCGGCCTATTTTCTTTTTTCTTTTTTTAACTAACAAATGTTAACTGCCCATAGGAACCGACCTATTTTTTATTTATTTAATTTTTTTTATGCTAGGCATAGACCCGTCCTGCTCCTGGCAGCGTAGCCACCGGCTTACTCCTTCCTGAGCAAATTCGGCCCTCTTAAACCCATGTTAAAGTTAGTATAACTAGATTTTGTGCCCGTGCTACGCTCGGACAATTTCGTTCTTTGAACCATATTTTTGATTTGATAACGCTCGCCCCGTCCCGATTTGAATTCGTAAAGCTCGGCTTCATCTCGCCACGTACCGATTTGAACTAATATTGTTTTATGCCTGTGCTACGCATTGAAAATCTTTCTTTGAACCATATTTTGATTTGATAAAGCTCGGCTTCGCCTTGCCCGGACCCAATTTGGGTAAAGCTCGGCTCCGGCTTCCCCCATCCAGATTTTGATTTGGTGTGCATGTTGCTTAGGATTTTTGATTTGGCGAACCATAAATATGAAGATAAAATTTAAATTTAGATTTAAATATGAAAAAATTCAGGTGTAAGCGATTAGGTTCCATCATAATTGTATTTATGCGGTTGAATGGTGATTAGAAATGTACAACCATTGATATGGTTATGATTTCTTTATCAATAATAGAAATTGGAATAAACAATATTACAGAAAATTCTTGATAACCTTGATAAATTATGATCAAAAGAACAAAAGAAAGTGTAAGAATCAACAGAACCTTGATAACCTTGATAATTATGATCAGTAGCCTATTATTACGAAAAGATTTTTGCATTAATTATTGAGTATACAACCCTTAAAATTAGAATAATGATTCCAAACCGAAAAAACATGAGGTTACGCTTATAATTAGTCAAAAGCATTTTCAAAATAATACTTTTAGCTTATAATTAGCCTCTTGAGAAGTATTTACATAATACGTAAGTAACAAAGTTACTCTTTAGCCGCATTTTGATTTGGTGTGGCTCACCGCCTCGCCCAAGGACCCATCGTTTATTATCTTTTTCACCAAAATGGATACTATTTGTTTCCCATACACAACATTAAAATAATGTTTTCCTTACACAACATTAAAATAAGTTGGCATTAATTCAAAGAGACTCAGACAAATACGAAACACCAAGTGAGTGAGCTAATCATACAAACAAATTTTTTAGTCCAAATTGATTCTATGAAAACCAAAATTTACATTCGCATAAGAACGTACCATCACTAGATCTGAATTCATCTGGAGGCAATATGAGCAACCAAGAAGCAATGTAATACTGGAAACTCTAATACATCAGTAATCACATCTGGCACCGATTTTCCAGAATCACATCGTATTTTGATTCTCACCCATCAATCCTGGCTCTGAACACGATGTCCTCATTAAGAATCTATGCGCAAATAATCATCTTCTACCGATATAATTTGAGCCATACAATTGACCTACAAAACACAGAAACACACACACGATAAGAACATTAAATACTTTTAACCACTTTAAAAAAAATTTAACTCCTCAGGCTTGTACCACTAAGATCAATGCGCATTCAGAGACATGGGATAAATTTATGGAATTTAGAGGTGCAAAACCATATCAGAGAACTTTAATCTGAAAGCCAAAATATATATCACTTATCACACAAATGAATATCACAAAATCGAAGACTCAATGTTGTAAAATATAGGAAAGTTATATTGAAAGTCCAAAGATTAACACTACATCAAGGGAATGTCAGTAGTCAAATTTCCCCTAATATTGTGCACACCAGCGGCTAGCATCTGAGGGATTATGTATACAAAGTAGTGTATCTTCTCAATGAAATTCCTTGGTCCTAAAATTAAACTAACAATCTCTTGCCTATAATTAAATTAACAATTGTTCCTTTCCTGTGCAAGTGAATGTCTTGTCCTACATAAATTTAACAGTAATTGTTAAAGTCAAATGTAGCATTTTATAATGTACACTTACCATGTTGTCAGCATTCATAAGCAATATCACTTGCACCACAGTTTGGAATAGGACATCACTGTACTTAGCCTTACGAATGGTGGTTTGGGTTAATAGTTTCTTTACTAATGTTTTCTGAAAAGAGAGGACACGCGTTGCTATAACTAAGTGTAAGTTTCTCTTACTCAATTATGTTATCCCAATTCAAAGTCGTAGAGTGACTGTGATGTCTCAGGTGTTAAAAATCTCTACAAATAATTCTCAATACCAAATTGCAATTAGCTGACATTCTGTGATGTCTCAGGTGTTAAAAATCTATATAAATACTTCTCAATACCAAATTGCAATTAGTGACAATAGAATTTGTGTTCTTACGACCCATTCTTCCTCTTTCTGACATCCAAATCCTTCAAACAATTTCAACTATACAACCTTCACTCAAATAGTTCAAGGTCCTCCAACTTCAGGTGAACAAATCTTTTGAGCTCGCCCACCTTTATTCTTGTAAGCTTAATTTCAGCTAATTAAATCAGAAGCACAACATCTAACAAAAACAAAGTGGTAACAACTACCTAAGCGACTAAAAAGCATGACTAAATGTTAATCAAAATGAATAACAGAGCTTAGCAGCGTCAAACTAAAAGTCTCTTGGAGGTTTGAGTTGTTTCTCCTCACCAGCAGCATAACAAACTCTGCAATCACACAATATACTTGTAAGAGAAAGACAAAACAAATTACTTCAGATGATATCCAATAGACGGATTTGAACATCTTTATTTCTATCGCAAGAGACTTGATAAAGTACCCATTTGTTTCTCTTCCTTTTCTTATCGATATAGGCAATAAGTTCCTCCTGTCGATCTTGTCATCATCTAGAGCCTAAACAAACATGAACAATCAAACCACATCCTACTGATTGTCTTTGATTAAACCTTGTCTCGATTTCTAAAGACCGCCCACATAATAAACACATAGATCATTAATCAATAAACACAAAGTTCAGTGTAACTTGATTATGACCACATACACACAATGGTAGAAAAACCTGATTCATAATTAATAGGTCAGTGTTTCCGTATCAGAAAAACAAAGAGTCTGAAATTAGATACAGTACGTGGGAAAAATTACCCTACATGAAAAATTAAACTTAGGTCGATTTGGTTGATTAGAAACTCAGTTGAATAGAATCAATTGTATGATTCTGTTAAAAATTATACTTCGGCCAATTATAATTACTAACCACGGAGGTATTGAATAATTGCAGGGGAGCTTCTTCTTCTCCTTCATTGAATAGATTAAATTTCTTCTCGCCATGCTTCAACTTCTTGTGGCAGAAAATCAACATAAACCCTAACCTAATACAGAAAAAAAATCAAGAGAAGCGAGGAAAAAATCACCGAAAATAAAAAATTATATTAGACATTAAGAAAAATTGGAACAATACTGCTTCTACCATCAGATGAAGTAATTCCATGGCCGAAATTGTCAGAAATTCAAGAACTGATTTGGCAAAATAAACCCTTGATAATGGTTTGCAGAAGGAAACAGAGAAGAATTTGATGCAGAATTTAGAATTGATACGCAGAGAAGCAAAGAGAAAAGTGCGATACCTTAAAAGAGATGCTCTTCAATGAAGCAGTGCGATCGATTGTTGTTGATGGTGGTGATTGATTGTTCTTAAGTTAATTTCTTCTCGCCATGCTTCAACTTCTTGTAGCAGAAAATCAACATAACCCTAACCCTAACCCTAATCAACATAAACCCTAACCTAATTCAGAGAGGCGAGGAAAAAATCACCGAAAAGAAAAAATTATATTAGACATTACACTAAGATCCAAACCAAACGGATAAAAAATCACTGTGTAGTTTAATCACGCAATATAGAAGGGATTAGGGTAATACCTTGGGAAGACTTACATAGAAGAAGTGGGGTTTTTTAGTATTAGATACTTCAATTCGATTCTTCTTGTGTAACTCGTTGATGTTGAGGTTAGTTACTCCATCAATAACGTCCTCCATTGTGATTAAAGAGAGAAACATTAAACCTAATTCCAGACAGAGCAAACTAAAACGAAGGAGTGAAAAAGAATTTTTTAAGGTTGTGATCAACATAACCCTAACCCTAACCCTAATCAACATAAACCCTAACCTAATTCAGAGAGGCGAGGAAAAAATCACCGAAAAGAAAAAATTATATTAGACATTACACTAAGATCCAAACCAAACGGATAAAAAATCACTGTGTAGTTTAATCACGCAATATAGAAGGGATTAGGGTAATACCTTGGGAAGATTTACATAGAAGAAGTGGGGTTTTTTAGTATTAGATACTTCAATTCGATTCTTCTTGTGTGACTCGTTGATGTTGAGGTTAGTTACTCCATCAATAACGTCCTCCATTGTGATTAAAGAGAGAAACATTAAACCTAATTCCACGACGAGCAAACTAAAACGAAGGAGTGAAAAAGAATTTTTTAAGGTTATTTGTTCTCTTGATTTTTTTTTGTTTTTTATTTCTGGGATAAATAAAAATATTTCTTTATTTTGTGAGGAAAAGCCTCTTTTTTCTCTCCTTTGAGGAAAAGTGGAAAGGAACAATTATGTGTGAGGGTGAGGGTCACCGTTCAACGTGGAGCCTAAGGACCTTAGGCTTTTAAAGGAGTTAGATTACGTTTGAGCGGAGACTGGAACTGGCGAACTGCTGACCTCCTATTTGAGAGTCAGACTGCTGGCCAACTGAGCTTACCCCACTTGGTTGAACCGGCCTAATGTTAACTGCTACAGCTATTTAACATTTGGGGCAAGTTTTCATTTCTTTTTCATCCTAAACCCCTAAACCTTTGAAACTCCACGCCAAGTAACACAGACCACCATGAATCATCTCACTAAACCATTTATAAAAACCCTATCATCTCAATCAACGATTAACCTTATACTAAATCGAGTTTTTGTTCTTCAAAAATCACAACTTTACTCAACATCACCAAAAGAACCAGAATCAGTTCCGAAATCTCGTGATTGGCCAAGACCTAATACGATACCTTGGCAATCAAAGGTCGCAAATTTGGTAAACTTAGTTGGTTCTGTTTCTAGACCTATTAAGTTTCAAGAATCTGATGATGGAAAGTTCTGGGCTGGTACTATTATTTCTCAGGGAGAAACCGATGATTCTACTGCGATTGAGTATGTATACACGTCACTGAGTTAATTTTATCGCGTTTTGCATGTCAAATTGAAAATATCTTCACTTTTATAAATCTTATACCAATTCCTAGGGTTCTGTAGTTCATAAGGTTAGGAATTATGTGATTTATTGCTGTACAAGCCTAATTTTCAAGGATTATGTTAGGAGTGAAAATGAATCTTTGTAGAGAGATAAGGCAGTGTGCATTTAGGTGCAGCAACCTGATCAATGATGCGTGTATTGCTCATTCTCTGCCAGGGACGTACATGTGTCCAGCTGCTACCTGTCTATGCAGTAACACAATCTGAAGAATTTTTAATGCCTTATTGATTTTTTTTTTTTTTTTTTTGATGGTTTGGAAGAGTGGTCTTGGGCTACATTCTTAACTCCTTATAAAGAGTTATTTCTGGCAATTACGGGGTTCGAACCCCTACCTCCGCAGTGGGAGGGAGCATACCAACCATCAGACCACTTGATGGTTGGCTCCGTATTGATTATCACTTGGCTGTTGTTAAATGAACTTATTTTGGAAATATCTTGAATTTGATGAATCTTAATATCTTATAGCAAGTCATAGGGTTCAGAATTGTGTGATTTAGTGGCGCACGAGCCTGGTTCAAAAAGGGTCATGCTGGATACAAATGAAAATCAATCAATCAAGTGTCATGCTTCGGCAGAGGGGTACAGATGTACAGCCGTTACATTTTTTATTAACAAAATGGCACAAGATCATAAGTTAAATGCATTGGCTATATTCGTCACTGGAAACTATTGTGATCTGTTTTGTACTGTTTATGGCAATATCGATTGAATTACAGATGGTATAACCCGTACATTGCGGAACAAGCGAACAACTCTTATGTTTGCCTTACTAGTCCTCCTGTCAAATCTATTTGGTGAAATGTGTCTACTCCTTGCTTTGCTGTTGCCTCTGTGTGCGTCCGTAACGGAAGTTCAATAAATCTTTTCCATTGCTAAAATGCATATTTGCCCTGTTGCTTGGTTTGGCTACGGGTTTAAACTTAAAGACAATTTCTTAGCGTTTTTATACATGTGGATTGAGCATCATTCTCTTTCTGATATCCAGGATCCCCATCATCTTCGAAGGTCATCTAGCACAAACTGCTGCTTGCCATTTGAAAGAAAGAGATCTTATTCACATAGCTGGGCATTTCAGTGAAGATCCACCTCAAATCTCTTTACAGTGTGGTCATTGCATCGGTCAGGTATGGTTCACTTAACCCATGCACATAAATAATTTCTTCACGTGTAGTTATCACAGGTGATAGTGAGGTGTGTTCTAATTAGGAATTTGAGTCTAGTCAATAATTGCTCATTTATCACATTGGTTTCTTCGTCATCTAAAGACAAGATGGTTGGTTTGGAATTTTGCTGCAAAGCAATTAAAGAAGTGCCAGTTTAGGATTTGGAAGTCAACTGTAGTTTATTAGCTAAATATTCTCTTTTTACTATCTGGAGCATGATTTTCTTGCAGTATTTAACAATGGTCCTTTGTAGGTTCTGGAACAAGTGTATACTGGAGAATATTGCTTGGGTTTGGAAACAATTATGTATTGGGAAATGTTTCTGGGGTGCATTAGGCATTGGCCCATTTGGATCAGTACAACTTGACCTATCTCATCCAAACTCTCATTTTGTTTTAATTTGCCTCCATGTTTGGCTTATCAGGCCTCAGTTCATTCTTTCTTCCACCAGTGTACTTGATTCTCTATTGCAGTTAATTTAGGTTGGCATGTTCACTTGAAGATCATTTTATATAGTGATAATTCAAAATACATTTGTCAGACGAATCTTTATTTCTTAGCCTGTGTAAGTTAATGCTTTAAAGATGTGAATGAAATGAACTTAACATTCAGTGACGACAATGTAGGTTATGGTGCATCAGATAAGCTTTATTGAAGAAACCCCTCAAGCCAAGGAAAGATATTACTCACGTCTTAAGCAAGTACTCGATAACTTTTGGAGAGACCTTTGTGGCAATCCAAGCCAGTGGACTGATTACAGGAAGGATAAGCTCAATGGATTGGTGATCTATTCATCTCCTCAAAATAAATGATTGATTAACATTGCATCTTTTGTGCTAGATAATAACAATTATTAATGTTGGTTCAGGTAAAACCAAAACACCCAGATTTCAAGCGCAAGGATAGTGGCCAACCATTATGGCTCAACACGGCACCAAAATGGGCCATTTCTGAACTTCCAACAACTTCTGAACTTCCAATTGCATCTGAAGAAGGTCAGCTTGATCGAAATAGCCTCTTCAATGAATCTTACAGATGCGCTTATTGACAATCTATATTGACAGTTCCGTGGCACAAAAATTATGTCTATCTCAAAGACAACCGCTAACAAAAACACTGGGCTTCGATGTCGTTGTATATTTGCTTGATTAATATTGGTGTGTCCTTTAGGTGAAATTCCTTTTTTCTTTTCGGTGGACAAGTGATGCTTCCATCTACATTTTCTAATGATGTTCTTTAAAGCAGAGGGCTCTTCTTTGAGCAATGATCAAAAACGGCCAGAAGGTTCCTCTTGGAGAAAGGAATCAGAGGAAGCGTCCTGGAAGAACTTAACTGAGCATCCAGATAAATGGTGGGATGTGAGATCTGATAAGGTACCTGTTCAATCCCATGTTTTTGGTTTGTTTGATTATTCGCAATGTGAGCTTGTTGAAATAATTGTTTTCCCCATTGTAATACGTTTGAATTTCTTAGCTATTCAACCACGATTTTGAACACAAAGATACGGGCAAAGCGTTGTGGCTTAGTAGTTCACCAGATTGGGTATTTGAGAAGTTGCCTCCTCCAAAACCATTATGAAGATAGCTGGAAATGCTGAATGCAGGTCTGGACAACTACTTAACATATGACACTAACCTGAACAGAATGTCCTTTCAGAGCTTGTAAACTGCTCTTTGTTATATGATGTTTGGAGATACCTGTAAATGCTGATTTGCTCGATGATTGAACAAGTTTTCAAACTTACACCACGATGTATTGGTGAGTACCAGTATGAGAATGTAAATAAGTTTGTGGTTTTTACTGTCCCTGCAGTGTATTTTGTAGGAAGTTATGTTACAAGTACTCAAGGAGAATGATAGACCCCTTTGACAATACATACAGTTTCCACTTGAACATTCTAGCAAGTTTAAAACAGATGGCAAATTCAACTGTCCACACAATTTTATACATGAAGGAAAATTTGAAAACAGAGGTTTAGAAAAAGAAAGTATAGAATTGATTGAGGCAAGGGAAAACTGTGGTCCCTGTGATAATTAGTACCCTCAAAATGATGTTGCGTTGGTGAATGGAGTTTGTCATTTTTTTCTTTTCTTTTTTGATTCTGGGTTTTAAGGGAATCAAAACCTTAGGCCTATTCCCATGCACATGCCAAAAAAATGCAGTTTGGCATGCCATGTGGCATGGCAAATAAGTTTGCCCACTATGGTAGACATGGCAAATTTGATTAAAAACATATATTTAATTGTGTTAAGTAGGACCCTAATGAATAAGATATATATTTGTATTTGTGTGGTGGGGTATTTATAAAAAGTTTAGTATTATAATATATTAAGTGGGACCCTATAGATATAAAAATATATTAGAAAAGTGAAAAAGTAGGAGAGAATGATATATTATATATATAATATATATAATTACTTGGAGATAGTCTGACTATCGCTGGAGATGGTCTGACCATCGCTCGATGAAATGACCATCGAGCGATGGAGTCTCTATCGCCCGACAAAAACTCTGTCGTGTATGCCTATATGCCAGGACTGGCATATAGACATATAAATTTGGCAGTTTGGCATACCCATAGTGGGTGCATATATGCCAAATATCAGGTTTTGGCATGTGCATAGGAATAGGCCTTACAAACTAAAACAAATAGAAAAAAAAATAGCTATCCCAAAAAACTCAACAACTACACTTCTCCTCAACTCACCTCACACTCTGCTCTAAATACATTAGCAACTAAAAGCCTCAACAACCCAAAACCTATTATTCTCTCAAAAAACTTAGAGATATTTGAAGGCGTCAAAAGCTTCTCAAAGTAACTAATAACCATCTCCAAGTATGAGAGAATACATACTCCTTCAACCATGTTGACATCAAATTAACCATTTGGTAAGAGCAGTTCCTATGGAATGAACAAACTTCAAGTTTGTTCATTTTGCTCCCACTATGAACTCAACAAACATGAAAATGGATGTTCAAACCAACAAATTTGTTGGTTTGTTCATTGAGTTGGAACATGTAGTGCGCGCTTGATGAAAGGTCGGGCGAGCTTAGCACCAGCGCTGGCGGTTGAGCCAAAAACTCTGGCGCTTGTCTTTCCAACGCGCGCTGATAGTTGAAACGCCATCGTTTTTAGTTATCATGCCGCGTTCATCTTAAAAGCGCCAACGACTGATGCTCTTTTTTGTTTCCCTATAAATTCAGTTCATCTCCAGACTTAAAACTCACACCTTCTTCATCACTACCTCAAAATTACACAATTTCATACCATCTCTAATTTTTTTTTATTTTTTTTTCAAATAAAACTATTCATATCAACTCAATCTACCAGAAAAAATCTCATCTCTACAAATCTATATTTCTAACAAATATGGCATCCTCACAACAACGATCACAACAAGGAGCACAACAACGAGCACAACAACAAACACCACAACAATCACAACAAGAAACACAACAAAATATACAACAATCACAACCAAGAAACACAAGAATTCGTGGTGTCAAGTATACGATGGATGAAGACGAGTCACTTTGCAGAAGTTATGTATTATATACAATGGATGACATCAATGGTATTTATCAAGAAAAAAAAAACTTTTTATGATAAGATTTTACAAAAATTTTGTGAAGAAACATGTAACCCCAATAGACGTGATGGCGATGGGTTGTCTCACCGTTTTCACGCAATTTCAGCAGCCGTTAGTGAATATGTAGCTTTGATCACTCAAATGTGGAACAAAAAAAAAGTGGTGAAGGCGAACTGGATGTGGAACGAAGATATTGGGAAGAGTAGCAAAGATCCCACAAAATGAGTTTCCAACATGAAACTTGTTTCACCATTATGAGGGTGCTTAACAAGTTTAATCCATACTTGTTGTAAGGTCATCAAGTGCCTGCAAGATCACCACATGGTCCAATCGGGGGCAGGATTTTCATAATGGAGGGCTTGCTTCCTCACCTGATTGAACTCCAAGTAGTCGGGAACAACACAACACTAATCTAGACGTTAACACAAACATCAAGAGAAGAAGAGGAGGTGGCCAGAAAGCTGCAAAAGCACTGAGAGACGCAGCCCAACGAGCATTAGAAGGAGGTTCAAGCGAGTTCAACTATGTTGATCATAAGGAATTCGAGATGCAGGTAGAAGCAGATAGAGCCAGGGACCGTGGCATTGCTATAAATAATCAACAAAAAAGTCATCTTTCGCGAGAACAATACTACATGGATTGTAAGCTAAACAAGTTACTCTCCTTGAACACTTCAATAATGAATGAACGACAATATGCTGCATGGGCTAAGCAAATGGATGCGGCCGAACAACAACAAGTACCCCCTCAACAAATTGGCCAGTATGTGAATGTGGAAGAAGACGAAGATGATGCCTCGGAAGAAAACGAAGATGAATACAGTCTTGCTAACTCATTTTAATTCTTGTTTAGTTAAGTTTAATTTAATTCAGTGTAGTCGTTTAATTTAATTTAATTTAATTTAATTTAGTTTAATTTAATTGTACTCGTTTATTTAAAATTACTTTTAATATAATTGCCTCAATTTTAATTTTAAGTGTAGTCGTTTAAACAAACAACTTTAAATTAAAAAACATATTAATTAAAATAAACAACAATACTAAATTGAAAATAACACTAAATTGAAAATAACTTCTATCTCCCTCTCCTTCGCCCCCGTGCATCGTCTGTTGCTCCTTTTAAAGCCCAAAGGTGCTTGTTTAAATCTTGTATTAATTAGTTGTCTATAGATTCCCTGGTTTTGGAGTCTGTCAGTGGGAAGTCTGTATTCTCTTGCCGAGCGCCCATGCTCTACCACAAGATTCTTGGTTAAATCTTCATCTGGAAAACTAGTCCAGGTTGGGTCACGCCTTGTTTCTTCAATGACCATGTTATGCAGAATAATACAAGTCAGCATAATTTTGTTCATTTCTTGAATATCAAAAAAGCGTGCCGGCCCATCTACGATGGCAAAATTCCTTTTCAGTATGCCAAAATCGCGTTTAACATCCTTTCTACATTTCATTTGTTGGGTGTTAAAGTACTTCATATCCTTCGAACACGTCGGTCCAAAACCTACCTGTTTATAAGCTTGAACCACAGTTGACCATTCTGGATAGATTCCGTCTGCTAGATAATAACCTTGAGTGTAGTGATGACCGTTGATGGTGAAATTACAGTGCAGCACGACCCCATTCTTAAGATCTTCAAACAATGGTGACTTATATAAAACGTTGAGATCGTTATTTGAACCCAGGAGTCCAAAAAAGGCATGCCAAAACCAACAATCATAAGTAGCTGAAGCTTCCAAAGTTGGTTTTGGATAATGAACCTTATATTGGCCTGCCCATTCAACCGGACACGCATGCCACGTCCAGTGCATGCAGTCAAGACTACCTAGCATTCATGGAAAACCCCTCTCGGTGTTTTCTGCAGTTATTCTTTGAACATCTTCCTGAGTAGGCTTTCTTAAAAAGATTGGACCAAAATGCTCGACTATTGTTTCGCAAAACAATTTGAGATACCTAAAGGCGGTTGTTTTCCCAATACAGATATAATCATCCGTGGAATCCGCTGGTACCCCATAACATAATATACAGAGGGACGTATTGACCTTTTGTTCTGGACTAAAGCCTCGTACATGTCATGCATTATACTTATAATTAAATAAAGGTTGCACCTGACAAACTCGACAATAATACTTTGCGTCAAGTTGCGGCCCATGCGGAATCGTCGCTGAAAATCCTCATCGGAATAGACACAATCATGATTAAAATAATTATGCATCAGCTTTTCGTGGTAAAAATGTCAATCTCGCCACGTCCATCTTCTAGTCGCAACTTCATATGGCTCTAAAGACTTTGGTATGATCCCGGATTGTAATTACAACATAAAATTTCGCCTTCTTCTATCTTGATCTGCATCTTCATCCATTTGACGCAAAAACTCCATACACATTTCTTCATCTTCTTCATACAACATTTCATCCATCTCCATATTTTCCTTAGAAGAATCAAAATCAGAATTCATGGTTAAAAATTGAAAGCAATTGAAAGAAAAGATTGACGGATGAAAGATTGTTGTGAATTTGTGAGATCAAACTCGAGCCGTATTTATGGAGGTAGAAACTAGCTGTTCCGGTGACCGTTAAAAAGTAGCCATTGGTGGTCTTGACTCAAACGCCGGCGTCGCTGCAGCGCCCGCTCGCGTTTTTCCCAGAAGTGCCAGTGCTCTAACTTGGAGCACTAGCGTCTGAACATCGAGAGCCAGCGCCATCCATTCATCCTCGCGCTTAACTATCAATCGCCCACTTTTTTTCCATAGTGCAAAATCCTATTTGACCATCCACGTGGCTGAACAAACATTTTTATTTGTTCATTGCCATAAGAATTGCCCTAAGGGTTGGTTTCTTCACCTTAGCCACTCTCCTCTCCACACCTTTCACCCCTAAACTAAAGATTTATGAGATAAATGAGCTCTTACACCCGCGAGGTCATCACCTTTAAGCCCCGCATCCATCCTCTTCACCCGAGTTAACACAAAAATCATAATTTCACTACCAACATTAGATATATCCTCTCTGAAATCTTCTCCAACAGACATAATTACCTCTTTAACCACCACATCACTAGCCAAACCAGCTCCATCTCCTATTACTACATCCATGTTTTCACCCTCTCAAACCTCAGAAAGTTGTTTATTACGAGGAGAGAGATGCTGAAACTTATTACTCATCTCAATAGGAATATCCATTGACTTAACAATTCCACTACTAGAAGATTCATCAAGAAAACCTTCACCAAAGAAACCAGAACGTTTTTATTCCTCCCCCACCTCTCTTCAATTTTTTAACAATCCATCCACTTGCTCAGCTGCATGCTTACTCTCTCCACTTGGGCCTCCATTACCAATTTAGCAGCTGCAGCAATAACATCCTTAGAGGCAGCCTTTCCAGTTGCAACAGCTGCAACAAAGGCACACTTCTCATCAGTGTGACCAAAAACTGTACAATAATGAATACACTTAGGTGGTATCCAACCATACTCCACAGGTAGCTTGAGCCTCACCTTCCCAACCAAAGCATCAATATGGCTAGGGAAATCAGATTACACTTAGGTGGTATCCAACACATGTTCTTGCATAAGACATTCTTGATATTGTAGCAGTCTGCTTATCCAACATAATAAGCACTCAAACAACGCTAACAAGCTTTCCCAATTCTCTGGCATTCTATAAATGAAGAGGTATTTCCCTTAATTTTAACCAAACATGAACTCATTTAAGCAGTGTTAACTCATGTTAAATCATAAGAGTCCAAGGTATCACAACAAACAGTTGGTCAGCAATAAAAAAAAGCACCCCCATGCTCCAACAATGTATTTCTATCCTCATCAGAGTCAAATTCAAACACAAAAATTCTATCACCAAGAAGAGTCATTGTAATCTCACCTTTCATCTTCCAAATTCTTTGAACAATGTGTTTCACCATTAAAAACGGCAATCATTGTTCCACAAAACAACCAATAACAAGGTTTTCACATATACGCACATCTCCTTCTACTTCCTCATCATAGAACACTATTAATTTCTCCTGCCTCTACCATTAAAGGATCTTCAAACGGTAAAGGCTCATGAACAACCTCCTCCTTCTTCGAAATCAACACTTCAGATGATTTACAGAACCATCCAACACACAAAATTTAAAAACTCTATCACCAACCCCCTTTTTAAATCCAAACCCCAAAATAAAAAACAATAACAAAAATTAAATCCAGAAATTCGAAAAAGAGAAATAAAAACTAAATAGTAACCTAAGCAAAACCCAACATCGAATCCAAATAAAGAAGAAAAGAAGAGATCCAACGAAGAAATCACCAGAAAAAATTAAAGAAAAAATCTTGACTTGAGTCAACATCGCCTAAAAAATTGCCCTCGGAAACGCTCTTGACCATTCTTTCTCCACTACTCCCTCCTAACCTATGGGTAACATATCGACATCAATCATCTTACCTTCTTGATAATGACAACAATTCAAATAATCAAGAAGCCACGAACTAAGATGGTACGAGAGTTTGACCTCTCTTTTATGACAATTTGAAGATTCACAAAATTCGACGATTAAATACAAAACAATTATCTCAAGCTTGTTTGTCAAGTTTAGTTGTCAAAACCATAAGTCTTGATTTCTAGTCTACCTATAGCTATGTCTCGGATTAGGATAAAATGTGTAGTTGAGCTTTAGACTTCATGGCGTTCATCGATTGAAGACGAAGATCTACTGAGAGGAGCTTGGAGGAACTTCATCAACAAAAGGTATGTGGAGACTTGAACTCATCTATCACTCAAAAGTTTATTCTATTCTATCTCCTATTGAGACTAAGTCGTATAACTATATAGACTTTAATATTATACACATTTGATATTTCGAGCTGAGTTTAACTCGCTTATATATTTCTTGAAATATGTGTTATAAAGCTTTTTTCTTTAACTACGTTCATCATTATTCTTGACGAAAGTCAAAATATGATCACGTGAAAATCGCCTTGTAACATCTTACATGATTTGTGTGAGACAGTCATTTGATGTAGACTCGGAATGTTTCATATTGATCATTCGATCACTTGAAAATTGCTTATAAGCTAATAGTTTGTGTGCGACAACTATTGTCGTCTTCTAAGAATGTTTCAATGATTGAAATGGGAGTTTAGAACAATTAACAATTGTCTGGATATAACACAGTATGCATACCCATGTGCAAACTGTTGTAAGAATAATTCAGGTCCGGGAACCAAGTATGCATACCCGTATGCGACGGTTTTAATCTTGTCAAAGTCCTAACTAATTTTGCGTACCCGTTTGCTAAATAATTCACTTAAGTTCGATCAGGAAGATACGATATGCGTACCCATTTGCAAAGCGTCGGAAAGGATCAAGTCCGAACTTAAGTTTGCGTACCCTTTTGTAAACTTATGAGATTAAGTTCTGAAATTAGTTAAATATGATTTCATACTCATGAACAAATACATTTATAAATTAAGGAATACAATCTTTGCAAACCGTGGCTAAAAATGTTCATGAACTGATTCTTTTGAATCAATCCGATTTTGCTTCAATTGTGTCTTGTATACTTCTATGAGAATATACATAATTGAAAAACTATATGATTAACACAATTAGATTCATTTGATTATCAATTGACCTAGAAGTGTTAAGATGAACATGGTTAATACAAAAGTCGTTGTGATGAAAATTCTCAGATCGTTGCCAGCTAGATACGACTTTTGTATTAACCATGTTCATCTTAACACTTCTAGATCAATTGATAATCAAATGAATCTAATTGTGTTAATCATAGAATTGTTCAATTGTGTATATTATCATAGAAATATACAAGACACAATTGAAGCGAAATCGGATTGATTCAAAAGAATCAGTTCATGAACATTTTAGCCACGGTTTGCGAAGATTGCATTCCTTAATTTATAAATATATTTATTCATGAGTATGAAATCATACTTAACCGATTTTTAGAACTTAACCTCATAAGTTTGCAAACGGGTACGCAAACTTAAGTTCCGGACTTGATCCTTTCCGACAGTTCGCAAACATGTACGCATACTATCGTTCCGGACCGAACTCAGGTGAATTAGTTTGCAAACGGGTATGCAAACTTAGTTCCCGGACTTGGACAGTTAAAACCGTTCGCATACGGGTATGCATACTTGGTTCCCGGACTTGATTTATTCTGACAACAGTTTGCATACGTGTATGCATACTGTGCTATATCCAGACAATGGTTAATTGTTCTAAACTCCCATTTCAATCATTGAAACATTCTTAGAAGACGACAATAGCTGTCTCACACAAACTATTAGCTTATAAGCAATTTTCAAGTGATCGAATGATCAATACGAAACATTCCGAGTCTACATCAAATGACTGTCTCACACAAATCATGTAAGATGTTACAAGACAATTTTCACATGATCATATTTTGACTTTCGTCAAGAATAATGATGAACGTAATTGAAGCAAAAAGCTTTCCAACACATATTTCGAGAAAGATATAAGAGTGTTAAACTCAGCTTGAAATATCAAATGTGTATAATATTAAAGTCTATATAGCTATACGACTTAGTCTCAAAGCTCCCCTCAGAAGATCTTTGTTAAAAATATGTGTGAAGTCCTCTAAGCTCACAACCACGAGACACATATTTCTTCGTTAGTGGGAATCAGTGAGCACCCTTAGCCACCCCCAAAATTTTATATCCAACCCAAAAGTTAATTTTTTAAAGGGATTTTTGGGGATTTTTTTAGCCTATCCTATTGTTTTAGGTCACCTAACTTTAGATCCTACTTCCGTCGCTGGTGGGAATGTTTCTGTAATACCCTGTATTTTAGTTAACATTTCGGGTCGGGTTATACCCAACTTAGCTAACCATGTGGTCTAGAATATTGTTTCTTTTCCTTAGCCTAGGTGGGTGCATTGAAATAGAAAAGCTACAAGTTAGGGTGGAAATATATTAATTAATAATAAATAAAATTAAGGAAAAATGAAAAGATAAAGAAAATAATAAAATGTTAATTATTTATTATTTATTATTAGAATTATTATGAGCATAGTATAAGTTTATATTAGATTTTTGGAAAGAGAATTTAGAGATTAGAAAACCAAAAGGCTAGAGATTTTTAGAGGAGAAAGCTATGGAGATGAAGAAGATGATTTGGAGCTAGGAAAATCGGTGGAGAATCAATGGAATTGAGGTAGAATGTGAAACCCTTTCTCTTTAGGTGTTTTTCTTTGGTGTTTACTTTATATGATTTTGTATTGTAATGATTCAGTGATTTATTGGAATAAATATGTGCCTCTTTTTGATGATCAGGCTTCTCTAATTGATAATAAACATGATTTAGTATCTCTTGTTAAAATTGGAGAATTTTCCAATGTAAATTCACCGTTGAATGTTTGTCTGAAATTGGGTGATAGTTTCTGAATTTCTTATACAGATTCGCTTTGCTGTGATTTTGATGTTCGTAGGTAGTCTTAATGATGTTAAAATGACTTTAAGTCTTAACGAAAGTTGTAGATAAACATCTTATCTTTCATTTTGTTTTGGAATTGCTCAATTTGAGATTAATATGAATTTACTGTGAATAATATGATAATATGATGTTATCTGCCCAGTTTTTAGAATGATCATATAAAATAAATATCCTTGTTTTGAACCGTTGGTTTGGTGTGAATTTTGGATATGTTATTTAATAATGTGTCAAGAATGTTCCTGTAAAATTTGAGGATGATCAGATAAATTTATCACCATGAAACATATAATGTAATGTGGTTGCAGTTAGTGTGTTTGATTAAATGCTTGAATGAAATTGATGTTGTTAAGCCATGGTTGCTTGTGTTGTTTGTGAAAATGATTTATAAAAAGGAAATGAGTTCATGTTTTACCATTATATGAAACATGTTTCATGTTAATGGCGGGTAATGATCCCCGAGAGTTAAATGGGTAATGATCCCCATGGGAACTTGTGTTTCCGATCATCGATGGCGGTATCATCCGTGAGTTGAAAGAACGATAGGTGGAGTACGAACCAAGGTTTTCGTCTTCATGAATGAAACGGGTAATGATCCCCGAGAGCAAATGGGTATGATCCCCATAGGAACTTTTGTTCCTGACCATCGATGGAGGCTGTCCGTGCCGATAAACGATAGGTGGATGTACGAACCAAGGTATTCGTACCGTGAACTCAATTGTTAAAACCTAAATTGGTAGGTTTGTCGAAATTATTATGGGAATTGTTGAACTCAAGTGTGAACTTATATGGATGAATTGTGAATTGATGTGTTAAATCCCAAATGGATGATTAGTTGACAATAATAATGGTATTGTGGACTCATGGTTTCTCTGTGACTATATTAATGCGTGAATATATATGTTGAATCATTGATGAATGACTTCTTGACAATTATTTTGGTGTTGTAAACTTATGGTTTGTTGTGACAATATAAATATTATTAGTGTTATGAACTCATGTCTTGAATCTGAATTTAGATGATTTGTTGGAAATATTATTGGCGCTGTGAATTCTAATTGGAATCTAAATAAGATAATTTATTAGAAACATTATTGGTAACGTGATTGTCGAATATAACAATGATTCGCCAAAGTCGTGATGTGATTCTTGGTATATGTTTGCTTGATAAAATGATTATGTTTGCGTATCTTTGGAGAATTGGGAATGCATTCTATTGAGCTGTCATCTCACCCCAATTGACATCCTTGCAGATTTATCAGAGTGGCGCAGCGAAAGCTAGAAATGAGTAGCTTAGTGATTGAATTATTTTATTGTATTGCTTGAAATGTAAATCTTAACAGAAATGTTGTTAAAGATGTTTAGTAAATTCATATGAATCCACTCATGTATATAAAGATTTAATTATGTTTAGTATAAAAATAAATTTTTAAGTCTCTTTCCGACCCGTAACGCTTCGAGTTCGGATCTCCATATGGGTTTGACCCTGGTCCGGAACTCGGGGTGTTACAGTTTCTGCTCCTCTTTCATTTTTTTTAGTTGCCAATTTTAACATTTTGAAGGAAAAACTTGATGGATGGTAACAATGCACCTTGCCAGTCTTATGCTAAGCCTGCTCTTCATAAGGATTCATTTCCTTATTCGTTATACCATGGATTTTACTGGTAGTTGTTCCCCAACTATTGTATCGAATTCTTGGAGAAACCTGATTTGTCTCCTCTTTTTTTCCCACTGCTCCATGAATGCTAATAAAGGTATTTTTCGCTTGATGTTTTACTTTGTGTTGAGGGGTCTAGTAAGAAATTAATAAACAGCCTCTGTCGGACAGTTTTGGGAGACTTTCTGCGTCAATTATGATTATTCTTATTTTCCATCCTCGGATGTCCAGAGTGATAACGAACGAGTCGAAGTTTAGCTGATCCAGATACTAATTAAAGTGATCTCCTCAAAAAAAAAAAAAAGGTGGAGAAAAGGAATATTCGTGCATCACTACTCGTGTTGGACCCACTATTTGAAACTCCTTTGTGTTTTCTCATACGTTCCTTCGTTGGATCCGTGCATGCTATTCGATTGCTCTTTGAGCACTCATTGCTTTTCTTCATTGAATATCATGTGCACTGTCTAATCGGTAACATATGATGTCACCAGATTGAAATCATACTATGATTGTCTATTGTTCGCCTATATTTGGACTATGTTTTGTCTTATGGCTTGGTAGTTGGTACCGATGGAAGGAAAAATACGAGAGACTCAGAGTTTGCGGTCCCTTTGATAATATTTTATATACAGGAACGAGATCGGTGGTCCTGTATCATTTCACAAACTAGATCTTTGAGGGAGATGTTCAGCTCTGTGTGCACCTGGTATTTTAAGTGCTAGTTACCTAAGATCATTAGCAATTGTCAGATAAACTGGTTTGGCATGCCTGTTGCCGTTGGCATATGGTAGGCCTGAGAAAGGGTTTATATTTTACGGCCTACGGAAATACCGCAAGTGCACGGTGTCTGGTTTGCAGCACAGGGCAGGTGCGAGTCGAACCACAGAGACTTGTGGTGCTCTGGTGATATATGGCTATGCTCTCTTGGATTCTAGTGAAGGTAACAGAGTTATGAGTTTTGTGTCGATGAGACTAAGTGAAATGGTGACACTGAACTAAGATAAATAGATTATAACAATGTGGGAAGAACACTAGTGGTAGAGAATCCACCACTTGATCTTATGCTAAGCAATTCCTAATCTAAATATACTCTTGATTCTTTCCAGGAAGAATACCATGATAATGGGTTCACTAATTCCACACACTCCCCCCTAGTATGGAGTGTCTTCTTACAGTACACTCCATCACAGGGTCATGTGTTCAATTAACTAATCCAAACTTTCCAATAAAGCATACAAGGGAAGAACTATGCAAATGCAAATGCAAATGTACCCCCAAACCTAAATCAAACATTGTCCTCAATGTGTCGACATATAGAAAAAATTTTAAACAGTCACATACCGAGAGAACTATGCTGATAAGAGAAAAGGGAAGAGATTACCGGATATCGGCGGGAGCAAGGTTGAGCTTCATTCGTCAAGGCTAGAATCCAATATTCTCAACGGAGATCATATCGGATTAGCATAATATATGTGCAAGAAGACTCAACCGAATCAAGAAAAGAAAATTTAACAAGTCCTACTGGATTATATACAAAAATTCACCATAAATTAACAATCTAAAGAGTTGAGGATCAACCCAATAGAAAATATGTACAATCATTAACAAATATAACATGAAAATGGGCTTTGGTTTATGTGGGAATTTGGTTTATTGGGCTTTTGGTTTGTTTGGGATTTGGTTTCAATGGGATTCATTTGGTTTTGTTGGGAAAGTTTGGTTTGTTTGGGAGGCCCAGGTTGCTGTGGGCTCAATTTGGTTTGTTTGGGATTTGCTGTATGAAACCCAGAATTTGTAAAACTTTACAACCCAGTTGTGTAGCTTAGTTGGTCTGGCCCAGCTTGGTTGCACAGCCCATATTATGTTGAAAATGTATTGCCCAGAAGTTGATTGAGCCTAACAGATGTGGGTTTAGCTAGCCCAGGTTGGGTTCAGTGGGTGTGGACAGCCCAGCAGTGTGAGTTGGGCTCGGTTTGGTATAAGCCCAAGTGGTTTGTTTTAGACAACTGACCAAGAAGATGGCTTAGTATGTGGGCTGAAGTTATTGCACATCCTGATTCGATTAACCGGTTTGAGTTTTTGTGGGCTCAGTTGTTTTGCAGCTTAGGTTGATGGCCCAGTGTGTGGGCTTAAATACAGTGCACAGCCCAGTGAGTGGCGGCTTAGCCTGGGGAAAATCTGGTGTGTGGGCTTTAGTCTACTACACAGCCCACCAAAGGTACAAGGCTCGGTTTGTGCAACAAAGTTTATGCAAAGCTTGCACAAAGAGCCTCGCTTTAGTGCGGCTTATGCTCTGGGTCAGGCGAGCACGGGGAAAGGTTGGCAAGCTCTCAAAGCTCATGCCGACGTGTTTAAGCTCAACTCTATAAGATGTTTAGCACAGTTTCACCGATGTACATATCGGCATGCTAGCGGTGTGAAGAGTAATGAGACACGGGTGAGCTCGGGTATCAATGGGCACAGAGAAAAGACAATAAGTTCAGCCAATTAACACACAGGGTACACACCAGCATATATTTTAGATTTTCACAGGTTTGCACAAGCTCAGGTGATGGTGGCAAGGTTTGCAACTTGGTTCAAACTTGCAGCTTCAGGGGCTAGCAAGTGAGCAGGGTAGATGGACAAAATTATCATGCCACGGTGTGTCAACTCGATCGATTTTAGAGTTTAATGTACCAACAATGCAAGGCGAGATAGCTCATTCTAGGTCTCATACAAGGTCAAGCATGCACAAGGGTTACAAAGACAGGAGGTTATGCTCTCAAGTATGCTCGAGCCACACAAGTATGCTCGAGCCATATAATACTTGTTTCGACACGGTGGTGGTTCGAGATAAGATTTCAAACAAAGTATAGCATGCTTAGCACAAAATCGAGCATCATCAACTAGCATTGAACCACTCACATGAATACCATGAATGGCAGGGGATGCTCAGGTTGTCATGCAATATGCAGCTCAGGGGTGATCACCTAGCACAGATCATTTGCACAGATTGTTTGTAAATCAGTTTAAACACAACACAGCACAATAACTCACATCAACACACAACATACAGCACAGGGTCAGGTCTAGCAAGCAAGCATACATAGCAGAGCATAAGGGTTACAGAGCCAGCAGGTTTGTTTTCACAAGGCAGATGTGTATAAATTGAACCAGCCCAGGAGAGTGCACAGAGTTGTTGGAGTCAACAGGGCTGACAGAGTAAGGCTTGCAAGGTATGCAGTGGCGTATGCTCAGGGTTACAGCTCTGATGGCTTGGCTTTCCAAGTTGTGACCCAGCTCAACTCCAAGCTTCAGGGGCTGGAGTTTAAGCTCAGTATGCTAGTTTAACCTAGTTCACAGGCTATGTATGGAGTCACTTACCTGAATTGTGCTCAGAGTTTTGTGACTCAGGCCCCTTGCGCTTTTTCTCCCACTCCTTGGGCTTGCTCAAGCAGACAAAGAAGCACAAGAGCAAGTTCAACGAGTTCGAGTCTTGGTTGCTCAGCAGCAAAGCAATGACCAAGTAGCATAGAAGGTACCGTTGCTTAGAAGGAAAATTCAGTCCTCGGTTTGCACAGTTATGCACCGAGATGCAAATGATATGCAAATGATATGCACCGAGATGCAATCAAGGGAGCTCGAGAGACAGTGCAAGAATGCAATACAAATGGTATGCCTACAATGCAAAAGATGACAGGTGATGCACATTAAGTTAACGATGGCGAGGCTAAGTTGGGTGACACAGAGAAAGTGGCAAGTGACACTAAGCTACAAAACAGAGGCTTATAGCTCGGTCAAGAAGCCGAGATGCGAAAAGAACAAAATTTACAAATTGATTTATACTAATGCGGGGTTAAGTTATACTAAGTGCACTAACGATGCAAGACGAGATGCGGGAATGTAAAAGTCGAAAAGGTAAAGGATAAAAATAGAAAAACTTTAACTAAATTATAGTAATACAGTATGAAAACAAAACTGTTAAGTGAGTATGTACAATGGAGGATTGGAACTCAGTAAAACAAGCCAAAAATCAGCAAGGCACGCACCAAGTCCCCGGCAACGGCGCCAAAAACTTGGTAGGCCTGAGAAAGGGTTTATATTTTACGGCCTACGGAAATACCGCAAGTGCACGGTGTCTGATTTGCAGCACAGGGCAGGTGCGAGTCGAACCACAGAGACTTGTGGTGCTCTGGTGATATATGGCTATGCTCTACTGGATTCTAGTGAAGGTAACAGAGTTATGAGTTTTGTGTCGATGCGACTAAGTGAAATGGTGACACTGAACTAAGATAAATAGATTATAACAATGTGGGAAGAACACTAGTGGTAGAGAATCCACCACTTGATCTTATGCTAAGCAATTCCTAATCTAAATATACTCTTGATTCTTTCCAGGGAAGAATACCATGATAATGGGTTCACTAATTCCACACACTCCCCCCTAGTATGGAGTGTCTTCTTACAGTACACTCCATCACAGGGTCATGTGTTCAATTAACTAATCCAAACTTTCCAATAAAGCATACAAGAACAATAAGAAGACAATGAACAACTCAACATTCAATCAAGGGTTTCATCCCAACCCTGGAAATTGAAATTAAAACATTACAACGAACTAAAACTACAAATTGAAACTAAGTGACAGCACTGGCTAATCCAGGCGTGACTAAAATCATCTCCTACATCTTCTATTTATACATGCCAAGTTTCTCCCAAAATACCTAACCCTAATTCAATTAAAATAAAAATTAAATGAAATTACATCACACCCATACTCTGAATTCGCTCCCTCTTCACACCAATCGGCTCTGACGGCTACTCTAGCTTCCCCTTGATGTATCAATAAAACCCTAACCTATCTCTGTCTAGTTCTCTCTTAGCTCCTAGGAGAGAAGCTACAAAAGGACTAGAAAGTGATGAGGTGAGGTGGTGCGACTTGGGTTGTCGGGAGATGGTAGAGTTGGTGGAGAAGGTGGTCGGTCGGGTGAAGAACGAGCTTTGCTCTGTGATGGAGACGGAGAGGAGATTTTGCGGAGGTCCGAGGTGTTGTCGGGTGAGGGGAAGAAAATGAATTAGGTTTTTGGGTAAAGGGGTTTATATAGGGGCTATGATGTGAAGCGGGTGCATCGAGAGGTTTGATGGGAGTGCCTCGGCGAGCGTAGGATTTAGGCCGGGAAGATCCGAACGGACGAGAATGGTAGCCGGTCTCGGTGTGATCTGGTGTTTATACGGGATCATCGAGAGATAGATGTAAGCGATGGAGCGACCGTTGGATGTAGCCGGCGAGATCTTGACGGCTCGAGTGAGCGGGCTCGGATCCGGGTCGTGGGTAGCTCTAGCCCATGTCTTCTTTGTTGGGTTGCAACTGATTTGCGCGCGGGCTTTGTCTAACTGCTCCACAGATGTTTGACTCCAATTCTCCGCTCTTTGGCTTCTCAGCTTCTCCGAGCTTTATTTATTACCTAAAAACACAAAATTAATTAATACAAATATTTATTCTTGAAAACAAAGAAAACACGAGAATGCGGGATAATATCCGAGTTATAAGCGCAAAAGATGAGTAAAATGCCAATAAAAAGGTGTATAAATATGCACTATTTGGCACTCATCAAATACCCCCAAACCTGAATTTTACTTGTCCTCAAGTGAAACAAAAAATAAGAAATCCTAACTATACCACCGTCGTAGGTCTCTCGAATGCATTTAGCGTATGCACTAAGCCTTTAAACCCCTAGGTGTCCCTAGTGGACGAGTTGTAGTCTCGTGAGGGTTTACTTGCAGGTGTACCCACAAAACCTTCTCCAACTTCGAGTGTAAAAGAGTCTCAAGCATCCTAAGAGCTATGAGGACATAGAGTTTCGCATGCTAGTAATGTTTAGAACTATCAAAGAACGCATTCTCATCCTTAAGTCTTTGAGCGAGAAGTAACCATACCATATGAAAGAATTCGGATTCGATTGTGATCATAAGTCTCAACTTCTGCCTCACCATTAGGGTTTTATGATAATTGCACTCAAAAAGATCGCTTTTTTTAGTCTCTCATGTGTGCAGGCAGGAATAAAGAGAGAAATCCTGCACACGTTGTAGGTAAGAAGGGTAACCTTCCGAAATAAAATCTGGGACTCCACAAAAGTGTGGACAAAAGAATCTTTATCTAATGATCTCTAAGAAGGAAAAATCAACCATTAGTAAGGGGTGGGAGTACTCACTCACTTCTCACCCGATCGGCAATTAATATCACTCTCTCATAAGAACCATAGAAACGTCTTCAATCTTCGGTCTTCAATTGTTGATGACGAACTTCTAATTTTCACAAAACTTGACAATTTTTTTAACTTTTATACTCAATTTCCTTGTTGTTTGGATTTTTCTTCTTGAACTCTTCAATACCATGGTGGTATAAAAATAAAAATGAACTACAATATTATTATTTTTTTATTTTTTTTTTTTTTGACTTGATAATTTACTTTACATGAAAAGAAAATAAAAACAATGAAACAACTAACTCCATGGGTGAAGGACTATATCACTCAATTTTTCCACAACTTGTATTGTCTTGATTTTATAAATTTTATTAATTCTCATCCTATTTTTCTTTGTTGTGTTGCACATAAACCTTGGACTATATCAATTTTTCTTTCAATATTCGATTAACGCTCCGCTTTGCCGACGATGATGTGTTTCTATGGGTCTTCTTGATTGAGAGAGAGAATGATGCTAACTGCAAATCGGTATTTAGAAGGAGTTTTCATCTTTAGACGTCACCCTCATGATTGACAAAAACTAGCACTCAAGAGATCAAAAGTAGTGCTTGAAAATGGTGCGAAGTTGGGTAGCTCACCATTCCTACCCTAATTTACGTACGGTGACACACACTCTAACAAACTTTTCTAGAAAGTTGCAAAAATTGAAGGTTGGTGCCTCACTTGATGTAAATTGGGTAGTCTCCACTATGGGTGATCACAATTCTACTACCGAATATCTAACAAAGACACCTAATTCGCCCTCAGGTATGGTTAAATCCAACTTTAACGCTCTAATCAACTAAGAAACCCGATTGCGTTTTCCAGACTTCTAACTTTTGTTATTTGGTCGATTCTCTATGTAAACATAGCTAAAAGCATGCTAGTGACTCTAAAATCTCTAAAAGTTGGTGTTTTTTATTTGCAAAAAGTTTTTGAATTTTTTTTTTTTTTTTTTTTTTTTTTTTTTTTGAAAATAAAAGGCTAAAAACTCTAAATGCAAATGCAAATGTACCCCAAACCTAAATCAAACATTGTCCTCAATGTGTCGACATATAGAAAAAATTTTAAACAAATCACATACCGAGAGAACTATGCTTTGATAAGAGAAAAGGGAAGAGATTACTGGGATATCGGCGGGAGCAAGGTTGAGCTTCATTCGTCAAGGCTAGAATCCAATATTCTCAACGGAGATCATATCGGATTAGCATAATATATGTGCAAGAAGACTCAACCGAATCAAGAAAAGAAAATTTAACAAGTCCTACTGGATTATATACAAAAATTCACCATAAACTAACAATCTAAAGAGTTGAGGATCAACCCAATAGAAAATATGTACAATCATTAACAAATATAACATGAAAATGGGCTTTGGTTTATGTGGGAATTTGGTTTATTGGGCTTTTGGTTTGTTTGGGATTTGGTTTCAATGGGATTCATTTGGTTTTGTTGGGAAAGTTTGGTTTGTTTGGGAGGCCCAGGTTGCTGTGGGCTCAATTTGGTTTGTTTGGGATTTGCTGTATGAAACCCAGAATTTGTAAAACTTTACTGACCAGTTGTGTAGCTTAGTTAGTGCAGCCCGACTTGGTTGCCAGACCAGTTATGTTGAAAATGTATTGCCCAGTTGATTCAGCCTAACAGATGTGGGTTTAGCTAGCCCAGGTTGGGTTCAGTGGGTGTGGACAGCCCAGCAGTGTGAGTTGGGCTCGGTTTGGTATAAGCCCAAGTGGTTTGTTTTAGACAGCCCAGCAGTATGGCTTAGTATGTGGGCTGAAGTTATTGCACATCCCAGTTCAGTTAACCCAGTTTGAGTTTTTGTGGGCTCAGTTGTTTTGCAGCTTAGGTTGATGGCCCAGTGTGTGGGCTTAAATACAGTGCACAGCCCAGTAGTGGGCAGCTTAGCCTGGGGAAAATCTGGTGTGTGGGCTTTAGTCTACTACACAGCCCACCAGTGGTACAAGGCTCAGTTTGTGCAACGTTAGTTTATGCGGGCTTGCACAGGAGCCTCGGTTTAGTGCGGCTTATGCTCTGGTCAAGGCGAGCACGAGGGAAAGGTTGGCAAGCTCTCAAAGCTCATCTTGTGAGTTTAAGCTCAACTCTATAAGATGTTTAGCACAGAGTTTCACCGATGTACATATCAAATGCTAGCGGTGTGAAGAGTAATGAGACACAGGGCTGAGCTCAGGGTATCAATGGGCACAGAGAAAAGACAATAAGTTCAGCCAATTAACACACAGGGTACACACCAGCATATATTTTAGATTTTCACAGGTTTGCACAAGCTCAGGTGATGGTGGCAAGGTTTGCAACTTGGCTCAAACTTGCAGCTTCAGGGGCTAGCAAGTGAGCAGGGTAGATGGACAAAATTATCATGCCACGGTGTGTCAACTGATTCAGTTTTTAGAGTTTAATGTACCAACAATGCAAGGCAGATAGCTCATTCTAGGTCTCATACAAGGTCAAGCATGCACAAGGGTTACAGCACAGGAGGTTATGCTCTCAAGTATGCTCAGGCCACACAAGTATGCTCAGGCCATATAATACTTGTTTCGACACAGTGGTGGTTCAGATAAGATTTCAAACAAAGTATAGCATGCTTAGCACAAAATCAGAGCATCATCAACTAGCATTGAACCACTCACATGAATACCATGAATGGCAGGGGATGCTCAGGTTGTCATGCAATATGCTGCTCAGGGGTGATCACCTAGCACAGATCATTTGCACAGATTGTTTGTAAATCAGTTTAAACACAACACAGCACAATAACTCACATCAACACACAACATACAGCACAGGGTCAGGTCTAGCAAGCAAGCATACATAGCAGAGCATAAGGGTTACAGAGCCAGCAGGTTTGTTTTCACAAGGCAGATGTGTATAAATTGAACCAGCCCAGGAGAGTGCACAGAGTTGTTGGAGTCAACAGGGCTGACAGAGTAAGGCTTGCAAGGTATGCAGTGGCGTATGCTCAGGGTTACAGCTCTGATGGCTTGGCTTTCCAAGTTGTGACCCAGCTCAACTCCAAGCTTCAGGGGCTGGAGTTTAAGCTCAGTATGCTAGTTTAACCTAGTTCACAAAGCTATGTATGGAGTCACTTACCCGAATTGTGCTCGAGTTTTGTGACTCGGGCCCCTTGCGCGCTTTTCTCCCACTCCTTGGGCTTGCTCAAGAAAGACAAAGCAAGCACAAGAGCAAGTTCAACGAGTTCGAGTCTTGGTTGCTCAAAGAAGAAGAATGCCCAAGTAGCATAGAAGGTACCTGTTGCTTAGAAGGAAAATTCGGTCCTCGATTTGCACGATTATGCACCGAGATGCAAATGATATGCAAATGATATGCACCGAGATGCAATCAAGGAGCTCGAGGACAGTGCAAGAATGCAATACAAATGGTATGCCTACAATGCAAAAGATGACAGGTGATGCACATTAAGTTAACGAGATGGCAGGCTAAGTTGGACTGACACAGGAGAAAGTGGCAAGTGACACTAAGCTACAACTACAGAGGCTTATAGCTCAGGTCAAGAAGCCGAGATGCAGAAAGAACAAAATTTACAGCTGATTTATACTAATGCAGGGTTAAGTTATACTAAGTGCACTAACGATGCAAGACGAGATGCAGGAATGTAAAGTCGGAAAAGGTAAAGGATAAAAATAGAAAAACTTTAACTAAATTATAGTAATACAGTGAAAACAAAACTCGTAAAGTGAGTATGTACAATGGAGGATTGGAACTCGAAAAACAAGCCAAAATCGGCAAGGCACGCACTAAGTCCCCAAGAACGGCGCCAAAAACTTGGTAGGCCCGAGAAAGGGTTTATATTTTACGGCTACGGAAATACCGCAAGTGCACGATGTCCTGGTTTGCAAAGACAGGCAGGTGCGAGTCGAACCACGAGACTTGTGGTGCTCGGTGATATATGGCTATGCTCTCTTTGGATTCTAGTGAAGGTAACGAGTTATGAGTTTTGTGTCGATGCGACTAAGTGAAATGGTGACACTGAACTAAGATAAATAGATTATAACAATGTGGGAAGAACACTAGTGGTAGAGAATCCACCACTTGATCTTATGCTAAGCAATTCCTAATCTAAATATACTCTTGATTCTTTCCAGGAAGAATACCATGATAATGGGTTCACTAATTCCACACACTCCCCCTAGTATGGAGTGTCTTCTTACAAAGACACTCCACCACGGGGTCATGTGTTCAATTAACTAATCCAAACTTTCCAATAAAGCATACAAGAACAATAAGAAGACAATGAACAACTCAACATTCAATCAAGGGTTTCATCCCAACCCTGGAAATTTGAAATTAAAACATTACAACGAACTAAAACTACAAATTGAAACTAAGTGACAGCTCTGGCTAATCCAGGCGTGACTAAAATCATCTCCTACATCTTCTATTTATACATGCCAAGTTTCTCCCAAAATACCTAACCCTAATTCAATTAAAATAAAAATTAAATGAAATTACATCACACCCATACTCTGAATTCGCTCCCTCTTCTGTCAATCGGCTCTGCATCGGCTACTCTAGCTTCCCCTTGATGTATCAATAAAAACCCTAACCTATCTCTGTCTAGTTCTCTCTTAGCTCCTAGGAGAGAAGCTACAAAAGGACTAGAAAGTGATGAGGTGAGGTGGTGCGACTTGGGTTGTCAGGAGATGGTAGAGTTGGTGGAGAAGGTGGCTGGTCGGGTGAAGAACAGAGCTTTGCTCTGTGATGGAGACGGGAGAGGAGATTTTGCAGAGGTCTGAGGTGTTGTCGGGTGAGGGGAAGAAAATGAATTAGGTTTTTGGGTAAAGGGGTTTATATAGGGGCTATGATGTGAAGCGGGTGCATCAGAGGTTTGATGGGAGTGCCTCAGCGAGCGTAGGATTTAGCTGGGAAGATCTGAACGGACGAGAATGGTAGCCGGTCTCGGTGTGATCTGGTGTTGTACGGGATCATCGAGAGATAGATGTAAGCGATGGAGCGACCGTTGGATGTAGCCAGGCGAGATCTTGACGGCTCAGAGTGAGCGGGCTCGGATCCGGGTCGTGGGTAGCTCTAGCCCATGTCTTCTTTGTTGGGTTGCAACTGATTTGCGCGCGGGCTTTGGCTAACTGCTCCACAGATGTTTGACTCCAATTCTTCGCTCTTTGGCTTCTCAGCTTCTCCGAGCTTTATTTATTACCTAAAAACACAAAATTAATTAATACAAATATTTATTCTTGAAAACAAAGAAAACACAGAATCTGGGATAATATCTGAGTTATAAGCGCAAAAGATGAGTAAAATGCCAATAAAAAGGTGTATAAATATGCACTATTTGGCACTCATCATCATAACGTACTCATATACTATGGAGCTTGCGAATACCGATATATACTTGATCAGATTTTATATAGTGGTAAAGGTTGTCGTTCACTCGGACTTTGTTGGATTGATTTTAAGTTTTAATAAATGAAAATAAGGAAAATATATACAAATATGGCGACAAGATGAAGAGGCACTGAGACGCAGGATTTCACTACTTTTCTTATTCTTGTGGTTCAATCATTAACTCTAGACAATATAGCTCAACAAAAAGAAGTTGTGACTCTAATTCTTTTCCAAAAAAATAGATTTCATAAAACATTATTTGTAATTCGTAAGCATGACGCATCAAAAGTAATTTAAACTAAGCATGCGACATCAGACAAAATAACAAGTAATTAATAGAAATCATAAAGCAATTAAATTTATGCAAAAAGTCAATAAAAGAATTAATTCATTTACCACAATCATGAAAAGTTGCTTCCTCCGTTGTCTCAGTGATGGGTCTAGCTCCATATAGTGAAAAACACGCTCAAAATATAATTCATTGCTCAAAAATGTGCTTCTATTGAAGACTTATAATGGAGCAGAGATTTGCAACGGTGGAAGGGCGTTACAGAATCTTCTGTTACAAATTATGTTACAAAGAAAAGATGACAGATACTACACAAACAGTGATCTATTCTTCGTCTTATTCTTCTTTGCCTGAAAGTGCAGAAACTCCGACCACAACTCTCTGCAGCCTTCTGCGCTCTCTACTTTATACCCCTAACTCTCCATTCCCTATACAACTCTTCAGAACTCTATATATACTCGACAGGGACTCAAAAACTTGTAATAACTCCCGAATAATTCCCGTATCTTCTTCATTATTATTTTTATTCTCCATGGGATAATTTCCCTGTTTTAACTCCTCACGCATTTTCTTGTGCTTTACACCCTCCAAACACGTTATGTACGCATCATAGATTGTGTCAAACTCTTGTACAGCTAATATACCCACGTAACTTCCACAAGAAAATCTCGTGTATTCCTCGGTGTTCTGTTTTATAGAGAGTGCGTGAAAGTTTCCTTACTTTCCAATTTAAACGCGACCATCTACCCTGTTTCGATGTAACAAGGTACTACCAGATCATATCCAGTCAAAGACTCATAAAAATCTCGTCCGGAATCGTTCACGAAATTCATGCAGGAAAGAAGAAAAAATCATCAGTTTGAAATGTTGAAGATGGAGTGCCCCAATCCAAAAGTCATGTGCCTTTATCAGCTGGGGTGCCCTGGGATGCCCCTTATCCAAATCGTGGGTGCCTTTAGTACTTTTCTCCGGGGGTCCAAAAAGCACTTTTCGAGCAACTTTTTCCACACAAGTGTATTTCTCCAAAAACACCTAAACAAACATAAAAACGCCATAATAAGTACAAAATCAAGCACTAACAATAGAGACACCGAGTACAATTCTTACCAAAAATGTGTCTATCAAATACCCCCAAACTTATTATTTGCTAGTCCTCGAGCAAATCTAATCTAGAAAATAAAATCCTAACTCACTAGGTGGCCCTAGCGACCGAGTTATAGTCTCGGGAGGGTTTACCAGAGGTGTACCCACAAAACCTTTACTCCAGACCCTAGCTATCTACGCAGAACCTTGGAAGGCACTAAAGAATCTCTTTAATTGGTTGGCATACTTTCATTGACTACAAGAGGAAGTACCCTGATGCGAAATTCCAATTGTTGTACACGAGTTTGTACTCAAGCATACTAAAATTCATATAAGCGACAGAGCTCTACTTAGATAGTTTCTGTACATCATAACCGGAGTCAACCAATCACATGGAAAGATTAAGAAGATGGATGTAGATAAATACGTAAATGGTTTTGATGTTGATTAAGGTGAACCTATCCTAATGGATTGAGACACCGGTCTGACTAATATCAACACAACTAGCATATACAAGGGAACCAGCGGGTGATAATCCTTACTCTAGGTCAACACAACTGGCATATACAAGGGTACCAGTGGTCGACTTTATTGAATTTATTCCGGTTGGTCTGATGGTCAGGTCTTTTTTTCTTTTTTTTTGGATTCAACGAGATATGGCGAAACTATCATGTTTTTTTTCTTAATTCTAACACCTGAGATCTGTGCTTTTATGAATAAACTCTTTAGATGTTTCCATCTAATCAGATTGGTTCCTCAACTCCTATAACCAAGATGCTTCCATCCACTTAGATTGGTTAGTGCCATCCTTAATAAACATAAATTTCTAGGCTCTGGAGTTTATTTAATGCAACTAAAAAGTTTCTCCCATACCCCCAAACTTAAATCTAGCATTGTCCTCAATGTTAAAAGCATGAACAAGGAGAAACTGTTACCACTTGAAGCAAAAGAGTTAAGGAAAGATATTACCGTGTTGCATGAGCATGGGTTACCTCCCAAGAAGTGCTAAGTTTAAAGTCTTCAGCCAGATATCGGAAGGAATTAGTCACCTCATAGAATCATAAATTAATAGCCGGAATAACTGAGGATCACCAAAACCAAAAAGGGCTATCACAAGTAAAAGGAAACTGCAACATGCCAAGAAAGTTAACAAATAAAGCACACCCTTGTCTAGTTTACTGTTTAAGACAACTACATCTAGCTGTGGTTTAGGTTCAGGTTCCATAACTGGGACTAGATTACATATTTCCTGGGTTGCATTTCCTCAAAAGTTAGATCCGAATGTTCAGGTTCTAAAGTCTGGAAAAACTCAAATAAAAACTTAGAAACACATAATAATAACCTAAATAATTGCGGATCCTTAAAGTCAATCAAATTTGACTTACACAACTGACCACAAAGAGAGTGGTGGTCTTCCTTAAACAAATATGTCGACCCTAATCTCCTAAAGTAATTAGGTTTAGTCTCGAAACTTAATATCTGACACATTTGAATTTCATAAGTTCCCACAGTCGGACAAAATTTTTTTGGTGGGAAAACAAAGTCAATCGAGGTATCGTAGCATGGGTTAACCACATCAACCAGAGGATGGGTTTCTAACAACCGAACTTCTTTCTGGACATCATTAGGTTCAGGAAAACGTGTATGAAGATAATCTTGTAAAATGGTTGAGGCACATATGTCAAGTCCCAAGTGAGGGATCTCTATAAGAGCTAAAGGTAAGGCACAAGGAGAATGATAATCACCCCCAAACTTAGAGTTTTGGGTGTCCCTAGATAGACTAGCTACAATTTCCCTAATTTCTAGATCATCGGATTCCTGAAAATGGTTAATTGCTTCTTCTAGGTTATACTCAGGTGATGCATCCTCACTCATATTTAAAAGCTCTACGAGTTCATCTTCTTCGTCTAAGACTATTGTTTCTAAATCCTTGGACTCTAAAACAATATTCAGGATAAACTCGTTCCTCTAAAGCATTATCGGCTTTGTAACTAGGAAATTCCACATCGTCTAAAATGGAGATACTTTTAGTCAAATCCTCATCCTTTTGAATAGGTGAATAATTATTAAAATTATTTGGATTTAAACCAGAAATATTACTATCATTATAAAGCTCAATTGGAGAATTAAATTCCTGATCACTATGCCTAAAAACTTCAGATTCTTCATCAACACTATCCACATCATGATCATCACTATAATAACATGAAAATTATCGAACCTCATCTAAACAAGTAGTGTTACCAATTCTAACCTCGTCATCTTGATTATGCGAATAACTATCTTCATTCTCAAGGGTATTATTGGATACACTATACTGGGCAATTCCAGATTATTTCGAGCAATACTTTCGTTCGTCTCTAACTCAAGTCTACGTGTCGACTCAAATTATCCTCTCAAGGGTCTCTTCCAAAGAAAGTTCCCTTAGTGTTGGATCTAAGTTTTGAGTTAATCATTTGAGGATGTCTTCTAAAGAAGATTCAGTCATTGTTGCAGTCCTTTCGTCCATAACTACGTTATTCACATCAGCTAACTTATATGTCGTTTTAGCTAAATCCCTGAGGGACTCTTCTAAAGAAGTAGTAGGAACAGAAGGATCATAAAAAGGACTACTTTTCAAATGTTTGATTGTATCCTCTAGAGACGAAGAACTAGTATTATAATCTTCTTGCTCGTAAGACTGATGCACGTGTGGATAGTGATTGGGCTCACCATAGTATGACCCATAACCTTCAAAAGGTTGGCGTTCCCAACCACTATTCACACTATGGTCATAAAAAGAGTGATGTCCGTATTGTTCAGTTGGATATTCATATTCATTGTGATGGCTATTATAATACCAGTTTGACATCCTAACTGCAGGGGAATTATACACAAGCACAAACAAGGCTGACTCAACCACAACAAACCTACTAATTTCTAGCAAACAAAAAGCATGATGGCTCCACTTAGATTGTTTCTAGACCAGCTTCTAATATTTCGAAAAGGAACTCATTACAATCTGAGCAAACCTCTCTGGAATCAATCCGAGTTGAAGTAATAAGTTGAATAGAGGCGAGGGAAGCTGCGTGGAGCTTTGATACCCAAGGCCTCACCGGCATTACAAGGCGGCGCAGTTACGCATTCAACTCACAGAAACCATCATGAACTTCGAAGTATGCTTAAAAGAGTAACCAATATTTTTCGAATGACTTTCCTATTAAGCTCGTTACCCTATCGGTCTCGTTCTATTCCAAATTTTAAAGCTTAGGTTCGCGTTAAGTATTGTTTTCCTAAGGCTGGCAAGAAGAGAACGGTGATGAAATCCAAACCCTTATCTTGTATGGCCAGGCCTTGCCCTTTACTAGGAAATTAAAGCATCCGTATTCAGTTCCTCGACATATATGCAAACGAAGGAATACAGTAACCCGCTGACAGGGGATTCACGAGTGTTTCGACAAACTTACCTCCCGTTCCAGACGGGGGATGAACCGTTGAAGTCGACTCGGGCCACCGACTCCTATGTCAGTGTACGAACCCGAGGGTCCGAGACAGTATCGTAACTGTCATCCTTCCCTGTGCAGTTATATTCAAAATAACCCTTCCTTAGGGTTTTAAAAATAAAGTCCCAAAAATAAAGTCCAAAAAAATAAAATAAAAAAATGTCCAAAAATAAAAGATTACAAAAATATAACCCTAATTACAGTTTGTAAAAAAATAAAATAAAATAATAATAATAACACTATATACAAAATTTTCTTCTTCACTCCGTTCGGATTTCTATTTTCTTTCCTATTTTGGCTTTGCTTTTCTTTTTCAGCACTTTCTCTTTTTCTTTCGCTCCACTCCAAATCAAAGCAAACAGAAATACCAAAACGCGTAAAAAAGAACAAAAATAATAAAAATAAAAATAAAACCTAAAAGCAAATCTATACACAAGTCCGCGTCGGCGGCGCCAAAAATTGATCAGATTTTATATAGTGGTAAAGGTTGTCGTTCACTCGGACTTTTTTGGATTGATTTTAAGTTTTAATAAACGAAAATAAGGAAAATATATACAAATATGGCGACAAGATGAAGAGGCCCTGAGACGCAGGATTTCACTACTTTTCCTATTCTTGTGGTTCAATCATTAACTCTAGACAATATAGCTCAAACAAAAGAAGTTGTGACTCTAATTCTTTGCCAAAAAAATAGATTTCATAAAACATTATTTGCAAGTCGTAAGCATGACGCATCAAAAGTAATTTAAACTAAGCATGCGACATCAGACAAAATAACAAGTAATTAATAGAAATCATAAAGCAATTAAATCTATGCAAAAAGTTAATAAAAAGAATTAATGCATTTACCACAATCATGAAAAGTTGCTTCCTCCGTTGTCTCAGTGATTGGTCTAGCTCCACATAGTGAAAAACACGCTCAAAATATAATTCATTGCTCAAAAATGTGTTTTTAATGAAGAATTATAATGGAGCAGAGATTTGCAACGGTGGAAGGGCGTTCTGAGAATCTTCATACAAATTCATTACAAAGAAAAGATAACGGATACTACACAAACAGTGATCTATTCTTCGTCTTCTTCTTCTTCGCCTGAAAGTGCAGGAACTCCGACCACAACTCTCTGCAGCCTTCTGCGCTCGCTACTTTCTACCCCTAACTCTCTATTCCCTATACAACTCTTCAGAACTCTATATATACTCGACAGGGACTCAAAATCTCGTAATAACTCCCGAATAATTCCCGTATCTTCTCCATTATTATTTTTATTCTCCATGGGATAATTTCCCTGTTTCAACTCCTCACGCATTTTCTTGTGCTTTACACCCTCCAAACACGTTATGTACGCATCATAGATTGAGTCAAACTCTTGTACAACTAATATACCCACGTAACTTCCACAAGAAAATCTCGTGTATTCCTCGGTGTTCTGTTTTATAGAGAGTGCGTGAAAGTTTCCTTACTTTCCAATTTAAACGCGACTATCTACCCTGTTTCGATGTAACAAGGTACTACCAGATCATATCCAGTCAAAAACTCATAAAAATCTCGTCCGGAATCGTTCACGAAATTCATGCAGGAAAGAAGAAAAAAATCCATCCAAAATCACCGATTTGAAATGTTGAAGATGGAGTGTCCCGATCCAAAAGTCAGGTGCCTTTATCAGCTGGGGTGCCCTGGGATGCCCCTTATCCAAATTGAGGGTGCCTTTAGTACTTTTCTCCGGGGGTCCAAAAAGCACTTTTCGAGCAACTTTTTCCACACAAGTGTATTTCTCCAAAAACACCTAAAAAACATAAAAACACCATAATAAGTACAAAATCAAGCACTAACAATAGAGACACCGAGGACAATTCGAGACACAAAAATGTGTCTATCAATACTCAAACAATTTTGAATGCCCTTCAAGGATTTAGGCATGGCCATTGTTCCGATGTATCCAACTATATTGTGATATATCTCCTAACACCTTTGCATATATCCGGATGGGAAATTTGGATGTCCTAAGTTTTCTCACCGGAAGGTAATGCATCTCCACATGCCGGATCTCCAAGTAGTCAGGGACAACATAACTTCAATCTCAATGTTAATTCCAATGTCAAAAGAAGAAGAAGAAGAGGGGGTCAAAAATCTGGAAAAACATCGAGAGACGCAGCCCTATGAGCAACAGAAGAAGGTTCATACGAGTTTAACTATTCCGAGCACTAGGAAATAGAGCGTCAGGTAGAAAAAGATAGAAGAACGGATTAAGGGCGGGTGTTAAGGAAACTTCGAATAAATCGTCCTTCGCGAGAACAAAATTATAGTGTGTAGTGATCTACACTACAATTTAGTATTCAGAATCCAAATCTATAGGATCTATGCTATAGAAGTGAAGAACAACCTCAGAGAGGAGGAACTCTTAACAGATTCAATTCGATAGTCTTTCCCAGGGATTATAAACACAATAAAGTAGGGAGCAACCAAAAGTACATGTGTTAACCACACGTAAGGAAAATACTAAGGCACCCAGTTGTTATGTTGGTAGGCACCAACATGGACATGACAATACCCTCCCCTAAGCCTGATCCTTGTCCTCAAGGATGAATTTTGGAAATGCAGATTTGATGAACGATGTGTCTTCCCAAGTTAAATCTCCGTCAGCGGCATGAGACCATTGTACCTGAACTTGAGGAACATGCTGACGTCCCTTCAAAACCACACGAGAGTCCAAATTTTCACAGGATGTATCTTGAATAGCCCTTCCTTATTAGTTGAAGGCAACAAGGTCTGGGGTAAAAGTCCTTGTCCTACCTTACACTTCAGCTGAGACACATGAAATACATGGTGGATTCTAGAAGCGTGAGGTAATTGTAGTTTGTATGCAACAACTCCTATCTTCTCCATCACCTGGTAAGGACCGAAAAACTTTGCAGCAAGTTTTAAGTTTCTGCGTAGCTTGACTGATGTCTATCGATATGGTTGCAGGCGTAAGTAGACTCAATCACCTACCCTGAATGATATCTCGTTTCCCTTCTTGTCATCCCGCTGCTCGATGCGATGTTGAGACTCTAACAAATTGTGTCATAACTTCTCGTTGCTGCAGACAGTCCTTGACACTGGTGTTGGTGATGACGCTTGCAGTGTATAACCAAAATTTGGGGTGGGGTGGGGTAGGGTGGGGGGTGGGGGGATAACCATATAAGGCTTGAAAAGGTGTAAGTTTTAAACTAGTAGATTGGGTATTAGTGTCTTGTGGGGGGGGGATAACCATATTTCTTGGTGTGCTAAAAACAACATTTCGTGCTCACCACGACCACTACGAGTTTATGGTCATGCCTTTTGGTTTGACCAATGCTCCGGCCACATTTTAAAGTCTCATAAATGGCATTTTCAGGCCTTATCTAAGGAGATGGAATAGAATATACTTCTGAGTGATATATGAGTTCAAGTCTTCACATACCTTCGTATAGGCTAGAGTCTGTAGCGGCTTAATACAGTGTGATGTTCAAATCTAGACTAGGTCCCCTAGGTTTTTCTCGCATTTGCGGTTTCCTCGTTAACAAACTTCCGGTATCCATGTTATTTCTTTTCCGCATTATATTTGTTTATATAATTGAAATATCACAAAGTTGTGCGTAGTTCAATCAATTGGTAAATCCAACCTTTGTTTGTTGATTGAAATTGATTGACACTTGAACATTGGTCTTTGGTACCGTTCAAGTTGTTTCTCATAATAATCAGGCTCACGGATTCTATCTGTTTGATTTGCTGATTACATTGAGAAATAAAGATATAACTCTTGGATATATTTTTCTTGATTGAGTCTAACTGTCTAGTTGATTCTTTTGGAATTATATTGGAGTTAGTCCATACAGATTGCCTAACGAAATATTGGGTGTGGTTGTTAGATCCCCGCTTTTTCAGTAATTAATATGTATAGAGTAAGAAACATGTCCACAATGGTTACTGTGTTTCGAAACACATGTACAAACTAGCTAGTTCCCATGAAGAAACCTTGATTCTGAAAACTAAAAAAATAAAAAATGCACAAGGGTCAGCAAGTTACTTAAATTCAGTAACTAACTTTATATTTTCTGTATCAACCTACTAAATGACAAATCCATATCATAAAAGATGCGAGAGAGTTTCCTATTATGAAGAAATACGTTATAATCCCTCTCTCTTTCGCATGGGTGGAGGGCTGTTTATGGGATCACGAAGACAAGCACTTCATAATCCCGTATTCCTAAAGCTAGATGTAGGAATTACCTATAGGTACTATTATAGTGGTATTAGTTAGTGGCAGGTCCACCCACTAAAGCCCGGTAACCGGAGGTCCATAATTAAAACAAAAAAGGAAAATGGACCCAATTTTTTAAGCCTAGGTCCTGTACACGTGCGGGACACATGAGACGTATTATTATAATTCCCAAAAAACCCTCCACTATATAAAATCTGGATAATAATGTTCATTTATTTTCATTCTCTCTTTATGTTTTCAGAGAAGAGCTCTGCAGATGAAGATTTCTTGAGGTCCTTGTTCGATTCGTGAATTCAAACTCATATTTGTAATCGGTAGGTGGATTTTTTGTGCTTACGATCTTGATGCTTTGATTCGTTAATTTTTTATTTCGATTTTGATAAAAATACTTTAGATCTAGATAGATAATCATGTTTTATGTTCGGTTCATTAGTAGATCGATATTTTAATTTCATTTTGTTGGTCTTTGATTTGTTTTTAGTTTGATTTTGTATATTAATCATCGATCGTATATGATGTACTGGTGCTTTTTGATGAAAATACTTCAGATCTGGTTAAAAAATCACGTTTTATGTTCATTTTTTTAGTAGATCTGATATTTTAGTTTCATTTTGTTGGCTTTTGGTTTGGTTTCAGTTTGCTTTTGTGTATTAACCATCGATCGTATGACGACGTCTTTGTTTTTCCGTGTTTACTATGCATCTACGGTTTGGTTTCGGTTTGCATGTGTATTAACCATCGATGACGTATATGACGTCTTGTTTTTATGAATCTTGATCGTAATTATTCGATTTTTGGGTTAGATAATGATTTTTTTAGCTTATTTGAACTTTCAATTTGATTATCTTGTTATTTTCGTTTCTTTATTTTCTCAAAATAATGTTTGTTTGTTGTTTCACGGGTATTATCCTACAGTACATATGTTGCATACTAATATGAATCGCTTTTGATTTTGTTTTATTCTTAGTTTTATCACTTGTTGTGGTTTGATCCATAAGTACATATCTTCGATATTAAAATAAGACTCTCGATTATGTTTTTTGATAGATTCATTACATGCGGTTGTTTTTAGTTAATGAATCAAAGCAGTACATATGTGGCATCTTGATACTGAACCGCTTATGATTATGTTTTATTCTTAGTTTTATCATTTGTTGCTGTTTTCATGCATAAGTACATATATGCCATTTGAAATAAGGTTCTCTCGATTCTGTTATTTTTCGTCATGGAGTCATTTTAGATAGTGAATTAGCAAGACATATATTGAATACTGAAAAACTGCTTTTTGAATCTGTTTTATACATAGATTTTAGTCAATTAATTCTTATGATTTTGGCAGTACATATATGGAATACCAAAATAAAACTGATCCATGAGTATCTATGTGAAATACTTTGAAATATGTGCTTTGATTATGTTATATTCATGGATTCATCAATTCCTCTTTACATGCGATTGATTTTTAGTTCATGAATATGCAAGATTTAATACGTCAGATCGATAAAAACTTCTCCCCGATTCTCGTTTTTATTGATTTTGCCACCTTTTTTTGTTTGATTCATGAGTACGTATGCGAAATCAAAATATTTGCTAGTTTTGTATAGCTTATTCTGTTTTACCAGTGCATATATAGGTTTTCCTTTATATTTTCTTTGATTTAATACCGTATGAAAAAATATTAGAGATTAATTGGTATGATCCTACAATATATGTGATGTAATACGTTTTCTAATTTATTTTTCATGGATTCTAACTTACATATACTCTACCATGTAGATGCGGCAGATATATACTCAATTTATAAGCAACGAGATATATACTCGAATTTGTAAGCGAGTGTAGCGAGATATGTACTCGATATAATAAGGGTGTAAGCGGTCGGCGAGATATATACTCGAATTTATAAGCAACAAATATATACTTGAATTTGTAAGTAGTGTAGTATAGAAGATATGTACTCCAATTTGTAAGCAGTGTAGCAGATATGTACTCGAATTTGTAAGCAGTGTAGTATAGAAGATATGTACTCAAATTTGTAAGCGAGTAATGATATGTACTCGAGTTTGTAAGCAGTGTAGTGTAGAAGATATGTACTCAAATTTGTAAGCAGTGTAGCAGATATGTACTCAATATAATAAGGGTGTAGACACACACTTTTGGTAATAAGGGGTATTATGGTCATTTCAATGTTTTCAATTAATTTTGGACCTCCAGATAAAAGAAAATTCCGATTGGACCCTACTATAAATAACTATATGGGCCTAGGACCAACCAACAAATTTTCCAAGCTAGATTGCTAAAGTTGCATACATTAGTCGTACATGAGAATGGACTTATGCTCGAAGCCTTGGTCTAGATATCCTAAATATTATGCGGTTAATCTTTGTTACTTACATTCTGCTTCTCTTTCGTTTTTTTGTTGTTGTCAATTTTAGCAGTTTGAAGGAAAAACTTGATGGATGGTGACAATGCCCTTGCCAGTCTTATGCTAAGCCTGTTCTTCATAAGGATTCACTTCCTTATTTGTTATACCATGGTTTTTACTGGTGGTTGTTCCCCAACTATTGTATCGAATTCTTGGAGAAACCTGATTTGTCTCCTCTTTTTTTCCCACTGCTCCATGAATGCTAATAGTAATGAAATGGTATGAGTTTGAGAGATTTAGAGGTGTAGAATGTGTGAATTTGGATTCATAATAAACTAAATTTATAGAGAAAAGAATTAGAGCCGTCAAATGATTAAATCCATTTTTTTTTGTTGACGGCCGACAAGGGACACACAGATTGTGTGGAGATGCCACCGGATTTTATAGGGACACGCATTTAGAGTAGATCGGCTGGCGATTTGATTTTAACCATGCGACTGTACAAAAAACGCGCGATCCTTCATGACCGCAATGTGGCAAACCAATAAATATGCCTGTTTGTACCCCATTTTTCTCTTTTGTTGAGTCGTAGTGAAATCAAAATCCACAAATCAAATATTTGACCATCCCATGCTTAAAGTCAACAATATTATCTAAATGTTATGGACCACGTGGGCCTCGCATAAAACATCTCAAATACGAAGAAAATCCGTTTTTATGGTGCTTTTCGGGTTTTAAGGGTTGTGTTGGTTTATTTTCAGATGGCCGTATTTTGTTTCACGCGATTCTCCAAAACAAAAACACATTTTCCCCAAACGAGGGTTCCAAAACAAAAAGAAAAGAGGGTGCTCCACCAAACAAGTAAGAACACCAGTGTAGTCCTTGTTACTCTCCGTAGAAAATCCAAGATCTCTTCCATTGGGTAGCGGCACTGACTTGAGATTACTTTCAAGTAAGTATTGGAATTCCCTTAAGTGTATACTCTTTACTTCAATCACTAATTGATTCTTCTGTTGTTTGCTGAACTAACTCTCTAGGTTTTATCCCATTTAACCTAGTGATTTTGCAAGATTTTAGAATAATCTGTTCAGGAATTATTAAGTTCACATTTATTTATTTTTCAGCTCCGAGCTTACAATGGAAGTAACAAATAAGTTAGAGAGTGGTAACTATGCCGCTGATATATTATCGATAAAAGAAGCTCAACAACGGATCAACCCTTTTATACATAAAACTTCAGTTCTCTCTTCCGATACTTTAAATTCAATCTCCGGAAGGAAACTATTTTTCAAATGTGAATGTTTTCAGAAGGGGTGAGAATGATGTTCATTAGAGGTGAAGGGTAAAAAAGAATTTGACTTCTGTTACTAGCAAATTTATGACGTTTTCGTTAACAGAAACAACAATTACAACCAGTAACTAAGGCTATTGTGACTGAACAGCGGGGCTTTTAAATTCAGAGGTGCGTGCAATGCTATATTTTCACTCAAGGATGAGCAAGCAGCTAATGGGGTGGTAACACACAGCAGGTTTGATCTAAGCTCTTTGATACTGCTAAACTACTCATGTTTGTTTGTTAAAAAAGACCTCTAATTATACGTTCCACATTTTTAGTGGAAACCATGCTGCTGCAGTGTCTTTGGCTGCAAGGTTACGTGGGATTCCTGCCCATATTGTTATACCAAAAAATGCTCCAAAATGTAAGGTTGAGAATGTCAGGCGTTATGGTGGGAACGTCATTTGGAGTGATGCCACAATGCAATCAAGAGAGTCTGTTGCTAATAACGTCCTGCAAGAAACCGGAGCTGTTCTTGTTCATCCGTTTAACGATGGGCGCATCATAAGGTAATTTCTGGACTTTTTATTGTATATTCTGTGTTTTGGCATATGACAGCTCAAGTACAAATTCCTAGCTTCTTCACTATCACACTTCTGTGGGTGTAAATGTAACCTTTACAAAAAACTTTCATATAATGCTCCAATGTTTTACAGATAGAGCTGATAAAAATCTATTAAACTCTGCATTTTAGGTTCTTTTCGCCAACTGAAGAATGGTGAAATTACTAATTCCTTTACCATATTTAAATATAATTGTCCATTTTTTTATGTCTTATGTTCTAGTAGCGCATGGTAACCAATTATTCTTGTCCTTCTATCCAAGCTCTGATTTACCAATGGGCATCGGCGACGAATCCTTCTAAATAACTCTTAGAGAATTCAAGTAAGAAAGCTGGGTGTAAATTTCCTTAAGTTAGCTATAAATCTTTCAACTGTGCAAAATCTTCAGAAACTTATTTTCTTTTATCACCAGGCACTTGGTCTATGTAACAAGGGTGGAGCACATCTAGTTGCTTCCAGAGTGCTGGCCTTTGTGTTCCATTTTTGAAAAAGTAATGTGTCTGCGTACCACTGACTTTTTTCTCAGTGGCAATGTTTTCTTTCACATTTCACATCTTGCATGTCTCATTCCCAAATAATTTCATATCAGTCATAAACCTCGGATCCAAATCTGACTAATATTATGCATGCATGTTTAAGGACATCTTTGGTTGCTCAAAATATTTCTCTTAACCTTTTTAATTTTCTTCATTAAGACTCTGTGAATTAGTTTTAGGCTTTTACCCTTGATATTCTGTTTCCTAGAATACTGAACCTACTCCAGGGCGCAAAACTGCACCTGGTAAGGGCCGTAAGGCAGATACATAAAAATAAATTTTCTTTGCCATAAGTACGAGTTCAGATTTTTTTTTTTGAGACATCTCGAGGTTTCTTACTACTTCTTTCAGTTTCTATTTTCACTTTGATATCTGCCTGCCCCGTAGTTAACTGGATGATCATTATTCGTTACCCCAAAATTGATTATCTGGATCAGGGGAAAACCAAACAGTTTTCCCACTATTGATACAGTCAAGAATTACGTTACAGTATTTATGTGTTTTGGTAGTGGGCAGGGAACGATATCATTGGAGCTGCTGGAGCAGATCCCTCAGATTGACACGATAATTGTCCCTATAAGCGGTCAGTAAATCTGTTTCTAAAGTTCAAATTGTCGTCACAATTTTTTTTTTTTTTTTAATTTTGTGTAATGTTGTTTCTTTCTAAATTCTTTCTGAAATCATCAAAATTTGTTTAGGAGGTGGTCTGATATCAGGGGTTGCATTGGCTGCCAAGTCGATCAACCCTAAGATTCGGATTTTGGCTGCTGAACCAAGGGGTGCCAATGATGCTGCTCTGTCCATGGCAGCTGGTGAGATTGTAACACTTCCTCAGACCAACACCATTGCCGACGGATTGCGAGCTTTTCTTGGTGATCTGACATGGTAAGTCTCTGACCCATAGATCTCTCAATAAATAGGTCAGAAAACCCTATGCTTAGCTAGTTAGCTGAATTCGCTAGCTGCTTGAGGACTTAATTCTCACTGTTTTCCAACATGATTACTCTTGGCACTCATTGTAACGTACTGTTGAAAAAGCTTTCTGTACTGGATAGTGCCATTATCCAGACCTTGTCATAAGTTCTTAATTCTTGTTTTTTCTCATGCCCATGATAATATTGATGAGACTAGCTATCTAATTACCAGACATCAACTCTTTCAAAACAGCGTTTATACCATCACCATTTGATTTGGTTGCATACATATGCAAAGTAGTGAAAGTCATTTTTTGATTTTTCCGGTTATTGCATTAAAAGCCATCTTGGGTTCTTTGCTCTTACAACTATTATTTTTTAGGAAAAACTTCTTGGCTGATCAGGTGTACATGGAGTTTTAAAACGTTGGAACCAAGTGATTCTAAATTCTTAGGATTAGAAATTATGGGTGCTTAAGCACAGCTGAAACTATTGAATTTTGCTTGTTGCGGCAATAATGTTCTGCACAGCAGGGTTATTTATTTACATGTGAGGTTACACATCTTTTACATCATAAAGATTAGTTACTTTAAGAGCATCTCCTGTTAGGCACATTGGGGAATTGGATTAGCAGTTGTTTGAACAGACCAAGTTTCGGCGTGTTGGCCCATGCTCTTGCGAACCAAGGGTCTAACCATCCTTATTCCTTCACATAATTAGCAAAATTTGGTCATTTAGCAGTCTGTTGAGCCCTTTTGACCTCTTTGAACTATTTTGTGTTAGTCACAAACAAGACAATGAAGGAGGGGTTAGGGTGGCAAAGACCACAACACATCAACCATAGTTTGTTGCACATGGCTAAAATTTTTGTTTTTCATTTTTCGTTTTAGTTATGTAGAAATCACACTTAGAGTAGGTGTAACAATCTCTCACTTTCTGCCATAGGAATGTATAGCTATCTCGATGGGTTCGGTTTAACCAAGTTACAAATGCAGGGTCAGGCCCCAAATGCTTGTTATTTTTCGTCTTGAATTTGCCAATCCTCAGGGAACTTGTTAGTTGCAGCTCAAGTAACAGCTGACCGACTAATTTAGGCTGAAAACATTACACATGTGGTTAGGATTATCTGTTTTATCGTGCAGTTACGAGTAAAATAGTGGTACATAGTTAATACAGTTTACCAATAGTGGGTCTAACATGGTAAGCTGTAGGGTCATGGAAGCGGGATAACCTAGCAGAGCCTTAAGTTGAAATATGGAATTGGAAACATGGAGTCTTTGAATAGAAACCCTAAAATTTCCCTCTTTGTTAAAAATATGTGTGAAGTCCTCTAAGCTCCCAACCACGAGACACGTATTTCTTCGTTGGTGGGAATCAGTGAGCACCCCCCAGCCACCCCCAAAATTATATATCCAACCCAAAAGTTAATTTTTGAAAGGTATTTTTGGGGATTGTTTTTAGCCCATCCTACTGTTTTAGGTCACCTAACTTTAGATCCTACTTCCGTCGCTGGTGGGAATGTTTCTGGAATGGATTTTGTTAAGGACATGGATTGAGGAAATATCATCTGGGCTAAAGGTGTACATACTGCTCTGACTGAGGAAATATCATCAGAGCAAGGTTGATTGGCCACTTCCACAGGGCTCTGTAGATGTTTTCTGGATTGAGGAAAGTTCGGTTTGATTCATTAAATCTTTTAAATGCTGTAAACGATGCCTGATTAGCTACTGCGTGACGACAAGAATGCATTTCCATAAATTAGTATTGGCACGGAGAATTTGTGTCAGAATGGCTTTTGCATGTTTTCGGCTTCTTCGGAATTCACTAGTTTTAAGATTTTGTTGTTTAGAATAATTGACATTGCTGAAAAAAGGGACTTTTATTAGTCTGTAAGTTCTTCGGCTGAGTCATTGTGATACATAGAATAATTTTAAATGGATGTTTCTTAACTGCTCTCTATGAGTTATGTATTCATATTATTATGCTCTTTCTGGACAATGCAGGCCAATAGTCAGAGATTTTGTGGATGATGTGATTACGGTGGAGGACAAAGATATAATTGAAGCCATGAGAATGTGTTATGAGATTCTGAAAGTTGCAGTGGAGCCCAGTGGAGCTATTGGCCTTGCAGCCGTCCTTTCTGCCACTTTCTTGGAAAATCCGGCCTGGAAGGACTGCAATAATGTAGCGATTATACTTTCAGGAGGTAATGTTGATCTTGGTGTTCTTTGGGAGTCTTTTAATAAATGAAGGTTAAACAAATGCGACTGTTCTTTTGGAATCTTTTAATAATAAGGGTTAAACAAATGCGACTTTTCTGAATGTTGTTGGTCAACCTATCTTTATCTGGCTAGAAAACCGAGGCATGCTGATGCCGTTTTTGTTGGTGAAAACCTTGATAGCTGGTGTCTTGTGTTTATTTTTTGCTTTTTTTCCCAGAGGCCAGAGCTCAATTGTTGTAGTTCTTCTGTAATATTTCATAGGTATTGATTCTGATTTGTGATAGTCATTGGTCCCAGTTCCTAAAATCAGAAAAAATTTGAAACAACCAAATACATAAAGTCTAGCAACCATCTTATTTGAGAACAGAAAAGATAAGTTCTATTTTCCCAAGTAGAATGGAAGGATGTTTTGGGTAGAGATGCCCTACCCAGCATGTGAAGCATCTTCACTGTATGTGTATTCAAGGATCAGGCCTAGGCTGCTCGGCCTGGAAAAATAAATTGGCCCAGCCCTGATAGCTGTTGTCAAGAGTCAGATTTTGTGGTGCAAAGATACTATGACTTGAGATCAGATATATCAGTTACAATGCAAATTTCTCAGCACTCGGTAGATTAACATTTTGGGTAACAATGCAAATTTTGAGTCACGAGACATTTTCGTTATAGGCAAAAGTATGCCCCAGACTTTCGGTCATGGGTCATACTTTGGGGTTGAATGATGGATTTAGGGCAGTTTTTGGAGGGTCATAAAACAAAAATTTAGCCCTAGTAACAGATATCAGGTTACCAGATATTTTTTGGGTTCAGATCAAAAATGCAGTTTTGGGTCAAAGAGCAATTTTAGGCTCACAAGTCACTTTTTCAGTTGGGGCAATTTCTAGATTAAGCAGTTCGTGAAAATTTTGAACTAAAGTGCAGGCAGAGTAGTCCTGGTGCCAAATTCTTGGTCACGATGTAGATTCTGGCAATGGGACGGATTTTAGGCCACAGTGGCATTTAGATAGATTTTGGATCCTGCATGGAGCGAGGCACAGCCGCACAGGGTAGGTATTCCTAGTAAAAATACATAAATGATGTGAGAAGGTGATGACAATCTTTCTGAATTAATCACAAATTTAACCAAAAAAATTAAAAATTACAGGCAGAATCGGAAAACATGAAGAAGTAAAGGCACAACAAACACAATTAAACAAAGGAAGCGAAAGGTTGGAATCAGAGAAACAAAGAAGCAATAAGCAGATAAGAGACCAGCATTTATCAGTTCATGCCAGTCAGCCAGTGTATGGAAAAAGTTACGCGCATAGAAAACCAGATGGGACCTTCTTGCCACAGGTATTAAGAAGCAAACTGAGGGCGATGGAAACATCAACGTTGACTACTCCTAAAACCTGAGCTCTAAGGGCAGTGCATAAACAAACCGCAGCTTCAAGATCAACCAAACCATTAATGAGGCTGCAACAAGGAGTGTTAGGTGGTGTTCCAACAACAATGTTTACAACGCCATTTAACACATCAGCACAAGCAGCCAGTTTTAAGGTATCCCTTGGGCAGTGAGTAGGCTTCGTCGATGGTACTGGGAAGTTCGGGGATGGGTTGTTTTTTGGTGGTGTATAAGTTGGAGGGCGTTTAGGTATTGTACTCTTTGGTGGTGGTGGGCATGAAGCATAAGCTGAAGTCACCAAAGTAAAGAACAGTAGGTTTAGAGACAGGAAGAGCACAGTTGATGTTAAAGCCGCCATTTGCTAATCTTATGTATAGCACAATTCAAAAGCTGATCAGCTTAGCACGTACTGTGAGATAAGCAAATGGGTATATAAGAAAATTGTGTGTGTTTGATGTGGTAAAGCACTGGAGGAGCTAAGGTATTTATAGATGCAAAAAAAAAAAAAACATATACAGAAAGTTATCCACGTGAACACCCTGTGTTTTACCCGACCCATAACATGGCTGGCAATTGATGCTACATGTATGCTGTAAATCCTTGGGGTTTTAAAACTGATTTGGCATTTTGTTTAGTTTGCCAGATGCGTATTATTGGAAGAATTCCCGCCAACTAGTTCTAATTTTCTGTAATGTCAGACTCAAGAGATGGGCATTACGTCCACCAGTCCAGATACAATAATCTATAATGGAGAGTCTGGCATGTCTTGTTTCTGGAACTTAGGTAGCGTTTAGAATCCACAACTCGATGCTCTGGATTACGCCCGTACATGCACAACTGCATCGGACGTAATTTTTAAAAAGTTAGCTAGCTAGAAACTAAAAACCACAGATTTTTAGGCTTTTGCTGTTAATGCATAAGCCTTAGATAAATTTTCTCCTGCAATTCGGGTTTTAATGAGGGTTAATCAAGTTCATGAACAGGTATTGCACCGCTAATCAGTTGTTGGTCCATATAATGATACAATGCAATATCATTGCCGTTGCTGGTCGTTTATTCTGCTTGTCTTGTAAAGACAAATAATATAGTTATAAATGTTATCTGAAAAAATGTGGATAATATTACACGTGAATTCATGTCTAACCAATTATCTTGATTCTAATTTGTCATGCAATTTTATCAGATTCAGCTGCCCATTGTATTAGTCTTGCCCGAATGCAACGGATAAGCAGCAATTGGATTGAGCAGGTGTACTCTTGTCTCGTTAATTGTCTTGCTCGCCCAGTGTCATGTCAATTCTATCTTAGCAAGCTATACCCGTTGTCAATTCTTTGGCTCAAGTGCCTATACCCATTTGTTTCATTGTTGGCTCGAGAAAGAGCTGGTGGAAGGATACACCTGGGGAGGAGACACTATTAAAGCAAATTTAGTTAACACTTCCTCAGACCGACACCATTGCCGATGGGTTGTGAGCTTTCCTTGGAGATCCGGCATGGTAAATCTCTGATTTCTAGGGATCTCTTAATAAATAGGTCAAAAGAACCTAACCTTGCTGAATCTAGCTGCTCAAGGACTTGGTTCTCTATGTTTCCAACATAAAGTAATCGATAATCATGATTACACTTGTCACTCATTATGAAGTACAAATGAAAAAGTTATCTCTACTGATAATCATTAGAATAATCATTATCATTGAATTTGTTGATGCAACAACATCAAATCAAGATATTTATGATCATGAAGGTTTACGTGAAGAACCAACCCAGGAAAGTAAACTAGATGAACATATAAGTGCTCCAACTACTCATATATAGGTATTAATGTATTGAAATTTGATTTTTCTTTCATTGAATTCGCCATTGTTGCTTACTGAAAAACTTCGGTGCCGGATGGTAAAAGTATGAATACCATGCCTAAGATGACCAAACCGGCATGGTATTCATACTTTCACCATGCCGGTACACAATATCCCACAATTTTGAAAATTGGAAGTACACTACCGGCATAGAAAGTTCATTATCGAGAACCGCCATACACAAGATTTCGTCGCCGGAGACATCAAAGATGAAAGTTTTGTCGTTGGAGAACATCCCTATTGATCTTAAAATCCAAACTAATAACCAAGAACCGCCATTAAAGCGTAGATAAACATCCAAAAAGGAGATAAAACCACCATAAATGGTGTAGAAAACTAAAAAAAAACATGATAACAACTAAATTAAAGTAACTAACTATAATAGAATCAAGGAAAAAATAAAGAAATCTGCTCAGATCTAGACCAAAACGAACTAGATCTGAGTAGAGAAAGAGTTGCTAGAGGTATTTTTGTTAAAGAAGAAGAAAGGGTGAGCGAGAGAGAGAGGAGAGAAATGAAGAATTTCACATACTGTGGTAGGAATGTATAACTGTCTCTATAGATTTGATTTAACCAAGTTGAAGAAAATGCAGGGGCGGGACCAAATACTTGTTATTTGCCGCACTGAATTAGCCAAGGTTCCACCTATTTGTCACCCGTATTTTTCCTATTTGCCACTCATCTTAATTGCCACTCCCATTTATCCTATCCCCATCCATGTATTTTTGCATATATCCTAAACACCACCCCAATAACTGTTGGAAATCTAGGGCAATGGATGCTATAATCGCGAGCAAAACTGATCGAGGCGTGAAGATGTTCACTGTCCTTGAGAATAATTTTCGTCCCTACGTTGCAAACGATTTAGTGGCGACTATTCCCAAGGATTCAACGATCACAATCCGGTAAGAGTGCACTCTCTACTGGATTCCTATGAACAATATGAACTCAGATTCCGGCAAAGCACAATGTTTACGCACAGTAAGCACAAACATAAGATACAGAAGTATTGGTAGAGAAGAAGATTACTAAGAATAAGATAGAGAGATTCCATCTCACTTAACAATGAATTATTCTATGTATATATAGATATCCAATAGACATGACCATAAGTCGCAATGATTTGCGTGGACGTGTTTCATGAACCATCTCTTGTAGGCTATGTGACTGTTGACGAACCAACACAACTGTCCACCAAACAAAGCTATTTGTCCCTTTCTGTAATCAACCCATTCTACCTTTTTGATGTGCCTGTTGGGATTGGTATCTTTCTAACTACTTAAAATTAGTTACCATAACTAACTCAATAATTACAATACACTTTCTACAAATGTATTTTGAAACACATCCGTATAAACTCCAACAATCCCCCACATTTCAAAATACTGTATGATGTTGCCAGTAAACAACATAAACTTTGTGCATTAGAATTGGTACCTTTTGGGCTATGAAACAATCTTAGGATGATAAATCATAGCTTACTAAAAGAACATGGTGAAACAGAAGTTTCTATGAACTAGTCCTTGTTTTATGTAAATTAGAGGATTTAACAACTACACAAAGTTTATAAACCATTACTGTTCTGCGGTTTTGGCACTTTTCGGTCATGCGCCCTCCTGGTTTCATGAGTTTATGTAAAAACACGCCTTAGTTTCTATTGGAATCGACCTTATTCCAAACTCACATAGGTGAACTTCCATCAAATATGTATTGTAGTTATACACACCAACAAATAGTATGGAATTCATTACGAGTACATGTAAAAACTCATCCTTACTTATTGCATACATGCACTATCACGCCACAATAGGCTTCTAACACAGTTTTGATAATGTCATAGAGCGAATAATGACTTGTTTTGCCTCTATGAACCTATTTGTTGGAGTTTTCAGACATATAGGTGAGGTTACCATCACCATGGATCTAACATATCTAAGCCACTAAGTCTTAGAACATGTTTTCTCTAGTTTCTTAACTTCAACATTTCGCGCGGTCACAAAGACAATTCACTAGAGATGTATATTTGTAATTCAAACGTGAAACACTTAGTTTTTCTACAAATATACGCTCATTATGGTTAGCACTTAGCAGTAATTACCATAACTTGGTTCCTCAAATTTTGCACTTAGTAAATTAAGGTCTTATACTGTCTCAACTTGATTACAATGGATTGTCACTTGGATTATAGATAACTATCTCCTAATTTCTCAAACGCTTGAGATAGTATGAATCTATAACCCCCACATTTCATGACTTTCCTAACTGAAATATTCAATTGCATTAGCATAACCAAGTGGAATGACAAGTGAAAGTTAGTCGCAATTAGAAACACATACTGCCCATCAAGTTTCCTTGATAATTCCAAAATAAAAATAAAATAAACGTAATGCTAGCAAACATATTTAGATGTATCACATATCAACTCAGATACTAAAAGACATGCAAGCCTTACTCGTTGGCAGTAACCATGTTTATTTTACAAAATGACAACATCAAAACTTCATCTTAAATTGAATTAAGAAGAGTTATTATAATCCTTTTTGGGTTTCTTGCAATCGACAACGTAATGCCCAGGTGTTCTTCTATTGTAACATTTCCGATTTTTCTTAAAATTAGCACCACGAGTTTTTAGATTCTTATTTGTCTTGGATTTCTCGTTTTTGTTCTTGTCTCCCGACATGGAGGATTCGTCAACCAAGTTTGCTCTGGAACTGAAATCCTTAGCCATTTTAGACTTGTCTCGAAGCCTGTTTTTCTCTTCTATTCGGATGTGAACGATAACATCCTCAAGTTTCATCATCTTCCTTTTGTGTTTCATGGAGTTCTTATAATCTCTCCATGAATCAGGAAGTTTTTCAATTAAACAAGTAACCATAAAAGGTTTGGGGTAGTGCAATACCCCTAATTTTCAGATCACTAATCATTACATGAAACTCATGTATTTGCAATGTGAAATCCTTGTCGTCTGACATCTGAAAATTAATAAAATTGCCTATTGCATATTTCTGAGTTCCAGCATCCTCGGTGATGTATTTCTGGTTCAGACTTTCCCATATTTCACGTGTACTTTGATATGAACAATACACATCAAAAAGGTCACTAGACAAAGTACTATGTATAGTATGACGACATACCTTGTTTGCTTTAGTCCAAGGATCAAGAGTTTCTTCATAATTTTCAGATTCTTCACTTGGTTTTGGTTGCGTACACGTACTGCGCCAAGTTCCTTACATCCAACGAATTGAAGATCTTTTCTTTCCATCGCTTAAAAAATGACCCGTTAAAGGGTTCAATCTTCGAAACGTCGGGAAGAGAACGAGAACTAAATTTTATAGCATCCACATAAATCTATTCTTAAGATTGTTGGAAATCTAGGCAATGGATGCTATAATCGTGAGCAAAACTGATCGAGGCGTGAAGATGTTCACTGTCCTTAAGAATAGATTTTGCCCCTACGTTGCAAACTGTTTAATGACGACTATTCCCCGGGATTCAACGATCACAATCCGGTAAGAGTGCACTCTCTACTGGATTCCTATGAATAATATGAACTCATATTCCGGCAAATCACAATGTTTACGCACAGTAAGCACAAACATAAGATACAGAAGTATTGGTAGAGAAGAAGATTACTAAGAATAAGATAGAGAGATTTCATCTCACTTAACAATGAATTATTATATGTATATATAGAGATCCAATAGACATGACCATAAGTCGCAATGCTTTGCGTGGACGTGTTTCATGAACCTTCGCTTGTAGGCTATGTGACTGTTGACGAACCAACACAACTGTCCACCAAACAAATCTATTTGTCCCTTTCTGTAATCAACCCATTCTACCTTTTTGATGTGCCTGTTGGGATTGGTATCTTTCTAACTACTTAAAATTAGTTACCGTAACTAACTCAATAATTACAATACACTTTCTACAAATGTATTTTGAAACACATCCGTATAAACTCCAACAATAAATATACAAAAAAACCCTACATTAGGATAATTCTTCTTTGTCTTCTCTACCACCGCCCACATTCTTCTACATATCTCCACTCACCGATCACCACCGTCATTTATTTTTTGTTTAATTTTTACTACTAATTTTGATTTTGTATGTGCAAATGTCATGTTCGACCAATTTTTTTTTCTTTTTAATTTTGTATCAAAAAAGTGAATACAAATAAAGTATGAAACGTTCTAGCAAAATTAGAACCCAAAAAAAGTTAAAATTTAACTTTGATTCAGTTTGATTAGTTTTGTATTGTTGTGATGAAGAACTAGCAATCTTATATAGATTGACTCGATTTTGAACGGCTGTTACCTTTTTTTTTCTTTTTTTTTTTTCCAGATGAACAAGTTGGCCATTAGTGAACGACTGGTGGGTAATCTAGTCGATCTGTATTGATGTTTCTACAAGTAAACATCTTGTAATGTTTTTTTTTATTTGGTTTTTTATTTTAATCTTGTGCAAGATCACTACCGTTTTTTGTTTCTATCGTCACTACTGAATGGTGGTTAGTGTAGGTTTTGAGTTATTATAACAACGAAATCTAAGTAGATTTGGACGGAAAAATGGTCAGGTATATATTGATCGAAGTTGAGGATTTCATGAAATATTTTTTTGGAACTGTTAATCTGTACGTACTCCATTAATGCGCGTTTTTTAGTTTACTTATTCATTCTATTTTGAATGTAAGAGTAGATGAAACAATAGATTCAAATACTAATTAAATAAAATTCTAACCTAAGATTAAATATATAATGGGTTTTTAATAAAAACACACATTAACGGAGGAGAAGACAAATCAGAATGGTAGTAGTTATTGTAAAATTTAATTTGAGTTTTATAGGTGGTAAATAGGAAAAATAGATTTGAAAAGTAGAATTACTTTACAAATTTTGATGAGGGTGGTAAATAGGAAAAATATGGGTGGCAAATAGGTGAAACCTTATCCAATCCTCATGGAACTTGTTAGTTACGGCTCAAATAACAGCTTCATTTATATTAAGCATGCAAACATGGATTTGTCTATAAGGTTTCTTCCATTCTCTTTCATATGTTTTGTAAGCCTTATTGCATGTATTCATTTTTTTTTTTAATTACGAGCGCTAGAAGATCTCTCTTTCTTTATTCAAAGTTGGTGAACGGATCTAATTCATAATAGGTGATGTGATTCTTTTAGTGCAATTTTGAGAAAGAAATTATTCTGCTCCTTGCAGTATACCATTCTTTGTATTTGTGATTTTGTCTTTCGTTTTTTATATAAAAGTAAGTATGTTCTTGGAATAGTAGAAGGTTGTGTCTTTATGAGAATTAATTATTGGTTATGGAATTGTTGTTATCATTGAGGGATCTGGGTCACTAGTAGTCTGGTTAGAGTGTTGGCTCATGAAAGATAGTTTACTATGAGAAATCTCAAATCTCTCACCAATCTGTACGTGTTTGAAATTTCGATTTTCTTTCATATTTTACTGGCATGTTTAACCAAACTTGCAGAATAGTCAGAGTTTGTTTGTAGATTCATAACCTTTATGCGGTAACATATATACGGTTTTCATAGTTAAACACTTTATGGTAATAGCAGGCACAAGACAAGATTACATATATATTGCGCAGTTGGTGCTCAAACATGCCAGTGACAAAGATCAGGCTACTGAAGTTAATTAGTGTAATTTCATGTATCTTTGACTTGGTATTGATATGTTTATTTTAATTTGTTTCGCATCTTCATGGTGTTAGGTATATTAATACATCTTCATGGTGTTAGGTTTATTAATACATCTGTTTCAACCTCTCAATACGTACACCGCGTACTACTCATACATAAAAGAATACACCTACAAAAATTGTAATTAGTAATCAATACTTTTGTTAGATAATACGTGTATGAGTTCTTTGAGGTTCAATGTTGAGATCGTTTACATCAATTTCTCATGTTTGTTGTCTAGACTGCGAGAAAGATGGCGACAATGGGAAAGCTAATCTTCTGGCATTTCTACACAGTAGCTGCTATTATGATTTTTTCTTCATTAGCTTTCGCTATGAGCTACAACCTAGGTAAAATTAAGAAATATTGCAACTTTTAATATACTTAATATTATTTGAAATGTCTGACATTTTCTTAAGAAATAAGAAATATTACAACTTCTTTTAAATATCCGAGTTTCTTATATTAAAAATTTGAGTATATTTTTGTTTTTCTAAAAAGAAAAACCTATTTATATTTTCAAATTAAAAGTAAGCTAATCTATAAAAAAAACATAGGTAAATTTATTTTAAATGTTAACAACTTTAGAAAATGGAAAAATAATTTAGCGATTGCTTTTTTGTTTTTTTATTGTCAAAGTAAAGGTCAAATTCTTATAAACTGTTAAGTTCAACGTTGAAAATATAGATAGTTTTTTCAAAAGAAAAAGAAGAAAAAATCACATTCTTAAAACAAAAGAAAAAGAGTCAGTTGCTAACAAACAACGCAGTGACTAATTGCAACCCACGCTTAAGTTTAGATAAGCTCTAATTTGAAAAAAAAAAAAAAACTAAATATATGTGATACGAAAGTAAAATATGTATATTTGTGATTTTGTTTTTCGTTTTAGTATATGAAAGTAAGTATGTTCCGGAATAGTAAAAGATTGTGTTTTCAAATTATGAGAAGTAATTAATGGTTATGGAATTGTTGTTATTATTGAGGGGTCTGGGTCACTAGTAGTCTGGTTAGAGTGTTGGCTCTTAAAACATATTTTATTATGAGAAATCTCAAAGCTCTCACCACTTTGTACGTATTTGAGATTTCCATTTTCTATCATATTTTACTGGCATGTTTAACCCAACTTGCGGAATAGTCAGGTTTTCTTTGTAGCTTGATAACCTTTGTGCGGTAACATATATACGGTTCTCATAGTTAAATATTTTATGATCATAGAAGGCGCAAGACAAGATTGCATATATATTGTGCATACAAAATTACATATATTAAATATTTTATGATAATATTTAAATACTTTATGATCACAGAAGGCGCAAGAAAAGATTACATATATATTGCGCATTTAGTGCGCAAACAAGGCAGTGACACAGATCAGGGTACTGAAGTTAATTGGTGTAAGTTCATGTATCTCTGACTTGGTATTGATAGGTCTATTTTAATTTTCTTCGCATCTTCATGGTGTTAGGTTTATTAATACATCTGTTTCAACCTCTCAATACTTACCTCTTGTACTACCAATACACAAAAGGATTCACCTATAGAAATTGTGAGTGAGAATCAATAATTTTGTTTTATAATACGTGCATGAATTCTTTGAGGTTCGATGTTGTGATCATTTAACATCATTTTCTTCTAATTGTTGTCTAGACTAAGAAAAAGATGGCGAAAATGAGAAGGCTAATCTTTTAACGTTTCTTTACAGTAGCTGCTATTATGATTTTTTCATCATCAACTTTCGCTGTGAGGGAGCTACAACCTAATATAGAGGTAAAATTAGGAAATTTTACAACTCTTAATATACTTACTACCTCCGTTTCAAAAAAATTGGCTAGTTTCATGTACAAATTACACATGAAACCAACCTATTATTTTGAAACAGATGAAGTAATATTATTTGAAATGTATGATATTTTCTTAAGAAAAATAGGAAATAATATAACTTTTTTTAAACATCCGAGTTTCTTTATATTAAAATATCTTAAAATTTTGAGTATACTTTTTTTTTTTCGAAAAAGAAAAACCTATTTATATTTTTAAATTAAAACTAAGATAATCCATAAAAAAGCATATGTAAATTTATTTTAAATGCTAACAAGTTTAGAAAAATGGAAAAATATTTACTGACTGTTGTTTTCTTTTATTGTCAATGTCAAAGTAAAGGACAAATTTTTAAAAACAGTTAAGTTTAAGGTTGAAAATAAAAATAGGGTTTTCAAAAGAAAAAGAAGAAAAAGTCACATTCTAAACAATAGAAAAATAATTAGTTGCTAACAAACAAGGCAGTGACAAATTGCCGCCAACGCTTAAGTTTAGATACAACCCTATATTTAAGAAAACTAAGTATTTGTGATACAAAAGTAAAATATGTGTATTTATGATTTTGTATTTGGTTTTAGTATATGAAAGTAAGTAAAATATGTGTATTTATGATTTTGTAATAGGAATTTAGGGTTATTTTTATGAGAAGGGTAAAATGGTACTTTCACCATCATTTTGGAAGCCCCTTGACTTTTCTGGTGTGGGTATAAATTTGGTGAGGCCCCCAATTATTTTCCAGGGCCCCAATTAAGCCTTGTTGTGAAGCCCTTCAAAACAAGGGATATATTTTCAATTGCCACTTCTAAGTTCTAACTACTTACAACAACTCTGATTTTTCAACTTGCATAGCCTCGACAAGCTAGCTTGACAGTATGAAGCAGTATGCTCGGTTGATCTAGCCACCTTGTTATGATCCTGAACCAAACGCGATCATTGATTGGAGATGTGCCAATGAACCCAGAGATGGCCAGACACGAGATTGATGCTATGAATCGACATGGTTAAAAAGTTTGATTGAGCTGTAATGTTTGGTCCCGATGATGATCTCTTCCGAGGCTGAATGCTGAGACCCGATTGTGACTTTACAGATTTTCAATCACATAAAGAACGGAATTCGATGCCCTGAATTTTACAGCAAGCCCGAGAAATATATTCCCCCGAAGTAGCCGACCTGATGCTGATCGCAGCTTATAATTTGGAATTCATCCGAGGTGAAAATTGACGAGATAATGATGAACTGAACGAGCTAACCAAATCTTTGTTCAACTGTGGCAGCTTGTCCCATGACGAATCTCCTACGAATTCATTTGCTGAGACCCGATTAAGTTGATGGTGATTTCACGGATTTCATCCTCCTGTGACTCCTGACGGTTATGGCTAGAGACGGAATCCACATCATGGATAAGAGAATCGCTGCATCAACAAATAAATTGAGTGAATAGCCGAGAAGAGCAACTGTATCGTTCAATTCAAGACATAAGACATGAAAGCCTCGGCTGAAACGATTCGGAAAATTCCCAAAATCATCTAAAGATTTCGTTATTCAATATTTTCAAAATAGCTTAATTAGGTTCGTAAAACAAGATCTGCTGATAGCGAATCTCCCTTCAAAACGTAAATCGAAAGAAAATCCAATTGTTGCTCAAGAACAAACCCTAGGTTTTATAAAACGCCTTTTAAGAATCTTTTAACTTGAAACTTTCAAATCTCAATGTTTAAAAACAAGATAAAAGAGAAGATAAGGAAGAAGATTTGTCCTGTTTCGATCTGTTCTTCGTTGATGGTATCTATGTTTCCAATCTGGTTTAAGTTTTCTCGATACTCGTCTGTGCTTTCACATACAGAACTTCCGATTTTTCTCCCCTCAGTTTTGTCGCCTGTTTGTTGTCTGGAAATAGCTTTCTTTTGATAAATCCCATATTTACCCTTCACACTTCAACATTCAGTAGTCAGTAGATCAGCACTAACTTCACTGGAACTACTTTTAAGCTAAAAACTACGGATTTGAGACTCTCGGTCCCCTTAGTCGGCGCCAGAATGTAGTTGCTAAAAATCTAACAACCACACCCACTTTGAATCCAACACTTAAGATAAAAATCTACTAACAAGTAAGAGGAGAAGTGCATCAAAGTAAACATGAACACAAGGGTTTTTTACGTGGTTCGGCCATTAATGAAGCCTACATCCACGGGTTTCACTATGATCGGAAGTGTTACATAAAAACTCCATTAAAGGGAATAGAGTTCTTGTTAAGCTCTAGGTTGTGGGAAGAAGATGGATCCCTACAAACATCTCTCTCTTTCCCTTATAAAGGGTAGGGATGTATATCAAGTTACAATAGTGCCCTTAGGGCTGACTAGTTAGGATAAGATCTATAAAAGTGGAACTATTTCCTATACAATGTTGTATCTAACCAATGATACTTCTTCTCTAATCTTTGGACACGTGTTCCTTGTATATTTTGCTCATACACAAGTGATGGGATTGGGTTTGGTCCCTTCAAAAACAGTCCTGCATCTTTCCTTCCATACTTCAATGTGGCGCAAGTCATGTGGATGATCCCAAATAGAATCCGGCAGCTCATGGATTATCTACGCTCTTTCATTAGCAGTGCCTAATTGTAAATTGCACTCCTTTTTGCTCCTAAAGTCATTCTGAAATTGTGTGCCTAAACTAACTTCTAAGCTTTTAGCTATTAGTAATGAAACTTAGAATTTTTAAGTGATTTTTAGTAATTTAGATTTTAAAAAACATTAACTAAGGTTAGTGTAGGAGAATCCCATGATCTTCTTGACATCATGACTTTGTCAAAGAGATGGAAATAATAGGACCGAGAAAGTCATTTTTACCGATATGAGCGTAGTACATTGGTAAGATCTTTTGAAATAATACAGTTGACATGAATCTGATGTTGGAAATATGGACAACATTCGCAGTAACTTAGAAAAAATACTTAGCTCGAACTGATGCGTGATTGATGTTGCGGGAGATGCACTGATAATGGTAGCAAGAACTAGTAGAGGCACGTATGAGATACGCTGACCTAAAGGTAATATTGCTGCTACTCCTCCGAGATGCTATAGCGTTGGCAAGTAACCTCCAGGATACAACTACTGATAGTACTTCTCTTCGTAGAATACAAAGAAAGCACTCTTAGAACTTGTCAGCAGAACGAAAAACTTAAAGCAAAGTTGATAGTAAAACTGTTTACAGAAAACAGAGGAGGAGCAGAAGAAGAGAAGAAGAGAGAAGAGATGTTTCTCTTTTGTGTGTGTAAAATGAGCTGAAGACTCCTCTCTTATATAGTGTTTTGGACGTTAAACACGAGAGGAAAACATGCATAAGATACCATGCGTACTGGTAATGTTTTTTGTTTAAAACAATGAAAGACGGGGCAGTCCTAAAACAGAGTGAAGATGCTTTTTCCTTTTCAGTCCTAAAACAGAGTGTGAAGATGCTTTTTCCTTTTCAGTCCTAAAACAGAGTATTGCTTTGTCACGCGTGTCAGACACATGAGCCAAACACGTACTGACAACTGACAATGAGGAAGATACAAACACGTAAGACAATGAGGAAGATACAAAACACGTACAGACAAAAGAATAAGATTCTTTCACATGTGTGGAAATCGCATAAGAAATTTTAGCAAAAAGATAGGATCTAGTGAACCCAAACCCGCACCCGCACCCGAGCCCGAGCCCGGCCCGCCCGACCGACCGGACGGACGGTGGCGGCGTGCGTGCTTCGGTGCGAAGCACCGCGCGTACGGGAAAGGCAACCTTGCCATAGTCTAGGTCTTCCCCCACTCACAAAAGTGTGTAGACCCAAAGGGCCATGCCCTTTAGGCAAAACCCATGGTATTTAAGTCTAAAACTCTAAAGATTTTAGTCTATGTGGGACTAATGTTTTATCCATTCAAATGAAAAAACAACTAGTGGGAAATTGGTCTAGGGATCAAATCATGGTCCATGCACTTTTGGTTTTAATACAAAATCCGTTTTTTCTAACAATCCCCCACATGAATGATAAAACATGTCGATAAAACACGAGAAAACAAAGACAACAAAATTAGGCTAAGGTGTCCCAAAGATTGAACCTTAACTTAGTGAGAGGTTACCTAATCGCTTGTTGTAACGGTGAACGCAATGTCTTGAACCGCCAACAGTGAATGCAATTCAGAAATAACAACCACACTTTGATGTATCAAAGAAAAGCCGTCAAGCTCTTGCCGTTGTGCCCGTTTTGGCCGTGGGCTAAATCCCGGACTTAATGAATGTCTCTAGAGAATCAGCTCAAACTCTCATAGGAAGCGGCCCCACTTCCAACATCCACATAGGTGAGTTCATTAAGAGTGTCCTGCCACACCCCTGTTTAAACAAAGCCATGCAACTCATTAAGATCTCAACAGATCATCCTAACTCATGCCGGTAGCACTATCGCATAGTTACATCATAGGGAGGGACAAAGATAGTGCTTTCTCGATATCATCATAAATTAGTTATCTCATTGAACCTTGATCTTGGAGCTCCATTCACAAGGTTGAGTATCCTTCATGGTGATTTATTCTATGAGCTTAAGTCCCATCCCCCTCGATGTGGATCTAACTACCTCTCTAGATAAACCTTTCGTCAAAGGATCTGTAATATTATCTTTGGACTTTACGAAGTCTATAGAGATAATACCAGTAGAGAGTAGTTGTTTCACCGTCTCGTGTCTTCTTTTTAGATGTATAGACTTTCCGTTGTATACACTATTCCTTGCGCAACCAATAGCATCTTGACTGTCACAGTGGATTGCGATCGAAGACACGGGCTTGGGCCAGAGTGGAATTCCTCCCAGGAAACCTCGTATCCATTCGACTTCCTCTCCGGCTTTCTCCAAGGCTATAAACTCGGACTCCATAGTGGATCGAGCTATACATGTCTGTTTGGAAGACTTCCATGACACAGACGCACCTCCAAGTGTGAAGATGTACCCACTAGTGGATTTGCACTCATCTGAGTCTGATATCCAGTTAGCATCACAATACCCTTCCAGCACAGCAGGATACTTCCCAAATCTTAAGCAATAGTTTGAAGTGCCTCTCAGGTAGCGTAGAACTCGCGAGAGAGCATTCCGGTGATCCCGCCCGAGGTTGCAAGTGTACCGCTAATCTACTCACGGTGTAAGCAATATCGGGTCTTGTACATTTCATCAAATACATAAGACTCCCGATAATGCGAGAATACTCAAGTTGAGAAATTCCTTCTCCCTTTTTCTTTTTCAAGTTACAATTAGGATCATAAGGATTAGATACAGGTTTAGTATTTTCATGATTAAATCTCTTAAGTACAGTTTCAGCATAATGAGATTGACTAAGACTATATCCGTCAGACGTCTTTCTGATTTTCATCCCTAAGATTATATCAGCAGGGCCTAAGTCTTTCATGTCAAAGTTTTCATTAAGCATGCTTTTAATGGTATTAATAATATCAAGGTTACTGCCTAATATGAGCATATCATCAACATACAGGCACACAATAACATGAGAATCATCCACAGATTTAATGTAAACACATTTATCATATTCATTAACCTTGAAGCCATTAGATATCATTACATGATTTAATGTAAACACATGCTTTCACAACGAAACCTTCAGGTTGGTCCATATAAATTTCTTCATTCAATTCACCATATAAAAATGCATTTTTAACATCCATCTGATGTATATGCAAATCATAAATAGAAGCAACAGCAATCAACATTCTAATGGAAGTGATTCTAGTGACCGGTGAATAGGTACCAAATAAATCTAACCCTTCCTTTTGTCTATAGCCTTTAGCTACCAACCTAGCTTTATGTTTCTCTATAGTTCCATCTGTTCTAAGCTTACTTTTGAAAACCCATTTGCAACCTATGGCTTTACTACCAGGAGGTAAGTCTACAAGCTCCCAAGTTTCATTTTGCTGAATGGACTCCCACTCATTTATTGAAGCTTCTTCCCAGGAAGGGAGCTTCAGGAGAAGTCATAGCTTCCTTATAGGTTTGGGGTTCAGACTCTACCGTAAGAGTCAAAAAATCTGGTCCGAAACTTTTCTCGGTTCTAACCCTCTTACTTATTCTAGGTTCGGTCTCATATTCTAGAGATGGGGGTTCACTAGTCGAAGGAACATCTGTGAGGTCATCATGGACCCTTTTTCGAGGTCCAGACCCTAAAGGAAATATGTGTTCAAAAAACACAGCATCTCTAGATTCCATAATGGTGTTCGGACCAATGTTATTATGGTCGGGGATCGATGACCATGAACATATGTGCATTAGTATGCTCAGGATATCCTAGGAAAACACAGTCTACAGTTTTAGGTCCTATTTTGGTTTTCTTGGAATGAGGAATGGCCACCTTGGCCAAACACCCCCACACTTTATAGGAAGGTTGTCTACCTTTCCACAACTCGTAAGGAGTTTTATCTGATTTTTTAAAAAGAACTCGGTTCAAGATATAGCATGCAGAGAGAATTGCTTCCCCCCACAAGTTCAAAGGTAACCCTGAATTGGTCAACATAGCGTTCACCATATCTATGAGTGTTTGATTTTTCCTTTCGGCTACTCCATTTGACTCAGCTGAATAAGGTGCAGTAGTTTCATGAATGATGCCATTAATTTTACAAAATTCTCCTATGGGTACGACATACTCACCGCCACGGTCTGACCTAAGAGTTTTAATTTTAACACCTTTTTGGTTTTCTACTTCAAGTTTATATATTTTGAAGGCCTCTAAAGCCTCATCTTTACTTCTAAGAAGATAAACCCGTGATATCGTGAGTAATCATCTATAAAAGTGATGTACCATTTTTTACCACCTTTAGTTGGTGTTGATTTCAAATCTCCTAAATCCGAGTGTATTAGTTCTAAGGGAACTGTTCTACGTTCAACCTTTTTATTAAATGGTTTTCTTGCATATTTAGATTCAACACAAATTTCACATCTATGATTTTTGTCAATGTTTATTTTTGGAATGCAACCTAAATTAGCAATTCTTTCCAAAGATTTGAAATTAACATGTCCAAGTCTATCATGCCAAACATGTGAGGAGTCACAAACATAAGCGAAGAAGATGCATTAACATTCATGTTCAAAGCAGATACACTAAGCTTAATCATGTTTTCAAGTGACATAACCTTTTCCTACGAAGTCACCACTCTTAGAGATTACAACAAAGTGTTAGACTCAAATAACAAATTTAAAACCTTTCCCTAGTAAGATGGTCTACGAGATAAGATTCTTGCATATGTCCCGGACGTGATACACGTCATTCAATGCGAGAGTTTTTCCCAAGTAAGCTTCAATTCAACCTTGCCTTTCCCTACCACTTTAACGGTGGAAGAGTTTCCCATAAACAGTTTTCTCATCGTCTCCTATTGTGGCGTAGGAGGAGAAAGCATTTAACTTGCGAGACATGCTTGGTGGCTCCATAATCTAGCCACCGTCTCTCACATTGGTCATATTAGAAACAAGGTTGACTTCGGACACCATGCCGGTAAAATATCCAGATTCATCTACTATTTTTGCCTTATTTTTCTTTTTGGATCATTTTTAGTCTTTTTAGGCGCCCTACGGTCTTTGGCCATATGACCGGTTTTTCCACAATTATAGCGAGTCGCCTTTGATGGTGTTTTTGGAGACACCACCCCTAGGCTTAAGATTGTTACCTTTGGAGTTTCGACGTTTTTTACGTCTGTTACCATTTTTGCTGGATTCTCCATGCTTTTTCTTTGACGCATCATTATCATCCAGGACATGAGCTTTGTTGGACGTGTCTTTGCTCAGCATCAGGCTCTTGTCCTTGCAGCACGTAAGCTCCTCAACCTGGATCTTTTTCCCCGCCCACCATGGTGATTTCCCTATTCTTGTGTCGCGACCTCCTCTTGTACTCGTTCCATGAGTGTGGAAGCTTTTCAATCACTGAGATACTTGTAGAGCTTCATCAATATGCATGCCTTGAAAGAAGAATTTCGTTGATGAGTAGCCGGAGTTCGACAAATTGTTCTACTACGAGGCTTTTCATCGGTCATCTTATATTCCAGGAACCTAGCCACCAAGAACTTCTTGCTTCCAGCGACCTCGGCAAGATATTTTTCTTCAAGGGCTTCCCATAAATCAAAAGCGGAAAATTTTCTTTTGCATTATAAAAGTCGTACAAGGAGTCATCCAGACAGTTAAGAATATGGTTTTTGCACATGTAATTCTTCCTAGTCCACCTATCCAGTCTATCTTCATAACCACGGTCATGAAGTCTTCTCGAGGGTCTTTCTAAGGCAACTTCATCTAACCTCTGGTCTTTTAAGAAGAATAACATTTTGGACTGCCATCGTTTAAAGTCTTTTCCACTAAACTTTGGGGGTTTGTCTACTGAAGACTCTTTCCCATTTTGTTACTGACAAAATATAGCAATGAAGGATATTACCTTTAGATTGTTGGAAATAAGGACAACATTCGCAGTAACTTAGAAAAAATACTTAGCTCAAACTGATGCGTGATTGATGTTGCGGGAGATGCACTGATAATGGTAGCAAGAACTAGTAGAGGCACGTATGAGATACGCCGACCTAAAGGTAATATTGCCTGCTACTCCTCTGAGATGCGATAGCGATTGGCAAGTCACCTCCGGGATACAACTACGTAGTACTTCTCTTCGTAGCATACAAAGAAAGCACTCTTAGAACTTGGCAGCAGAACGAAAAACTTAAAGCAAAGTTGATAGTAAAACTGTTTACAGAAAACAGAGGAGGAGCAGAAGAAGAGAAGAAGAGAGAAGAGATGTTTCTCTGTTGTGTGTAAAATGAGCGAAAGACTCCTCTCTTATATAGTGTTTTGGACGTTAAGCACGAGAGGAAAACATGCATAAGATACCATGCGTACTGGTAATGTTTTTTGTTTAAAACAGTGAAAGACAGAGCAGTCCTAAAACAGAGTGAAGATGTTTTTTCCTTTTCAGTCCTAAAACAGAGTGTGAAGATGCTTTTTCCTTTTCAGTCCTAAAACAGAGTGTTGCTTTGTCACGCTCTCTTATATAGTGTTTTGGACGTTAAACACGAGAGGAAAACATGCATAAGATACCATGCGTACTGGTAATGTTTTTTGTTTAAAACAGTGAAAGACAGGGCAGTCCTAAAACAGAGTGAAGATGCTTTTTCCTTTTCAGTTCTAAAACAGAGTGTGAAGATGCTTTTTCCTTTTCAGTCCTAAAACAGAGTGTTGCTTTGTCACGCGTGTCAGACACATGAGCCAAACACGTACTGACAATGAGGAAGATACAAAACACGTACAGACAAAAGAATAAGATTCAGCAAAAAGATAGGATCTAGCAAGCCCGAGCCCGACCGCCCGGATGGGGGCGTGCGAAGCACCGCGCATACAGGAAAGGCAACCTTGCCATAGTCTAGGTCTTCCCCCTCACACAAAAGTGTGTAGACCCAAAGGGCCATGCCCTTTAGGCAAAACCCATGGTATTTAAGTCTAAAACTCTAAAGATTTTAGTCTATGTGGGACTAATGTTTTATCCATTCAAATGAAAAAACAACTAGTGGGAAATTGGTCTAGGGATCAAATCATGGTCCATGCACTTTTGGTTTTAATACAAAATCCGTTTTTTCTAACATCTGAAACTTATCGGCACTAAGTTTCTTGTCGATTATAAAAATTTAGTGTTTAATCTGTTTGTTTTCTTTTTTTTGTTAAGATGTACAAATTGAGTTAATGTATCGCTGCTATTATGATTATTTTGATATTTTCTCTTTTCTAGAGGAAGTATTCTGTTTGTCTTGAACAGACAAATAATATAGAGTTGTAAATATTATCGGGAAGAAAGTTGATGTTATTTCACGTGAACTCTTGTCTAGCTAACACAGACCTTTGTCATGCAGCAAACTAAAGAAAATTTCAGATGAATTTTGAAACCCCAATGACATACAAGTTGGCAATATCAACCACCAGCCATATTATCGCCTAGCTCGGCTACTTGTGTTGATGCACGATGTGATCACATGGGCGAGCTTCTTGTGTATGTTTTATCATTTTCAAGCAATTTACTACCACCATGCATCTATAAATACCCTAGCTCCTCCATTGCTCATCATATCGAACACATAAAATCTTCTTGCATTTCACAGTTGGAAGATACTAGTCTCTCACTGAGCTTATCATCAGCTTATAACTGTCGACATTTTAAGAAATGGCGGCTTTAACATCAACTGTCCTCATCCTCTCTCTAAACCTACTTTTCTTTACTTTGGTGACTTCTTGTAACACTTGCACACCATCACCAAACCCTACAAAACCTATTCGCCCGCCGACATATATGCCGCCAAAATCAATCCATCACCAAAATTCCCAGTACCATCAACTAAACCTGCTAGTTGCCCAAGAGATACCCTGAAATTGGCTGCTTGCGCTGATGTGTTAAACGGTGTTGTAAACCTTATTGTTGGAACACCACCTAACACTCCTTGTTGTAGTCTTATTAATGGTTTGGTTGATCTTGAAGCTGCTGTTTGTTTATGCACTGCCCTTAGAGCTCAGGTTTTGGGAGTAGTCAACGTTGATGTTTCCATCGACCTCAGTTTGCTTCTTAATACTTGTGGCAAGAAGGTCCCATCTGGTTTCCAATGCGCGTAACTGTTTCCAATGCGCGTAACTGTTTCCGATCCGTAACTGGTTTCCAATACTCGAGTAACGGATCGGAACAATCGTATCGGCTATTTACCTGCAACACTTAGCTCGGGTCAGTTCATTGTATGTCGGGAAAGATGAACTAGATCGGACAGGGCAATCATTCAGACCAACTCGGACTGATCAACTCGGGAAGATTACAATTGACTCGCTTCGGGAACTCATCTCGGGAAAATTGAGTCGGTTCGTTGCAGGATAGCATACCTTCATCGGGACATTCATCTCTAACAGGGAACATTCTTACCTCTTTAATCCCCATTCTGCGAGTTCTTTTGATGGATGCTATTTAAAATATTTTTCATATAAGTCTGGTACAAGGGAGATTGGCTTAGTCAAATACAACTCACCTAGGAAAACATGAATAGTTCTTGTTTTAGAAATTTGAGAACCTGGACCCTTGATGTTTGGCATATAAATGTGAATTACTTTTGCTGCCTATAGCTATGAATTACAGATTGTCAATCTTGACTTAATATCTCGTCGTCGTAAAATGGCATTGAATGAGAAATATGGGAAAGGGTGATGTATTGCTATATAGTTTATCACCATAAATCCGAAAGAGACCATACAGAAGAGACCATCCGATATTTATTCACTATGAATTCGAGCCTTTCATTTGAGTAATCTCATTACCACTCAACCGAGCCCGAAACTGCATTAGACTTCTTAATGACACATCAATATGATTGCTTAGATGATCACCTTAACCATTTGCTTAATATCTTAAAAGTAATCTCAGTCTACTTGAACATGCCGTTTATCTTGTTCTTGATAATCCTTTGTTGTTAGAGTGATATCTTAGCCAGAATATCTACAACAATGACATTTGCAAGGGGTCATTTAATTTTTACAACCATTACTCATCTGAACTGAAAGTCGCAGGTGCATAAATCCAATCCGGAGAACCAATTGAGAAGCAAAAGGATTTTGGCAGCGCACTGGATGAGCGTTGGGCGATGACGTAGACGCCAAAGAAGGAGCAACTTTGCTCATGGAGGCGAAACAATCCTCTTTGACCAAGCCACCTCGGAAGCGCGGATCAGGTTGCAATGTATAGCTGATATCTATTCTCAACTGTCAGGAATGAAAGCTAAGCACCGTCACTCTCAAACACTTAGCTCATTACAGCGCGTTTAATACCCGAATTCGTTTGTTACGACAGTTTAAACTTTCAAATGCTATAGAATAGTCCAAACCAGATTTTGTTTAATGATCGTAAAAACCCGCCTGCTATAAGTTATTTTAAAAAGGCATTAAGTGATTAAACTCTAGCCTGGTTTTGGAGGTCACAGATCATGTCATCAGCGGTATAGTTGCAGTTTGAACGCTGAATATGCAATTTGGAGCCACATTCAATGAGTATTTTTTCTGTGGCATCCATGAGTATTTTTTCTGTTAACCCACCATTCAATGGAGCCACATTTGGAGGGAAAAAAAGCACCAGGCCCTGACGGCTTTACTGGTTTGTTTTATCAAAAATATTGGGATATTGTGGGAGAAGTTGTGGTAGATATGACCCAAATTTGCTTCAGAACTGGGAATATTGCTAAAATCTTTAATCATACTAATATAGCTGTTATCCCTAAGGTCCTTCTAGCAGAGTTGGTCTCTCAATACAGACCTATAGGGCTTTGGAACTTTATTTACAAAATCCTTTCTAAAACTCTAGCTAACACATTAAGACCCTTTATGAACAATATCATTTCCCAAAAAAAAGTGCTTTTGTTCCTAGAAGAAGTATTTCTGATAATATTCTTCTTGCTAATGAGGCTATTAATGTTGTTAATCATCATGACAAAGTTCCTGGCATTGCTGCCATTAAACTTGACATGTCTAAAGCTTATGATAAGTTGGAATGGACTTTTCTTGAAAAGGTTTTAAGAAAAATGGGTTTCTGTGACCATTGGGTCAAACTCATTAATCAGTGTGTTTCCACTGTTTCTTATTCTGTTCTTCTTAATGGTAGTCCTACTGGCCTCTTCAAGCCAGAGAGAGGTCTAAGACAAGGAGACCCCCTATCTCCTTACCTCTACATCATTTGTTCTGAGGCTTTGTCATCCTACATTGATGCTCTTACTAGAAACGGGCTGGTTGAAGGCATAAAGGTGTGTAAAAATGCTCCTTCTATGACACACCTTCTTTTTGCCGATGATTCCCTGCTCTTTTCCAAAGCTACCATTAAAGATTTCCAGACTATCAAAGAGTACCTTCAAAAGTACTGCTTGGCTTCAGGCCAAGAAATCAACTTTGACAAATCTGGAATTTTGTTCAGCAAAAAAAAAATCCTAAGCACCTCAAAATGCAGCTCTCTAATATCCTTGATATTAGCAATAGGGATTTGGGAGAAAAATATTTAGGCACCCCCACTGCCTCTAAAGCCTCAAAAATTCAAACCCATATGGGTATTCTCCAAGCCATTGATGCTAGAATTTCTGTCTGGCTTCATAAGCTTCTTTCCCAAGCTGCTAGGACTACTCTCATTAAACATATTGGGCAGGCCATACCCCTCTATCAAATGGGAGCTTTCCTTATTCCCAAATATCTCTGCAGGAAAATGGACTCTCACCTCTGTAATTTTTGGTGGGGGGAAACTCTTGATCCAAAAGATAGAAAACTCCACCTTTTGGGTTGGGATATTCTATGCTCTCCAAAATATGAAGGAGGCTTGGGATTTAGGAAAGCTGAACTCAATAATCTAGTTATGCTTGCCAGAAATGCTTGGAGGATCATTGATAACCCTCATTGCCTCCTAGCCACTACTTTAAAAGCTAAATATTTTCCTAGAACTGACTTTTTAAACTCCAAGTGTCCTGCTAACTGTTCTTGGACTTGGAGATGCTTACATACCATAAAAGAGCTCATAAAACCTTTTATCTCCTGGATTGTTGGAGATGGTCAATTTATTGACCCTTGGTGTGACAAATGGATCCCTTCTCTAGGATCTGCTGTCCCTAACCCTTTGGTGCCTCCAGATCCTACTATAAAAGTCTCTTATTTCATTAATCCCATCACCAGATCTTGGGATGTTGATAGACAAAAACCCACTTTGATGATGCTTCTTCTAAGAAGATCATCACCATTCCCTTAAGCCAGTGTTGCACTCCTGATAGGAGGGCTTGGGATCTTTCAAAAAATGGTAGATTTACTTCTAAATCTGCTTACATGGGACTTCGAGGGCTTAGGCCTTCCCCTTGTAGTTCTATTTGGAATCGTATTTGGAAAATTAATGTGCCCTATAGAATTCAAGTTTTCTGTTGGAAAGCTACTAGAAATGCTTTACCTGCTAGAATTGTTCTTCATACTAGAATGCCTATGCATTATGTGGATTGCACTAGATGTAAGGACACTTCTGAATCGATTATGCATGCTCTAGTTCTCTGTCCTTTTACTAGTCGTGTCTTGTTCTTATCTCAATTCTGTGTTAACACCTAGTTCTTTAATACTAAGTCCTTCATGGATTGGATGTTCTTTTGGTTAGTCAACCCTACCTCTAAGCTCCTTGATGGAGATCAATGCCTCTTTGTTGTTATCCTCTGGTCTTTGTGGCAAAGTAGAAATAACCTAGTTTTCCAGGATGTGAAGGAAAATCATACTGCAGTTTTGATGAGAGCCAAAGCCATGCTCCTTACTAGGAAAACCATTTTAACTATCTCTACCAGGATCCCTACTAGCATTAGTGACAAATAGATGCCCCCTCCTACTGGATGGATATAGTGTAACACAGATGGAGCTTATGATATTATTTCTGGTGATAACGATGTAGGATTTGTGATGAGGGACTTCACCAATAACGCTACCTTTTGTGCCTCCATTGTCTTTCAAGTTCAATCTGCTGAAGAAGCTGAAGCCAGGGCAAAATGGGCAGGTTTAAAGAAAGCTGTGGAGCAAAAGCTTACGCATCTAATCATAGAAAGCGATGCTCAGAGCCTAATCAATCAATTTTCTGCTGGTTTGTTTGATGGGAACTCTAGAACGGATGCCGTCTTCAAGGATATTCAGTTTTTTGCTTCGAAACTTGTTGCTTGTTTATTTATTTTTCAGCCACGCATCTGTAATTCTGTAGCTCACGAACTTGCTCATAGGGCAAAATCGAACAATTCCTCTATGTACTGGTCTGTTCCTCCAATATGGCTTAGGCCGTTTGTAGAGGGGGATCATTAGCCTTTTTGAAGGCCCTTTGCTTATTAAAATAAAAATAAAAAATGGAGCCACATTTCCCACAATGTAAACTTCCTCTGTTTAACTAGCCAAATACTACTGTCCGCCGAATGCTTAGTGCAAAAATAATATTTTTCATAATTGTTATGAGGAAGGATCCCACCACACTCTTAAATTCACATTATCTTATATTTTGGAGACATTAAAACTTAAATAGTAGCATATTTGAAGCTAACATTTAGGGAACATGCTCGTCTTACAAAACTCTACATACTCATAAAAAATATGCACATTCTAAAATATCAAACCGATTTTCGACGGTTAATTTTCAAAATAGTAGACGGTGGAGTTATGTTTCGGAATATTTTTATTTTTCCTGGGCATGTAGAGGTTTGTAGGTGGAAGCTGTTCGATTATTTTTTTGAGATTAGATCAGGTTGTTATCAAATCTTATACGAGCTAGTCATACGTATTGGTTTAGGTTGTTATCAAGGCTTTGTTTATTTTATGTTAACACAATAATACAACCTTGAATTCTTCAAGTAAGAAAAATGAAACTCATGTCTCTACACATTTGTCTGAGAAGCCTAAACCCCCGGAAATGTCTATTCTAGTTGTTGTAGATCGATTTTGCAAATATGCCACCTTAATTCCTGCACCATAGACCAGGAATGACTATCTCGAGAGAATTATACTTTATATAATTGCATCCTGGTTGAATAGCCATAATTGACTGAGTGGCTTCCATAGAGGTTTTTAAGAGAACTCGAGTTCAAGAGAGAAGAACTCACTAGTGAGCAAAACTACATAACTGGCCTGGCTTTGTGTAGATCCAAAACATCTCAGTAGCGACACTAAAGTTTTTCATTCCCTCGGACTGGTTACTCGTAGTCTCGTAGTATATTTGATCATTTTAACTTGTAAAATAAAATTAGAAATAGATACTCATATTTTTACAACAAATCCCTGTTTGTATTTCATTAACATGAACATGAACATAAAAGTGAAAACCAGATGAAACCCTTACAAATTATTCACACCTATAACCAAAACATTATAGGCAGAATCAGAAAGCATGCAATAACAAATGAAAGCACAACTACACCATCAAAAAAAGATAAATCTCAACGAATAAAATGTAATGCCAACAATGGGAGATTTGAACACACAAATGATAAAGAAAACGATGAGCTAGTGGATAATAGACTAGCATTCTTCGGTTGAGGATTTATAGAAAAGTTACGCGCATAGAAAACCAGATGGGACCTTCTTGCCACAAGTATTAAGAAGCAAACTGAGGGCGATGGAAACATCAACGTTGACTACTCCCAAAACCTGAGCTCTAAGGGCAGTGCATAAACAAACAGCAGCTTCAAGATCAACCAAACCATTAATAAGACTGCAACATGGAGTGTTAGATGGTGTTCCGATAACAATGTTTACAACACCATTTAACACATTGGCGCAGGCAGCCAATTTTAGGGTGTTTCTTGGGCAACTAGCAGGTTTAGTTGATGGTACTGGGGATTTTGGTGATGGGTTGTTATTTGGTGGTGTAAGTGTTGGAGGGAGTTTCGGTGTAGTACTCTTTGGTGTTGGTGGGCAGTAAGTTGAAGTTACCAAAGTAAAGAAAAGTAGGTTTACGGTGAGGAAGAGGACAGTTGATGTTGAAGCCGCCATTGCACAATATTTGGACAATTCTAAAGCTGATAGTATCAGTACTGGGAGATAGTATACCTTATAGAGCCTGTGAGATATAAGAAAACTCCGTGTTTGTTTGATGTGATAAAAGCAGTGGAGGAACTAAGGTATTTATAATTAGATGCATGGAGATACAGATGATTTTTTCGAGAGAGAATTTTCGAGAGAGAATAAAGCCGATCGAAGTAGTTACAACCATGTGAGACACATTGTCTTTCGACAGCAAGTACCCGATCAAGGCAGTAACATCGCTGGCGAGTGGCGATTGCTGCAACTTGTATGTTGTAGGTCCTAATTAGGATTATTTGGAACTTTGCTTAGTTTGGCGCATGTCTTAAGTTCATCGAATCACTTATACAAGTTGTTTTTGTTGTTCTTTAAATACTCCAGTGTCGGCTGTGAAATCGGAGCACATTTCAGGGTTTGGTGTGCGCACTCTGAAAGTTGCATAATGGGACTCTTCACAAACGCTGGAACAGTGGAATTGCAATAATGCGACTGCTAATCCCTCTAACATTGTCGGTGAGAGAACGACGGGCAGGTTAATAGGACAAAATTGAAATGACAATTAGGACCAAAATTATTTAAGAGTAATCTTCACTCAAGTTCATACAAGAAGTTGGCTTGACAAGAGTTCACGTGAAATAACATCCACATCCTTTCCGATAAGATTTACAAGTCTGTATTATTTGTCTGTTCAAGACAATTGCATAAAGTTCCGATAGAAACCAATAATAAGGAAAAAAATTCAATCAAATTATTGATTTAAAAACTAACAAGTATTCTTCTCAGATTATCGATTACGCTATGGACCAACGGCGCTCAAGTTGATGAATAAAACCATGTAGATGAGATATCCAGTTTTTTTTTTGCGCCTAGCTGTGTATGGCAGCTGGTTCACTTACATACGGCTGTTTTTGGTGCTTCCTGTTTCATTTGCTGGTCAGGTGTCCGTACTATATTTGAAAATCCTTGAAATGCCAAACTCGGCCGTTTGCATTTTTTAGCCTTCAGCTTCACTAATAAAGTTACCATTTTACAGGATAGAAGTAAAAGGTACATCTTCATTTACATGAACTTTGAGAGTAAGAAGAGTGTTACACATGAAATTTCAAGACAAATAACAGAAAAAAAAGGTTTTATATACACACGTTAAATTCAAATTCAGCCATGTTTGGATAAATAAAAATGTTTTATTCTGTAGCAGACTCCCTTTTCTTCATCCATATCTGTTCATTAATATCCAAAAAAAAATAAAAAATACAAAGGAAATTAAATGTATTATCCAACTATTATCAGACAGACTCTCCGAGCAAGAAGGATGCAAAAACATGAATTTTTAGTCCAAAAAAATAGACCATCCCAAAAAGGTTAACATTACTGCTGATCAATACAAAAGTAAAACAAACACAACTTCCGTCATGGAGGATATAGGTGCTATTATCAGCCTAAAACTGTTCAATAATCAGCCTAGGTTTAGATCTCATTCTTTTGTTTTCCTGGACTAACTTTCAAATCTGAGCAACCAGTGGCTCATGTGCATCACTGTCTGCGAGAACCTCGCTACTTTCTTTCCCAGTCAAACTAAGGTCTGAGAGTTCCTCCGTGATTTTCTTTTGTTGTCCCGGTCCTTTGTAACCCTTTCTTCTTGCTTCCCTAAGAGCCTTTTCCTCGGGCGAGAAAAATCTTATGTCCATTTGACCACGTTCTTCATACATCTTTTCAATTGTAGACTTCCAGTATGAACCTATCTCTGTGTCCATCTTCTTGTATGGCGTTTTCAGTAAGTACTCATCAATTCCTCCTGCCTTGTCAATGCACCGGAGTGCATGTGTGGTGACCTTCACACGAACATGACGATCAAGTATGTAGCTGAAGAGTCGTTTCTCCTGCACGTTTGGTTTCCATGTTCGCCTTGTCCTGTCATTACCATCAAATTCACAGTTGTTAACTTACTCTATCATTGCTTTAAAGTTTTTGTAAAACAAAACAGAACTTAAAATAAATAAATCATGATGAGAAATGACAGTCAGATTCAGATATTAATAGTCATTTTTGTCATATCAGCTTTCTTAAGACAGAAATTATTTTATTTTTTTGATAGGTTAGAGAAATCATATTACCCACCGGAAAAAGAGACTGAAGTTAAAGGCTTATGAAGCAACTGGCAGGCAATGATAATCTAATCTCTATTGTGGTGTTAGTCTAGTAAATTGAGAACGATACACAGCGCCCGGGATTTAGAATTCGATTCTTTCCTACATGCCTTAGTCCTGCATCACATTGACACAGACCGCTCATGGATCATATCAATTCTGCTTCTGACCAACCTGGCCTGGTACTTTAAAAAAGACTTACCTAAAACAATACAATCAAAAACTCCAATATGAAGTCTGTCAAACATATCTAAACCTTATACAAACTGAACATGCCTTTATTTCAACGAACCCAGCTTAACAAAACAATCAGCTTCTGCGCCTACGTAGAATAGTTTATTGGGCATACCTATATCTCCATATGTCAACTACATCCAGACGCAGGATCCAACTCCCCGTGGGATTCGGATTACTTATAGCTTCCCTCTTGAAATAAACTCACCATCTAATCACACCTTTATTTGTCCTTGTCAACATAATCAAATGCTAAGTATATTAGTTTCTCAGGCAGCACAAGCAGCTAATCTAGTAGAGAACCATATACATATAAATGTCACGTGATTAGCACCCACTCTGGTTATAGTACGAGCCTTCTTAATGCCATATTAAGAGAAAAGTAGGTATAATATCAATCCATAGCAGCAAAACAAGTTTTTTTCTCCTAAAGAACCAAGCAAACTGGCAAAAATACATGAGTAGAAATGGCAGACTATTCCTAACAATCGGGGAAAAAAATTAAAAATCAGAAGAACTGCACCAATCGAGGTAACCAACAACAAAAACTTATCTGCCAACCGTATGTTTCTTGATCATGACATATTTTTACTGCAAATACCTTCATATATGTCACTATTTTTTCAGCTTCTGTAATAACTTAACCCTATATTTTTTAACTTAACCCTATTTTTTTCATGACCAGCATCAAAACCTAAACATTTAACGCCATTTCCCTATACAAGCTAATTCAAAATCCGTAACTACTTTTTCATTGATCATTTTCTTCTCATACCTACACATTTCAAAAATTATCATTCTTTTTTCCTACTAATAACCTAAATTGATCCCCATAAAACAACCAGGATCAAGATTCAAACACATAATCATTGAATTAAAATTAATTTCATTTAAATCAATAATCAACCAACCAAACTAAAAAAAAAAACTGAACTCGACTTTAGGGTTTTAGAAAGAGATAAAAAAATGACTAGGGTTTCAGAAAGAGATTTTTTTTTCATACCTGTTACCACCATCTTCACTAACTTGATCACCGAATTGAATATGAATACCACCATAAAGGCCTCTCTTAGCTCTTCCCATTGTAATCTTACTACCATTACTTGGTGTAAATTTCTTCACTGTTTCTTTTACTCCTTTTCCTAATTTCTCCGCCCCAACTCTTTTCAACACTTTGGTAATCGTATCCCCTGATTTGAATGACATTTTAACCAAAACTAATCAATCAATTAGGTTTTTCAAAGAAAACGAGCAGATTCAATCTCAGAAAGAACGAACTTCAATGGAAGAAAAAAATATAGGAACAGAGAGAAATGAGATCCCGGAATAATAAAAGTTGTATTCAGTTCTTAAGACCCGACCCGTTACAAATAACCCGTTTATAAAATCTACGGTCTAGTTTTAGCGTATAGCTTATCTGATATCTAAAATTCTTTATCATTTCGATCGTTATCTAGAGGCGCCAAATGGATATTCATTTTCTTCCAGGGAATTCAGCGCACCATAAGAAGAGTTTACTAACTTGCGCTTGGTAGAAACGATGATTCTAGGTTTAAGGATAAACACTAATCGAGTGAGTTTTAATAAAACTTGTGATAATTTGTTGATTAATAAGGTTAGGTCAAACTCTAGAAGGGGAAATTTGGTTTTTGCGAAGACAATTTCATCGAATTCGGAGGAAAAAATTGATGAGAAATCAGTGAAGAATGAGAAGAAAATATCTGATCAGTCTTCATGGGAAGCTAAAGATTCAGAAGGGAAAGATTATTTGTATAGGTTGGGTAAAGAAGCTGATAATATGAATATCTCTGTTGGAGCTAGAGCTGGAATTATTGATGATCTTTTCGTTGGAAGTTTTCTTGGAAAAGACTGTAAATTTTCTTAATTCTTCTACTTTTTTTTTTTTTTTTTTTAGTGCTTCTTTACTATGGTTAATTTGGTGATTATGTCTTGATTTTGATTTGAATTTGTGCAGCGGATATTGTGTTTGATTATCGGCAAAAAGCGACTCGAACGTTTGAGTATCTTCAAGGTGACTATTACATTGCTCCAGTGTTCATGGTGAGCTAGTTCAATTTTGTTGATTGATCCACTTGGTATTAAGTATAAAGCGGGCGGTGTTTTTATATAAAATGCAGTAATTTATTGCAATGTAGACGAATTATGAATTCAGGTCTTGGATTGATGATACTTTAGAATATTACGAAATGAGTGAAATTGCAGTTCTGTGCGCTTTAGTAGTTCTCTCTAGTCTCTGGATCTCTAGAAATCTCGTTGAATCTTACACACATTATTTTGGATGCCTTTGCAGGATAAAGTTGGTAAGTATTATGAGTTTTTTCAAGTTCAGTGCAATGGTCACTTACAAGGAAATGAGGTCCAGCAATTACAATTGAAGATTATATCCTTTATGCTTGTTGTTTTGCGACTTTGCAGCTTGCCATCTCGTGAAGAACTTCATTGTTAATCAACTCAATGTCAAAGTTCCTTTAATCCTAGGTAAATATGAGAATTCAAGTTTTATTCATGTGGACTTCATAAGGAGAGCCAATTTGTAAATATTGTTGGTCAAGCTATCTCACGGGACTGAGTACTGAGTAGTGTTTTAATCATTCTTATTGGTTTTTCCTTCCATGGGATTAATTTTCAATTTGACCATTGAATGGCCACAATACCATGTCAACCAGCAAGGCTTGTATTATTTGCTAGTTACACTTAGGAAGATTGGATATTTATTTTCTCCTGTGTTAAGTTAGGATATTTATTTGCTTTTATCTCTTGAGTGCATATGGTGATTTACCTCTTTGGATGTATACGATTTACCTACTTAGAGCATCCAATCTGGGTGGTGTATAATCTCATATTTATCATATAGAGGTAAGGTTGATGCTGTATATACCATTTTTGCTAATCACGAATAATATATACACCGTTTTGATTTATTAATTCTTATGTATGATCAATCGAACTCTTAAACTCATTGTGCTGTTCCAACCAACACCAACTAATTTCCCATAGTTTGAAACAATGCACGGTGTTTAAACATGGTAGACTATATTCAAAAAAAAAAAAACTTAAACTGAAAGATTTTTAAAGCGCCTCCAAAAGTGGAAGGTGTTTGATTTAGGCATTGTTTTAAACATCTTGTGATGTTTTAAACTTCTCCTTGTTTACAGGCCTTGTCTTAAGCTCCCCTTGATATAAGATAATGTCTGGCCACTGTGATCAACGCCATGATTGCTCTGTTGGGTTGCTATATATATCTAACATTTTAGGATAACTTATACACTTTCCCGTTGTGGATGCTCTTAACTATACAGTTTGATTTTGCTTTTGTAGGTATTTGGGGAGGAAAAGGGCAGGGGAAGACTTTTCAGACAGAACTTATTTTCCGGGCAATGGGAGTTGAACCAATTATTATGTCTGCAGGGGAACTAGAATCAGAAAGGGCAGGTGAAATGTGTGTCCAACCTGTGTCACATATGTAGCAGGTTTAAGTGTATGTGGTGCTGATGATGAATGTTTTGTTGTCCAGGAGAACCAGGACGAATGATCCGTGAGCGATACCGAACAGCTTCACAAGTGATCCAGAACCAAGTTAGAAGCCTCTTTTACTTTCATTAATGAAATATGTATGTCTTGAGTTACGCAGTTTAAGGTTCTTGGTTTATGTGATTCACACTTGCGTTTTTTTTTTATCTTGATTAGTGGACTTCAAAATCCACCTTCGACCTTTCTATTTTACATGTATTATTAGGATACTTGTACTACTACTTGCAATCTGATGTCACCTTTTCAAATCTCAACTTATGCAATATCTAGTGATTTTGGATGGTGACAAAGTAACAACTACACCCATAGAAGGATCTTGTCAACTTATTGAATCTTATTTCAGGCTTGAAAAGGGTCGCCACATATGTGTCCAAGGCTTTCCTAAGATGGGTTATAGGTGTCTGTTGAATGTCTTGTTGTGACGAGTTATAGTAGCTTTTGCGATTGTTGATGTTTACTGTTGTCGTTTTAAAGCTTCAATCCTTATAAAATATGTGATTTTTTTTTCTTCACAGGGGAAGATGAGCTGTTTGATGATTAATGATATCGATGCTGGGCTAGGTAGACATGGTGAGTTCTCTTTTCACTTATAGGCACAAGGAGACCGTAGCAAAGTCTATAGGCATCCGACCAAAAACCAGCTGGCAGTTAGTGGAGTGATCTTGTTTTATTATAGTCAATTTAATGTTCATTAGGTCTTTATTATCTATGCAGGACTATTATTCTTAACAATTCACATTATGTTTACTCTATATGATCTATTCTTAAGACCTGCTCTTTCATGTGCTTGTAGGACACACTCAGATGACAGTCAACAATCAAATTGTTGTTGGTACACTGATGAATTTGTGTGATAATCCTACGAGAGTTAGCATTGGCCAAGACTGGAGAGCATCTGATATGACACATAGAGTTCCTATAATCGTTACAGGAAATGACCTCTCGACAATCTATGCTCCCTTGATTCGCGACGGAAGGATGGACAAATTTTATTGGTAAATTCGATTCTTTTGTAATCCCTAATTAAGTTTATTAATTACGTTCTTAAAACGGCCAGTTCAAAATTAATTTATTGGTCAAAGCTAAGCGCTTAATGTACCAATTTACATAATTTAATTTGCCATGATGGTTGCCCTGAAACTTGAAATCGTATCCTCTCTACTTTAGTGTGACAAATATGCATGATTATGTCTTTTTATTTTCAGTCTTGTGAATTTGAGTCAGTCAAGTGAATCTATGCCAATTACAGCATACAGTTTCTGAAATGAATGGTTATCAAGGTGTATAATTATTTTCTTCCTTTGAATTTTTGACCTTAGTTTTTGAAATGAATGGTTATGAAGGTGTATAATTATTTACTTCTTAAATATTGCTGCTCATCAGGCAGCCAACTCGTGAAGATATCATAGGAATTGTCCACCGAATGTACGAGAAAGATGGTATACCAAGGGACGCAGTTGAGAGCATCGTGGACACCTTTCCTAACCAAGGTATACCTATCTCTTGCTTTACTTTGCACTTGCAGTGCATCATGCTATTTCCTGCCTATCAATAAAATTTAGCAATATCTGTACAAAATTGTGATACATATATCTATTGGAAGTTTGGAACTCTAGCATGAAGGTTCAACGAGAAGAGCATAATAAGTAACCTAATCATGAAACTTGTGCATATACAGCCTTGGATTTTTATGGAGCTATGAGGTCCCGTACATACGATCGGTCTATCTCTAAGGTATTTCATACTCAGTATACTTAAAATGACATACTTTAACTCAAATATAGAGTTACCAAAATAACCTACAAAAATACTGTCGGAGGACCTCCTAACATCTATTAGTGTATTCATTTTTGTTCTGCTTGCTTGTTGTTTTAGGCATCTTTATGATTTGATATTTTTAACCTTGTAGTGGGTAGAGGAAATTGGTGGTTTTGAGAATCTTGGGAAAACACTTCTCAAACGAAAAAAAGAAGGCAAGCTTCCTACATTCATTCCCCCAGAGGTAATCAACTTAGTCTAATTCTCAACTGATTCAAGATTGGTATGAACTCCTTTAAAATCTTCTTGATTTTGTGTCCAACTTCTTGTACTTCCCTGCTCTATGGTTCCATCTTTCTAGATTAGTGTTCGAAGTTTAACTTTTTTTCTTTTCTTTTTCTTTTTGTTCCTTATTTGGTGGAGCAGCAAACTGTGGAGGGTTTGCTGGAATCAGGTAACTCTCTCATCAAAGAACAAGAACTAGTTATGGGTACCAAACTTTCCAAGGAATACATGAAAAATCTTGATGATTAATCGAGCTTCGGCTTTGTGTATTATGTTGTTATCCATAGTTTAACATATTAAAAGCAAGAGCTATTTCGCATATGGGTCCTATGTCTTGGTATCCAAACACCATAGTGTAATGGAGTTTTTCCCAGTATTGAATATTCTTTACACTTTCGCTTAATTTATTGACCAGAGAGAACAATTCACATGGAGAGAATATTCCTGACCACACCATTCTGGATGCGCAATAAAAAAAAACTTTTTTTTTTTTTTTTTGCTTTCAATTTTTTTTTTTTAAATTGTGTTTTGAGACTAACTTCTTTGTACCAAAACACCCTATCTGAGGAGATGTCTCCGCAGAGGAGAAGTCTTTTGAATGTGTAGAGGAGAAGTTCAATGAAGATTATTACATTTGAATAATTTTGCTTCGTTTGTCTTTCTTTTATTTTTTTAGTCTTTGGTTATTACTTTTTTGTCTTTGGTTGTCTTCGGTTAGAGCATCTCCAATGCAAGAGGTTAAGGTCATTCTAGGTAGAGGTCCTATTTATACTATTTTACTTGTGGGTCATTGTTAAAAGACAAAAAATGAAGAAGGTAAATTTTTTTAGCTAAAATTTAACTCCAATCTTCAAGGTCTTATTCAAATACTTTTTATTTGAATTTAGAAACAAAATGATGATGTGGATCATACTTTTACTTGCTATGCAAAGTTTGTCAGCGGCAATGGTTTGTGCCAAAGTCATGAAGAAAGTCTAATTAGTATGACACATAGGATTTAATACTTTTTTTCACCAAAGTTTCATCTCCAATGCAAAGGTGAGGGTCATAGGTAAGATGACATGGCTAAAGTTGGGGTAAAGGAGAAAGTCTAAATAAGACTTCCTTCATGACCTTGGGTCATAAGTCCACATCATCTTTTGTGTCTAGATTTAGACAAAAGTGTAAGATATGACCTTGGGATTGGAGATGGATTTTAGGCGAGAAAGCCTTTCTCTTTATTATTTTTGTCCTATAGTAAATGACCCACACCAAAAGGTATAAATAAGACATCCACATATGATGACCTTGACCTCTAGCATTGGAGATGCTCTTAGAGATGAAATTGTGGGGTAAAAAGTCTTAAATCATACATGGCATGTCTTTTTAAGACCTTGACCCCTTGCATTGGAGACGCTCTTATTGCTGTTTACATGCGTCTCAAAAAAAAAAAAAAAAAAAAAAAGTAAATTTTTTGTTCTGCAAAAGTATATTTTAGTAAATAAATTCTATTTTATTAAGATCAACCTTTCAATACATGATTTAAGACTACGTTTTCCTCAATGATTCTCATTTGTTCTGCAAAAGTACCGTACTAGAATTTCAAAACTTCCCCGAACTGTGGTAGTCCGACATCTTCTTATGAAGCATGCGAGGATGTGTAGCTTCATTAGCTTCCGTACCCTTCTCTTTCTGAATAAACGTGGACTGTATTCTGTCTTTTATGAATGCCTCATCATAGAGAATGTCCACCACCTCTTCAGGAATCTTGTCCGGTTTCATCACCATTTCATACAGCCCGAGCTCTTCATCCAATAATCTGGACTGCTTCATCTCTTCAGTAGTCGGAACGTAACACTTGGCCAAATGAGCGGAGGCTTCACAATCCCAAACATGAACATTACTAAAATTCTGCAACTTAGATAACAGCTCGATGATTTCTTTGATGACCGGGAAGAGAATATCAAAGTCTTTCAAAACATTACATAAATCGAAACCTAGACAAGAGGAGCAGAAATAATACTCATCACTCTCATACTGAGAGAACGCAACATGGTCCATACACATAGGTAGATGTCGTATTGAATCCAGACAGAAATCAAGAATATCCTCGACATCAGGTGAACCGCAGTACAATTCGAAGTTGGAACCGAACCCAGAATCGTATGCCAGTTGAAGAGCACTTCTAACACCGTGAAACTCAAAATAAAGATGTGGAAGTGGAGCATGTCCTTTTGGCAAAACACCGATAGAAGATATTACTGGTCTAGCATAACTATCGCACATGATAACTCCATAACCACCCTTTCTTCCCTCCTCTTCTGAATAAGCACTTACAGTGGCAGTGCAAAATGATAGACCATCAGCATCAGTAGGCGTAGTTCCCAACCAGGTTGGTTTTCCCTTTTCGTACCAAGAACCTTTCCACTCCTGCTTATCTGGAGTCCTTACATCTCTAACATACACACCAAGATTCTTAAACCGCTCAGACTCCAACAGTGTCCGTAACTCCATTCGAAAATCCATCAAGTGCATCCCCCTACGCTTGTCTGTGAAATCTCTCAATATATCCATGACCAACTGATCCTTCTCTGGACGAGTAAGCTGCTTAACGGCATATTCGCGTTCTCGAATTTGACCTTCCGTCTCATAAACTGCTGGTGGTAGAGCTTTGGTGCTGCTTGGTAACCTTGAAAGGATGTTATCAGCTGGGAGGCTCGCCGTAATTCGTTCTTCTTTACCTGATAACCGAGTGGAAAAAAATTTCTTCCTGAGAGACGAGAGTAAATCGTTTGCTGACTGAGATACTGTGATCGCCGATGATAATACGGAACGGCTTTTCAGGGATCCGATCACTCTCAAGACAGGGTAACTCATGGAAAACTTATTACTTTCCAAGTTATGTTCTCTATAATATATCAGTTTGTTCTAGGGTTTTCATTTAATCAGGAACCTCTAGTTCGGTGTTCGGATCCTAACATCAAACCCAAGAAAGAAAATAATACGATGGTGGGTCTTTCTCCAAAGAGTTCAATATTGCCGGACGGAGTAATCGTGGAATATTGGTCATTATTACCGGAAGATGTTTGGTTTGAGATTCTTAGTCGTCTTCCAACAGATTCAATCTTCAAGCTGTGGGTCGTCTCCAAGGTATGGCATTCTACACTTTCGAACCCTGATTTTAAAACAAGGTGGCTAAAACACAATAGCTTACCCGAAACCATTCTCTTTTATAATCTTGAGGACTCGATCAATTCTAAGAAGACAGTTAATAGACATACCATTTCAAAAAGGAGTGTTGGGAGAGGTCCTTGGCTTGCTTCGGCTGCATCTCTTGATAATTCCCTGACATTCATACGTAAGCATTATGTGTTTTCGTTTAAATTTCTTTCGCAAGTGCATCAAAGACTATACCTTCTAGCTTCAACCAATGGTTTGATTCTTCGTTCATCGGGATACTACCCTCCCTGGAGGAAGTTTTTTGTCTGCAATCCATTAACTAAGAAATACGTCAAACTGCCAGAACCGCCATATTTATTTATCGATCAAGGTTACTTATTTGGCTTCGTCAATGATTCTTATTCATCAGTATTACGCCCTCGAGAAAGAAGTACTTCAACAAATACTTACAAGGTAGTGCTTATACAAGAATTGACGTTACCATCCAACGAATTTGTCCTTCATATCTTTTGCTCTGATCTCCAAGAGTGGAAAACTTACTGTGTTTCATGTCCTGACCTCATCACTATGAAAAAATCATTGTCAAGCAATGTGTTAATAGTTGCAATTGGGTTGAAGGAGAAGGAGATAGAATTATAGCTTGTGATCTCAACAGGGATATGCGATGCAGTTTGATAAGGCTGCCCAACAGGGATAACCAGAAAGATTTATATGCAATGCAATGTTTAGGAGAGTCTGAAGGGTCCATCATGTTCAGCCGACGTCAGGGTGGAGAATTAATGGTTTGGTTACTTGAAGGATCATCATCAGTTTGGCATTTGGTTCACAAGATTAAAACTGAGCACATGTTATTTCCTTGTCAGTGGGGATACCGCTTTGGTTCGACGGTCGATTTCAGACATACAGCTTTCAACCCAGTGGATCGAAACATTATGATCTTAACTTGTTTGTATGGCATTTTTACCTACAGCATTGCAACCCAAAAACTCGAACAGCTAAAATTAGTTGGCTATACTCATCGTGATGGAAACAGAAACCCAATTATGCTTACGCCTTGGGTGACAGCACTCTGATCAGCTAGCACTTAGATTACTAGGACAAATTTCATTTGAATTTAGGCTGCCTTATTTTCTGTCAACTTTAGGTAGTACAAAATTTCCTTAGTTTCCTACTCTTTGCTCTTTCAGTATCATCTGTATTCATATTTGTTTCTGCGAAAAACTAAACTTCAATCAAATTAATACATATTATGTTAATTGGTACATACTCAGTAGTTCTATATTACGGATTCTACACCAATATTTTTATATATCTAAAGGAAAATCTAAGTAAATACCTTGTTCTTCTAAGCAGATGCACAACGAAATGCCAAGACTCTAAATTTCACTGCAAGTAGTACGAACTATAAGAAATGTCGACCTGGGGTCATTCTAAAGACTAGGTGTGGCATGCTCATGTTACTCTGGAAAATTTTCACTCTCCAAAACAACATAAAATAAGTTCAACTTTTTTTTTGGTACTGCAACACTTCTGCAAGAATCTAAACATAATTTGCAATGCTACTTGTAGAATGTACCAACATCTCTCAGAATAATAAAGGCCCACTAAAATGTTTACCAGTAGAGTGATTCAGTATTAGATAGAAGTTTGAACACCAGAAGTAATACAAAACATCGTTCACAGACAGAACAGACGGAACAATTCCCCAACAATAAACTCTGTATCTCTGCTTAAATCCATAATTCTTGCGCTCATAGAAGAGATCAGTTTTACTAAATGAATAGACACGAAAGAATCAAAACCCTCATCGATTTTTATTACCACATGAGCAACCCCGCATCGTTGAGAAAGCGATGAAACCAAGGAACCAATATGCACCTGTTGGAACAGTTAGAGAGAATCAAAACCTCACAAAAATATCGAAACGAGAAACATAAATATTTATACAGTTCTTAACCATATAAGGTAACTCTGCATCAAAACATCAAGGAACAGCTATGCATATGGTGGGAAAAAGATGAACGAAAATATAACAGAAGTAATGAACCAACAATTCTCAAAATACTGAAAACCCATTAAAATGTTTACCAGTAGAGTGATTGAGAGTATTAGATAGAAGTTTGAACACCATAATATAAGTAATACAAAACATAGTTAACAGGCAGAAGAATTCCCCAACAATAAACTCTTTATCTCTGCTTAAATCCATATTTCTTGCGCTCATAGAAGAGATCAGTTTTAGCACTCCCCAGATTAACAATCTTTGGACAACCATCACGGTCCTTCTCCTGCTGAGTACACTCTTTGCAATAATAGGCATCAGAGATACCCACACCTCCACAGATCACACACCGACCCTGGAACGATCCATAATTGCATTCATCGCAAGCCCGAACAAGTGTGCAAGGACGCACATACGAATCACATATCACACACTTCCCGTCGCACTTCTCACACAACCGGCCAATTGCAATCCCAGGCTGCTTCCTGCACATAATCAAATCAGGATGATGCTTGGCCATGCTTCCTTTGTCACTAGCTTATATTATATATCAACTGCAAAATTTCACACAAAAAATGAGTTGTTTAATTACTTAAAAAGGCTAAATTGGTAATGTTTATAGCAGAGGAGGATACCACATACCAGTAAAAACACAATTAAAGACAAAAACAAACAAATTATGAGTTAGGTTGAACAATTCAACTGCTCGTGTTATTATCTCCTTAGTTTATGGTTTTGATGAATTGTTTCTGGATTTGAGATTTCAACTCAATCGAAACTCAAAACTAGGGTTTTATAACAAAGGCGAGACTAAAATCTTATAATATATTGCAACAACTAAAATTTATTGAAATTTCAGAATAAACAACTTCCATTATTGAGGAATTGTACCAATAATACTATGCGCGTTTCTTTTGAAAAATTGAAGACGAATTCAAATAAACGCATACAAAGGGAAACAAAAAGAAATCGACATCGGTATTATAAGTTCTTACCTGAAATCAAACTCGAGTCTGGTTGCAGCAAAAACCCTAAACCCAACCTCAGAAGTGGAGAGAACTGTTGGAGAGAGAAGACTCTTGATGCTTGAACGAGAGAATGGTTAGTTGCCTTCTGGTTTGTTACCAGTAGATCTTAAAACGTTGCAGCGTGTGCTTTTTATTGAACCGTTTTTTGGGGACCGGCCTTTTTTTTTTTTTGAGGGTACCATTGTTTTATAAGGCCATCTACCCTATACTTATAAGGGATGTCCTAAATTGTATACATTACTAATTTGTCCCTAACCCTAATTGAGATTATAACTAAACTAATAACTAACAAAATATAAATTTAACCAAATCTAATATATTAACAAAAAATCAAAATCAGTTTTCATCTTCTTCCTACCCTACCCTAGCCGCATAAACTGTTTTTGGGAGAGAAAAAAAATTTTTCTTCATCGTCTCCATCGATTAATCGTCGATTCATAAAATTTTCATCGTCGATCAATCAATCGACTATAAGAATGGTTCTTCGAAAGCAAACCAAAAGACTCCCAGGAACAGGTCCTCCATTAGGACATCTAGCACATCAGAAACAATTTCAAATTGAGGAAGAAGTGGAACGGGAAGATAGAGGCATCATCGAGTATCAAAGACGCAAGCCGAAGCCTGATTCTGCCATGGGACCAATCCGCAGGTATTTTACAACAAACCCATAACTTTTAATTTGATTTTCATTGCTTCAATTGAATAGAAATCATCAAAATAGGATTCAAATGGAAGTTACAGTGCATTGTTCGGTTAGGACGATTTTCTAAAAAACCCTAGTTTGTTAACCGAACTTCCTGAAAGGAAGAACACGAAGAACAGTTCGGTTCTCTAGGATTCATAACTAGGTCACCGAACTGCCAGTTCGGAGAGTTCGCAAAGAAGCCTAAATTTTTTTCTAACCGAACTCTGCTATTTTACAACAATTTTTTTTTTCACATGTAACCGAACTCTGCTATTTTGCCCGCTATTTTGAGTTTTTATGTAACCGAACTGTGGTATTTTGTTCGGTTTGTTCGCATAAAAATCTAAAACTATTTAGTAACCGAACTATGCCATTTTTCCCAATATGTTGAGTTTCAATTTAACCGAACTTGTCCAACTATGTTGAGTTGCATACATGTTGAGTTCGGTTTACTCGCATAAAACCTTGACAAACCGAACTCGTCAGTAGTTGCATACATGTTGAGTTCGGTTTGTTCGCAAAAAACCTTGACAAACCTTGACAAACCGAACTCTTCATTAACACTGACCAATGTTGAGTTCGGTTTGTTCTCAAAAAATCTTTGGTAACCGAACTATACTCTGGAACACAAAATTAGAGTTGGCCTATTTTTCGTGAACTTTTGCTATTAACCAAACCTTACGCTGAGAACCCTTATGTTGCATCTGATTTAGTGAATCATTTAGCGGTTAAGCTAATATCTTTTGTTTTCTTGATTAGTGGAAGTGGCAAAAAATCAAACAAACCTTTACTGGAAGATCTTAGAACTCCCACGCCTCGAGGCAAAGTACATTGTGATGCCGGTCACCGTGGAACCAAAAATGCTAAGTATAGAGGTGGGTCATTACCAGGTGTTGTGATCCAAGATGGTGTTAATAGAGATAATGTTGACAACGTAATCCAACAAGTTAATGAAGAGATCGTGGAAGAGATGGGCACTCAAGAATATCAATCAAGGTGGAGAAGGTGAACCAGCTGAAGGAGGAGGAAATGAGGGTGCCAATGATGGTGAACCAGCTGAGGGGGAGGAAATAAGGGTGTCAATGATGGTGAACCAGTTGAAGGAGGAGGAAATGAGGGTGACGATGATGATGTTCAACCATCTGAAGGAGGAGGAAATGATGGTGACAAAGATGAGGAAGATGGAGATAAGGATGATGATGAATCAGAGGAGGACTTGGATGAAGAGGAAGATGAAGAGGAAGAGGAAGAGGCACAAGTAGAAATAGTGCAAAAGAAACCTAGAAAGACGCCTAAAAAGCCTTGTGCTAGATATTCATACATTCCTGATGACAATTTGTGTTTGACGCCAAAGATGCCAACTTATGGTACTCCAAGAGATGGAGGGGAGGTATTGATGGGCTACAAAAACTCATGGGCTGCCAAAATCTTTGCGACAAAGGTATGGTTACCATCAAGATTTCTCAGTAATTTTATTATATTTTGACATATATTGTTCTTTTATATATATGTTAGTATATAAGATATGATGTTGCTTTTGTAGGATCATAATAATGTTGTTCGTGTTTTGAAACGTCAAAAGAACAAGATATGGAATATAGAAAATGAGTGTGATGAGGTCCGCTTGGCGGTATTTGACTGTTTACTATGGAACGGGATACAACATGCGCACCAAAAATTTGATGTTGTCACTGTTACTGCATTTGCCGAGAGGTCTTATCCAGAGACGGATACCTTTCATCTACCTTTTGGTGATATGGCAATAACTCCGGATGATTGTTTTAGAATCAAAGCCCTACCAATTACAGGAACAAGTGTTCGAGATGGCTACAATCCCTCGATGAGTTATGAACTTCTTGAAAAGCTAGTCGAAAGGTGTCTAGGATGGAGCGATAAAAAAAAAGGCACAATGTGAGTTTAGACGAGCTAACAAAGAGCCTAAGGAAGGTGATGAGTATAATGAGTTTGAGGAAGACCGCACGTACAAGAAGAAATTGAAAAAGATCAAGCTCAAAACCTTGTTTGATGAGTTTTCAGGGACGAAAAATTTGGTTGCTCAAGGAAAGTTGGTGATGACATAGGAGAAGATTAAGCACCATGTGACTGCTTATTTGTTATATCAACTAGGAATCATTTTCTTCCCTGACAGTTCAGGTCACGTGGTAAATGCTCATTACCTACAGCTATTGTACCCCCTGAATGAGGTGAACAACTACTCTTGGGGCATTGCGGTTCTTTCATTCGTTCAAGAGGAACTCAGAAAAGCTTCGAGGCTTAAGAGTCTATATTTTGGAGGCTTATACACCCTTGTTCGAAATACCCGTTAAATTATCGTTTGTGTGTTTCAATATATAAGTGAATGAATGTGTATTGTTACTAATCATATTGCGAATGTATTATTTGTTGCCTCTTCTTATAGGTTTGGGTGTACGACCACTTCCCTAAACTGAAATTGTCTCATGCTCACACTCCTTGGCCTTATAGGAAGCCTACAGCTGGCAAATATGAATTTTTGAACTCACAGGAAAAGAATAAGAAAAAAAAGGTGTTGGAGTTGAGGGAGACATTGGATAAGTTAACAGTGGAAGATGTGGTTTTCCATCCTTACACCATTGCATCAGATGAAGACAAGGAGGATGTTGAGGTTATTGATTTCTCACCTGTTGCGGCGTATAATGGACCGTTGCTAGTTCAACAAATAATACATTCGCAAATGTTAGAAGAGAGAACTAGTGTTAACAAATAGGCCACACTTTTTTTTTCCTAATTTGATTGGGGGCCAGACATTTTAATTGGGGGCCAAGCACTAGAGGACAAAAAAGGTCACCCAATCCTAATTTGGGTCATCCCTTATAAAAATATTTTCTAAATGGCTAAAATGCCCTTGAGTGATTAGTATTAAGATTTAATTAAGTTGATTAGTGTGATAATTTTGTTTAGATAAAATTTGGGGAAATTTTAGTTTTTGGTTTTTTTTTTGAGAAGAAGAAGAGTAGTTTTGAAAGGAAAAAACTAGGGTTTTTAAAAATGAGTGATTCAAGTGAAGGGCATGAGGTTGGTGAAGGTTTAAACAATAACCATGATTGTGTTGATGGTGAGATTGTCTCTAATAATCCTATGGATTGGATGTTTGATGAAGAGATGTTAATGGAGGAAGCCATGAATAATGGTGGAAATGAAGATCCTACTGCTCAAAATGAAGGAACCGATACTCCAAATGAAGAACCCGCACCTCAAAACAATCAGGTAAACCTCATATACTCTTGAAATTGTCTGAATGGTGCTCCAAGGGGTCGATTCGTGGTCACTATGGAACTACTCAGAGTGAGGGTCGTTATAGTCGGGTGTTGTATACGCCAACGACCCTAAAGAGTAGTCATACTGTTGACACACATGGCGACGACTCTAACCTGCAACTTTTAATGGTGATGAAAAATCGTCAAGGTGGTGTGTTAAACCATGACGACTGTTTATATTGTTCACCTAGAGTCGTTAGTTGATTCGTTTAATACCCAGACGACTCTCGAATCCAAACTCTCTGTATAAAAAGGCAAGTTTTTGTGTGTTTGAGTCGTCATAGGGATATTCTGATATACTGACGATCCTAACCAACCATTTATAATGTTCACCTAGAGTCGTTAACCAATAACAAAGGGTCGTCAAAACAGGGTCGTCATTTTCAACCTAATACGGTAACGACTCTATTCTAGGGCAAAAAATGTTGAAGTAGCAGAATTAGGGTCGTCATCTTCATCCTAATACACTAACGATTTTTCATAAAATCTGCATGCAAATGAAAAGTCGTTAGGGGTTTTCATTTCGATACTAACGACTCTTACACTGAAATTTCGATACTAACGAATACAAGGTGGATTTAAGTTCATATACCTTCTAATTGGAGCCATAGCTTTCTTGGGTTTTGATTTTTGGCGACGATTACGCGGTGAATCGGTTGAAGAAAAAAAATTTCTTCAAAATAGTCGTTAATGGTGGTGGTGGAGAAGAGAACGGGGAGGAGAGGAAGATGAAGAAGAGAAGCCTAATTAAGGTTTCTAATTAAGGTTAACTGATTTTTAATGTTTAGTTTTAGGTAAGGGTAAAATAGTCTTTTCAATATCGGATTAATACGCCCTCAAAAAATTGGGGTGCAAATAATAAGTTATGGCCCCAAATTAAAAAGTTTGGCCCCCAATCAAATGAGGTTTTTTTTGAATTGCAACACTTAATTGCTAATATAGCAGTTGAAACTAGCTCAAACGACTTGGCCTAAATCCCAACCCACCTTCAGATTTAAGGGAGCATAGAATGTCCCAACCCAGAAGGTGGAGTGATAAGCACGTTGGTGTTACATTTTAATACCCGTATTTATATGAGCTAGAACTCAATATTTTTACTAATAATATCATTTTAGTGCTTTTGTAGAAAGTACAAGCGAATTCGGTCATCCAAAGATAAATGGTGAATATGAAACTAAAACGGTGTTGGCGTAAATTTACGTATAGCATGAACAAAATTGAGTTTCCAAAGGTAGCCGCATTAATTCTTGAAGCACCTGCTACACTTCCAAATTCAATATCCAAGATTGTTTCCTTAGTGGCACACCTCCACCGGGTAATGACATGCAGAAGAAAAATATATGGGGATAATTAATTGGTGTTAGTTTATTAATGAGAGAATATTGTGATTGTCAAGAGGGAATCAATATTCAATGTGAAAAGATTTTTCAAGCTAGTGTATGGCATGACAATATATTCATTAAGTATTACGGGATCCACATGCATGCAACTCTCACTCGGAAAAGGAAAGAAAACAAAGAAATGAAGTGGTATTATGGAAAATGGAAGAAAATAAAGTAATATTATTTTACTTACCATTATTAGTGGGAGTGAATTATATCAAACGTGGGCATGAAATTGAAAACATGCATTTTGGTTGGTGGTCAAAGATACATGCAAGGGAGATTAATTGTGATTGGAGAAAGAATTATATTTCTTACTTTAATTATTCACATGCAAAAATTTGATAAGGAAATAATATATTATTCTCATGTACACTTTAATATGTGTGAAGTGGAGGAACCATAAGGGGAGGAGCTGCGGCTACAGAGTCGTTGGAGAGAAGACGAGGGTTTGGAGTTTTACTTCTCCGAATTCGTTTTTGCTTAGCTATTTTGATTTTAATCTTTTTACGGCTTTTGAGAAAGTCATGGCTATCTAGAGTCATGTTAGGGTTTAGGTAGAACCCAATTTTATTATGAAAACTCTACATTTATATGCTTAATAATGAGTTGATTGATTAGTAGTTTTTCTTCATATAGCTTGGTATTTAATTGCTCATGTGATTTTCTTGATTATTTATGCTTTTGAATTGATATTTCGTGCTTCGGTTAAATCCCTAGACGTGGTATGCAAGGATAGATAGGTAATGCTTTAGGATCCCTACATAAGAAGCGAAGGAAATTACAGCGGAGAAACAATATTTAAAAATGCATGAAATATATTTTTAAAGATTAGTAGAGTTTGCATAATTAATTGGTGGAAACCGAAAACCCTAATAATCCTATTCTCATTTGTTTATCATTAGAATTTTATATTATTTCATTTTGTTCCAAATTTCTGAAAAATCGCTAAAACATCAACTTGTCGATTACTTAGTTTTTGGTATTAGTTGGTAGAGTATTTCACACTCCTCGTGGGAACGACCCGCATTTGCTATCGATACTATAATTGACCCGTGAACTTGCGGATATAACTAGGTTTTATTTAATCGTTAATTTGGTCATATAAAATCTACATCATGGAGCTTCCTATCTTTTTGATCAAGAGTCTCTCCCCACCAGAATGTACAAAAGTGGGAGTCCATTTTTCTGCAAAAATATTTGGGGATAAGGAAATCCTTCATTTGAAAGAGAGGGATTGATTGCCCAATGTGTTTAATTAGAGTAGTTATAACAGCCCCAGATATGAGCTTATGAAGCCAATTAAAAATTGGAATGTGAAGCCCCTAGGTTTCTGTAACAAAGTTTTCTCTCTCCACAAAAAAAAAAAAAAACACAGGACGAAAACCTTTTTTATCTGAAACTTCCCTGCTCAGATCGGCTCCATAGGAGTTGATCTGAGCGGATAAACCACCTGCCCAAGCTTTCTTAAATCTTGTTTCTTGTTTTCGTTACTTTTAAATCTAGATTTCTTTCAAAATAGATTTTTTTTCTGTTGTATGTTCTTGTCCTCCTCTAGATCGGCGGCTGTTTTTTTGTCGACAAGTATGGTCTGTGATTTATCTCTAAGAAGAAATCAAACCATACCAGCTTCTTTAGTCCTGATCTGTGATCGAATCGGAGAAACATCCTTATCTTCACCAACAACAACACAATGTAGTGAAACGGAAAACAAATATGTTGTTTTCTCTGAGGTTGATGGTGATTGGGTATTAGATTTCTTTGTTTTAGGTTTAGTTGATTTTCATGTAGGATTTGTAACGGATCTAATTTGTATCAGCTATTTCAATCTTCTTTCAGTTAGTAGTTTTAGTTTTAGGATTTCAGCAACTAGTCTTCAAAAGTCACCAGAAGCAGCATCAGGTTCTAAGACACTATCAACAACACTGAAGACACAGCAAGCACCAACAACAAATAGTTCCGGACCGATTCCGATGAAGGCCCAGACTGATTCACGCCGATTTCGACCCGAGGTGACCGATTCAGGTTATCCTGTTACTATTACTTTGAGAAAAGTTTTGATAAATGGGTGGATTTTTGGATCCTTTTATACCCATGTTATCTGTTTTACCATGATTTTAGAAAAACCCTTGAGGAATGGTTGGATCTTTGGATCCTAACATCGGTAGATTTGTTATATGTTTTGGATCAGTTACTTTTAATCCAAACTAGGCCATTTAAACTTGTTCTGCTCTTTAGAAAATTATCTGGAATAGTTAGGATTCTTCATATGACTACGTCCTGTAACTATGTTGTTAAGTGGTTTGCTGGTGATTGTGTTTGATGTCTGTTAGAAATACCTGTAATTGTTGAAAATCTGTTGATCAGTCCTGTAACCGATCCCGATTTTGAATCGGAACATCATTATCAATATAGTTGAGGCCTCGCCTCTTTTTCAAATAAATAAATAAATAAATAAAATAATAATAATAATAACACAGAGCTACTTTTACTATTTGTACAACAATAGGAAAGTAGGAGTAACAAATAACTTACTAGTGAATAAGAAGTAAGAAAGAGAAATTAGAAAACGCCACACTTTCATTCCATGTCTTGCTTCACCTCTTGTAATCAATCAAGGGAGATCCTACCAGGATTTCACCGGAAGCCATGTTATAAATTAGACTTCTGTGATTCCTCCAGCATTTGAAGCTTCAAAGGTGTGAAATGTGAAACTGGGGGTTTGTTGCCTATAGGGGTTTAGTTTGCTTTTGCCTTGTTAGCAACGAAGCACCAAGTATCTATTAGGCTAACCCCTATGGGATAGATTGAGCTGCTAGATTGGCCAACAAGTGTTGCAAATCAAGAAAAAAGTGTGGGAAAAAGTTAACACTACTTCTGTCTACTTCTCTCTCATAGAAAATGCTCGCAGTTCAACTAGCAGCGAGATTGAAACGCTGAATGATTCAGCGCTCAAAAAGTGGTCCCAAAGCTGAATGGTTCGACGCTCACAAAAATCACACGGATCACAAAAATCATAAAATTTGATCTGATGGATGAAATTTAAAGCGGCCGAATGGTTCGATCTCAAAAAGTGGTCCCAACGCCGAATGGTTCGGGCTCACAAAAATCACAAAATTTGATCTCGATTTACCAAATTTAAAACGCCAACCAAACAACGCTGGACAGTGGTCCTAGATGACGTGGACTGCTAATCTAGCTGCTAGATTAGCAATACCATAGGACTTAGGAGGTTGCCCTAGCTGACGTGGATGGCCAACCTAACTGTTAGATTAGAAGACCATAGGGGTTAGCCTTACTAGCAGTAGTGTGGGTTCTAGACGCTGATTCTCTAGCATCTGGGCTTCCAATGCAATTTCTAAAATTGGCATAAATCCTCGCCTTCGTAATGAAGTGTTACTTTTACTATTTGCACGACAACAATAATAATTGAAAAATAAGTGATAAATAATTAACTTGTTACGCAGAACAGATGAAGAAAAAAAAATCGACAGATAAAAAGTAAAAGAATACGAGAAATCACAAAAACTCCTCAACTTATGGTCCTCTTCGTTTCAGCTTTCTCAGTCCCGGAATCTTACCATGGCAACTAAATAAGGGGCTAAACAATATACCACACCGGCAATGATAGGAAGTATAAATACGAGTACCCTTAAATCGTGATATTGATCAGCTGGTTGCCATACTAATACTTGTACAGAAGAGGATTTTTCATTTTGATCGGTACTAATATTTCCACCAATTCTTTCCTCGTACAGATTAAAATTCCCTCCTGAATCCAGAGTTGCTCTATATATATGAACACCCTCCTCCACAATACCTCCTCCTTGTTGCTTTCGTTGTTGATGCTTATTTTGGTAAAGATATTTAAGTACTACACCATCAGAACAAACAAGATATAAGTCGCCGGTAGTACCTAATTTTAATGTTACTGGAGTACTTACTAAACCCTCAAGCTCATCTGACACTACTTCCGAAATCTCATTACTTCGAGTCCCCGCGTGAAGAGAATCCGTAATATCTTCCATATAGTATATAGCAACTAAACCATCAGTCACTGATAATCTATAATTACCGGAGATTAGATCAATTCCAGCTTTTAACTTTTGACCTCCGAGAATAGTATCAGTAGGATAATCAAAACTCTGCCAAACAATTTGAGAATTTGTACCATATAAAACAAAATTGCCATCATCATGCATCCTTGCATATGACACTGGTTCTTGTATGTTGAGTATTAAGGGTTTCTCTTTTTTATCTGGCGTTTTCTGCAACATCAACTTTCCATCCTTGGTGAAGAGAAGTGAAGATGGTTTGTGTAATGGAAAATCGTTAGTATTAGCTGTCCAAACTAGGGTTTTATACGGAGATTTAACAAAATATATACCTACCACATATCGATCAGGACAATTGGGTGAAGAATGGGTACATGGTAATTGGTAGAAACCAAAAGCAAGGTTACCGGAGGGAGAAAGCCAATAAGGACTGGTATCATTCAAAGATAGAGATGAACCTCTTGTTATGTTTGTGACCAACTTGTTATCTGAAGATGAGGATTCGGCAGCTAGTAATGGAACAATAAACATTAAGGATAATGTGAGAATTACCTGTAAAAACTTCATGCTTTGGTGAAAGAAAAACGAAAGAGCTAGAAACGAGCTATTGAATTTAATGGGAACTAATTAGTCCTAAGTGAAAAAACTTTAGGGACCGCATACATCTTATCAACTAATTAGTTTGAACTGGTTTTTTGGGATATGGCTATGTTGATTGCTACCCGCATGCTCCACCTTATTTTATGTTATCCACGGCTCAAAAATCGAACTTTCGTTCTTCTTCTTCCAGTTACAGGATTGACCTCTGAACTGAAGTAACAAACAAATTTGAACATGAATTATCTAGTCCTTCTTTGAAGATGAACTCCGAAGATAAAAGAGATTAAATGAAATTTTTCGGTTGAAACAAGAATTTTACTAATTCTTAAAATTTCTCTCAACCTCCATCATCAGGGAGGGATCTTAATTGAATCAAATCATACATCTTATCAAAATCAATCAACTCTTGTAATTGTCTTCCTCTGAGACATATTACACCAATTATGTCTCAAAACCCAACCGAATCTGGAAGACCATCAGATTCAGATATAAGAAAACCGAATTTTCGTGGAAACGGAGACCACGTGTGGTGAATAATTTTCATTCTCTCCGCCACATCTTATCTTATTTTAAGCTTCATGTATGAATTATACATCTTATCTTATCTTACTTACTAATATAAAGAAAAGAGGTAATTGTTTGATAAAGCCTTTTCACATGACAATAATATCCTCATTAACTAAGCTTTTAGTTAATATTTGTATATTTACGAGAATCTTTTGTTTGTTTTAAAAATAGATCAAAAAAATTAAAACTTAGATATTTTTAAAAATACACATCCAATTTTTCTTTAAAAATTAATATATTTGGAAAGCTCTTTAAATTATCGTACAAACAAGGATATTAAAATTTTTTTTTAAGATTTTTTTTTTTCATTATTATCAAATTTGGTGTTGTTAAAAGAATCCAATTCAAGCATGTGCATCGCACATGTGGCCCTACTAGTACAATAATAAAAGAAGACTAGGAATACGAAATCAGATTTGAATCAAGAAACATACAAATGGAATCCAGATTGAGCAGTGCAACTGCAAACAGTGTATGGTACCAAGTTTACACAGACTGCATGCCTGATCAGTATACTATCCTCCATATGTGTTGGTCAGATCACCAGAAACATTTCCTCGCAGAGAAGAACCCGATTATTTTCTTCTTAAGAACCACGACCATCCATCGAGCCAGAAGACATTCCATCACAATACATATCTCTGACACTCGTTTCGTTAGAGAACCTTTAGTTTTTCGAAAATTAAAACTTTAATCGAATTTTGGGTGCCATATATCATTTTCGAACGAATGATCTCAGATTCAAAGGTCTGGCTTGTTTCCTCCCAGGTGCATCTTTGAGTGACTTATGCTGATGAAGTTCTACATATGCTATTACTACTGAAGTTGGAATAGTGAGGATGAGCTTAAGAAGTCCCAGTTTCTCTGATGTTGAAAATATGAGTTTGAAATACCTTCCATGGTGGGGGCGAAAAGCAGAGGAGATAAGGGATCTCCCTGCCTTAGACCTCTAGAGGATGTAAAGTTACCAAACACGGAGCTATTGATGACCGAAATAGATGCCGACCCATGCAAATTCTCAGCCACTTCATCCAGTTAGGAGAAAACCCCATTTTGATTAGAATACCTTTGAAGTATGATCAACTTACCCTCCATATTGAAGGCTTTTTCAAGGTCTACTTCGCACACTAGACCAGAGACGCCAGCCTTTTGTCTTGAAGTAACAAGTTCATTAGCAAATAGCAATGAGGACCCCATCTATGATTTGTGGTTCGGAAATGAAAGCTGTTTGGTGGTGAGACACTAGAGAAGAAACCACTGAGCTCAGTCTTGTTGCTAGTACCTTGTAAGAGCAATTTAACAAACTGAAAGGTCTCAGGTCTTTCACCGATTGAATGTAGTCTTTTTTTGGCACTAAGGTAATTAGGGTGGAATTGTGCCTGTAACCGAGAAAAGAATTATCAAAAAAGTCAGAAATCATACTCATGAAATCCTATTTAATAATCCCAGCATTTGTTGAAGAAGGAGACGAGGTAGCTATTGAGACCCCGGGCTTTATCCCCAGCCACACTTTGAGAGCATGAAGTACTTTCTCCACATTTGTTGGTCTTTAAAGACCCGCTGCAATCTCGGGGGAAAGAGAACTGAAATTCAGATGCTGCTAAGTAGGAGGATCAAAGTACTCTTCATGGAATAAGGAAGAGAAATAATGAACTATATGGCTAGTGATAGTGTTTTTATCTGTTGGGAGACAACCGTTGATGAACAATTGTCTATTAACAGCATATTAGACTAATTAGCTGAAAAACAGACTAGAGCGATATCAAAACCATATAACAGCTTCTCAAGTAACAAATTTACCTGCTGAGGTACCAAGGCAGCTGTAACAGCACCAACCATGACAGTGCTGCTGGTTAAATTCCTGTAAGAATATCCAAAACAGAGTCTTCATCCTCCTTCTCTGCTAATTCCTGACCTTGAATTTCCTCCCTCGTTTTGTTGGTTTTATCAAAACTATCCTCCAAACTATGAGGATCATTCTGCTGTACAGCCATGCTGAAGTACTTCCTCAAGGTGGCAAAGCAAGAGCCTACAATAATACCAACAACCAGAAGTCAAACTACTGGTTTCCGTAACAGCAAAAGCAATTGACCTCAATACGTACACACCCTGGCTCCATCTCTTCCACATCTTGCCTTCAACCTGGTCAGAGTGTCTAGTATGATATTCTTTACTAAGAGCATCAGATCCCCTGATTTAGGAGGCCACCCTCCAAGTTTCCGAAAAAGATCATCTACTGAATTGCACTCTACATGGGGAGATTGTTCCTTTTCCTTACTACTACACGAGATGTTCTAATAACTTGACCGTGTCATTGGCCTGTGCTGTAGAATGGACATCTTGACCCTTGCTGAAATTGTCATTAATGTCATCAAGCGTCGTCGTCCCCTTCTTCATCCAAGAACTTCCATTTACCTTCGTCAAGGAGTAAATCCTTAGCCGAATCTGACAGATTCAAGTTTAACCCCCTATTCTCGCCCTTACCCATCTCTACATAATAACACATTCCTTGGAGCTAAAACTGTTTTTTCATGATGTTTGATCAACCAACAAATTTGTATTTTTTTCTTCAATCTTTTGATCTTTGGAGACATCATCCTTTTCCTGACTTTGGTCTTAGTTTCGTAGACCGATTCTTATCTTTGTCACTTTCATCAGACGGTTGAAATGTACGAAATGATTTTAGAGCAGGCAATTGTGACACCAAAAGCACCCACATTTTAAAAGCAAGGTATTAGGGATCAAAAATACAGAATGAGGACTGGTGGATTTTCATTCAAAACAGAATTTGAAAGATAGATAATGTGTAAATCGTGAATTTAACAGCTGTTAGTGAATGCTGCTGGAAACTGGATGAATAAGCAATAAAACAGCAGATTTCTTTGCAGATAACCATTAATTGAAGATTAAATCTAATTTTTTGTAAAGATTGTACACAATCATTGCCATGCTTCGACTGAAATTGCATATCAGATGAGATCTAATTGCTTAGAAATGAAATAAAAGAAAACTAAAATTCTAGGTCAGAGATTGAAAGTTGCTTGCTTTCAGAAAAAAATACTTCCATTACAACACACAGATCAGAAACCTAAAATCAATTCTAAGATAAGAAGATTGTCAAAATTCAGGCTTCTCAGAAACCCTAAAATGATTATTTCAGATTTTTTTTCCTCTGAAACAATAACATACAGATATTTAAAATCAACATCAAAGAAATAAGAAATACCTAACTATTCAAACCGATGTTGCAGATGAAATTTTCTGGTTTCGAATTAATAATTTCTTCAGAGTTGCAGAGATCGAGTAAGAAAAAAAGTGTTCATTTGAGTGGGAGCTTGGCTATTATATTCTCAGTGCAAAAGGACCAAATCATAAAGAAGATAACATTCACTCAAAAGGATAGGATAGATAATATTGCATTCATTGCAAAGCGTAGGCGCCCCTTGGATAATTTCCTTATTTTTGTACAACCTAACTAATAATAAAACACTTAAGTACGAAATTTAAAACGCGTGATGGATGCATAAAAGTGAAGTCATCCAAGCCACACGTACAACAACTACTAAATCCTAAAATTAATTAATAATTCCATAATAACTGCCAGTGATGGATGCATAAAAAACATCATCCAAGCCACCTCATGAAACGTCAGAAACTTCACTTTTAGTAACATCACCCCCTTGTTTGTTGTTATTCTGTGCTGATATTGCCACGCGTCCATGTATTCAAATAGTAACTCTTCTCAAACTTCCTTTTACTCTCCCACTCTTTCATGAGGATATGTGATGGGTGCACAAAATCACCCAAGCCACATGTCATCAAGGCTTTCTATGGTAGTGGTGCCACAACTGGTTCAGGAGTGGTAAAATAGTGGCGAATCTGAAACACAAACCACAAAAAAGATCAGCTTTACCATTTCAGAGGACAAGCAAGCTGTATTTACAGAATACGGAGTAGACGCTACAAAACAAAATATTCTCTGATCTCTGCTACATTGCAGAGAAGTCGTTTTAAGATTTCCGTAGATAGATACAGGTTAGCACCATTAGAATTTATGTTGAGATCTTTAAAGATGAACATTTTTCTTGAACAAAAACTTAATCAAAAAATTAAATCAAGAGATTTTTAATATGGAAATGGTAGGATTTTACTCAACATAATAAACATAAATAACAGACAACATAAAAAACAAATATAAAACAACAAAACAACATAAACATCTCTATAAAAATAAAAACAAAATATATGCAAACACTTTGCTCACCCTGGTTGCCACTCCGAACAGGTAGACCACGATAGGAAAGCTAATGTGTAATGCAGAGCTTTGATGAGGCTGCTTTTTCCTGAATACCATGCAGTTTTTCACAGAAACCCCCAAAAAGCCCAGAACCAGTCCATCTAACAAGCCAGTATGATCCTGCCGATAAAACCAACAAGTGATGAAGAAGTGTAGTCCCAGCCAACAGCAGATGACCAACGACTCGTCAGTTAACTCCTGCAAACCAGTAATAAGCTCCACTACCGTTTTTGCAAATAGCGTGACCAGATAATCCTTTACCACATTTTTGACAAAAGCTTTGAACCTAGGATTCATCTTGCTGAGAATGAATGGAAACAAGAAGACCATGTGAAACATTGAGACACCGAGATAAATGAAAAAAACTGCTGAGAACAATAACACGTAACCATCTGACTTCCCGGCAACAAGTGATATCGAGAGCGACATGCCGATAAGTGCACAACATAAACCAACAATAGCTGAAATAAACTCCTTAACTGCTTGATTCATTTTATCTCTGGTGTTACTCTCTGGTTTTAGAACTTATGTTACTCTCTGGTTTTAGAACTTATATAGAATAGGATAGCACGATGCGATTTTGCTAAGATATTTCAAGGGTGTAATAAGTGCTACTGCCTAGTACTCAAAGGCGAAGGTTATATACTTATATATATATAGGCAGGAGAATGAAACCCTAGAGAACCGTGTCAAAACAAAACAAAAAAAGAGAAATAAAAAACCCTAGATAAAAATTGATCCTGACCCTTTATTCATTGTGTGTACGGATAGTGAAGTCTCGTCATCCTAAGCGTTCGATCAAAGTAATGAGTTTCGAGGCAAAAACAAAACTTTATCAATAAAATTTTGAGTTCCGCTGCAAGAAACGGATTTGTCAGCATTCTCAGCTTTTCAGAGAAAAGTAATCGCTTTCCCGCCAAAACCAAATAAAAAACAAAATTCTGTGAAATTCAAAAATATTTGAATTCCGCCGCCAGGTTGGATTTTAAGTTGTACATATCTGGATGACGTGACAAGTTTGGGCCTACTAAATCTTTTTAGGGTTTGCCAAAGTTATTCCCACCTAGGGGAATAAGATAAGAGGTGTCTAGAAGGGTAAAGTTAGTGTATTACCCTTTACCGTCACCAAAGCTTGATAATGTATAGTTTTTTCTTATTTCCATTAGGCTGATTGTAGCGGAGGAGGGAAGGTAGTGATTGCATAGTGACGCCACATCACGGTAGAGAGAGGGCTGAGTATAGAGGTGAGGGAGGTAATTAGGATATGGGCGAGAATTTTTTTTTTTTTTTTTTAAGATGTAAATATCATAAAAGCAACTAAACTGTTATTACACGAGGGAATGTGATTCCTCTAGAATCGCTTAATAGAATATGGTTAAGAAAATCTGGGTTCGTCCGGTCTCGTATTTTGGGCGATGAAGAAATTAAGCACCGGATGCATCAAATTCCATGTTGTGCTATTCAACACCCATATGATCCTATTCGGGCGAGGAAAAAATATATAATATTTCGTTTTTAAAGAGTTTTACTATTTTTAAACATCTTTATTATAAATTTTAATATTTTTAAATATATAAAGTCGGCCCACTTTTAGATTCTGTTTATTTTAAAATTAAAAAATATATAAGGGAATCCTCGCTCTTCACTTTTTTTCTAACGAGTATTCAATGCTCGCCTATATTGAAATCCCCTCCCACGTTCCTTGCTTTCAAGCAGAGAGAACGGGGATTTCAATTTCTTCGATCTTTAACCACGGTTTTCCATCACTATCATTACTTCAATCCCTCCACTACACTCAGCCTTTTAACCACAATTGTTCGTCTAGTACTAGTATTCATATTTTGAGTGCAAACTTGTGCACCTTTTTTTTTTTTTTTAATAAAAGAAAGTTTTATTAACATGATTTGTACTGGTAGAAGATTTGTACCAGGCACTTATTACAATTGTTCATCTAGTCACTTAAGTTCGTGTCCCAATAAAAATCCATGGCTTTATTGTAACACCTCCTACCATGATATTTTGAGTGCAAACCTGTGCACCGTTATGGTAGGAGGTGTTACAATAGGGTACCTTTATGGCTACATGAACTTTAAGTGACTACTTAACATGATTTTTCGTAGCAATACCTCTATCACCGTGTCTAAATAGTACTCATTATTTTTTCATAATAAAGCCTTTTTCCTGTAACCATGGCTATAAGATCCTTGAAGACATACAAATTGATTTTAACGTGGCTAGTGTTTGCCTTAAAACCACGAAACTGTATTTTAACCATGGCTTTTGCTATCATTCGGACACACTGAATATGATTCGATGTGGATATTATGTGTTGTACAGCCACATGAAATTATTTTAACCATGGCCATCTCTATCATTCAGACACAAAATTTCCTTTATCAAGGCCAAATCATGGTTTACAGCTACCCTTAAGCCATATAGATTTGTTTTAACCATGGCCATTTCTATTATTCAGACACTCCCAAAATTGTTAAACATGATGAATTCATGACTTATAGTTACTTTAAATGCATAACCATGACTAAAACCTATCATTTGGCCATGGTTTCACATCTAAATGATGGCATATTTATGTTCATCCACGAGAAGCCAGTATAGTCCTGTAACATTCTACACTTATTATAAAACTTTAACCGGTTCTCATAGCTATTAGCATGGTCTAAATCATTTAGATTTTACAGTGCTCTAAACTTTTTGAAGAGTGTTACTTTTACTTGCATATAAATTTTAAACGCACCTCTCATTTTTGGGATCGACAAAAAAAGAATCAAAAACAGGGGTACAAAACCGAAGAGCACCTTTGCAGATTGAAATACCGATAACCTGGGAATAATAAATTCCAGAAAAATCCTTGAAAACCAATGCCTATGTAAAGAACAAGTATCCAAAGAATAAAAGATCCCCAAAGATCTCTCCGAGGAGCGAAGGAAATTCCCTAAATTCAAGTAAAAGTTTGGTCAAAGACAAATCCAATGATTTTTTTTTTGTAAAATACCAATCTCACCCTTGTTAACTTAACAATTACCATCGTTTTCATTTTCATCGTCTAGAAACAACCCTAGTTTGTTTTTTTTTTTTTTTTTTTTTTTTTTGATAAAAGAGGTGTTCTAGCCTCACTACTTTGATATTAATGAACTTGAATTCCTGAATACAGAGTTTCTGAGATTCATTACATTTAGGTTCCATTGTTGAATATTCAGATAAGTTAATAAAGCACATAGGTTGTAGTCAACCCAGCTATGATTAATGTCATATTTGTTACAAAAAAAGAAAAGACAGTTTAACTGCCCACATTACTTCTTCAGTTTCTACTAAGCTGAAATCTTTTGCTATAAAGTTCATTTCAAACTTGTTTGTGTTTCCAAAATCTTCACTGATCATGTATCTTTGTCTTCGAGCTTCCGCATACATTCCCACCAACAGCACTAGAGTTGGTTCTGAATCACTCCTAAAGGAAATCATGTGTCCACTCCATCGTGTTGCCCATTGGAAAGCTGCTTCAGCTCCTTCTTTTTCTAGCTCATCAATTGTTGTACTGTCAGTAGAGATTCCTCCAGCTTCTCTGACTGTACCTGTATGATCAACCAATATTAGTCAAATGCCTGTTTTGAAATTTGAGTCAGTTACATTCAAAGCAATAAGAATTTCAGTGTCATCTCATTGTTTCCTCTTTCACCAGGGTATTTTTTAATCTGAAGAACATAATCATTCACAGAGTTATAGTATAAGTCTTCCATTATGTTATGGCCTGTGTTGTTTACAGTATTATAACTATTTATATATCTAATGATCTTGTTAACAGTTGTAATATTGTTCTGTTTTTTCTTTTTAAAAACCACATCACACCTTGTCTTCCATATGAACCAGATTATAATGCTACATAGTACATTCCATTCAATATCATAGGGAACCCTATCTGTGTTTTCAAAGGAATTAGTAAGCCAATCATGAAAATTTGGATTTTTGTTAAAGGGAGAGCAAAAACCGATCTGAGGAGAGCAAAAATCGTATTCGACTCGATAACTAGGACCGAGTCTAAATATTCTTACGAGTCGGACTAAATTAACCTTACCGGGACACACACTGTCTTCACATGCTTAAATTATTATCTTTGTTTGACCTAATCTTTTTTTTTTTATCGGCTTTCTTTGGCCTAATCAGATCAAATTTATCTCTTGCTCGTCGCAGCCTCCGTTGGTAGCTGACTGCGGCTACTAGCCACCACCATTTTTGTAGTCGAAAGACTCAGTAATACAATCAACGATATATTAAATATAGAACGTATTGCACAAACTCACTCTAATTATTATTTTTATGTAAGATTTATAAAAAAGATAATGAATGGTGGAAGAACCCTAGTTCTATAAACCAGTCTCATCTGTAATTACATTTAAATGGAAGGTTTTAGAAGATCCCTTGCGATCAATACATGTATCTATTAAAGAATTTTATTAAGGAGGTAAATCGAAAGAGAGTATATATCAACAAAACATATCACAATCTCTTGATTAGTTGATACACACCTTGAAAAAATAGTGAACCTGAACTGTAGGAATATGAATGGTAGATTAAGATTTAAGAGCATATATTATGACTATTCGATGTTAATCATGTTATTTTTGTCTTAAGTTTCCAAGTGATCCAAAACTTTTTTAGATTAAATGAAAATGTTTTCTTATCCTCAATTCCTACAGAGCCTTGATTTGAATTTAGATGCTTCTTCAAAACTAATAAGATTTTTCTCCACCACCGACGGTGGCAGGTGTAGCATGATAATGGTGGCCGTGATAAGAAGGATTAGTTACAGAAATAATAGTACATGTGCAAAGAATCTGGGTGTTACTGAGGTTAATATAGTCTAACTCATAAAAATATTTGGAATCGGTCCTAGTTATCGAGTCGAATACGATTTTTGCTCTCCTCGGATCGGTTTTTGCTCTCCCTTTAACAAAAATCGAAAATTTGTTGTACCATTTCTAATATAATTCATGTCAAAGTTGAAATGCATCCATACCTGTGTTGCATACTTACACTGCAAGAAAAGATGTTTTAAAGTTTCTTGGTTTTCATTACAAAGCTTACATTTAGTATCAATGTCAGGAAGGACAGCGGCAACTCTCATGATGTTAGGTAAGATTGAGTGTGTCGCCTTCCAAACAAAGTTCTTAATAGCTGGAGTAGTCTTCATAGTCCAAATTCTACTCCATTTAGCCTCCGCATTTCCATTAGAATTTATGTGGTTATACAAAGATTTAACAGAAAACGTACCTTTATTGTTTAGGGTCCATCTTGGAGCGTCCAATTTTTCTTCCTTTGGTATTCTAATTTCCCTGACTTTTTCTACTATATGGTTATCAAAGCACCTTACAAGTTTATCAAGATCCCAAGTCTTGTGTTCTGTTATCAGATCACTGACTTTATTGAGTCCTTCAGTTACACTCAGGTTTCTATGGATAAGTGGTTCAATATTCGGTATCCAACAATCATTCCAAATTTCAATATTTCTACCATTTCCTAGTTCCCAGAAGCAGCATTTCTTAATGTGATTAATGCCAGTTAACAATCCTTTCCAAATCCAACTATCATTCTTGTTTGGCTTAGAGTTTATATGAAGGAGGACACAGTTTGGGTAGTATTTTGCTTTCATAATAGAGGCACAAAGGGAGTCTGGGTTTTTGTTTAGGTTCCAACCCATTCTAGATATCATGGCTAAGTTAAAGTTTTTCACATTTTTTATACCCATACCTCCTTCTTCCAAAGTTTTACAAATAGCAGTCAAATTTTTGAGACAAACTCCTTTTTTCCCATTTTCATTTAGCCCTTTTTCATTTTTTTCCCCACCAATAGTTTCTCTGCATTTTTGTTATTTGATCACACACCTTAACTGGTATTTTAAAGCAATTCATTTGATACACATAAACAGACGAGGCTACATTTTTTATCATAACGGTTTCACCAGCATTGTTTAAGTTAATGCCATTCCATCCTATCATCCTAGATCTCAAGTTATCGATTAGTGGTTCGAAGCACTGAATTTTAGATCTATTAGTAAACAATGGAGCACCTAGATACTTACATGTTAAAGGGATAGCAGTAGATCCTAACAATTCTTTAACCCTTCTACGAATACCAGTTTCAGTTTTTTTACTAAAAAACACTCCCGATTTACTCAGATTAATAAGTTGACCTGATGTCAAACTGAACTTATTGAACAGATTTACCAGATTAGTACATGTGGATTCACTTATCTTGCAGAAGACTAAGCAGTCGTCTGCAAACAAAAGATGGCTTAGAGAGGGAACCCTGTGAACCAGTTTAATTCCTTTTATCAAACCCAAGTTTTCTGCATTCTGAATTTTTCTAGAAAGAGCTTTTATACAAAACAGAAAAAGGTATGGGCAGATTGGGTCCCCTTGACGCAGACCCCTAGTGGGTTTGAAAATTTTAGTTGGTGAACCATGATCAAAGCATATAAGGAAGTAGTCGAGATGCACTGGTGTACCAGGTTACACCAGTTGTTGTTGAATCCCATTCTGGTCATAACTTTGATTAAGAAATCCCATTCGACTATGTCGAATGCCTTCGACATATCGATCTTTAACCCCATGAAGCCTTTCTTAGATTTAGAATTTTTCATCTTATGTATAATTTCATGGGCTAAGGTGATGTTTTCCGCTATCTGTTTGCCAGGAATAAAGGTTGACTGATATGGCGAAATTATCTTGCCTAACAACCCTTTCATTCTTCCTGCCATTAATTTGGAAATTATCTTATAGCTGGTGTTAGCTAAGGCAATAGGCCTGAATTCCACAGGGGAAGTAGGATTTAAGGTCTTGGGAATTAAAGAGATGAATGAGGCATTCATTTATTTATAAATGTTACCAGTTTCGAAAAAAGTTTGAATCATTTTAGTCAGATCATTTCCTACAATCTCCCAATTCTGTTGAAAGAAATTGGGAGGAAATCTATCAGGCCCCGGACTTTTATCAGGCTCCGTGGAAAAGAGGGTGTTTTTAATTTCAGCTTTTATGGGAATGGCACATAACATTTCATTATCATTTAGAGTGACGGTAGTTGGAATAATATTTATTATATCAGGGTTAACAGAAGTAGAAATTTTGCTGAAATGTTGAGTTATGCACTCAGCAATCTCCCCTTTAGAGTTGAGCCAAACATTTTCTTCATTTCTTATTATGTCGATTCTATTTCTTCTAAATCTGCTTGGCTTTTGTATGGAAATATCTTGTATTTTTGTCTCCTAGAGCTAGGTTCTGATCCCTACTTTTGTCTTTCCAAAAATTTTCTTTGATGGCATACTATTTAGCAAGTTCATTTCTTAAATTGGCCATCACATCAGTCTTGTTTGGATAGTTTATAATACTGTTAGTTATTTCCATTTTTTTCTTTATGTCTTCTATGTTACTATTTATGTTTCCAAAATTCTTTCTATTTCAGACTCTTAGAGTTTGTTTAACCTTTCCAAGTTTTTTTGTTAACTTTATATGCCGGAGACCCTCGAACAGTAGAGTTTCAACTTTCCTGAATTAGAGCCTTACAATCCATGTTTTATCCACTCACCAAAGTACTTAAATGGTATTGGTCCATCATCCCAATGATTATGTAGGTTAAGCTTTATAGGAAAATGATCAGAGGCTAGAGGTCCTAGATGCCTTATGCTAGAATTAGGGAAATTCCTATTCCATTTGTCATTAACAATGGCCCTATCAAGTCTTTGTTCAATGTTTTCCTCATCAAGTCTATTTTTATTCCAAGTATAAGTATACCCTGTGAATCCCAGATCAACTAGGTTACATTTATTGATAAGATTGTTGAAAATTTTGGCCTCGTTTTTCTTAAAAGCAAATCTACTTTTCTTTTCTTCCTCATGGAGAACTACATTTAGATCCCCAATGATAATCCACAGTTTATTAACAGTAAGGGCCATTTGTTTTATAAGTTTGCAAGAACTGAGTTTCAGATTTCTATATGGGCTACCATAGAAGCATGTAAGTATCCAACTGGTCCCATCTATATGATTAGTTATAGTAGCATTTATATGGTTGTATGCATAGTCATCTATTATGATGTTAACATTGTTTTTCCAAATAATACACAACCCTCTAGCACTCCCTCTAGGAGGTACAAGAAAGAAGTTATGCACATTAACCATTCTCAAGATATTTTTCATCTCACTGTTTTGTTGTTTGGTTTCAGACAAAAAAAAGAATATATGGGTTCTCCTTATTAAGGGTATCTAGCAGACTGTATCTAGTCTCTAATTTGCCTAAACCTTGGCAATGAAATCAAACTAAAAAATTTCCAAAAATAATAAATTTCAGGGTAGCTAAATTCTCTTAGAAGTAATGATGTAACTAGTTTATGAGCAGTACTTAAGCATATCAAAGTTATAACTAAGTTATGAGCAGTACTTAAGCATAGTTTAGTAATTTTACACAGTATTGCAGTGTCAAAAGTGTTCATGAAGTATGCTATGAATTTAATCTGGGGATAATAGTGACTTACCTCTTTTGTAGCCTCCAGAGAGATATGGTTGAATATGGTTTTTGCCTCCAGATTAGTCTTGTCTTCTTCCATTTGTTCGTTGTTGTTTCTAATCTTCTTTGAGCAATTGATTTGCAGTTCATCTTCTCTCTTTCTCTGGATCGGCAAATCCTTCTTTTCAGCTTCATCAATTGAATCAATTAGGTTGTGGTATTGACTATTGGTAGCAACTCTAGCCTCACTCTTCCAATACCCTTAGTTTGCCCTTTGATTTTCACTCGAATTTGTTCCAGAATTGAGTTTAATTTGATTTTGAATCGAGAGAAAGGCAGAGAAGTTAGAGTTTTGGTAAGGCCTGAGTAATGGGTGAATAGGTTCATCCACATACTCATTTCTCCTAGCTTTCCTAGAGGATCTAAGGGTCTTTTCTTCTCATTTCTTTTGTTAATCTTTCGTTTCTTCACCATCGAATGTTTATCTCCTTTTTTTATGTGTTTTAGGATTGGTTTCGGATCTGGTTTCGAGTTTACTTTTGTTTGGGCTTTTCGTTGCCTTTAATGGATGGTTCAGTCACTTCAAACACTTTGATCTTCACATGCCCACTATATTTCTGAGTTGATGCCGATTCAATTAAATCGAGTGGTTGTCGCAACTAGTATTCGAGCTTGACTCACCAGCCCTAAACTGAATAGAAGGAGAAGACCATGAAAAAGATTTCCTTTGTTGTAGGATCAAAATATCGCACAACATATTTCTTAGAGTGCGAGATTCATTCATTTTCATAGATCGCGAGAAGGTAGCAAGAGCCTACGAAATTATCAAAGACCTGCGAGAATATGAGATGTATGTGAGTTGTCATCCACTATGTAAACACCTACATAAAGAGAAAGGCAGGAGAGAGAAAAGAGAGGACACACTTTTGTAGAGAGGACACATTTAGTAAGAGAGGGATATATTTTTAGAGAGACATATTTTTAGAGAGAGACTTTATTTTCTTTATCATCTTCTTCCCCAAAAAACTAGATCTAGAGCTCTATCAAATATCCATTAATGGAGATTCTAAATGTAATATTAATGTAATCTCAACAATCATAATGAAGAACCATGGATGTAGATCACATTGATCGAACCATGTAAAAAATCTTGTGTCTCCATTTACAATTTTAGCATTTTAATCTTAATTTTGATTATGAAATAGATTTAGATCTAGAAATTATTATAAGGGGTGTGTTGTAGGAAATCCTGCAACTACATAATGGCGCTAGAAACAGGGAGGAGTAAAGGATTTATCCTTCCTGTAACTTGTTGATTCAAGAAGTTTCCAAGAAGATTAGCTATTGTTCATATTTTTCTAGATCTACAAAGTTTAGGTTCAAAAATGGAAATTAAATGGAAGAAATCACACTTTCAGAGAGTAAACATCATCAACAATTCAAAGACATGAAAAGAGTAAGAGAAAAAATTAGTTGCTGTGGTGAAATTCAGGGAAGAAAACTAAGTTTCAATGGAAGATTTCCATGTTCAGGAGAAAAAGCAAGAGGCAAATTGTTGAAGGAAATTAAGGAAGGACGAAGAGAAGATAAGAGGCAGATGCTGCAATTTTTATCACAAACAGAAATTCGCACAGATGGTTCAAGGCTGAGCGAACAAACAATAGGTCATCGGTTCGAATTCGCAGAGATACATAGTTTTCATTTTATTATCATCATCAGTGGCGAATAAGAGAATAAGGAAAAAAGTTATGAGTTAATTTCGCAGAGAAGTTCTTGAACAGTTGGTCCAGAGAACAACATGTGTGTTTGTGGTCGCAAGTTCGAATTCGCCTGTGAGCATAGTTTTCTTCTTTTTACAGAGGACGAAAAATGAATAATTTCGCAAACAAGAGGCAGCACAGTTGGTCACCTGCAAAGTTAATGAGTTCATGTTCGTGTGTTCAAATCCCAACGAATGTGTATTTTCGCATGGATATTTCGTAAGAGTATTTCTCACATAAGAGAGTTTATGATTACTTCGCACATAAATTTCTCAAAGGAGGGTTGGCACAGATGGTTCATTTGATTCGATGCATAAAGAAGGACGTAGGTTCAATTCCCACCTCCTACGAATTTTTCGTACATTTTACATATTTTTGGGTTGCTACCAGCGAAGAGCAAATCAAGTTTTAACAAGTGTGCGATAATTTCGCACAAGAGAACTGGCACAGTCGGTCAAGAGGCATGAATGCAAGCAGCAGGTCGCAGGATCAATTCTTGCTTCTCGCACATTTATTTTTGTTATGCGAAATTTCGCACGGACTTTGATTATTTCACAAAGAAGAAAGTTGATGATTATTTCGCAAATTAATTTCGCAAGAGAGGGTTAGAACAGTTGGTATGGTGCGAGAATATGCAAGAGGTAGGTTGATAAGTGCATATTTCACATATATTTGGTATCAATTCCATGCTAGTAATTGCTATATTTCTGGTGAATTATTGTATATTACGCTTGTTTTCTTGTATTTGTCTTTCATTAGGTGAATCATCCAAAAAGAAGTGAAAATAGCTATAAAAGTGAAGTCACAAGTGAAGAAGGGCAAAATACCAAGTTAAACTCGTTCAAGTACAAGATTTCTACTTTTCATCTTGAAGAGGACGAAAATATGAAGCCAACGGCGAAAGAACGGAGTCATTCTGAGTTCGTATGAAGAAGTTATGAGCAAAACAAGAACTCGGAAGACAAAAGGGCAAAATGGTCAGTTTCCGGGAAACTACTATTGACACCCCATCAAGTGTTAAGGGGAAGTCATCTCTCAAAGGAACTGCTAAACACAGTCACGTATTTTACAAGGGGTAATCTTATTCAAAACAGAGAATCCCGCGTACAGTTTTCTGCATGGACACGAGCTGCTCGTTGACATCGATGGATAGAAGAGTTTGAGCTAACGGAGATGGATCAACTATAAAGTAGGACTGCAGGTGATGTTCGAAGGTGGATGAGCTGCTGATAGTGAACGAGAATGGAGCTATTGTTTCCTGGCGTTAATGGCAGATGTTGGAGTTTTGTGAATGACTGAGAAGGAACGAGGATCAGCGATGGAGATAATGTAGTTTGCGTGGCAGTGAAGACGATGGCCATTCATGGTTTTTCTCAAGTTTGTTGGTTGCAGTTCAGGGAAGTATGATGGAAGCAACGGCGAGAGGTTGAGCTCGAGAAGATTCAGGGATATCGATGGGGTTTGCTGGTGATCGGGTTTGAGGTCCGTGGTGATGCTGATAACTCAAAACAGGAAGTGATGATGGCATCGGTGAAGAGAATGGCATAGGAATGATTCATGGCAGTGCTGAGATTGAGAAAAATGAGTCACGGTGTTGCTGCCATAACAACCATCGTTGGTTGTGACTGGAGTAAGCTGTGGTTGTTGGATGATGGAGTAATGTTGATGAGGCTGTGATCGGTGAAGACTCATGGATTTGGAGTTTTAGATTAAAAGGGTACGAATGGAAGTGAGAGCGAGTATGTATGCTGCCAGTGAAGTCGAGAAAGAAGCAGTGATGGAAGGAGTTGGAACTAATGTCTGTGGTTGGTGTTGGTGATCGAAGGGAGCTCAGGGATGGAGTGAACTGTTGGCTGATGGTGGAATGGGAATCTATCTTTGGCAGGTGACGAGAAGCGAAGTCATACTCGATGGTTATGATGATGCTGGTGATGGCAGCAGAGAAAAGACTTGAGGAATTGGTGGATATTTGCCTGAGATGGAAGGGAATGAGGATGTTGTGACGCGCCGGTGTTGGGCTCAATATCCAGTGAAGCAAGATGGCTTCTGCCATCGGTTTGGTGGTTAGTTTATGGATAGAATTGCAAGCCTTTAGGGTCCTAGTTTGATTATAACAGTGAGTTACAATCGGATAGAGTTTTGAAACAATAAAACAGGGAGTTTGTGGAGGTGCAGATGCTCGAAACTTGAGAGAGAAATCAGCTCAAAACGAATGTGCATCCGTGCATGGTTTGATGATGGACGAACGAGATATTAGGTTGTGGCGGTTAGGAAGATTGGGTTGTTATCCAATTCGACTTGGCAGCTAAGAAAGAGAAGTTTCAAAAGCTTGAAAACATCCACCGAGTGATGCTTTTGCCGTCGAATTATAAGATGAATGGTGGAGATTCAAGACGCGTTTATGTATTTAGATCGGCCAGGGATGAATGGGTGTTTATCAGATTCGAATTTGGAGGAGTAAAAGTATATAAATAGAGGTGCAAAAACACCTACATAACAGCTCCTCAACCCGAGTTCATACACACAACCTGTTCGACAGAATTCCTGAAAGAGAAAAGAGGTGTTCTACATCAAAAGAAGAGAAGAAGCTAGGAGCAAGGAATTAGGGTTTACCCCTTAGGGGGAAACCTTGGTATTTTGTAACGTATTTTCTCCTCATATTTCATATATTTTTCATGGGTTTTAGTAAACTCGTGTGTAACTAATTTCTATTGATTGAGGATGAATTCAATGTTCTAACATGAAGCTTTATTAGTTATATAAATCTATTCGAAGTTTTAATCATCATCGATTGTCTTTTCTATATTTAGGGTTTATGAATGATTCTTAGATTGATTTGGGATGCATACTAGATTAGTCTATTGATTGTTCTATTGCTAGTGGAGATTTGGAGCGATCCGTAATTGTCGTGCATCTCCTACATAAGTAGAGAACGTGAGACCTTGCAGAGGGATTCTGTGAAGCAATCATGTGTGAAGACAACACCAGTAAGTGAACCGAGCGTACTGAGTTTAACTGCTGGGATCAAACCTAAATTCACAAAGCCTAAGCGTTCGGTTGAGTTACACCTTGTAAGCGTACCTCAAGGCGGCTCAGTTGGATAGAATCCGGTGGCTAAGCGTACCTGTTATCCGGTGATACAAGGAGTTTTGGGGATAGCTAAGCGTACCTGCGATCCTACGGTTGGTGATGAATGGTTCTGGCGAAAGATAGATAAGTATGCTATGAGAGTCAACGTTTGGTAACGGCGAAGGACTCCTTGATCATCTCTTTCTTTTATTTGTTATTCTTTCTATTTTACTTTATCAAAAAAATCCCTCTTGTCTTTTATTATTTTGCTGAACCAAATACATATCAATTACACAGCTCTCTGTGGGAACGATCCTTACTACCGCTATATTATTTATTTAATTAGTGGGAAATATCTTGATTAATTTGTTGTGGTTACGACACGCATCATAGGTCAAGGGTTCAAATCTCATTTCTCACACTTCTTTTTGCTACGCGATAATTACATTTCTTTGAGCGACATTTATACATTTCAAGGATGCAAATCACATGAAAGCTAAGTACCGCTTCCTTGAATATTTTACTTATATAAAATAAAAGATTTTTGATTTGATTTACAAAGAGCGATTCAATTGCACGATAAAAAAGATTTCAAAGATTACTAAGATATCAACATTACAAAAACTTCAAAATTACAAAAAAACCTAGAAAATCCAATTTATATATTTCTCTAGAATGTTTCCTTTACAGAAAATAAAAGATTTTTGATTTGAATCACAAAACGCGATACAATCGCAAAATTATAAAGATTTCAAAACTACAAAAATTCCAAAATTACAATGTATTAGAATTTCTCTTGAATATTTACTTGGCTTCAAATGATATGATATTATGAGAATGAAAGAATGAATGAAAGAAATGACAGAAATGAAATAATGAAGATATGCGATAATTTCGCAGAGATAATAGAGACATGCGATAATTTTGCGAGAGACGATCTTAGATCCATAAAAATCCTAAGATCAGAATGGGACGAACCTTTATAGCGTACACCCTAGTTCGCGAATAAAATTTCGCAAGAGGCAAATGTAAGACCTAAAGTACGTCATACAAGGGGGTATCTGTTACATGGCTCAGCGAAAAGGTTACACCGCCCCTGGAACCTGAGTCATGGAGATTTGGGGTCAATAAAGCCCATCCAGGAGAGGTACCTTGGATTTTTAACCTAAGCTTATGACTTAGGTTGGACGACTGAGGGTCTCTTCTAAGGAGTCAGCATCTGATAAAGGCGCCGAGGTACACGGTTGAGCCAAGAGTGCCCGGGGCGTTTGAAGCGTCTCGGCCATTCTTGGCAAGTCTTGGCTTATGCTGCACTCGGCCTGAAGAAAACCCAACTTAGGGTGCAGTATCGTAACCATAAGCCCTATAGGCAAAAGGGATAAGAGGCTGTGAAAAAAACTGTTTGTTGTTAAGACCGGATGGGAGGAGCTAGTCTTGTATGGCAGAAGTACGTCTCCTTGAAGGGGCAACCAGGGGGAGATAAGGGCGGCACCCTCCATTAGGGAGATGATAAGTGTCTTAAGACGCAAATGTCATGGGGATTTATTTTCGCAAGAATATTTAGGCCTGTCATATTTGTGCAATAATCCTGAAGAGGCAATAATACAAAAGATAAAGATAAGACGAGATCAATGGGTCCGTACATGAAAGTGTAAGGACGTCCTGCGATTTCGTCGCAAGACGACAATGTCATGGGGGCTTTATGTTCGCAAGAATATTTAGGCCTGTCATATTGTCGCATGAAAAACATCCTGCAGAGGCAATAATACTAGATAAATGATAAGAAAAGATCAATGGGTCATTACATGAAAGTGTAAAGACGGCCTTCGATTTTGTCGCAATGACAAGAGGTGGCAAAATAAGACCTTTAACTACGAGGAAAAATAAGACCACATAAGAGAGTACGCAAATAAACTTGCGAAGATGATTATATGTAAGCAAACAAGCTTGCGAACATGTATAAAGAAATGAAATTGAGATAATGAAAATGATGCACCTTTGATATTTTGATTATATTATATTATGCGATACTAATAGTGCAGGAATAAAAAGTGGAGATAGTAAAACAATGAGATATAATGAACTAAAGATGGACAAAGAATACAATGAAGTACAAGCAAATGAACTTGCGAGAAAAATGAGTACACGAAGATGAATGCACATACTAACGAAAAGATCAGAGAAATGAAGAATGGAAGCAGCTTAACGCTACATCAAGTTTAGAACGGTAAAATGAGCTAAGTAACACAAACATTAGTTATACATTGCAATAGATAAGCATTCTCATCATACAAGCATCATACTTGCATCATGAAAGCATCGCATAAGCATTTCATGGCATAAACATTGCATACACATTTCATAACATAATCATTACATAAGCATTATATTCGCACAAATATTTTACAAAACTCTACAAAATTATTCAGAATTTCGCAGAATTATTCAAAATTTCGCAGAATTATTCAAAATTTTGCAGGATTATTCAGAATTTCGCAGGATTCTTCAGAATTTCGCAGAATTATTCATAATTTCGCAGGATGTGATTATTTCGCACAATTATTTCACTCAATTATAAGCAACTTGAAGAGATTATACTATCGCATGAGCACAAAGCATGAGACAGAGGCAAGACAAGATTGAAGACACAACTCGCTCACTCAACATTTTCTCAAGGATTCTACCCTCATAGATAAAGAACAGAGGCAACTATGGATTACAGAGAAAACATTTTATGTTCTTTATCTTCTCGGCAAGAATCATTTCCAAAATGGATGTTCACTAATGAACAACAAGAATCCTCATCAAAAATGGAATAATAATTTCGCATGAATAGAGGCAATACTTATTACTCACATTCAAGGATGGATACTTCGTATGCTTCTTCAAGGATACTTCATACTTCGTATACTTCAAGATGATACTTATAATTAATTCTCAAAGCTCTGGAACTTCACAAAAGAATAGAGACCAGTACGTACTTTTCAAGTCCAGTATTCTTTCGCTCGTTCCTTCATCAACAAAGATTAAAAACTACTACAACAACGGATTTTTTCTTAAAGATTGCTCTTCAAGCAATATTCAAGAAAAAAGAGGCAAGATGTAGGATCAAAATATCGCACAACATATTTCTTAGAGTGCGAGATTCATTCATTTTCATAGCTCGCGAGAAGGTAGCAAGAGCCTACGAAATTATCAAAGACCTGCGAGAATATGAGCTGTATGTGAGCTGTCATCCACTATGTAAACAGGAAAAAAATTTGCACTCGCAGTGCGAGTTCAAAGTTGAATTCGCGGCTCCATAGTCGTAGGATGTCAAATCTATCACATCCAGAGATATTTCAAAATTTCCAAAGATATTTCAAAACTTAACTTTAAGTTTGCTGATGTCATATCTACCACATCCTACGACTATGGAGCCGCGAATTCAACTTTTGAACTCGCACTGCGAGTGCAAAATTGTTTCCATGTAAACACCTATATAAAGAGAAAGGCAGGAGAGAGAAAGGGGAGGACACACTTTTGTAGAGAGGACACATTTAGTAAGAGAGAGATATATTTTTAGAGAGACATATTTTTAGAGAGAGACTTTATTTTCTTTATCATCTTCTTCCCCAAAAAACTAGATCTAGAGCTCTATCAAATATCCATTAATGGAGATTCTAAATGTAATATTAATGTAATCTCAACAATCATAGTGAAGAACCATGGATGTAGATCACACTGATCGAACCATGTAAAAAATCTTGTGTCTCCATTTACAATTTTAGCATTTTAATCTTTATTTTGATTATGAAATAGATTTAGATCTAGAAATTATTATAAGGGGTGTGTTGTAGGAAATCCTGCAACTACATTTGTATTTCCCTTAGTTTTGTTTCAGTGGTTGTTTTCACCTTGTTTGAAATTGGTTGGGTATCTTCTTTCTCATTCAATTGAATTTCCATATCTTGTTCACAGGATTTTGTTGAATGGTCTAGCCATCTACAGATTTTACAAAGCTTAAGATTGAAAAGTTTGTATGAAAATTCCAGCCATTCAGGTTTGGCAAACACATCTGTGTACACCTCTGAACCAAATGGAAGATTATGCTGTACTCTAATTTCCACTAAACACTCCACATTTTTTTCATCTTGATTTCTTCTGTAGGGATTCTTATGTTTCAGATACTTACTAGCTGGAGCACAAATTTTTTTGAGGTCTTCTTCATTTATGAACCTTCTAGGGGTGTTTTTAATATGCATCCAAATCTTAGTTTTGAAAAAACTATCTTCATCAATGTGTTGAGGGCCTTGGATAGGACATTCATCAAGAACAATCAGCTTACCTAGAATGTTCCATGCTCATCCTTGCTTTAATATATGAAAGTCTTCTGCTTCCCTTAAATGAAACTCATAAAAATTTCTTTTTTTGTCATATAACTTAATATGAACCCCTCCTTTAAGGTCCCAGGTTAACTTGACTTCATCAATAATTTTTGTAATGTCAAAAGAGACTTTACTACAGAACCTCCCAATAACTGTATTTTTCCAGTTAGTAAGTGGTATTCTGGCATTTTGTGGGTTTAGGAACACCTTTGGAGTGAAATCAGGTGCATTAATGATAGTTTTTTCCATCTGTTTTGTTAAAGATTCTATGGAGCCTTCAATGAATTTATCCTTGGATTTTTCAGAGGTTTTGAAATGGTTGGGTTTTTCCATTTGAGAAAGTAAAACTGAGATACTGAACTTGTATTCAACAACCAGTCTGAAGACTTTAAAGAGCCAAGCAGAGAGAAAGATAGGAAATTTATGGGCTATTGTATAGGATAAAAGCTGGAAGGATTGACAACTGAAGTGACCCTTACATGAGACAATATTTTGAAATTTGAATTCCTTGATCAAATCAGAGAGCTCTCTTAATCCAAAGGAATTGGAGTTGCTACCCAAAAATCATTGGATAAAGAACAAGAAGGTTTTTGGCCAGCGAATAATCCAGAATTCAAGGTCTTTACCAATGTGTAGCCTTATCTTCTAAAATAAAGTACTCAGTCTTCTCCTATTCCAGTTAATTCTTCTTTTTCTTCTTCTCCATTTGAAATTTAATAAGAGATTAGGTATTAAAGGAGTCAAGATGTAATTGCAGCCTACACGCCACCAAAAATCCATCAAAGAAAAGGCACACAGAGAATACTAAGAAGCTCCCACGCCTTACACAAAACAGTTCACCACTAAAACAAAGACCAAAGAACTTTTTTTCCTACACGGAATCAGTCTAGAAATCTAAATTGACTGAGAGAGAAATTCAAACTAAAAACAATTAAAAAAGTACAGAGTACCCGGGAAATTTGAAAAGACTAAAACCAATAAATAGTGAAAGTAATAACTAAGGTAGAAGAAGTTTAAATCTAAGGCTATGAATCACCACTGATAAAAGCTTATGAACCCAATACCAAACCAACTTCTCAAATTACACTCAAGAGCCACAGAGAATTTTTAAGAGCACCAAAATCTAACAGGATGAGCGATCACAGTAAGAAGAGTAAGGGAAAGTCAGCAGCTATTGAGAGTGTGAAAAGAAAGCTTTATTTTGGTAGAAGTAGTGGAATAAGCACCAATAATCAATCCTCCCTCACAAGTGAGCAAATTCCTGCAATAGAAGATAAAGAGACTATATACGAACCTCCTAGGCAGACTCTTTCTTCTTTTGGGCAAGAGTAATATCAATCAGCTACCACCATTCTTCCACGAGTTACAGTAGAGGTTAATGGAGAAACAAACAATCCCCCACCAGGAAGTCCCGCAGAAATCGATGAAATGGTTGAAGATTACTACTAATACGCTTCTTCAGATGATCCTGCACATTATGACGCTGATGGAAGTTATTATTTCAATGAGGATTATGAAATTCCTGAGGAGCAAGAGATAGAGGAGGAGGAGGCAGAGTTAGAGATGAGAGATGGAGAATTTTTGTGTCCACTAGAGCCAGCAATTCCAGGCGAGCCAGTTACGGTGACGGTTGGGGTACTTCCGATGAGATGTTTCCAATGCGAACTCCTCCTGAACTTGGTTTTGTGTATCAAGCTGAAGATAATACTCCTCCTTTTCCTTTTCCTGAAATGCGGGAGCAACCAGAGAGGAGAGAGCTATTTGTATTTCTCAATCAATAGGATCTTGAGGAGGATCGAAAGGATCAGTCTAAGAACAGTAAATCAGAATCTTCAAAGACGAAGAAATAGAAGAGGGGTTAGAGCTGAACAGATAACAAAGGAATGAACAGAGTAGAATGGAGCAAAAGACTTTGAGAATCCAATCTTTAGGATTACTGGAGATACCGATGCTTTGGTAACTTGTGGTTTTAGGGTCAATAGTTTCTCCGGTTTATCAATGGTTTTTGGAAGCTTAGTAGTATGGTGAATTAGTGTCTTAGTGTCTTAGAATCTCAATGTTTCAGTGTCTTAGGATCTCAAACTCTTAGTGTCTAAAACTCTCGGTGTCTTAGAAACTCTCAAACCCTAGTTTTTTTATAAAAGAGATTAAACAACCTTAAAAGTGTGATCACTATTTTGAAAACTCATGGAAGAGCCTAACGGGACAAGGAAGATTGTTCTGATTGTGAACAACTACATGAATCACATGGTAAAGCCTCCTTAAAAAAAACATGGTAAAGCCTCCTAAAAGAAATCACGGAAGAACCTCATATTCCTAACTTGTCTGACTATGAACAACTATATGAATCAAAAATAAGTCATAATCAATCTCCCCTTTTAGGAACTCTGCTACACCATCTTCTATAATCATGTCTTGTCTTTATTAAGATTAAGATCTATATATATCAAAGCTATCGAAGTCATTTCAAGCGAATGAATAGAAGTTGAAATTTAATTTAAATACTCGGTGTTTCTTCGATAACATAGTTACAGTAGTTAACTGAACGTCTATCTCGTGAAATTAATATTAAAATGCTTTTCTTTTCGTATCAACAACCTAAATACCCAATCACATCTCTCACATCACATCGAGAGTTGCAAAAACCTCCCCTCCTATTGGCCGGTGAACGGAACTCTCGCTTCTGATTGGCCGAAATCAAAGTTAGCCCCCTTACATTTCGTGGCCGATAATTTTTAATGGAATATAAAAATTGAACCTTCGGATTAGCCGCACAATCTACAAATATCTTTTGGGGAAGCCCAAGACGATTTTTTTTTTGGGAAAATATAGAGAATTTCCATGTAAAAAAAATCAACATAAATAAGTTTTTACGAGATTCTTTCATGAAGAAATCTTATAAGATCTTCAGGTTAAAAGTCGAAACAATTCTCTTTTTAGAAAAAAAATTTCCATATCAGAAAAAAACAACCCAAATAAGTTTTTATATGGAATTTTCTCTCACACCACATCGAGAGTTGCAAAACCTCCCCTCCCATTGGCCGGTGAACGGAACTCTCGCTTCTGATTGGCCGAAATCAAAGTTAGCCCCTTTACATTTCGTGGTCGTTAATTTTTAATGGAATATAAAATTTGAATCTTCGGATTAGTCGCACAATCTACAAATATCTTTTGGGGGAATCCCAGGACGATTTTTTTTTTTTGGGAAAATATAGAGAATTTCCATATAAAAAAATCAACATAAATAAGTTTTTACGAGATTCTTTCGTGAAGAAATCTTATAAGATCTTCAGGTTAAAAGTCGAAACAATCTCTTTTTAGAAAAAAATTTTCCATATCAGAAAAAAATCAACCCAAATAAGTTTTTATATGGAACTTTTTTATCGGCAATTAACGGAGCAGGGTGGATTTTTCGTGTAATCTAAGATCGGGCGATTCTATAATTGGCAGTTAATGATAGGTTTACGTCCAAATCCAAGCTATGATATCGTTGCACGTCTAATTTCATTAATATATTTTATTAGTCGAAAAATCTAAGAACTTCCAAAAATATTTTGTCATAGTCATATTTAACCTAGCGTTTTTAGGGGCCACTCAAAAGGAATTAGGGGCCAACAATAAAACAAAAATAGGGTCACCCAAACCTAAATTCAGTTCACCCCTTATCAATAATTTTCGTAATGGCAAAATTGCCCTCAAATAATCGGTTGATAAGTAGCAGGAACATAATTGGTAGATAAAAATCTATTTTACCTACCGATTATAACTCATTTTCTTAAGAAATGATGAACAACAACCAGAATCGGTAGATAAAGGATTGTTATCTACCGATTATTCTTGATTCAAAAAATTCAATTTTTCTGTACTAAAAATTGAACACAATCAGTAGATAATGAACACAATTTACTACCGATTATGGTAGTACCAAAATTCGAAAATTGAAGAATTTTTTTCAAAAACTCGTTTTGGGGCCAGTATATAATCGGAAGTTTAATTAACTCTAAATACTACCGAATATGATAATTCTCATTTAAAAATGCCACTATATAATCGGAAGTTAAGTTCACTTACCTTACTACCGATTATGGTAGTACCAAAATTCGAAAATTGAAGATTTTTTTTCAAAAACTCGTTTTGGGGCCAGTATATAATCGGAAGTTTAATTCACTTAAAATACTACCGAATATGGTAATTCTCATTTCAAAATGCCACTATATAATCGGAAGTTAAGTTCACTTACCTATAATTCTATCTCCCGAATACTGTCGATGTTCTTGAGAAATGAAGAACACGACTACATTCGGGAGTTTAAAATCATGAATATCTCCCGAATCTGGGAAAAAACAGAAAAACCCTAGAAGAAATAAAAATGAAACAAAATTCATTCAAATACTGCACCCACTACATTCGGACGCATGCTTCTTATTTTGTCTACCGAATGCATTCGGAGGATAAAAATAATATATTATCTCCCGATTATATAAGGGCAATTTTGCCATTAAGAAATATGCGAGATAAAGGGTAACTCACTTTAGGTTTGGGTGGCCCTATATTATTTATCGTTAGCTCTAAATCCTTTTGAGTGGCCCCTAAAAACGCTAGTGGTGGGTTTGGATGTAGAATTTTAAAGGTGGAATTTATGGGTTCAGGGGATTTGATAGAATTACGTTTCCCTTTGTATGTTTGGTTGTCCGAATCCTTGGAATCACGTTTCCTACGGGATTCAGTTTTCCAGAAAATCCTTCGTATGGAGTCCGACCCCTCCCCTAAGATTTGTTGGGAAACTTATCAAGAGATTTATGGACCCAATTTTTTTTAACTCTAAATCCCATATATATGCAATTTTAAGATTTTGAGGGTAATGCCAAATGGTACAAAGACTTTAATACAAGAAAACTCCATAAATCCTAGGAATTTTAATTGAGTTACCAAACACACAAGGAAATTACATGAATCCTAGAATTTGTAATCCCATGAGATTATAAATTCCTGAAAACGGTGAATTCTGCAAACAAACCCACCATATGATATTTAGCATTCCTTAGAAATTCTTACCATTCTCAAAAAGAAAAAAATTTACCATCCCTGTTAAATTTATTTTCAGAAAGAAATCTAACTCAATGTCGATACTTACCATTCCTATTAGATACGGTTTCCTATTTTAATCATCGATGATTCTGTATATAATAAATCAAAGTATTTTCCTTATTCATTATTCACCTTTTTTCTTTTCTCACATCTCGCATCTTAGAACCCTAATTCGCTTGCTGTTAGTTGTACTACTCTTTTTCTTTTTCTTTTTTAGGTTAGGTTAGTGTTTGGTTGTTTTCTCTTTGATGATGATGATGATTTGTTTTTGTTTAATTTGTAGGTGAAGAGAGATAATTCGAAGAATGGGTGTTTCTGATTCTCGGTAATCTCTGCTCTCAAACTTATGTTATTATCTGACAGAATCAATCAGTTAGTGTATGTGGCTTTCTTTGCAATTAAATCAGGATCAATCAGCTGCAAACCACATGATCAAGTATAACAATTATCAGAATCCCATAGACAGAATTCCTAAACCTACAAGATTTAATTGCATTTTAACATTTGTGTGAACGGAAAGATGGATGATGGAGCCAAGGATGTATCAGTTCGGTGCTAAAGAAAATCAGAAAGCAATAGAAATTCGTGGACAAGGTTTGTAGGCCTAACCAAATTACCGATATATTACCAGTTTTTTTTTCTTTTGAAATGATTCACTGAATATTTTTGGTTGGTGTTACATTCATTCTGGGATACAATACGTCTATAACTTTGCACTAATTTTTTGTTTTTTAATGAAAGGAAATCTTTGTTTTCTTCTGCAGAAAATCACACCAACTGAGAAGATTTTTAAATCCAAACAAAATGGGAGCCTAATCTGATTTCATCAACTGTAGATCTGAGATAGATTTTGGGGGGTCCTTCTATTAATTTTTTTAGTGTACATCCAGGTAACCTTAACTTCTGTTTTAGAGTTTATAACCAGATAATTCTTACGGTTTATTCCAAATTTTAGTTTTTTCTACTCTATTTTGTTTTTTGCTTTCCTAGATACTCTTAGTTAATCCTGCATGTTCTAACCTTTTCTCTATTCTATTTTGTTTTGTAAAGGTGGGTTTGTTGTGGCCGAGATGAGAGCACGAGGAAGAACTAGGGAAGGTTGTGTTGTTAAACATGAAAGAATTATTATTGGTTGGTTATGTTTGTTGTTAAACATGAAAAGAACTAATGGTCCACTAATGTGATTAGATACATGTTCTTCTTTTTTAGTTTAATCTTTAATGTATTTTTCTTAAAAGTTTAAACATATTGAAGATGAATTATTATTTTTCATTGTAAAAATGAGTTTTGTTTTTTGTTTTTTTTTGTTCCAAAGGTTGCAATGACCTAATACTAATGGTGGTGAAAAGATTAGAGTTGAAACGGGGTTCTGCAATGAGAACGCAGATTACGTATAGTATGATCAAGCAATCTTCTTGTGATCTATAGTTTAATTTACAAATTCATTCCATCTCGGGTATTACAGAGTTTTTTTTTTTTTTTTTTTTGTTAATGAGTATTTGTTTTTGAGCATCTCTGTGATGCTTTGAGAATTTGGTTTGAGTGTACAACCATTTTTTTTTTCTTTTTTTTCCGACCTGTATTGACTATGCAGTGGGGTTTATTGTTCTTTCGTATTCTCTTTTGATTTTTGATTTGTTGCTTTCTCTTGGTCACGAAATAAGAGAAGAGGTAAAGCTAAGCTGCAATCAACATTCATGTCTCTTTTTTAATTCGATCAATGGAGGTGCTTAGTATGGTAAGGTTCAAGGCTTTTTCTTGAAAAACTTGGAATTTATAGTCATGCTATTTGTTTTCACAATTGTTGTCTGTATTTAGGTGAATGTTTTTGTTGCAACAGTATTTACCAATTTATTTTTTTGTTTTCATTATGCTTGAAAGCTTGGGCATCAGTTATGGCTGCCTTTATAAATTTTTCGAACAAGCATTGCTTTGATAAAATGTGTGTTCACTAGAGTAACCTTAAAATGTGAACCTTAAAATGATTTAGTTTATCATGGTTCATTTTCTTGGGGTTAGAATTATGTGGCTGCTGTTTTAGAGAGTGGGCTTCTTAGTTTAAGGATGCAGTAGTTGGCTTCTTAGTTTAAGGCTTTAATCACGTTTGGCAGTGTATTTCTTCTCAAATTGCAGCCAAACTATATTCTTTTAAGAGCTCAGAGTAGTGTCTGACCAATGTCTGCTTTCCTATTTTTCACTGGGAAAGGGTGGTGTTACCTTACTTGGAGATTATGTTCGTGCTAAATTGCCAATCTGGATGCATGTCTTTTGAGGTACGCCAAACTAAAACACTTATAGTAGAGTTGGAAAGTTATTGTCTCTTCCATGAAAACTATCTCTTAACGGCTTACAATATGTGTATCTTGGGATGCTGGTTTGAACTTATTCTTATAGGATTGTAATGATGAGTGCCAAATAGTGCATATATATACACCTTTTTATTGGCATTTTACTCATCTTTTGCGCTTATAAATCATATATTATCCCATATTCTGTATTTTCTTTGTTTTCAAGAATAAATATTTGTATTAATTAATTTTGTGTTTTTAGGTAATAAATAAAGCTCGGAGAATCTGAGGAGCCAAGGAGCGAAGAATTGGAGTCAAGCATCTATGGAGCAGATAGCCAAAGCCCGCACGCAAATCAGTTGCAACCCAACAAGGAAGACATGGGCTAAAGCTACCCGCGACCCGGATCCGAGCCCGTTCACTCCAAACCGTTGAGATCTCTCTCATCCACATCCTACGGTCGCTACAGCCGCCTCATCAACCATCGATGTACTCGCGCAACACCAGATCGCTCCAAAAACCGGCTACCTCTCTCAGCCGTTAAGATCTTCTCAAACCAATCCGACGCTCGCTCCGCCTGTTCCTTCAGCTCTCGCTATCCCTGCCTCACAGCGAAGCACCCATACCCCTATACCCTAGTCGACCATCTCATTCTCTCTTTTCCATTTCTCTTTCTTCTCCACCCGATCTCTCTCACCATCCCTCTCCTCTCAGACCAAACCCATCTGCGGAGCCGCCTACACCTTCTTCTTCTCCATACCACGACACTGAAACAACCACACCACCTCCTACTCTACCTCTCTAGGTCTAGGTTTTCTCTCATTTAGCTTCTCAAACCCTAGAAGCTAATTTAGAGAAAAACTAGAACTAGGGTTAACCAAACAACCACGCATGGAGTGTCCTGAGATGAAGTGACAAGAGGAAAGGCGATTCAGAGGGTTGAGCGACGTGGGTGAGAGGTTTTTATCATTATTTTTCTGTTTTTGAAATATTTTAGGGTTTGGAGGAGTTGCTTGTATAAATAGAAGGGGAAGCTGAGAAATTAGAGACGCCTGGATTAGCCAGTGCTGTCAATTAGGTTTAATTTGTGTTTTTCATGTTTTAATTTAGTGTGAGGGTTTGAGATGAAACCCTAATTCACAGTTGTGATTAAACTCAGTTGAAATGTTCTTGTATGCTTAATATTATTAGGTAACTTCAATTCAATCATTTCAACTCTTTTCTCTCACAAGTGCATACCAAAGCCATGGATGCACTTTGTAGTTAGGTTAACACTTGAAATGAGAGTGATTCAGCTCTTGCATTAGACCCAAATGCTAATTCCTTTGATTAGTTATACTTGATTAGATAACTAATGCTCTGGTTAGTACCCTCAAATTTGTATTTGAAGTTTTACATGGTGAAACCCCTTAGTTAAGTGGCGGGAATTGACACACTGCCCTTAGCTACTATAGGAACAAGACACTTAACTTAGTTGAAAGCATACTAGGAATTTAGTGGTGGAATTGAGAACCCAAACATGCCTTTTATCTCTGTTTTATACTTTAGCTTAGGATCACAGTTCAAAAACAGCCGTTTCGGCACAAAAATATCTTATTTACCATCTGTTGTCACTGTTACATCACTAGAATTCAGTTAGCAAGCCTTAGATCACTCTAGAGCACCACAAGTCCTTGTGGGATCGACCCGTACTTGCCGCGTCTCCAATAGACGCCGTGCACTTGCGGATTATAACATGTAGGTCACAAATATAAACACCTTTAGATGCCTACCAAGTTTTTGGCGCCGCTGCCGGGGACTTGGCGCGTGCCCTGTTGTTCAATTGCTTGCTTTACTGAGTTTCACCCCTGTACATATTCGCCTGCATTATTGTTTAACCTTTAGTAGTGTAACTCATAGTCATCTGTAACTTGTAACTTGTTGTTAACCTTGCATCATCTTGTAGCTTAATATATCTGTCAGCATCTTGTTGTTAACTCTGATTGATCTTTGCATCATTTTTCTTTTAGTGTCTAAAAAAAAAAAAAAAAAAAAAAAAACGAGAGATCTTAGTGCATTGCACTTAATGTATCTGTCAGCATCTGGCTTAGTCTGTTACATCTGCCTCGGACCACTCATAGTGACTTTCGGTTACTCATTGCTAAACCCTCGGGTTAGGCGACTTTGTAGTGGTTCTCATTAAGTCTGGATACTAAACTTACGTGTTGAGTGGCAGTGCTTGCTATGCTGTTTTGTCTTTTGAGCAAGCCCAAGGAGTGGGAGAAAAAGGTGCAAATCCCTGAGCAACCCCTGCACTTCAGGTGAGTGGCTCCGCCATGTCTGTGTGCTGATCTGTATTGTTAATGTGCACAAACCCTGCTCCCTTGCTAGCCCTCTGAAGCTGCAAGTTTGAGCTAAGCTGCTCTGAGAAACCCTCTGTCAACCCTAAAACTAGCTTGTGAAAAAAAAATCTGAGTTGAAGTCAACTCAGACTGTTGACATCAACTGAGTGAGTTGATGCAACTGACCCTGTGAGACATCCACTCCCCAGTGTGATCTGCTGAGCTAATTAATTGGAAAATCTTGTATGAATTATAATCTGCAAGTGGTTCACTTGCTACCAGCCCCCTGATATTACGATTTGTTGATAACCTTCTTGAGCATGTTGTGAGTTTGTGCTAGACCTTGAATCTGTGAGACCATGTTAGTTTGAGTACTTTGAGTGCCTGTCACATGTAAGTTTGAGTAAACCACTGAGCTTAAGATTGCTCTACCTGTTGACTCGACTTCTATTGGCCCATTGGTGCACCCGAGCTTGCTAAGACCATCGACCTACAAGGCTGAACCCATTTGCTATCTGAAGTGTGCAATTACATCTCAATTGAATAAAGACTTTGTATTTTGTGAGTCTTTGGAAGCACTTGAATGATTACCCTGTGACTGAATGCATGCTTGAATGTGGCTCAATTACCCATTGTGTTGTGTCTTTGTTAAGCCTCACTTTGTACATTGCCTTGAGCTCCTTGCTAGCCCCCTGAAGCTGCAAGCTTGGCTCCTCGCATACCACAGCATAACCCGAGCATGAGCCATTAGAGCTGTTTTTACATTTGCTTCTCGGATCGGCATCAATATTGTGTGTGATTATCCATGTTCATGCTCTTGTGATAACTGTGCCTAATGCTAAACATGATAATTTGAGCCTTACAAAGCTTTGTGCTTGTATGCAAACCACGAGTGTTGTGTTGTGTGGTGTTGTGAAAACCACAGTGAAAACCACAGTGAGTCATCTGTGTCTTTGTGAAGGTCGACTTAGGCTGTCTTTGTGTCAATTTTGGGAGTTTGTGTCTCTCTCGAGTTCTGTCTCCACTGTGCCTTGTGCGAAAACCCCTGTTGTGCTCAACCACAACCCCTGTTGTGAATTGAGTTGCACCTTGGAGAGCCAATTAAGATTGCAACCTTGTACATCTGCATATCTGCATTATCAACTGAGCATAAACTTGTGAGCTAGCCTGTTAACCACTGATTGCATGTTACACACCTTGAAGCTTTGCACTTGTGTGAATTAGCCTATGAATGAGTTTTGATATCTACTGTGATTTGTTGAACATTGTATAACCACATGAATGAGTGTGAAGTATGCAAATCACAAGCATCTCAATTGAGTGTGCATTTTCACAAAACTCCGAACTCAACACTGAAGCCCAAATATTGGGTTGTGCAATTGAGTCACAAACTCAATTAAACAAACCTTTAAACAACTAAGCCCACATCATCGAAAGCAACAGCTCGACCTCATCTTGCACGTTAACTCAGCCCAACTCAATCAACTTCTGGGCCGTGCACAAGCTGGGCTGCTCACAATCCAACCTCAGCTGCAACAAACTAAGCTTAATAATCAGCCCAACTACTTGAGCTATACATTTTTCAGCCTAATGCGGGCTCAACAACCAAGTCAGGCCAGATCAGTTGGGCTAGAACCAGTTTCACTAAGTCACACCATCTGGGCTGCTTAGGCTAACCCTATTAGCTGACAGCCCACAGCCAATTGAGCCCACAAAACCTAGACTTTGCAACAAATCTGGCTTCCCATATAAACCAAAGCTTCCCTCAAAAACCAAACAATTAATCCCAACAAAACCAAATCAGCCCAACAAACCAAACTTTCCCAACAAAACCAAATGAAACCCAAACAAACCAAATCCCAATAAACCAAATTCCCACATAAACCAAATCCCATTTTCATGTTCTATGTTTCTGTACATTATTTTTTTGGGTTAACCCTTAACTTTTTAGATTGTTAGTAAATCTTTTTAGGACTTGTTAAATTTTTCTTTTCTTGAATCGGTTGAGTCTTCTTGTGCATATATTGTGCTAATCGATATATGATCTCCACTGAGAATGTTGGATTTTGCCTTGACTAAACGAAGCTCAACCTTGCTCCCCTACCGACATTCTTAATCTCTTCCCTTTTCTCTTATCAACATAGTTCTCATGGTATGTATTTGTTTTAAATTTTTCTATATGTAGACACATTGAGGACAATGTTTGATTTAGGTTTGGGGGTGCATTTGCATTTAGAGTTTTTAATTTAGAGTTTTTAGTCTTTTATTTCACCTTTTATTTTGAAAAAAAAAAAAAAAAAAAAAAAAAAAAAAAAAAAAATAAAAACTCTTTTTTTGTAAAACCACCAACTTTAGAGATTTTAGAGTCACTAGCATGCTTTTAGCTATTTTTACATAGAGATTATACCGAAATAACATAAATTGGAAGTCTTGGGAGAACGCAATCGGGTTCCTTAGTTGATTAGAGCGTTAAAGTTGGATTTAACCATACTGGGAGGCGAATTAGGTGCTGTTTAGATATTCGGTAGTAGAATTGTGATCACCCATAGTGGAGACTACCCAATTTACATCAAGTGAGGCACCAACCTTGATTTTTTGCAACTTTCTAGAAAAGGCATGTTAGAGTGTGTGTCACCTTACGTAAATTCGGGTAGGAATGGTGAGCTACCCAACTTCGCACCATTTTCAGCACTACTTTTGATCTCTTGAGTGCTAGTTTTTGTCAATCATGAGGGTGACGTCTAAAGATGAAAACTCCTTCTAAATACCGATTTGTAGTTAGCATCATTCTCTCTCTCAATCAGCAAGACCCATAGAAACACATCATCGTCGACAATAGGAGCGAGAATCGAATATTGAAAGAAAAATTGATATAGTCCAAGGTTTATGTGCAACAAAGAAAAGAAAATAGGATGGGAATTAATAAAATTTATAAAATCAAGACAATACAAGTTGTGGAAAAATTGAGTGATAAAGTCCTTTGTCCATGGAGTTAGTTGTTTCATTATTTGTATTTTTATTTTCACTTATAAAAAAAAAAAAAAAAAAAAAAAAAAAAAAAAAAAAAAAAGTTTATTTTCTTATTTTTGCTACCACCATGGTAAAGAAGAGTTTAAAAGAAAAATCCAAACAACAAGGAACTTGAGTAGAAAAGTTAAAAATTGTCAAGTTTTGTGAAGTTTAGAAGTTCGTCATCAACATTTGAAGACCGAAGACCGAAGATTGAAGACGTTTCTATGGTTTCTTATGAGAGAGTGATATTAATTGCCGATCGGGTGAGAAGTGAGTGAGTACTCCCACCCCTTGCTAATGGTTGATTTCCTTTCTTAGAGATCATTAGAAAAAGATTCTTTTTGTCCACATTTTGTGGAGTCTCCAGTTTTTATTTCGGAAGGTTATCCTTCTTACCTACAACGTGTGCGAGGATTTCTCTCTTTACTCCTGCTGCACACATGAGAGACTAAAAAAGCGATCTTTTTGAGTGCAATTATCATAAAACCCTAATGGTGAGGCGAAGTTGAGACTTATGATCACAATCGAATCCGAATTCTTTCATATGGTATGGTTACTTCTCGCTCAACACTTAAGGATGAGAATGCGTTCTTCGATAGTTCTAACCCATTGCTAGCATGCGAAACTCTATGTCCTCATAGCTTCTTGGAGGCTTGAGACTCTTTTACACTCTACGAAGTTGGAGAAGGTTTTGTGGGTACACCTCTTGTAAACCCTCACGAGACTACAACTCGTCCACTAGGGACACCTAGGGGTTTAAAGGCTTAGTGCATACGCTAAATGCATTCGAGACCTACGACGGTGGTATAGTTAGGATTTCTTCATTTACATTTCACTTGAGGACAAGTAAAATTCGGGTTTGGGGGTATTTGATGAGTGCCAAATAGTGCATATATATACACCTTTTTATTGGCATTTTACTCATCTTTTGCGCTTATAAATCATATATTATCCCATATTACTGTATTTTCTTTGTTTTCAAGAATAAATATTTGTATTAATTAATTTTGTGTTTTTAGGTAATAAATAAAGCTCGGAGAATCGAGGGAGCCAAGGAGCGAAGAATGGAGTCAAGCATCTATGGGCGAGATAGCCAAAGCCCGCACGCAAATCGGTTGCAACCCAACAAGGAAGACATGGGCTAAAGCTACCGCGACCGGGATCCGAGCCCGTTCACTCCAAGCCGTTGAGATCTCTCTCATCCACATCCTACGGTCGCTACGACCGCCTCATCAACCATCGATGTACTCGCGCAACACCGGATCGCTCCAAAAACCGGCTACCTCTCTCGTAGTTAAGATCTTCTCAAACCAATCCAGACGCTCGCTCCGCTGTTCCTTCGACTCTCGCTATCCCCTCCTCACGAAGCACCCATACCCCCTATACCTGGTCGACCATCTCATTCTCTCTTTTCCATTTCTCTTTCTTCTCCACCCGATCTCTGCAGAAGCCATCCCTCTCCTCTCCGACCAAACCACATTGCGAGCCGCCTACACCTTCTTCTTCTCCATACCACGACCTTTGAAACAACCACACCACCTCCTACTCTACCTCTCTAGGTCTAGGTTTTTCTCTCATTTAGCTTCTCAAACCCTAGAAGCTAATTTAGAAAAAACTAGAACTAGGAGTTAACAAACAACCACGCATGGGTGTCCCGAGATGAAGTGACAAGAGGAAAGGCGATTCGGACGGGTTGAGCGACGTGGGTGAGAGGTTTTCATTATTTTTCTGTTTTGAAATATTTTAGGGTTTGGAGGAGTTGCTTGTATAAATAGAAGGGGAAGCTGAGAAATTAGAGGCACTGGATTAACTTGTCTTTGTCAATTAGGTTTAATTTGTGTTTTTCATGTTTTAATTTAGTGTGAGGGTTTGAGATGAAACCCTAATTCACAGTTGTGATTAAACTCAGTTGAAATGTTCTTGTATGCTTAATATTATTAGGTAACTTCAATTCAATCATTTCAACTCTTTTCTCTCACAGTGCATACCAAAGCCATGGATGCACTTTGTAGTTAGGTTAACACTTGGCCGAGAGTGATTCAGCTCTTGCATTAGACCAAATGCTAATTCCTTTGATTAGTTATACTTGATTAGATAACTAATGCTCGGGTTAGTACCCTCATTTGTATTTGAAGTTTTACATGGTGAAACCCCTTAGTTAAGTGGCGGGAATTGACACACTGCCCTTAGCTACTATAGGAACAAGACACTTAACTTAGTTGAAAGCATACTAGGAATTTAGTGGTGGAATTGAGAACCCAAACATGCCTTTTATCTCATTTTATACTTTAGCTTAGGATCACAGTTCAAAAACAGCCGTTTCGGCACAAAAATATCTTATTTACCATCTGTTGTCACTGTTACATCACTAGAATTCAGTTAGCAAGCCTTAGATCACTCTAGAGCACCACAAGTCCTTGTGGGATCGACCCGTACTAACTAGCGTCTCCAATAGGCGCCGTGCACTTGCGGATTATAACATGTAGGTCACAAATATAAACACCTTTAGAGGCCTACCATGTAACCAACTTGCTGTAAAGCTAGAAAAAGTAGGAAAAAAATATAAATTCTGGCATCTCGGTTGGTCTATGTGTGTTTTTTCCAACTTTCAAAAAAAACCTTTACAGAAACTCATGGTAGTTGGAATAATTTAGAACATTAGTAACAATTTTGATCAAATGAGAAAGTACGAAACTCTCAAGTCTGTCAATATTGAATTCAGTTTCGTACTTTTTATTTTTTCCAAAGCTTACAGTAATTTAATATTCACAAATACAACTAAAGAGAAGGACATCAGTTGATGCCTACAAAGAATCCCTCCTTTAGGTCAATTATTGGATAGCAGATTATGTGGATGTCACAGGTGGAGATGCCTTCTTGGTAAGTTTCAAATCTTATTTATACATTTTGTTGTTGTATTTGCATGAAATAAATATGTAACTTTGTAAGTAATACCAAGGCAAGTAATCTTAGTTCCACAGAGAATTGGCATATAACCCATGACACTGTTAATTGGCTGGTAATTCACATTTATTTATCTTTTTACTCTTTATAGCTGGAATAAAGGAACCATTAATATCATGTTTAGGATAATGGAAGTGTCTGTTGATAATAATGCAAGATGTCTGTTAGTTGTTTGCTCTACCGCAGTACTGTCACTATGTAATTTTGTCAGTCATGTAAGCTTCTCTTAACCTTTGTTTAGCTAAGTTGTCACCAAACAGATCTGTATATGTTCAAAAATTTATAGTTCATATTGTAGAGCATTTCATTAACATGTACAACCATATTACTTTTATTTAGTTGTTGCATTAAATCGCGTCTATCTAAACAACTTGGAGCATTCACTTTGTCGTATCTCATGTTATTTTATTAGTCCCACTAGACACTAATCTAGCTGATGCGAGGTCCTTGGAAAACAAGCAAGGAACCATCTGCAGTTCTATATGATTGAATAAAACCGATGCAGAATGCTTGAGTTGTCATAGTAAAAATCACCATTCCGTAGCCTCTCCTATTTTTCTGATTAGTATTACTCTATGGCTATTTGTTGTAAGGGGGATGAGTAAGACATGATGACAGAAACATTTGCAAACCTTTTGTGTGAAAACATGTTGTCCACATTTTCCTGCACAGTATGTCGTTTTACTGTTACGCTGTTGATATACCCCCAATCATCATGTCATTTTTTTTCTCTTGAGGGAGTCATTAGCCATGATGGACACACCGAGTCTTTGTGATATACACAAAGAACATGGATCACAGAAAACTTATTTCACTCTGATCTACAGTTTATGAGTTTCATATATTTTCATATTATTGTTGCTATTGTGGATTAGTTTTTGATCCCATCGTATATGTCAATTATGAAACATTTTTCGCATTGGGTGTTGATTTTAACTTTTTTATTTGATTTACACATCACTTAATAGGGCTTTGTTGAATCACAAGCAATGGTATATATTTTCCCTATGGCAGAAGCTTTGGAAGGAAGTTCATGAAAATAGCACAGAGTGCCAGTGGGCAGACATTTTTAAGCGAAACATTTATAATGTCCTATAGGGAGAAGGTACATGCAGACACTGGCATGTACATTCATCGTGCAGGCACTGGCACCAATAAAACAGATTGGTTCTACTGGATCTTTAACTTTTCATCGTGCATGCAGTTACAAGGTCCAATATGGATTTTTCTACAGGATCTTCTTTCACCACCATCTAAGAAATATGTACATACAATGGGCACCGCAGGGTAAGATCCAGCTTCTCTTTTCTTATATTTTCTTTTATTCTACAGTGGTTGTTAATATTTGATCGTGGAAAGTGTTCAAGTGTTCGCCATACCATTCCAAAAGCAATGTGTTTACCAAGGAAGAGAACTATTTTACCCTGTCGACTTTTGTTTGATGTATGTGACTGTCACGATCTGGATGTTGTTTGTCAATTTGCTAACTCAACATCTTTATTTATTTATAACTCAACATCTTTATTTATTTATTTGCATGTAATTTGTGTTCTAATTGGATGTTGCAATTGGTATATTGGATGACCTACACATGATGGACTTTCGGCCATTCTCCCAAATGCATTCAGGTTCTTCTTTTTTGTTTTGATTTTTTTTTGCACTGAGTATATTTTTGCTATACCCGTTCAATATATTTTTATTTTAGCTAGCAAATTTAGGAACTGCTAGAAGAATTATTCATCTGTATTTAGACTAAGACTAGGAAAGGTTCGCTATATTATTTGGTAACTACGGCTTAGGAAAGTCTATTTTGAGCTGGTAAGTACCTGCATAGCTTAGGCATATTTGCCTATAATGTATCTTAGCTTGCCATTTATGAAGCAGGGATCAAATAGATTCTCTAGCGTTCTCTATATGCTTATGAATCACTTGCACTTGAAGTATCATTATATTAAAGCCCACTTACATTAGAAAACAATACTTGCTGTCTTAGCTCAAATGGAAGAGCAAATGGTATTCAACCATGTATATGTGTGGTTCGACTCCCACAGATGGCATTGTTATATGAGTAGGCTAAACTATGTGTGGTTCAAAATTATTTTGGATGAAAGTCTCCAGGATAGAATGCATAAATAATATTGAAGAATAGAAAAAGTTAATATTATAGGTTAAAGAAATCCGAGAAGCCCAGCTTGCTAAGAACGAGAAAAGAATCCATTACAAGATTCAATTGGTTGATCTTGGTTTCCATTTTCAGTTGAGATGTCTTATGCTGGCTACATCTGGGTCCATGTATAATACGTTGTCTAGGCAGTTTTTTTTTTTTACTGCATCATTTCAGAGACATTCAGATAAGAAAAACCACCTCAATCAGATCTTTTCGGTGGTTTGAGGGTTTTTTGATTACTATTAGTCGTAAATGGAGTAGACTTGAGTATTTACTGTTAGATAAGTTTTATCTATTGTTTAAGGTTAAGGTTACTGAGGAGTTTAACGGGTGTTTTGAAATGTAATCTTTTGTTTTGTTCTGACGGGTATGTACCCTGCGCATGGTCATTTTCAGCTATAGGCTTTCCAGCAGTCTTTATGAAGATCTACAAAGGGTAAATTATCAAGTATTAAGGTTAACGAAACCTCTAAAAGAATTTGGTAAAAAAGTGATAATGAAATGCCGTTTCATTGTTAGATCACGTGCAATCTGTAAGGCGATGGAGATCGATCTACAATAAGGTACTTTTTCTCAAAATCCTATTCCAATTTCTTTAGTGCGTAAATTATGGCTGCTTTGAACCTCAGTTTCTTATGAACTTCTCAGCAAGATGTTGTCGATCATAACATATGAGAACTTTAGATTGAATTGAAGGATCTTCTTATTGTACGTTTCTCTTTATGTCCAATTTCATTTATATTTCTCACAACCCATATCCAATGTTTCTTAGCACTACCAACCACCTCCACCACTAATATCAAACAGACACCAGTAGATCACCACCATGATCGCCGCCAAAACCAACAACACATCACTGAAACATCTCCACAAATACCATCTGTGAGGTTTTAGTTATGTGGTGGTTTAGTGGTTGTAGTTTTGGGTTTTGGTTTTGGTGGTGGCTGTGGTTTATTTGAAGTAATTTTTTCTCCTTAACGAAGTTATTTTTGTTTAACGTACAATCAGACGAAGGGAGTGCATGGAACAATTAAATTGATGCTATATATTTATGTGCATATTTTATAATTTAGTTTTCATATGAAGTTTAGGTGACAATTTCTTGAATCACCTCCCAAATTAACTTACGGATTATGAGAATTTAGTGGTGATAATTTCAGGTAGTTTTCTTTTTTCTTTCAGGTCATAGTTTCTATCTAGCGCCGTAAATTTGATATGATTGCAAAACTTAGATTTTTCGGGGTTCATAGCAACCCATCATTAATTGATGTGTAAATTTTTGGATTTCGTTTGGCTTCGCAGGTGGTTATTTATAAATGCTGCGTAAAAAAACATGTGTTAAATTCCTTCTCTCTATACATAGTGATACAAACTGGCCATTAATTAGACTGAAACTTAAATTTATATGTGGTTCTGCTTTATTATTTTAGATTTAGAATGGTTTTGAGTTTTCTTCGTATTTGTAAGTAGAAAAAAACATTTAAAATCTCAAGTATAATTAAGAAGACTTGCAGGCACCAAAAATTTTAATCTTTAATTCAAGATTCTAAAGGATTTCAGATTGAGTTTTTACATCTAAGTATTGTATGTATCAGTATCTAAGTTTGTGATTTGATTTTTATAGATTACCACTACAATCACACCAAGTTCTGGGTAAAGTATGCACTCTACTATTGCCCGGAACTAAAACGGGTAGGTTACATTCACAAGTAAGTACATTAATAACGTGATTCTAAATTACCTCTGGAAATCGGAATAGAAACTTTGAAAAATCAAGTCTATCCAAATTTGTGGCCACGACAAACCAAGGATTACGTTGTTAGTCGACAGAATCCTCCGTTGAGAATCTTGAGAGAAGTGTATAAGCATTTAGTTTGTTGCTTCGAATTCATCCGCACATGTGGTTACTATTTGTAACATGTAAATTTTGGTGCAGATGATATTCGAATAAATTTAAAGGAGTTACTTAGTTGTGATTCTTCCAAATATTCGATATGATATTTAAGAAGAAATCACTATAGTCAGTGTTAAACTATCCAATTTGCTTTATTATTTTAGACCTATTTTTTTTTTTGTCTTATTTAACACTTACGAGTATTTAAGTAAGCTTTTCAAGGGTCACCTCCATATCCCCCCTTCAACAATGGGTGCTCTCCTGGTAATTTCTGTCGAAGAAGACTGATTGATTATTCTTCACTGCCACCTCCACGACAGCCTTGCCAACCCTGTCGAGATGGCTCGAAAACCCATTTTTCCTAATTTTAAAAAAAAGTTTAGCTATCCAAAACCTAATTTTTCCTTCTTGCCTACTCCTAAAAATATTTGCCTCCCCTTAGAGGATTTTCTAGCTCCGCAGACAACCTCTCCACCAAAAGGTACTGAATTCCGAATGCAAGTTACATAAATAAACCCAACACTTGGCTTTTCGTAACAAATCAACAATAAGTTTCAGATATGCAGATGAGAAGAATGGGGCATGGATTATTCTACTGCACATGACGTTCAGATAAATAATAAGTTCAGTTAAACCGGTTTTCGGATTTACTTATCGTGTTTTCTCAGTTTGTTTATCTTTCTTGTACATATGTAAGTATAATTTAGGGATTATCATTTGTTATATACTCTTCGTAATTTTGAATGACAAACTGTTTTTTTTCTCTGTCTAGTACCTCTACTAACTTCCTCATGATAGCTTCATGGTGTTCATTTTTAGATATACTGCTTAGCTTCAAAATCGTCTTTTGACGTCATAAGCTAGCCTATATGTATTCTTAGTTGCCAGTTACTTACTACATGAGCACGGTCACTTTTATACCGTATGTCATGTCATTTCAGTCTCCAATCTTGCATTTTTTGGCTGAATGAAGTTATTAATTATAATGACAGTGTTAGGGGTGCACAAAAATTGGTGGACCAAATTTTTGTACACCATTAGCTTTTCCGTTAATTATAATAATGGAGATCATGGAATTGGTACTTGGAAATCGCATGATTTTTCGTTTTATTGCAGGAATTAAAGGAGCTTCAGTACGCGCATGCAATAGGTGCAGTAGAGTTCAAAGGATGGCTGACAAAAGATTGAATTGGTCTCGGAATGAACGACTGAGAAACTCCACGGTGTTCGTGGACATCATATATTATGCCGAAAAGAAGCATAAACTTGGAAAGTTGTACCATTCTTTGAGATGGAGTTAAGAGAATTAATAGAAGTTAAAGGAGTGACAATATAGACTGCGTATAAAAATATAAATACTGAACTGGCTAAGTATCAAACAAGGTCATCCAGGTCTCTTCATATTGAAGAAATTAAGATTACATGTTGAAGGGATTTTCTCTAAACAATCTATTATTACTGCCAGTCCTTACCTGCCGATGTCGGAGTTCTATCAGAGACAATATCCAGTTTATACAAGAAAAGTCGCTTTTAGTGGCAAAATATTGTGTCACTAAAACCAATTTCTTCGATGCAAAAATAATTCAGCGATACAAAAATTTCATCACCTATAGTGAATCGTTGAAAGTGTTCTGTAACGTCCTTAAGAAATCGTTACCGAAGTTTTGAATTAGCGACATAAGTCTTTTTGCCACCAAAACTAACTTTTTGTGAGCAAATAAAATTGATCTTGTTACCTGATTTTGTGATGAAGAATTTTGTCACTCTAGGTACTTTTGGTGAGGAAAATATTTTATCACTTAAAATAGTTTTAGCCACGAAATTTGTTAGTCTCAAAATATACTTATAGTGAAGAAACAAATTCGTCACATAAAATAATTTTAGCCGTAAAATTTGGTCTCAAAATATACTTACGGTGAAAAAACAAATTCGTCGCATAAATAGTTTTAGCGGCGAAATTTGTTAGTCTGAATAAAATGTATAATTTAGCAAAAAAATTAACTTTCGTCTCAAAATGAAAATATCAATAACAAAATTAAGTTGTCTCTAGGACCAGCAGTTTCTCCGCGATTCACGTCATCAGGACCAGCAGTGTCTCGCGGGGACGTATACTAAAAATCATGGCTATGGGTACCTTGAAGACCAAGTGATTAATCTCTCATGTGAGAGTTGAGTTTTGTCTATGGTCTTGAAATGACACTCTTGCCCCTTACCCAAATTTTACCATCTACGGCTATCTACTTAGCAGCTTAAAAAAAACAAACAAAAAAATGTTACAAAGAAATAAAGAAAGAAAAAGAAAGGCATAGGGCTACCAAAATGTCAGGACCGGGCCTGCTTCAGAGACACCGTTCTTGTGTTATTTTCCTTAAAAAAATGATGAAAAAAATTATTGTATCTGCACAGTGTGCAACTCCCCGAAGTACATGTGCACATGCAAAGAAAACAATTACGGCAAAAACAAGTACCCTGGATCCTCCAGGAGGTCAAGTGGATCCCCGATGTTTCATACAAATAGCCGTATTGCAAATATGGTGTGACTATATCTCGTGGATCCTGCAAGAGGTACCATGGAATTGCTATATATGTTCTATACATAGCAGTACTCCAAATTAAGGCGAGACCAGATACAGCATCAAATGGATACTCCAGGAGGTTTAAGAAAAGGCTCGTGGACAGAAGCAGAAGATAATCTTCTTCGAAAATGTATAGAAAAGTATGGTGAAGGAAAATGGCATCAAGTTCCTATTAGAGCAGGTACTATCATGTTTCTCTAATTTTTTTCCCTCTACTTATTAAAAGTGTTATCGAAAATGAAAACATATTTAACAAAACTGTAAGAACTATTTGCAGGTATAAATCGTTGCCGTAAAAGTTGTAGACTTCGTTGGTTGAATTATCTGCGGCCTTGTATTAAACGAGGACAGTTTGAGCCGGATGAAGTAGATCTTATTGGCAGAATGCACAAGCTCTTAGGCAACAGGCAAACTATCTAACTAAACTGGAATCTCTTTCCGGCCACTAAGCCTCCGACAGTTTATTTGCTATCTTTTCATCCAGTTTCTATTTAGCAATTTTTATGTTAATAATTATGATCAAAATGTTAAAATTTTAGATGGACACTGATTGCTGGTAGACTCCCGGGAAGAACCGCAAATGATGTCAAGAACTACTGGAACACTCACTTCAATAACAAAAGACATCCTTCGTCAGATCAAATTCGGGGCGTTGCCGGTACCAGAATCCGCACCTTGGAAAAAACTAGTAGTACTGCTACTATAGTCATAAAACCTCAGGCAATAAACTTTTCAAGAAATTCTTCATGGATGAGCAGGAAGATTAAGATTGGTCAAAAACGACATCATTCAGCTATAGATTGTTCTGGTAAGGTGTTACTGCCATCAATTGAGTACTCCTTTGGAGACGAAGCCAGTTCGTGGTGCGAAAATAATATTTTGGACTCTTACACTAATGGGTCTTCTAAGGAGGATTTGATTGCAGAATTTTGTGTTAATGATGGAAATGAAATTAATCAGAGTATGGTACCAGCTGCTATCATTGATGAAGGAGAAGACAAGATCAATAATAATACTCTTGGTGAGGGAAAAAGTACTACTTGTACAACTGCTGGTAGCAGTACTGCTGGTACAGTGGATACTTTCGATGATGATTTCTTTTTGGAAGAAACGCATTTGGGGTTTGTTGGGCCCTAACTGATATTTTCGAGTTTATGGTCATTAATAAGCTATATGGTTAATTCAGATTATGCATTTTAGTCCAATAATCATCTTAGATTTATTTATTTATTGTTTTTATCATATCCTATGAAGTTGATTCGCATTATGCATTGTTCTTTCTACTCTTTTGCTTGTCGTAATGCAAGTTGTGCGAGGCTCGGACAGACCTGCGTAAAACCCATGTTCAACTCTTAGGAGATATTCTCTAGTCGACCCGGTACTTGCTACTGGAAAAGACTTTGGATTTCGGATGTACATGTACGTTATGTATGGTGGAAAGAAAATCCATTTGTAGTACTCTGTACATATACGTTCTTCCCATTTCTACTTTGTGCCCCCAAACTTTGCCCACACCATTTATACGACACATTTTTAAGATTTTAATCTAACAGAAGACAAGTAAGACTAGTCAAATTTATAAAAGATTATTATTAACTTAATCAACCAACCCAAGTACATAAAAACAAAAAATAAAACATACCTGGTTAAGTCCCAAATGCAAGCTGCACAACTGGTTTTATTGTTTTCTCCAAGTCGATAAAACTAAAAATCATGTTTGGCTCTCCTAGAAAAATGGACACACCGGTGATGGATCAGACAACATCAGTGTGCAACATATCAGATTAATGTACTCTGCTTCAACTCATTCAAGGGCATGTCCAAGTCAATTTTAAAGTGGAGTTTTCTTAACAAGAGATCTGAAAACGAACAACCTTTGAAAGGTTCTTGTAGCTCTCCATATCAGCATCCTCAGCAAACTTCATTGCCATTTCACGACAGTTCATAATCTCTCATCATGGAAGAGCGAGAAGCTCATTGCCAAACCCAACCGGATCGAAACGGGAGGAAAACAAGCCTCGGCCTCACTGGTAGCCATCTCATATGCAACCTACCAATGACTGCTGAGAAGCTTCTTTGTAAAAAAGAAAAGTCAGATTCACCACGAGGAGATGATGGAATGAGATTCCGACAGGAGCCAAAATATCCTACAAAAAATTCTACGAGTTACAGCCAAGTTCTCACGTTCCTCCTGGCTGAAAGAAAAAAAGACTAGGGTTTCCGGGAATGTAAACGAAATTCCCTCACGATTGGCAAGCATATTTCGCTGGAAGAATAAACCACTTACTATTTGCAGTAAAGAAAAAACAAACTAAAATTACAATTATAGGATTCAAGAGGGAACCAAAAGAAAAGGAAGAAGAATTTTCATTATTGACACAAAAAGAAAATGCTTTTACACTCTGCTATACACACCTTGCATCCTCGATTACAAATTTCTATGTTGTTTCAGGCTACATATAAGCCTTCTTGACATTTTTTCTTTATACTTACTGCTAGAAACAATTGTTAATAATAGAACAAAAAATATTGCAAGCTCACAACCAAACTGTGACCAGAAAGAATAATGATATACCAAACACCTAAAAACAATCAGAAGGGAAAAAAATGGAAATCCAAACAAACACGGAAGGAGAACTGGGAAAACCTGATAACAGTCCGTGAACCATGAAACTCAGCTTCTTTGGGAGCAGAAGCAGCTAAAAAGGCACTGCTGTCCCCTCACGCCTAAGACAATATTTAGCATCCCTTCATTAAAATGAAACACAAAAAAATTAGATTTCATTTCATGAAATAAAATGCTAACGTTGGCTCATTTTTATGATACTATATCAACCTTTAAACAATTAAGTCTAATACCAAACTAGTTCTCTAGCACCGAGAATACAAACTATGTCTAGGGAGTAAGCCCTAGTTTTAGAAACCACGTTGAAACTATAAACCTAAGGTAACCACAGAACCAAGAAAATGAAAGAGAGATCCTTACAGATTGGCAAGCATGCCTTCTCCCCATCTGCTTGCAGGAGCCAAAAAGAAATTTGAAAGATATAGGAGACTTCAAAACAATTGAAGTGCCATTTTAAGCTTGTTCTGCTTCCATTTCGGTAACTTATAGAAAGCATCCTTTGCCATCCCGAATTTCTCCCTGAACTCTTCTGAAGAGAGATATGTCTACACATTCACCAAATTTGCATATTATCAGGGAAAAATCTATAATGTATTGTTTATATGAATCAGTCTATCTATAAGATAAAGGAAACTATTATACTAAGATGTATCTTCAAATTGTGTTTACCTCTCGCTTGGTTACATCAATATCTGTAACAGGATCTGTTGAAAACACTTTCAGACGTTCATATGGGTATATAGGAAGTCCTTCCTCGTCCTCAGCTTCATCCTCTTTCACATCTTCCTGAATAGTTAGGGCTTCTATTCTACTACTCATTGAATTGGAGTTTGGTTCTGATTTTGGCGTCTCAGGGCTCGCTTCATCCAGGGCAAACAAATAAACACAATTATATTTCTATTTACAAGCCTTCCAAACATGTCAAGTGCTTTTTCTTTTTTTAATTGAAAGGTAAGAATATCAACCAACTCTTACGTTTAGGCTTAGGAATTCTGGATGGAGCACTTGCTGGTGATGGTGGTGCTGGTTGCTCAAATGAAGCTGTGAGAGCTGCTATGGCCGCTGATCTTGAAGCCAACTTTGCTGCATCCAGTTTTGCCGAATCAGGGGTAACGGACTTTGGATAGATCTTTCTAACCATTGGAGGCGGAGTAGAGAGATTTCTGGCATTAGGGCTCTCAAATGTAGCAGCAAGTGCATTAAAAGCTGGAGACCTGCCTCTAACACGGACTCTGTCTGGACTAAAAGACATGCTTCTGGATCGCTGTGATTTGTCTGGAACACTTGATCTTCCACCATATGATGCTGGAGGTCTCCTCTTGGGCTTCTGGCGTACCAAATCGCAGATGAGAATCATATAATTTGTTACATAATCAATTAAGGGAAACCAAAACAATGATGAAAAAAGTGCAAGGATGTGAGTCACGAGTATATAAAAGGTGAAGCTTTTCTTACATCTGGGGTTGGAGCAACTCCATTTTTCATGATCGAATACTTCCTCTGAAATGAGTTTCCATGCATCTGTATGAAAAGAGATGTTAGAAAAATTAAAATCTTTAGATGATTGCTGTAACCCCTATTATTGAATTTCACGATCACTTACGGCCGATTTGGCGGAGTCCCAGGTGAAGAAACGTGTGAAGAAAGATGGTTCAAACCCTTCCATTACAATAAATATTGGAGCGTCACTAGATAACTTTTCAAGGAGAACATCTTGCTCGATAAATTTCTGTGTTGAAAGACAAGAATAAATAAAAAAGCCGAAACTCAAATGAAGAAAAGCATAACCAATTCAGACTTTAGATAGCTTTTAATTCAAGAAAAACATACCTCTGCAATGGTCAAAGCTTGAGTTTTACTCTTAGATTCAACCTGTTGCCCGATCCAAACAAATATGTCCGAATGGCAATCTAGGATGAATATATCTTCAGTCATCAGATCATCCTGGGAAAAGTTGTATATTTCTGACACCTGTAATGTAAAACAACAACGAGCAAAACCAGATTTTTATTCGACGTGTTCTCTAATTTAGCCAAGGCAATGAAGTAAGGAAAAAAATAAAATAATACAAACCTTAAGATTGCCTTCAGTCCAAGAGTGTTCACCAATAATTAGATCATTTAAAACCAACTATGTTAGATCAATGTAGTAAAGAAAAAAAAAAACGTAACAAACGCCAGAGACAATAGATGAAGGTTACAATGAAAAATATAGAAATTAAACTAGTCTACCTTTTGAGAAAGAGCATGAAAATAGATGAGGATCACTTTCTGCATCCCTTGTAATTTTCTGTCCAGGGAATTCAAGTTTGCCTCCAAGTAACTCCCAGAATTGATCAGTTTCTGTGCCCTCTTTCTGTGGTTTGGACTGAAGATTTGGCTGTGGATGGACAAAATAGCGTGTATTACTCATATAATTGGATTGAGAAGCAAGAAAGTGACCATATCGCCAACTCAGACATCGAAATTGGCAAAGTTATCACCAATTAGGGAAGTATATCTTGTTCACAAACCTTTACTATATCTAGCTGTCTCTCTACAAGCTCATGGTCATCTGCCGTAGTAAGGTTCCCCGACCATGTAAAGACTGTTGAACCGCTATGTAATATGTAACAGTAACAAGAATTTAATGATGAAGCCACCTGAATGAAAGAAAAAAAAGTTAAAGTGGCTTTTCAATGAAATAAGTACATCTTTTATCTTTTATTTATAGAAACAAAAACCCACTTGAGTGAGGAAATTTATATTAAATGTGCATAAACAACTAACTAGATACTATCTGATGCAAACTGCAAGTAAGATACATATCAAAGATAAATGTTCAGATAACCCATGAAGAAACAAAGAACATGAAAATGGATATTCAATCCCAGGTCAGAAAGTCCCAAAGGCATCCTAGGGTTCACATATCCAGGGGTTTGATTGTCAAACTGTCAGTAAGGTGTCAGGAATCACTAACCCATCAAGAGTTAGTTGGGAATCAACATTATAAACAGCATGACTTTGAAGTCCAACGAAATCTGGTTATCCTCGGTAAGGGGATTGTCCTGGTTGAAAATCAGCCCTTGGATCACAATCCAAGGAAGAAAAATCTTTGCAAAATATTGCATTATTAAGAAACATCAAATGCAAAATCACAGATGAAGTCACCAAAAACCTCTGATGTAACAAAAGGTGGTACTAGTGTATTACTGAATTTTTCACCTACTACTTCCTGGAAACCGAGAAAGTTAATGCTTTCTACTAAAACAGAAACTTAATCTCTCTATCGAAATCATAATTTGGTCAATAGAAAAAAGTAAGAAAGGAACTAGAAGTACCGGTGCAACTTGAATAGCCTGCATGTTCTCAGGTCCAGAACCTTGAACGCGAAATAATGCAACCCCATCTTCTGAATATGTCTCATCAGCTACTCCGTTCTCCGCAATGTAATTCTTATACCCGAACTAACCCCACCCTGTAAGTGTGGCAGACATTTTTATTTAGAAATCAATGAAGACATTTATATATCATAAATGGGCCCATTTATGCAAGACCAGCGGGCAAATTTGTTTCCACATAAACAATTTAGATAACAAACCTTGAACACGACAAAGCTCTGAAAGATCGAAAAAAACTGGATGGGTTCATTTCCTTCGAAGATACGAGCCTGTGCATACATAATGAAGAGTATATCACAAATAGACACACATAAATGATGTCTAATAACATAACTTAGCACCACTAACACGCTAACAACTGACCAGGGAATACAAACACTATATTGAACTAATAAAATCGGTCCTAGGTTTCATTGCATCTCATAATTTCACACCAGACATGATGATTTTGAGATTTGAGACTGCAGCAACAAGGCGCAGGTAGTTAACAAGGTTTTCCCTTCCAAGCTTAATTTAATCTTGTCACTGTTTGGTTCAATCATATTCACTCATTGATCTTGTTTATCCACCTTATCCTCATGGATAATACCTTTAAAACCATAACAGAGCAGAGTAATACCTGCGCTGCCTGAGACTTCAAAGCTTCAACCATCTTGCTTGCAAGTGATATTGCTGCAGTTCTCTCCTCCTGCATCAGTAACAGAAGCATTGTAATTCGAAAATAATATCATAATCTTCCATATATAGCAATTTTTCTTCTAATGAAAGATGACCGGCAGTCAAATATAAATTGACTTCAATTGCCTGGAAACGTTTACCTCAACACTCTGCTTCCCGAACCAAGTACCAATGAGGATCTCCTCTTTATCTTCGCCTGGATATGAGTATTGAAAGATATAGCAATCTCCACTATAAAACTTGGACTGTTCAGCAGATGGTATGAGAGTCTTTTCCTGGCCATTTATACGCCAAACCTGTGCATCCAAACTGGAGACCGTAATTAGCACTTGAAATATGGCATATTGAGAAAGCATTTTTTATGCTTTATTTGTATACAACTGGAAAGACTATCAACATTCACTTCTTCCACACAAGTTTAAGCTATGAAAGACGTATTAAGCTATAACAGCACCTGAAGATTTCCAGTGCAATCAATATATGGCTGAGGTTCTTCTTTTGCAGGAGCAGCCTTTAGAAGGCCCTTAACATTAAATCCTTGGCGCTTTAAGAGTGCTAAAAATATGTGTAAACAAAAAATAATTAAAAATCTAGACGAAGAGGTTCGATAGATAAACGAGATTGGAAATTCACATGCATCATAATTACCCACCAGCAACTTTGCCTCTACCATCCTCAGATACAGTTACATCATTTGTTTGAGGCCATGAATCAAACTTCGATCGAAACACAACTGTTTCAAATCCTTCAATAACACGGATAACATGAGCTTTTGGTCGGTCAGGGCCACGAACCAACTCCTGCATAGCGAAAATCAGTATAGGATAACAAGCTTAGGAAGAATACAATATAGAAGTAGCTAAGCACTCTAAAGGAACAAAGGCATTACTTCAACAGCTGTACTGCCAGTTTTTCGATCATCGAGAGAAGTATTCCTTCCCGTCCACACAAATACTTCTATACCACAATCTAAAATGTAGCAATGATTTGTGTCTAACAACTCTCTTGTCAAAGGATCAGCATCAACGGGTTCTGTCTGCCCTTTGGTGATGCTGGAAAGAAAAAAAAAATTCTAGTTAGACCCAAGAACAATTAATTCTCCAATTGAATTTGCTACCAAAAATAATTCTATATGAAAAAGAGTTCTTAATTTACAGTTGTAATTCCAGGAGTTGCAATATTCAAACTAATGGCACTCTTCATTGATTCGAATTCACTCTTCATTCCAAAAACATTATACTGAACCATTTGATTAGGGGGGGAAAAAAGAACAGGTATTATTATAATATTCCTACTAAGTAGTTTTAGCAGAACAAAAAAATTCTACCACAAAGCTTTTGCTATCATGAAAAATAATAGATTCTACTAGTTTTCCATGGAAACTATGCTACAAAAGGTAGTTTGCATAAGACATTCAAAGGTGTCCCCAGTAAAAGAACTCACCGGAGAAGCTTAGGTGAAGAAGCTTCCACAGTTTTATCATCTTCAGAGACAGTTTTTCTTGGAAGTGGAGCAAAGCCACCAAAAAATCCCCAGAATTCTCCAGTTTCAGCATCGGACATCAACCTCCCGTCCTCTATATAAAGAAACCATGAATATAGATTAAATCTCTGCTGGTTCATAGAAAAGAATCATGGTTAATTTGAAGTTCAATAACCACTTACCAATAGCAGCTACCTCACATTTCCCATCGTGAAAAGTGTCTTTAATGTGCTGGACAACTTCTAAGGCTTTAGCCCTCTCTTGAATGGATGAGTTAGAACCATTAAATTGAAAGATTTTAGACTTGGTGTCTAAAATAAAAATGTCATCGTGATTGAGTGTTGATCTTGCAAAAGCAACCTAAAGCAAAACAGAGACAAGGTATCCCGCAAATTCATATAAATGTGAAGCAGAAAAGAAACTTTTAAACAGGTAAGTAATCTGTGGCAAATGAAGTTACCTCTTTAACATGGACAACGTGCTTTCCTTTGCAAACATATAGGCGGGTTTCATGTTCCTCGGGCTGAACGTGCTTGAACCCAGATGAAGCACCACCTGCTTGGGGGATGATACATGGTTTGAAATATGATAGAAATTGAGCGGTTTCATGGCCCTGCACCTCCCGATACTGGACAGCACGTCCTCCAAGGGCTGCATCTAGTTCAACTGTCTTCATGGCTGCAGTACCAGCTTCGTCCTATTTGACAAAAAACCCAATAATGAAACTCAGTTTATTCAATTTACTTTGCAGGCAAAATCCTCATACAGAGTCTTGTAATGAACCTCAGTTTATTCAATTTATTTTGCAGACAAAATCCTTATACAGTGTCTTGTAATGCACCGTGGAAGTTATCCATGGGTTAGCTCAACTGTGATTTGAAGGTGCTTCCCCTAACATTCAGCTCATCCTACCAAAAAAACTTCCAAATCGAGAACTTCTATTCCTATCAACACTTTGCTTACTCATGAAATGTAACGAAGATTGTTCAACGGTATTCAATTTTAATAACTTATTGACAAGGTTGGAAATTTAGAATGATATATTTTTTCGTGATCTATGAGGTGAAAAGAATAACCACCACCAAAAACAAGATCCACATCCCACAGAATTGAAGGACTTTTTATAAACGTATGTGAGGATGATGTTAACATATGAGCAGGTCACAGAATCTTTAGAAAGTTAGGAATAACCAAATAGACAACTAACCTGACTCGTATCTTTCCCTTGCCAATAATGGATATCATGCCGAAATGCACCACTTTTCAAGGCAGTTGTCTGCACAGAAGGATGACAGATTGTTTAAGCTTCATGAAGGAAATAAGCATTCAAGAGACTGGGGATGAGAGTATATATGGTAACCTTAAACTGAGTAACTTAATAATCCAAACCATTTTGACAAGAAGGAAAAATTTCATAAAAGACATACAAACATCTGCCTGGATAACATTACATTAAAGGAAGTCATTCTCAATCATCCTGCGTAATATACTATATGAAAAAGCTTTCTTGTAAGTGTGAACAACCAGCACATTGTTATCTAAGGGAATGTCAAAGTATCGGTGAAAAGAGAATTAAGTAACCAAACCTAATTGCCAGTTATCGAGAAAAGCATACTCTGTGTATAATGTAACTCAGCACGAAAGAAAATTCTAACGATAAAAGGGGATCTACATAAATGAGAAAAAATAGCTACTTACATACTAGAAAAGTGAGGGGGAAAAAATTATAAAAAATACCTTAAGAATAATGTACGAATCTCCTGTGAAGAACTTCCCATGGGACGAAGTGGGAACAGGAACAGGGCGGAAGTTCTCAATGCGCCAGATCTCCATTCCACTATATTTATGTCAAGGAAACTACAGAAGTGTGCCATTTCAAAATAAATCAACACAAACACCACGTCATACCTGTAAATTCATATCCTAAGCCCTAACACTTAACAAGCACAAAAAGTGAATGCTGAGAAGAGGTTACTTGATCGTTCCAAATTGAAATTGAAGCTCCTTTTTAGTAAACACTAGAACATTCTAACATAAGACGCCATAGTAAGGTTTAATATCCTGCCCAAACCAATTTTCCAAATTGTACATGAAACCAAGATAGTAGATACATTTTGAAAAAAATACTAGAATAGTATAAAAATAGATATCAATATGGGATAAACCACACAGATTACATCCATTCAACACTGAAACTGAAAGAAAACATTGCAAAATACTCTTGGCAGAATGCATAACATCCAGTCATGGGATATGTCTCGTTACTCTAAAATATGATATGTGGAAGTTCTTCAAAACCTAATTTTAACCTCTCTTTTTTGACTGATTGAATTATAAGACAGTTTTTCCAATTCAGTGGTCATCCACTTCAAATAGATTTTCACCAGTGGAAAACTAGTTGGTTGTGTTTGAAAAATCATACCATTCACTGAAACAAAAGCTATGAAAGAGGAATACTGGTCCTAACTTAAGCACCATGACACTTTTTTGAAATTTTTGGTACCTGGACATCTACTACTTCCGTAAAACAGAACAAAACTATTTAGTGAAATATGAATTCTTTCTAGTATTTGGCTTCAGATATTAGCTAAGGTAACTTATATTATATATGCTGCTGCTGCTGCTGCTGCTGCTACAGCCTACAGTCCCCGTTAACCAATTCAGACAACTTAAATTCCTTCTGACATGACTTCGGAACATCCCAGAATCAGGTTCATTTGATGAATTTGATTTGCTCAAAAAATTACTGCTACCTAGCTCTTGGTAGTCTTAAAAGAAAAATGTTGGTATTGAAGTAGTTCATAATGTAAAGGATACGCTTTTTGCCCAGCTCCCTGGAAAGCTGGATCCAAATCCCTCATAGAAACAGCCATACTGTTGTTCTTTTGATCAAATGAATTATTTCCTGCCTTCCTTGCCTCAGCGAGGGAACCAGAGGTAACCTGTTAAACAATGTACAAAGACAAACAAATTAACTACTGTTAGAGAGCGATAATATACAGTTCATTTCTGTTAACTTCATACTAGAATCTCCATAATATACACTTCAGTTCTGATAATTTTTGAACTACTGGGCTTCTCTTCTGGTTCCTATCATCTGAAGTAGTAAGTCATAGCCTAAGTTCTAAAAACGATTCACTATCCACAACCAAAATTTATTTTATGCTACAACCAAAAATTCACAACAGCAAACATATACAGAGCAATTAAGACACAGAGATTCAACAATAGTGATCTAGAAAAGCTCCCCGGTCAACAAATACAACAGAACAGGTCCTAAATCCGGGTCTCAATATCGGAACCATGAATTTGTTATACTTTAAACCAAAATGAATTCGATCGAACTTAGCAAGAATATTGAAACTCATAAATTTCTCACGTAATTTAATCAAAAAAAAAAAACATCAATGTCAAACATCAAAATCAAATCAACATAGATTTCTTCAATACAGAAAATCCTAAACAAATCCAAAAAAATGCATCAAAATCTGTGCAGACATAAAATCTAACTCAAATTTATAAAAACAAAAGTCCCCCATTCAATGAAACAAAATCTCAAACACACACCAATCATAAAACATCTGAGGAAAAAAACAAAATTCTCTCCCCATTACGATTGAATCTCAACATTTGAACCCTGAATTAAGATTTCGATTAGCCATACCTTCCGAGGAAAAACAAATTCCTTCATCTCTCAAAAATTGAGTCAATGTTTCCAAGAAAGAAAAAAGAAATTCTTCAAACCAAACCAAATGACAACCAGATCGATCCCTAAAACTATTTATTTAGAGTAAAAACATTAAAAAAATAATCAAATCATTTTTTTTAACCTCGAACCATAAATTTGTCGAGTTTTATCTATCCACCTAACTAAACAATTAAAAAAAAAAACACAATAATTGTAAAATAAAATAAATCCTGGGTATCATTATCAAAAAAAGACATACCTCCTCGTGATTGAATTGGTCTTCTTCCAACAGAGAGAACCCTAGCTAGAAGATTTGAAAGAGATGAGGAGAAAGAGGCGTGGCTATCACTATTGGAAAGCCAAAAATGGGATGAGGAGACACAGAAATGAACTATTATTCACTGTAATTCTCTCACACAATAAAAAATTTGTTCTTTTTCTTAATTTGTATTTTTTTTTACACTTTTTCTGTAAAAATTCGAGAAAAATTCAATCTTTTTTTTTTTTAACTTGTTCAGGTAAAAATTGTTTTTCTTTTAATATTAGTTTGTGGTTGTATTTAATTTTTAAGGTTTATATACAGCGGGGTCTTCGGTTTCTCTCTCTAGAAATTAGAAGGTGTTGTTGGAACAGGGATTAGTTTCTCTCTCTAGAGGAAAGGAAAATTTGTTCTTTTAGCCTGTAAGAGGAAAGGGCGGTCACCGGCCATGATTGTGTTTTCTTTTGGTTTTGGGGACCAAAAAATAAATAAAGTTTCAAACTGACGGAAAGCACAGGCTGAGGTTTGTGGGACCAATTACTATTTCGTACGTTTTATTTGACTGTTGTTGATGTTACGATGTTTTTTCTTGGGTCCGTTCCGTAATACTGTATTCAATGTTACCCCCACAGAGGTGGGAGGTGAGAACTTATGAGAAGAATAGAGAATTGGGATAATAAGCACCCACGTTTTCTGTTTATGTAGGCACCCATGCAAATGATTATAGATTGCTACTAGGTTTGAAGCAAAACCAATTAGGCTCATTTTTCTGTTTATTTAGGCACCCAACGAATGATTATAGATGCCTACTCCTGAGAAAAATGTCCATAAGACAATGAGAAGAAATATCCTCGAGCCGAAATGGTTAGACTTAAATCCGGATTGGATAATCTTTATTGATTCTGTTTTTGAGAAAGAAGACTCTTTTATGACATATATGCTTTTATCTTTTACTTTGTGAATAATGAGATTTTCATGCGCATCTCAGCGGGGTCAGAGTGGGTATCTTCGACATTTCAACGCTTCTACAAAGAGCATAAGAAGTGTTAATACCCATATCAAGTCATTACAATTTGGACTTATTGCGATGTGGTACACTTTGAGTCGTTTATAATTTATATTGACTCTTTTGTAGGTGCATAGAATGACAACTACTACGGATTTTATTATCATATCATAAACCATATAAAAAAAAGATTATAAACCTCTTGTCATGAACCTCTTTGGAGCATTGGCTCAACAAGGTAGAGGGAAAAAAAATTTGTCTTCAGAAATATTGGGTATTTTAACTTCAAGTATATATTTAAACAACCATTCATAATGATACTCGGGCTTTCACCAAAACACTTAGCGAAAAAATAAGAGTACAAAAACAGGATGTGGGTATCAACACTTCTTATGCTCTTTGTACAACTTTAATTTTGCCAAGCGTGTCCATAGTAATGGACTGCAAAACATTGACAGATACAATTAATAAGTTAGCAAGGATTTTCCTTGGAATGCGGAAAACACCATACAAGAAGCCTCCACGATTCTGTAAAGATAATCACAAGCGCAGGTTAAGTATATAAATAGAAAGCATAACTCAATTGCGGACTACATAGCTAAAGAAGCTGGAATAAAAAATCTTCAGCATAGTTCATAGTTCATACCATCTACAACAAAGAGTTTTAAAATCTAGCTTTATTTCCAATGAACTTGTAAATCTATTGTACTATGTTTTCTGGTTAATATATTATAACCTTTCCATCAAAAAAAAAGACTCGGGCTAGACACCTAATGTTATGATAGTATTTGGGTGATGAATGTTGTTTCTTTCATGGCATAAAAGTCTCTAGAACTGCTCCTGCTACAGCTAACTATTTTATTTCATTTTATTTTTCGGTTGATTTCCTAGTTTATCAAGGTTTTTCCGAAGGAAATTATGAAATCTCAATGTAATCATAGAAAGTTTTAGCAAATTTTATGGACAACATGTAAACTATGAGAAGTCTGGCATTGCTTTTAGTCCTAAAACTGGAAATAACATCAAGATTGAAATCACTAACATTCTCAATGTAGTTTATCTACTACCTCTATACGACACTAACATTCTCAACCAAATCATATTAACTTTTAACCAATATGCCCATTGAATTTGCCCCTTGATAATGATGGGTATTCATAAATTATGTAATTGTTTGCTTTTGTAAGTATCATCATAACCATCCATATATGGTCCAGTTATTGGTTGTGATATTGGTAAATCAAACTGTTCGAACAGCGCATGGGGAAAAAATCGAATAGTTTAAATTTATTTTTCTTATACAGTAAAGGAATCATTTGGGATTTTATTTTGGGCATCAAATTCTCATGATCATCCCTGATTATAAAGTTTGATAACTTAAAAAAGCTTCAATATCTAAGTTTGCGTGCAGAATGTTGGATGTCCTTAATGTTTCTGGGGTTGATGTCCTTAAACACAAGTATTATGCCAAGTGTAATGTTATTTTTGACGAGCTCAATACCAATGGATCTTGTATATGAAATGGTGTTTATTAGGGTCTTGATATGGTTAAAACCAACTATTATTGGGAAATTAGAGATGGGAAGAACAAAAAAAATTTGGAGGGACCATTGAGTCCCTAATTTTATCTATATTATTAATCAATTAGTTAACAATGACACTAAGTGATAGAACATGAACATACTGAACTTTTTATTGATCCTAATACTGTCTAGCAAATTTGCAGAATTACAGTTACGATTCCTATTCAAGGAAATGATAGAATCAGATGAAGATGAACTAGCTAGGAATGGTCTATTTGGTATTAAGTTTACTCACAACTGCATTCTGAAAAATAGTCATCCAAATACCCCTAGTAATAATATTAGTTTCCCTTGGGTAAAAAACTATGGAAGTTCAATCTACCTCCAAAAATCATCAACTTTATGTGGAAGTGTGTGAATGATTGTTCACCTGTTATAGATTAATTAGAAAGACATATTAAAAATATTGATCTCAACTGCCCATTCCATACCAGTAATTGTGAACTCTACAACATATATATTTATTTATTTATTTATGGATTTCTTATAGTTAATAGAGTCTGGATTGCTCTCGACTTAAACCTGTTTAATTTATTTATAATGTGCACTTTGGCCGGTGGCTTTTCGACTGGTTTAATCATAATGGTTTTTTTATCGAATTATGTGGGTAATTTGGAAGCAAAGACGTGTTGTTGTGTTTGGAAGGTTACATGTAAATCCACATAACCTAATAAAACCACATCGAGAAAGAGATTAAGGATTGTGAAACTTTTCTTGTGAGGAGTTTAAATACTCTGACGGTCTATCAGATACAGGTTGAGGCTTAGAAAACTCCCAAGAAATTTTTGATGATGTTTATGGGTAAAAATCGTTTCTGCTGATTTCGGTAATTTCGGTGGGTGAGTGAGAAACTGGTTCAAACCCTAAACAAATGTGCTGCACGTGAGCACTTTATAGATTCGAGAGATCGATCTGTACAAGTCCTGCCTAAACCAAGAAATGGCCGTTCCAGACTTGCTTCGGTCACAAAGTGGAGGAGAAGGGTTGATTTGGGGAGGGAAGCAAAGAAAGGTGTTGAGGAGAGTAGTATCTCGACTTGTATCGTAAAGTGAAAGCTTAGGAAGCTTGCAAGAGATGGAAGCTTTTGGGAGAGCTTGCAAAGTTGCCTTTACGAGAGTGTAGTATTTTTCTCCCGACCGAGACTTGTTGTCCGGTGGAAATAGGTAAGACCTATTTATACAAGTCGAGATTGAAACGTACCCTGGCCTCATGAAGGAAGAGAGTAAAGGGTGAAATAATGGGAGGAGGTGGTAACCGCATGGTTTAATGGGCGAAAACGTTTTTCACCATTATTTCCTCTTTTATTTGACCGCTTTATTCCTTTTCACGCTTTCTTAATGTGAGCGTAGTGTACGCCGCATCTTTGTGACCGCAAACCAAAACCCTAAAGAAGCATCCCCCAGTTTGTGTCGATGTCTTGAGTGTTGGATGCATCTTGAGTGCAAGTGGCGCTGCTAGTGGCGTGTGTGGCATGTGCCAATGGCATGTGCGGAATGCCTTGGTGGTAGGTTGCACGGTTTGCAAGTTAGGTTACCAGCGTGTGTGTTTGGCATGTGCGGAATGCCTTGGTGGTAGGTTGCACGGTTTGCAAGTTAGGCTACCAGCGTGTGTGTTTGGCATGTGCCAATGGCATGTGAGAAATGCCTTGGTGGTAGGTTGCACGGTTTGCAAGTTAGGCTACCAGCGTGTGTGTTTGGCATGTGCCAATGGCATGTGCGGACTGCCTTGGTGGTAGGTTGCACGGTTTGCAAGTTAGGCTACCAAATAAGTGTGTGTTAGGAATGTGCCAATGGCTCGTGCGGCCATGTTGACCTAGTTGCAAGTCTTGCAAGCCTAGGGCGCTATGTTTGGCGTGGGCCAAAGGCATAGCGGCTTGGAAGTATGGCTTGCGACACGTGTTGGCATGTGCCAATGGCACGTCGGCCATGTTGACCTAGTTGCAAGTCTTGCAAGCCTAGGGCGCTATATTTGGCGTGGGCCAAAGGCATAGCGGCTTAGAAATATGGCTTGCGGCACGTGTTGGCATGTGCCAATGGCACGTGCGGCCATGTTGACCTAGTTGCAAGTCTTGCAAGCCTAGGGCGCTATGTTTGGCGTGGGCCAAAGGCATAGCGGCTTGGAAGTATGGCTTGCGACACGTGTTGGCATGTGCCAATGGCACGTGCGGCCATGTTGACCCAGTTGCAAGTCTTGCAACCCTAGGGCGCTATATTTGGCGTGTGCCAAAGGCATAGCGGCTTAGAAATATGGCTTGCGACACGTGTTGGCATGTGCCAATGGCACGTGCGGCCATGTTGACCTAGTTGCAAGTCTTGCAAGCCTAGGGCGCTATGTTTGGCGTGGGCCAAAGGCATAGCGGCTTGGAAGTATGGCTTGCGACACGTGTTGGCATGTGCCAATGGCACGTGCGGCCATGTTGACCCAGTTGCAAGTCTTGCAAACCTAGGGCGCTATATTTGGCGTGGGCCAAAGGCATAGCGGCTTGGAAATATGGCTTGCGGTACGTGTTGGCATGTGCCAATGGCACGTACGGCCATGTTGACCTAGTTGCAAGTCTTGCAAGCCTAGGGCGCTATATTTGGCGTGGGCCAAAGGCATAGCGGCTTGGAAATATGGCTTGCAGGTACGTGTTGGCATGTGCCAATGGCACGTACGGCCATGTTGACCTAGTTGCAAGTCTTGCAAGCCTAGGGCGCTATGTTTGGCGTGGGCCAAAGGCATAGCGGCTTGGAAGTATGGCTTGCGACACGTGTTGGCATGTGCCAATGGCACGTGCGGCCATGTTGACCTAGTTGCAAGTCTTGCAAACCTAGGGCGCTATGTTGGCGTGGGCCAAAGGCATAGCGGCTTGGAAATATGGCTTGCGGTACGTGTTGGCATGTGCCAATGGCACGTGCGGCCATGTTGACCTAGTTGCAAGTCTTGCAAACCTAGGGCGTTATGTTGGGCGTGGGCCAAAGGCATAACGGCTTGGAAATATGGCTTGCGGCACGTGTTGGCATGTGCCAATGGCACGTGCGGCCATGTTGACCTAGTTGCAAGTCTTGCAAACCTAGGGCGCTATGTTGGGCGTGGGCCAAAGGCGTAGCGGCTTGGCATTGTTGCCATGGTGCGCAGGGTGCGGCTTGGTTTGGCATTGTTGCCGCGGTGCGTAGTATGCGGCTTGGTTTGGCGTTGTTGCCATGGTGCACGATGATGCGGCTTGGTTTGGCATTGTTGCCATGGTGCGCATTATGCGGCTTGGTTTGGCTTTGTTGCCATGGTGCGCAGATATGCGGCTTGGTTTGGCATTCTTTGCCATGGTGCGCAGTATGCGGCTTGGTTTGGAATTGTTGCCATGGTGCGCGTGATGCGGCTTGGTTTGGCATTGTTGCCATGGTGCGCAGTGCGGCTTGGTTTGGCATTGTTGCTAGCGGTGCGCGGAGGTGCGGCTTGGTTTGGCGTAGTTGCCATGGTGCGCAGGGTGCGGCTTGGTTTGGCGTTGATGCCATGGTGCGCAGTATGCGGCTTGGTTTGGCATTGTTGCCATGGTGCGCAGTATGCGGCTTGGTTTGGCATTCTTGCCATGGTGCGCAAAGATGCGGCTTGGTTTGGCATTGTTGCCATGGTGCGTAGGGTGCGGCTTGGTTTGGCATTGTTGCTTGGTGGTCGCAAATATGCGGCTTGGTTTAGCGTTGTTGCCATGGTGCGCAGGGTGCGGCTTGGTTTGGCATTGTTGCCGCGGTGCGCAGTATGCGGCTTGGTTTTGGAATTAGGGTTCTGCGTCATGGGGTTTACACCTGAGTTAAATGCTCTTAGTTAATGTGTTGCGGGTAACACTAGGTCATGGGGTTTTACGATTTTACCCCTTGTTTAAAAAACCACCATCAACAGATGCCTCATTTGATAAAAACTGATCTAACTCTATAGGCATTGGACTATCTAATCAAATTAAATTTTGCAGGTTACTTCAAAAGAGAAAACTATAACTTCATAGTTGCATTAGATGGGACACAGACGCATGCGTTCGCTTTGTTTGAGGCAATAAAGTAAGCAATTTCCAATGATATTAGTAGTTTTATCTGCAAAGACACAATAAGAATGTGGTGGAAACCATTAATGGTTCAAGAAGCACGGCCTACTGAACTACAAACACCATTATTTCAGACAGTTTATTAATTTCATTTATATTCAATTAATGAATGAATTGTACATACATGTTCAATGAGAGGCAAACTCCATGTTAGTATTTTCATCCATATGGAGGAATTAGATAGTCTTTCACCTAATTATCCCTTCATTCTTGCAATGTAATTTTTGTCTAAACATCTCAGTACTACTCAGCAGAACAACACCATCAAAGGAATTAAAGTGGCTGCTAATTCACCAACCATTAATTATTTTCTATTTGCAGATGGATGCTTGATTTTCATTCAAGAAAATCTTTCTTCAGTGAACAATCTTCAGTAGTGACTACACAACTTCAGTTCTCAAACTGGCCAAGTCATAAATTTTAAGGAGTTTGCAGTCCATTTCCAACAAGTATACCAGACCTGAAGTCGCCGAAACTCTTACATATATCATCGGAGTCAAGACAATGAATGAAAAATAAAATTATTTGGAACACCACTACTTCTTGGTCATTCTAAGTTAGAGACTTTTAAATCCATTAAGGAAAAATTTGAGAATATGTTATCCATATGGTATTCAATATCTCTTACTTACTCACGCAGGTAGAGCAACATGATTAACCATTTCCTTAATTCTGTTTTTTTTTTTACCAAATAGGCACTTTTAAGTTTCCAAACCAACTCATTAATCAGCTTACTACAATTCAGAGAAGATTCTTTTAGGGTTATACTTCTAACACAGGAGGTGATCTTATTTCTTGGCATAAGGTGTGTAGGCTAAAAGACATTGGAGGACTTTCTTTCAGAGATTTATAAAAACTCAATCTATCTTTGCTCACGAAGCTAGCATGTAAAGTCTGTAATGAATCTAATCAACTCTGGGTGAAACTTCTTAGAGGCAAGTATTTCAAAAGTGGTGACATTCTTCATCAAACTATTGAGCCTAAAAATTGCAGTTACACTTGGAATGGTATCTCTAAAGATCTTTAAATTGTTCAACAGAACTATTTTATGGAAATCAACAATGAGAAGAGAATTAAGATTTGGTTGTCTAAGTGTATACATGGTATTGATCATCCATCTACTCCAATAAATGACTTATTCAAAATCCTATCATGATATTGGTAAATTGCTCATCTCTGAGACCAGTACCTGGAATGTCAATATACTAGACCAATTTTTTGATGCTGATACTTCTAGAAGAATTCAGAACATGTTCTTAAATACTTCTAAAGAAGATGTGATGATATGGACTCCTGCCAAAGATGGTAAGTTCTCTGTCAAAAGTTCTTACAAACATCCGAAAATATATTCTAGGAAAGTTCAAATTAATGGCAGAACCATACAGTCTACAGTTTGGAAAACCTTATAGAATTGTAGTACATCTCGCATAATCAAGCTTTTCGCATGTAAATGCATTCGTGAAATTCATCCCTCCAGTAGAAAATTGGCTCTCTATAACAGCAACATCGATACCCTTTGTGGGATTTGTGGTTACAGTGAAGAAACTATCCAACACTTACTCCTAGAATGTAGACATGCGAGAGCAGTACGGAGAGGTATCAATAGTGGTATGGACACAATGAGGAGTAACTATATCAGATCAGAATGGGTTACAAGTTGGCTCAATACCAATAACGCTAATCAGATGAAAAATGGTTATATACTCGCATAATTGGATCCCGGATTATTTGGAAAGACATATGCAATGATGTCTTTCCTGGAATAACTCTTAACCCTTTCAATTATGTTAATAGAATTCATTATCATTTGGTTTCACATTTGCATGATAATAGCACTAGTCATCTGTACCCTAGTGATAATAGAATTTCATACTGGTTACCTCCTACACAAGGTATTGTTAAATTTAATGTTGATGCATCCTTTGATCACCTCACTAACCAACTTGGCATTGGAATTGCGATCCGCAATCACATAGGTACATGCGAAGGGATTCGAGAAAACTATGCAGAAGGAGTCTCAAGCCCAAAAGCATGGGTGTGCATGGTTGTTTGTGAATCTTTTGTATGGGCTAAGGAAAAGCTTTTGGAGAAAATTTACATTGAAGTTGATGCAAAATTAGTCATTCAAACTTTTATTAGCTATCCATTAATCATTCAATAAGAGAACCAGAATATAATAAGAGATTAAGCATTTAAGTTCAAGTTTTAATTATTGTAGTTTTGCATTTGTAAGTCGGTACATTAATTAAGTTACGGATGCAATGGCCAAATTTGCTAGAGAGATGGCAACAAATGCAATAACCAAGTCTACTTGAGAGACAGTTGAGTTCTTTAATAACTATTTTCCTGCCATTTATAGTCTTCTGGGAAATGACGAAAACTTCTACCTGATCAGTAAAGTTTATTTATCCAAAAAAAAAAAGAAAAACATAATTTGAGAGGTTTTATTCTTATGTTGATGGTATGCATTAATACTCGCCGAAGGAAAATGAATATATGAACACTATTTGAATAATACTCGCCGAAGGAAAAACATAAATATATGAACACTATTTGAATAATACTCGCCGAAGGAAAATGAATGATCCAAACAAAAAGAATAAACATGTACAAGATTTCGTCCGGTAAAATCTTCTTGAAACATAGCTATAAGTTGAAAATGAAAATTATCTGTAAGTGGAATCATGTATCAGCTAAAGACCATAATCATTAAATACATTGCCATATTTGGAAATTTCCCCTGAGAATCTACCGTTATTTTCTCTGACTTCAGCCAGTGGGGGTTTGGGTACCGCTAGCTAACTTTATGAATGGACTCCAATCACACAACATCATGTCCAGAAAGATGAAGAAAGCATTTATCGTCTTGTTTAGACATTAGACAAGGTTGATTGTTTCCCTGGTTACTGTCAAAGCTATCATCCATCCATCCATTCATTCATTTTGACACTGTGGGCCACGTTAATAAGGACCGGTAGGTATGGTACGGTCGAAGCGGCGAAGCCATTTGCTGCATTATATACTGTGACATTTAGGGATTGTTATAGGCGAGTCAACATTAACATTAAGATGTTGAATGGTAGAATATGCTTTTGAGGTGGGAGATGCTACACCAATCGAGCTTTCTCACAAGAAAGCTCCCGATAGGCAAATGAATGGAAAAGATGAAACCCTCTGATTATTTGAAAATTAGGAATGTGGCAGAGTGGGACTCTTCTCTATTTCAGTCAGGAGGAAATCTCGGTAGATTTTCTCAGTATCATTTCCGTTTGAACAAACAGACTCATTTTTGATGCAAACCGTCAAAGCCAACAGTTTCCTACGCTCGACCATAAAAATTAATAAAGTCATTCACTCTATTAATCTATGTATTTTTGATGAAACAGTTTATATATTTTTTAAAAAACAGAATAAATACAAAATCAGAGCGGAATAGAAACTTCCTAGTCTAAAAGCACTCGGATCAAGCAAATGAACTAACGATAATTAACAAAGCATTACGGTAGACTTGATGGCAAACAACATTTTAGCGATATTCTTCTGTTTACTACAAAACATTATTCAGTAATAAAGTCGCCATTACAACGATTGCATGTCCTCTAAAGTTGGCCAACATTAAAATTAGCCAATTCTCACCCAAGAAATTAGCATTTATAATTTTTATTTGGAGGATCCACCAAGAGGCCAAGCCACCAAAAGTATTCCCGTATTAGGTTCAAGTGCACGAACTGTATACTGATAGAACATTATAAAAGTGAAATCTAGTTGGCGTTGAAACGTAGAAAACTAACGTGTGAACTGTGAAGTTCTTTGTTTGTACAAGCGTAGGGTCTTTTTATTTTGTCTTTCTAAGTAAGTTCTAGCCTCCGGAAGAAGAAAAAAGAAAGTAGTCAAGCACTAGAGGAGAGGAGGGAATGACCGAATGGAAGAGAAGTGAGAGATAGTCTAACGCACATGGACAGCCAGAGTGGTGAGAGATGGGAGGAAATTCAAATCAATGAATGATTATCAAAGGAAAGGATTAATCGTCTCCTTGCCCACTACTTTTTGTAACGTGCCTCTAGTCTAATTTAGTATAATTAATTAATTACAGAATATTTACTTCCTTTTCACTTATTTAAGTTTCTTCCCGAGGAATATAAATAGAGTATTCAATGTTTGAGATTTTTAATATTTATAGAATGTTATAGGGGTCCATGGATGTGCGGTGCATTAGATAATTAGGGTTTTCCCTTTGATATAAAGAACATTATGCCTGTGTAATATCTCTCTGCCTCTTTTATCAATAAGAACTTTCCCTCTCTCTTTCTCTTGGTTTTACCTAAATATAACTCTAAAACGTTATCAGTCACGAAGCTCTGTCCTATTGATTTTTTTTTTCTTCATCAACCTCGAGTGCGAATCAATCCACTGTACTACGTTCAAGTGCAACATCCGGAATCAATCACTGAGCAGTGAATAATACCTCGGGAAGATCTATAGCAGCCGATACTTCTGTTCTTATTTTATTTCTCTCATTGTACGCATAAGGAAGAAGGAATGTCTCAAGGAGAGATTGAATGTCTGGCTGATTGTGGAACCACCCATACTATCTTAAGAAATAGACAATTGTTTGTTAACTTGACCCCTTATAATACATCCGTGACTACGATGATTGGATCATCACAAGTAGGGATGCACAAGGTACAGGACGGTACGGGTTTTTGCCTAGTTCAGTACCTGTACCTCCTTATGGCCAGTATCTGTACTTTTTACCTGTACCTATACCCGTGCATTACGGGACGGTACTTGTACCTGTTTAACTCGGGACGGGACGGGACCGGTTCTTTACCTGCAACATATTTGCATACTACTGTACTGCATATGTACAAAAAAACAAAAAAACAAAAACAAAGCAAAAAATCTTATAAGTTCTAAGTTTAAAAAACTTTAACTGTTAAGACTTGAGAGTCTTAAGACCTGAATAAATTCATACATACTTTTATAAGTTCTAAGTTCAACAACATCAACTGTTTAAGAGTTCAAGTAGAAAAGAAAAAGAAAGCAAAGCAAAAAAAAAGATTTCTACAGCTCGGCTTTGGCAATTGACCACTTTCATAAGTTTGTCATGACAAAAAACAAACTCCATCTCCGAGCATCAAGCATCCAAGACCTCTGACAGTTGACCCAAGGGTCCCAAGATGGCTGCAACAACAATTTCTATTTCAGTTTATGCATAAAGGCATGAGTCGAAATCTAACAACATGCACAGATAACCCAATGGTAATGTTCTTGTTCAAAAGAAGAGGAGTAGGTATTACCGAACAAACACGAAATACTAAAATAGTAATCAAACAAACAAAAGTTTATATTACCTTCCTCATCCTTGGAGTTATCATCTCGTACATAATCGCCTAAAAGATCAAGATCAATGGGTTTGCTCAACCACTTTAACAACACAAAGAAAGCCTCAACTGTTCTTGGAGATAAAGAACTTCTCCATGGACTAAGCACACGCTTTCCGGTGCTAAAAGCTGATTCAGAGGCAACCGAAGACACTGGCATGGATAATATATCCTTTGCCATACAAGAAAGTATCTTGTACCGGCTAATGTTAGCCTTCCACCAAGCCAGAATATCAAAACCAGGCTTGCCTTCATTATTTCCATCAGATTCAGACTCATCAAACACTTCCATTAAATACATATCCAACTCGGTTATTGTTGCCTCAGCAGTTGATTGGTTCTTTTTGTACCTTTTCCTTCTTGACTGAAGAGTAGCAAGTCGACCACCATTTTGAGCATTAACTGAGTTGTCAATTGCAGCACTACTAGATGAACTTTCCCCCTCCTCATTAATTGAATGAAAAGACTTGTATTCTTGAAATAGTATCTTAAAGTCCCTCTTGACTTGTCTCATAAATGTATTAACCCTAACAAGATCTTGCTCATATAAACACTGAAGAGAAAATTCTAAACCCTTTTCCTTTTCTCTTGGATCCAACAATTGAGCAAAAAACAAGGCAGAATTCATCTTTTCATAAGCACCCCAATAAAAATTGTACTTTCTAAACATAATATCAGCCATACGAGCAATAAATGAATCATTAGTTGCATTATCTCTAAACTCAACTAACTGTTCATGGATGAGTACTACTTCCCACAAGAAACCAGGAGTTGTAACTTGTGTTGAGGCAGAAAATCTAACCGTAGCATCGAAAAATATCTTTAAGCACTTCAGAAAGACCTCTCACATATTTCCAATCCTCTTCATATGGAGCATGTTGACGAGGCTTTTTCTTCTTGTTGTTCATCTTTTTCTTCCCTTTCTTATTAGATTCTTCTTCACCTTCCCCCTCAGATTCAGAACTAGAATAATCCTCAAAAGCATTATCAATTTCCATGTCATAATTATCAGTATCAGGTAAAGCATCTTTCCTAGATTCTTCAAATATGTACTTACCTAAAGTCCTTATCATGCTTTTCTAACCTTTTGAAAACTTTTTCATACTTTTCGGCAGCTTCTAACATTGAATAAGTGCTATTCCATCTACTTTTAACATCCAGGATCAAACCTTGCTTATATTCAATCTTTTCTAATTCACAACAATGTTTAAACTTATTCAACCTAGCAGGGGATGTAGTTACATACTTGATAACTGACCTGATCCTAAAAATTGACTTATTGTAGAGTCTTACTACATCTCTTGTCACAATGGCAAGAACATGAGCTGCACACCTGACCTGGTAAGAGTGAAGTAAACAAATCAGAAATGAAATGTACACATACATTGAAATGAACACACACATACATTGAAAAGTTACAGATATACATACAAATATTAGAATTTAGAAATGAAAAAATCAGAAAAACCAACTTACGTGCAAATATTCGGCTCTAACTGGAGTTGATGTCCAACCAATCACACTTTGCTTCAAATATTCAATTGCCTTCGTATTAGCACTAGCGTTGTCTAGAGTAACCCCAAACACATCTTCAAGACCCCAATCCAATAAATATCTTTCCAACATTTGACCAATATCACTGCCTGTGTGAACTTCAATTTGACAAAACAAGATGATTCTCTTTTGTAACTTCCAATTTTGATCTATAAAATGAACAGTGACACATATGTAGTTATAATTGTTAGGTAAAGTCCATGTGTCAGTTGTTAAGGACACTCATTTTGGAAGCTGCAAAGTAACGTTTCAAACGGATTTTCTCATCAACATAAAGTTGTAACTATTAGAATATCAGCCTCTAATCATGCTTTTGATACGCTTTATTAGTTACTAAGCATGTTTAACCAAATAAGGATTACAGGTTGCACGTATGCTGATATGGACACCTTACTTTATGCGTAGGATTACATGTTATGCATCTGAAAACATTGACATGGATATGAACACAGAGAACATGCTTTATGCTTAAATCTAATCATGTTTAAGTACAACTACTTCATACTCCATCATGCTACATACTTAAGATTAGGATATACAATAGTACATGATAAACAAGAAATACTAGAGTTTAGGTATACCTGTCTTTACCTTATTGAAGACCAAACAATAGTCATCAGAAGATACCTTTAGTTCCTTGAGAAACAAAGAGGAGAGAATAGCTTACCATCGATACCTTAGACTAAGTTCTTGTTCATCTTAGATTGTTGTTTCTCTATAGATAATCACTTACAACAGAAGACTCTATACTAAGATCCTTTCTTGGAAGTTCTTCATCCACTTCTATCACCCTTACCTTTTCTAATAGCAGAAATAAACTTTAAGTAAGGCTAAAAGGGAGTCCACCTCAAACTAACTTAGACATGTGTCACACACTCAGCCATCATGAGGTGGAGACACATCCCTTAACTGAATTTAAATTGATGTATTAAACTAATATGCCCACTTTATGGATTAAATTGATGTACTTTGGCCTTATGTACACATCCCATAAAACATAAAGTTTTGCCTTTGGTACATGATCTAAACCTAACACACACACTTAATTAAGATTAGACTAATCCGGTTTTCTTAAAGTAAACATGATTTGCTGCTAAACCATAAAAAAGTCTAACATTCTCCCACTTGGTTAAGCAACAAATCATTTTTGTTTCTTTTGAAAAACATTTAGCAAAAGACCTTTCGGATCAGCAACTAAAAACGATTGTAGGTGCACCCATTTTGGAAAACAGAAAATCTTAATCAATGTGTAAAATATCATGTATAACTGAAGCTTAGATCAAATGGAACGCTATTGTCGGACCATAGAGACACAAACACCATTTAGAAGATGCATGGTCCATTTCTACAATCACCACACTAGACGGGCCATTATCCTTAAGCTAAACTTTACGGGCATACATAGTTCCAGGATGTCTACAAACTTAAGGTTACACAATGAGATACATTTTATGCTCATTGACAAGGACACTCTATGATCTGAACAAGATCCTTCATACCTCTAAGGTCTGTAATGAGCTTCACTTTATGCTCAAACTGAAACAACTTGAGGATTTAACTTTATGATCTCAAAAGAGATCCGCACCTGCACGACCACAATTATGCAGAAAATATAATGTATGCATGCTCCCACAGAACTATACATTACAACAAAAACGGGAACTTTACTCCCACTAGTCTCTACAAAACAACCATATATTAGAGTTACATCATTAGTGAGACCTAAACATGCATATTACCAACCTTATAAGCTTATCTGTAAACTGAAACATGCTTACATTACCATATTCACAAGCGGAAACACACAAGGAAAGAAAACACACAATGAGAAAAAGAAATGATACTTACAGATGTCGAAATCTCAGGAATGGGAAACATAGAAACACTTACAGATGTCAGAGGAGTGTAACATAGACTTTGATACCATCAAACTTCAAGGTATTAGAGAAGATGTAATCCAACTCCCCGCTGATTTCGTGAAGCTTTAAACTTAGCATGGTTATACTCTTTGAAGTGTCCAAAAGATGTTCGATTATCGCCATTTATACCTGGGATTGATTCTTGTAAAACTTGGCAAAACTGGCCATACTTCTTGTTTTTTGTGCTTGTCTGATAACCACACCATCTTTTTGTTGTTACCAAAAAGTTGGTACCATTCAGTAGAATTATCTTTGCTGATGACTCATGAACCTCCGTCGTTGTGATGCTGCAGCTGCCGAAAAAGTTCAGGAGGGACTAGAAGTAAATTGGGCAGTGATCGTCTTGATTGCTTTCTGCTATCATTTCATTGCAAGCTGAACAACCATCATTTCGACTGTTGCAAACTTCGCACGGCAACACAGGATCTGTAACTTGCAAGTGGACAACCTCCATCAACTCCTTAATCTTCTCTTCAACAGGAAAACCTCCTTGGACAGCATTAAGTACATCTCCATGAACATTCTATTTGCATTTCTCACTTGAACTTGAGCCACTCAAGCCTTAATACCACCCAAAGTTACTGAACTTGAGAAAAATTCAAACTTGACTGTAAACTGTATTCACTTTAACTTCCTTAGACCTTATGGCAAGCATAAACTTTACAAAGACTCGATATTGCCGTCACTTCACCTTTTGGTAAAGTTAAAACATATCGAAATCCCCTGAATTGAAGTTCAAGACTGATCTACTCATATAAAGTAAGTAACGGATCTGTTAAACCTTTGGGTTCATTAGAAATATCACTTACTAGATATGAACAAATCATCTTGTCCATTAAGGATAACATATGTATGATTAACCTTTGGGTTTAGGCATACATAATGTGATCCGAAATGCAACTTTATGCAGTCCCTATCATACAAATTTATGCACTTTTGTATCTCATCAAAGTATCACTTTGGCAACACTTATCAAATAACAAAAGATATATAAGACTGCGGCCTTTGAACACTTTCAACTTCATTTCAGGTCAATAATATAAGAAACAAAACACCTATACATGGCACTAGCAGATTTGGAATCAATATACCATGACAACATATGAGGTGCTGAAAAAATTCATGTTAAACACGACGACTATGTCAGATGTAGAACACTATTAAAACCTATGGGCTCTGATGCCAATGTTAGAATATCAGCCTCTAATCATGCTTTTGATACGCTTTATTAGTTACTAAGCATGTTTAACCAAATTAGGATTACAGGTTACACGTATGATGATATGGACACCTTACTTTATACCTAGGATTACATGTTATGCATCTGAAAACATTGACATGGATATGAACACAGAGAACATGCTTTATGCTTAAATCTAATCATGTTTAAGTACAACTACTTCATACTCCATCATGCTACATACTTAAGATTAGGATATACAATAGTACATGATAAACAAGAAATACTAGAGTTTAGGTATACCTGTCTTTACCTTATTGAAGACCAAACAATAGTCATCAGAAGATACATTTAGTTCCTTGAGAAACATTAGGAGAGAATAGCTTGCTGATACCTTAGACTAAGTTCTTGTTCATCTTAGATTGTTGTTTCTCTATAGATAATCACTTACAACAGAAGACTCTATACTAAGATCCTTTCTTAGAAGTTCTTCATCCACTTCTATCACCCTTACCTTTTCTAATTTCAGAAATAAACTTTAAGTAAGGCTATAAGGGAGTCCACCTCCAACTAACTTAGACATGTGTCACACACTCAGCCAGCATGAGGTGGAGACACATCCCTTAACTGAATTTAATAAAATAATATGCCCACTTTATGGATTAACTTGATGTACTTTGGCCTTATGTACACATCCCACAAAACAGAAAGTTTTGCCTTTGGTACATGATCTAAACATAACACACACACTTAATTAAGATTAGACTAATCCGGTTTTCTTAAAGTAAACATGATTTGCTGTTAAACCATAAAAACGTCTGACAGTAACAAATCCCTATAAATGGTCATACGACTGGGCATTATGAATCTAGGCTCCAACATTTGAGAATAGGCCGTAAACCCTTCATCTTCAACAATTTTGAATGGCTTCTCATCCACAATGATAAACACAACAAGAGCCCTTCTACACGCTTCTTGACTGAAACTAGATGCAATTATTTTACTTTCCTCACCTGGCCTTTGGGGTTCAAACACCAATAACTGTTGTCCTCCCACCTTCTTCTTATTAGGATTCTGGGTGCAATGCCTCAAATGTTTCCACAATCCAGACGTACCATTCTTTGGACTACCGGATTTCAATTTCTTCTTACAGTGCTTACATTGTGCCGATTCCTCATCTAGTTTTATAAAATCATTCCAAACTTTTGATTTCGGCCTCGCGGCTACATCACTAGCAGTAGTTTTAGCTTCGATTGGAATCGTTGGATCTTCTTGTGCAGCTTGCGCAGCATCAGCAGAAGGTGCAACTACAGAGGAACCAACTTTAGTTGTATCTCTACATTGAGTTGTATTCTCATCCTTCTGAAATGAAAAAAACAAATTAAATTTCTAAAGTGAGAGCTCATCCATCTAATCCAGTGTCTCAAATTCTATAACCCTAAAATCAAAAATTAGATTCATTAACATAACAAATCAGAACATCTGTGAATCTATGATGCATCACTAGAATCAATATTAATACGGTTTACCTTTTGTTGTTTATTGTTGACTAAACAATCAGTCCATATGAAGTTATGAACCACACCAGAAATTCCAAAACCCTAAAATCAAAATCAAAAGTTACAATCAGTTTCAAATCTAGAGAAATCAACAAAAATCCTATATAAATGAACAAAAACTAATTTTTTTTCAAAAACCCTAACTATTATTAGTTGTTATTAGTTATTACATGTTGCAGTTGGAGACTTGCAGTAAATAGAAAAGGAAGATGGTGGTGCGGTAGCTCAGAAGATGGTGTCAGAACTTAGAACTGGTGATGATGATTAGAACTTAGAAGATGGTGGTAATCAAAAGGCTGTCTATGGCCTCTTCTCTTCTCTTGTCTGAGAGGAAAATGAAAAGAGAGAGGGAAGAAGAATAAGGAAATGAGGAGAATGCGATAGAGAAAGGCTGAAAGGGTATAACCCCTACTATAGACGGCTAGGATTTAACCTTAATATCAACTGCTAGAGATCCTCGGTACTACGGGACGGGACGGGAATAGCCTAGAACCGTTACTTGTACCTACTCTAGGCACGATACTAGCTGTTGGTACTTGTACCAGTCCCGGCTGACTACGGTTCTGGGATGGTACCTACGGTTCCGGTACGGTACCATTGGACGGGACAGTTCCTCTGCAGCCCTAATCACAAGTGATAATTGGGCGAGGTAATGCTCAATTCATGTTGCCAAATGACACAGTGATTAAAGTCACAGAAGCTCTATATGCACCAAGAGCTAACCGCACCTTGTTAAGTTTCAAAGATATTCGTGCAAACGATTATCATTTGGAAACTCATAGTGAAAATGGAATTGAATACATACATGTTACCTCCAATGAATGTGTAAGAAAACGCATTTTAGAGAAACTAATGAGTCAATCTGGTGGATTATATCTCACTACTATTCGGGTTATTGAATCTCACGTTGTTACCAACGATCAGTTATTGAATAGTGACTCATACAGGCTTTGGCACGACCGGTTAGGGCACCCAGGTCGTGACATGATGATCCGTGTTTTAAAGAACTCACATGGACATCCCTTTTTTCGAGGAAAAATAATAATGGACAAATGCATCGTTATAAAGCAAAGTAACCAAATACTAACCGGTCGAGTGTTACTCCAACACGATGCTTGCTTTCTCAAGAAGTCGATGCGCAACATATTTCTCATTCTACTTCATTGACTCTGTCAAAAGCACATCATTTATTTTGCAAAGCCTATTCTTTAGCAAAAACAGGATCGAGACCATCGTATGCTAAAGATACCAAACAAAATATCCCATTTTTACATAGGATACAAGGTGATATTTGTGGACCTATACACCCATAATGCGGATCATTCAGATATTTTATGGTTCTCGTAGATGCTTCGACTCGTTGGTCATACGTTGCATTATTGCCCACAAGAAATGCTGCACTTGCAAAGCTTCTAGCACAAGTTATTCGTTTGAGGGCTCACCACCCTGATTACTAGACTTGATAATGCTGGAGACTTCACATCAAAAGGATTTGATAATTATTGTATGTCTAATGGAATAGACGTAGAGCATCCCGTACCCCATATTCACACTCAAAATGGTCTCGCAGAAGCTACCATCAAAAGGTTACAGATGATAGATAGGGCACTGGTTATGTGTACAAACCTTCCTATTACTGCCTGGGGATATGCTATATTGCATGCAACTCTACTTATTCGTTTTCGACCCACTGCTAGCCAACCGTTTTCTGCGTACCAGTTGGTAATTGGATATGAGCCTGATATTTCACACTTACGCATATTTGGTTATGCCGTATATGTGCCTATTACGCCCCCACAGCGTACTAAAATGGGTCCACAAAGACGATTAGGTTTTTATGTTGGATATGAATCCCCAACTATTGTCCGCTATTTAGAACCTTTGACATGCGATCTTTTTACCGCTAGATTTGCGGATTGTCATTTTGATGAGAAAACCTTCCCGTCATTAGGGGAGATAAGAAAAAGGATTTTCTAAGGGAACGATAGGAATTGTCGTGGTGTGTTCCCACGTTGTCACCTTGATCCCCGTACTACACAATGTGAGAGTGAAGTGAAACGAATCATCGATCTTCAAAACGTAGCAGATTCAATGCCGGATGCATTTACTGATATCGCCAAAGTGACGAGATCACATATACCAAACAAACGTGCACGCAAGGTTAGAAATCCCTACTACGGACAGAAACTCTATATAGAGATGCTAAGCTTAAACTTGGTGGAAGTTTAGCTGAGGCTGTGTCCCCCCAAAGGAAAAGGGGGAGGCCACCTGGTTCGCTTGATACTCACCCAAGGAAGAATAAAGTGAGTAAGGCACAATCCGATCCATTTATCATCAATGCATATAATCCTTCTCATGAAGTTGTCTCTGATTATAGTTATGTCCATGAATCAATACTGGAGGACGCTCCGATTTTTGAAATGATTCCAGAGAACAAAGAAATCTCTATGGATTATGAGAGTGCATACGTGTTGATGGAGAGATCCTCCACGCACATTGATGATATATTTTCATATATTGTTGCTCGAGAAATCATAGAGCACGATGATATCGAACCACGCTCTATAGCAGAATGCCAAAGAAGCAGATTGGCCTAAATGGGAATTTGCAATCCAGGAAGAACTAGATTCACTGGCAAAGAGACAGGTATTTGGTGCGGTAGTGCTAACCCCACTAGGTGTAAAACCTGTAGGACATAAATGGGTATTTGTCAGAAAGCGTAATGAGAAGAATGAAGTCGTAAGATATAAGGCTCGCCTTGTGGCGCAAGGTTTCTCACAACGCCATGGAATTGACTATGAAGAAACATATTCTCCTGTAATGGACATCATAACTTTCCGCTACCTAGTTAGTTTGGTAGTTTCAGAAGGACTTGAAATGCAGCTTATGGATGTGGTTACAACATATCTCTATGGGGATATACATGAAAGTGCCTGATGGCCTTCCATTGCCCGAATCAAATAACTCTAAACCACGGAGTGCGTTTCAATTAAGTTGAAATGCTCACTTTACGGATTAAAGCAATCCGGGCGGATATGGTATGCTCGTGATGAGTGCCAAATAGTGCATATTTATACATCTATTTATTGGCATTTTACTCATCTTTTGCGCTTAGAAATCAGATATTATCCCATATTCTGTGTTTTCTTTGTTTTCAAGAATAAATATTTGTATTAATTAATTTTGTGTTTTTAGGTAATAAATAAAGCTCGGAGAATCCGAGGAGCCAAGGAGCGAAGAATTGGAGTCCAAAGATTTATGGAGCAGATAGCCAAAGCCCGCGCGCGAATCGGTTAAACCCAACAAGGAAGACATGGGCTAGAGCTACCCACGACCCGGATCCGAACCCGCTCATCCCGAGCCGTTGAGATCTCTATCTTCCACATCCAATGGTCGCTGCCTCCACGTGCATCATAGATCGCTGCTCCCGTGCAACACCAGATCACACCAAAACCGCCAACCAACCCGAGCCGTGCGATCTTTCATCCTCTTCATCCGACGCTCGATGCCTTCTCATCATCTCTCGCTATACCCGCCTCACACTGGAAGAGCCCTATATATTCCCATTAACCAAACCCTAACTCATTTCTCTTCTTTCTTCTCTCCTTCTCACCGACTGCAGCTCTCGCTCCGCAACTCGCTCTCCCCGACCGAGCCCCGCACCACTACCTCCATACCCCCGCCGAGCCTCACCGCCACCATCACCTTCCCGACACCAGCCAACAACTCCTCTAACTCCTCACCGCCACCCTAGCTTCATTTGTCTCCATCCATAGCTTCTCACTTACCCTAGAAGCTAGGATTGAGACAATTGAAACTAGGGTTTTCACCCACAGTCGATGGAGAGCGAAGTGACAAGAGGAAAGCTCGATTCAGAGCCGAATAGAGCATGGGTTTGCCTTCACTTTTTGATTTAATTTTTATTTTAATTGAATTAGGGTTAGGTATTTTGGGGGAAACCTTGCATGTATAAATAGGAGGAGTAGAGAGTGAAATTGGGCACGCCCAGGTTAGCAGTGTCAATTAGGTTTAATTGTTGTTCTTTGTTGTTTTAGCTTAATTTGCTAGGGTTTCAATGAAACCCTAATTCAAGGTTGTGTTTAAACTCAGTTGAAATGTTCTTGCATGCTTAATATTATTAGATAACTTCAATTCTAACACTTCAATGTTTTTCTCTCACAATGCATGCCAAGTATGCATTGTAGTTAGGTTATATCTATGTTGAGTGTGTTGCAGCTTTTGTTTCAATTATTAAATGCTAATTCCTTTGATTAATTATACTTGATTAGATAACTAATGCTCGGGTTAGTACCCTTAGCCGGTATTTGAAGTTTTACATGGAGAAACTCCTTAGTTAAGTGGCGTAATTGACACACTCGCCCTTAGCTACTATAGGAACAAGACATTTAACTTAGTTGAAAGCACAATAGAGGTTAGTGGTGGAATTGCAGCCCTAGTTTTACCCTTTTGTCACTGTTTTTACCTTAGTTTAGGTTCATTCTTCAATATCAGCCGTTTCAAAGACAAAAATATCTCGTGTTACCATCTGTTGTTACCTTGTCACTTTGGAATTCAGTTGAGAAAGCCATTAGATCACCTTAGAGCACCACAAGTCCTTGTGGGATCGACTCGTACTTGCCGCGTCTCCGATAGACGCCGTGCACTTGCGGTATTACATGTAGGTCAAATTATTTACACATCTTCTCAACTACCAAGTAAGCCCTTTGATCAATACAAGAGCACCACAAGTCTCGTGGTTCGACTCCGTACTGCCGCGTCTCCAATAGACGCCGTGCACTTGCGGTATCACCGTAGGCCTTAAAATATACACATTCTCAGGGCCTACCAAGTTTTTGGCGCCGCTGCCGGGGATCGAACCCGGGTCACCCGCGTGACAGGCGGGAATATGGTGGCGGTGAGGCTCTGGCAGGGTATGGAGGTAGTGGTGCAGGGCTCGGTCGGGGAGGAGCAGAGTTGCAGAGCAGAGCTCTGTCGGTGAGAAGGAGAGAAGAAAGAAGAGAAATGAATAAGGGTTAGGTATTTTGGGGGGAAACCTTGCATGTATAAATAGGAGGAGTAGAGAGTGAAATTGGGCACGCCTGGATTAGCCAGTGCAGTCAATTAGGCTTAAATTTGTTCTTTGTTATGTTCTTGATGTTTTAGTTTAATTCTGCTATGGTTTGAGATGAAACCCTAGTTTATCTCTCGTGTTCTTCTTCATGAACCTGTTTCTTGAATGATTGAATGTTTTCTAGATAGAATTAATGTCAGTGTGATACACTTTGCTCTCACAAAGGCATACCAACGCCATGGATGCACCGTAGTTTGATTCCTCTCTGTAGTTTATACTGCAACCCAAGCTTAATGAAATCAATGTTTATCTACGATTAATTGTACTTTAGTCGAGTCGCTTAATACTTAGGATAAATACCTTAGTTGAGATTAATCATCAGCGGAGAAACACCTTAGGTAAGTGGTAGCATCGACACTCTTCCCTTATCTCTGTTACAAGGGCAAGAGTAGCATAATGAAGTGAACATAAAGTGTAGACTAGTGGTGGATTTAAAGACCCTAGTGCTCTCTAATTTATATCTTTCATTCCTTAGTTTAGGTTCATTACACTTCACTCACCGTTTCGGCACAAAAATATCTGTTTCACCATCTGTTATCACTTGTTACGTCACTAGAATCTGTTTAGTAAGCCCTTTGATCAATACAGAGCACCACAAGTCTCCGTGGTTCGCCCGTACTTGCCGCGTCTCCAATAGACGCCGTGCACTTGCGGTATCACCGTAGGCCTTAAAATATACACATTCTCAGGGCCTACCAAGTTTTTGGCGCCGCTGCCGGGGACTTGGCGCGTGCCCTGTGTTCATTGGCTCGCTTCACTGTTTTTCAATTATCCCTGTATATACATGTTTTGTTTTGTTTCTTTTAACTCTTTGATTATTATAACTTAGCATATTAGTGTAACTTAGATTATCATATTAGTGTAACTTAGATTATCATATTAGTGTAACTTAGATTATCATATTAGTGTAACTTAGATTATCATATTAGTGCACTTAGCTGTAGTTTCCTTTTCTACATTTTTACCTTGCATTCTCTTAGTGCATTGCTGCATATTGAATCAGTTTTTCCCTTGTGACAGTCCAATTCCCAGGCTTATGCCAGAGTTTACTCTCTTTGCTTTAACTGTGGGAACTAAATTCTATGTTGAGCTACAGTACCTACTGTCTTGTCAGTCTTGAGCCTTGCTAGCCGGTCTTCTTGAGCCTTGCTAGCCTAGTGCTTCTTCAGTAAGCCGTTAAAGCCGAGCCAACCTGTGGAAAGACAAGGAGCGGCACAATATATCATTTATGCCCCGTGCCGTACTTGTGGTGCTTGATGTGCTTGTTGTGCTACTCGTGCTGTGGTGCACAGCCAACCCAAGAAAATCCCGGCTTCTTGAGGTAAGCCTAAACTTCCCCGTATGCCATGTATGCCCCGCAACCCATGTGTTCAAATCTGTGAGGCTTTACATACTCGTTGCTACCCCACCATTAACTCGTGGTGCATAAGAAGCCCGATGCTGCTTGCCTCAGCCAATTGCCCTGAGAGCTTAGCTCTCAAGTGGTACTGTGACCCACTGAATCTTGCATAACCTTGAAGCATACCCTGAGCTCATCCTTCAGAAACCCTGTGCTCAATCCAGCCCCTGAAGCTGTGAGTTGAGCTGCAGATTGGAGAGCCATTTAAGCTGTAATATTGAGCCAGGATAACTTGTGCATGATTACTAAGCATCTGTGTATGTGCATTTGTGACTCTCGCTTACATGAATGAATGGATGTTCTAGCATGCTTCTTTGTATGATTTTCCATGTAGGCATATGTATAACCCATGCATGAGCTGAGAACTGTCACATGCTAAGCCCCGTTCACATGATAAGTTAGCTGTGCATAACCCATTTGGCGAGCCTTACTTCTGCAAGCCCTGTGCACAACAACCTGAGCACCTAGCCCTGAGCCAAGATAACTTGTGCTGTGCTGTTTCTGCACTGTGCTCTGCCAGTGTTGTTTTACTTTTGGGCCTGAGTCCACAACCCGTTGAACCAAGTTGTTATTGAGCTTAGCATCCCCTGTCTTGACAAAACCATTGGTTGAATGAGTGTGTTATTAAATCAAAGTGGTGAGCCATCCAAAACTCGAGCATGTCAGTAGAATTCTAGCATTGCCCTTTTGCAAGGCCTGTGCTTCAAAACCTAGCCTAGACTTGCCCTGTATCCAACTCCAGCCTCTGCAGCTGTGAGTGTGAGCTACAAATTGGTTAGCCCAGGTACTTGGCATAACCCTGTTGACACTTGCATCTGATTAGTGTGCTTAGTTTGCTTATTTCTGTGACTCGAGAGCCTCATTGACAAGATTCGCGCATGTTTAGTGTGGATAAAAGTGCTGGAATTGCATATTTGAATAACATGCTTGGTTGTATGATAACCTGTGATAAAACTGCTCTGTGAACCTAACTTGAGCACAAACCAACCTGGGCTTTTCTCACAGCTAAAGCCCACAAAAAGAGAACCAAAACTCAGCCCACATACTGGGCCATCAATCTGGGCTTGCATTCTGCATAACCTGAGCCCACAATCAATTGCTGGGCTGACTGACCACACCAGTTGGGCTCACTGAACCCAAGCTGGGCTGTCTAAACATCATCTGGGCTTTACACATCCAAGTGCAAACAACTGAGCCCACAAAAACTCAAACTGAGCTAACTGAACCTGGGCTCTACACACAAACTCAGCCCACATACTGGGCCATTCAATCTGGGCTGCACTTGTTCAAATAACTGGCTCTGACAAACCTTCAGCCCACATAACTTGGCCTGCATAGCTGGGCCATTCAGCAACTGGGCTGTATATCCCAAAAAAAAAAAAAAAAAAAAAAAGTCCCAAACAAACCAAATCTCACTTGAGCCCACAGCAAACTGGGCTTCCCACATAAACCAAAGCTCCCAACAAAACCAAATTCCCACACAAACCAAATCCCAAACAAACCAAATTCCCACACAAACCAAATCCCAAACAAACCAAATTCCCACATAAACCAAAGCCCATTTTCATGTTGATGTTTCTGTACATTATCTTTTGGGTTGATCCTCAACTCTTTAGACTATTAGTGTATGGTAAATTTTTGTAGGACTTGTTAAATTTTTCTTTTCATAAATCAGTTGAGTCTTCTTGTGCATATATTGTGCTAATCTGATATGATCTCCACTGAGAATGTTGGATTCTAGCCTTGACTAAAGAAGCTCAACCTTGCTCCTGCCGACATCCGGTAATCTCTTCCCTTTTCTCTTTTCAAACATAGTTCTCTCGGTATGTGACTGTTTAAATTTTTCCTATCTGTCGACACATTGAGGACAATGTTTGATTTAGGTTTGGGGGTGCATTTGCATTTAGAGTTTTTAGTCTTTTATTTTACCTTTTATTTTCAAAAAAAAAAAAAAAAAAAAAAAAAATTCAAAAACTCTTTTTGTAAAAACCTCCAACTCTTAGAGATCTTAGAGTCACTAGCATGCTTCTAGCTATGTTTACATAGAGAATCTGACCGAAATAACAGAAGTTGGAAGTACCGGAGAACACAATCGGGTTCCTTAGTTGATTAGAGCGTTAAAGTTGGATTTAACCATACCGTGAGGGCGAATTAGGTGCTGTTTAGATATTCGGTAGTAGAATTGTGATCACCCATAGTGGAGACTACCCAATTTACATCAAGTGAGGCACCAACCTTCAATTTTTTGCAACTTTCTAGAAAAGCTGTTAGAGTGTGTGTCACCGTACGTAAATTCCGGGTAGGAATGGTGAGCTACCCAACTTCGCACCATTTTCAAAGACTACTTTTGATCTCTTGAGTGCTAGTTTTTGTCAATCATGGGGGTGACGTCTAAAGAAGAAAACTCCTTCTAAATATCGATTTGCAGTTAGCATCACTCTCTCTCAATCAGCAAGACCCATAGAAACACATCATCGCAAAGAACCTGAGCATCATCGAATATGGAAAGAAAAATTGATATAGTCCAAGGTTTATGTGCAACAAAGAAAAGAAAATAGGATGAGAATTAATAAAATTTATAAAATCAAGACAATACAAGTTGTGGAAAAATTGAGTGATAAAGTCCTTTGTCCATGGAGTTAGTTGTTTCATTATTTGTATTTTTATTTTCATTTTTTTTAATTTAAAAAAAAAAAAAAAAAAAAAAAAAATTCAAAAAAAAAAAAAAAAGTCAAAAAAATATTGTAGTTTATTTTCTTATTTTTGCTACCACCATGGTAAAGAAGAATTTAAAAAGAAAAATCCAAACAACAAGGAATTTGAATAGAAAAGTTAAAAATTGTCAAGTTTTGTGAAGTTTAGAAGTTAAGTCATCAACATTTGAAGACCGAAGACCGAAGATTGAAGACGTTTCTATGGTTCTTATGAGAGAGTGATATTAATTGCCGATCGGGTGAGAAGTGAGTGAGTACTCCCACCCCTTACTAATGGTTGATTTTCCCTTCTTAGAGATCATTAGAAAAAGATTCTTTTGTCCACACTTTAGTGGAGTCTCCAGATTTTATTTCGGAAGGTTATCCTTCTTACCTACAACGTGTGCGGGATTTCTCTTTATTCCCGCCGCACACATGAGAGACTAAAAAGCGATCTTTTTGAGTGCAATTATCATAAAACCTTAATGGTGAGGCGAAGTTGAGACTTATGATCACAATCGAATCCGAATTCTTTCATATGGTATGGTTACTTCTCGCTCGCACTTAAGGATGAGAAGGCGTTCTTCGATAGTTCTAACTTCTATTACTAGCATGCAGAAACTCTATGTCCTCATAGCTTCTAGGATGCTTGAGACTCTTTACACTCTGAAGTTGGAGAAGGTTTTGTGGGTACACCTCTGGTAAACCCTCACGAGACTACAACTCGTCCACTAGGGACACCTAGGGGTTTAAAGGCTTAGTGCATACGCTAAATGCATTCGAGAGACCTGCGACGGGGTATAGTTAGGATTTCTTATTTTTCTCTGTTTCACTTGAGGACAAGTAAAATTCAGGTTTGGGGTATTTGATGAGTGCCAAATAGTGCATATTTATACATCTATTTATTGGCATTTTACTCATCTTTTGCGCTTAGAAATCGAGATATTATCCCATATTCTCGTGTTTTCTTTGTTTTCAAGAATAAATATTTGTATTAATTAATTTTGTGTTTTTAGGTAATAAATAAAGCTCGGAGAATCTGAGGAGCCAAGGAGCGAAGAATTGGAGTCCAGCATTTATGGAGCAGATAGCCAAAGCCCGCGCGCGAATCAGTTGCAACCCAACAAGGAAGACATGGGCTAGAGCTACCCACGACCCGGATCCGAACCCGCTCATCCCGAGCCGTTGAGATTTCTATCTTCCACATCCAATGGTCGCTGCCTCCACATGCATCATAGATCGCTGCTCCCGTGCAACACCAGATCACACCAAAACCGCCAACCAACCTGAGCCGTGCGATCTTTCATCCTCTTCATCCGACGCTCGCTGATGCCTTCTCATCATCTCTCGCTATACCCGCCTCACACTGAAGAGCCCTATATATTCCCATTAACCAAACCCTAACTCATTTCTCTTTCTCTTCTCTCCTTCTCACCGACGAGCTCTGCTCGCAACTCGCTCCTCCCGACCGAGCCCCGCACCACTACCTCCATACTCGCCAGAGCCTCACCGCCACCGTCACCTTCCTGACACCAGCCAACAACTCCTCTAACTCCCTCACCGCCACCCTAGCTTCATTTGTCTCCATCCATAGCTTCTCACTTACCCTAGAAGCTAGGATTGAGACAATTGAAACTAGGGTTTTCACCCACAGTCGATGCAGAGCGAAGTGACAAGAGGAAAGCTCGATTCAGAGCCGAATAGAGCATGGGTTTGCCTTCACTTTTTGATTTAATTTTTATTTTAATTGAATTAGGGTTAGGTATTTTGGGGGAAACCTTGCATGTATAAATAGGAGGAGTAGAGAGTGAAATTGGGCACGCCTGGGTTAGCCAGAGTGTCAATTAGGTTTAATTGTTGTTCTTTGTTGTTTTAGCTTAATTTGCTAGGGTTTCAATGAAACCCTAATTCAAGGTTGTGTTTAAACTCAGTTGAAATGTTCTTGCATGCTTAATATTATTAGATAACTTCAATTCTAACACTTCAATGTTTTTCTCTCACAATGCATGCCAAGTATGCATTGTAGTTAGGTTATATCTATGTTGAGTGTGTTGCAGCTTTTGTTTCAATTATTAAATGCTAATTCCTTTGATTAGTTATACTTGATTAGATAACTAATGCTCTGGGTTAGTACCCTTAGCTGGTATTTGAAGTTTTACATGGAGAAACTCCTTAGTTAAGTGGCAGAATTGACACACTGCCCTTAGCTACTATAGGAACAAGACATTTAACTTAGTTGAAAGCACAATAGAGGTTAGTGGTGGAATTGCAGCCCTAGTTTTACCCTTTTGTCACTGTTTTTACCTTAGTTTAGGTTCATTCTTCAATATCAGCCGTTTCAGCACAAAAATATCTGTGTTACCATCTGTTGTTACCTTGTCACTTTGGAATTTAGTTGAGAAAGCCATTAGATCACCTTAGAGCACCACAAGTCCTTGTGGGATCGACCCGTACTTGCCGCGTCTCCGATAGACGCCGTGCACTTGCGGTATTACACGTAGGTCAAATTATTTACACATCTTCGGGCCTACCAAGTAAGCCCTTTGATCAATACAAGAGCACCACAAGTCTCTGTGGTTCGACCCGTACTTGCCGCGTCTCCAATAGACGCCGTGCACTTGCGGTATCACCGTAGGCCTTAAAATATACACATTCTCAGGGCCTACCAAGTTTTTGGCGCCGCTGCCGGGGATCGAACCCGGGTCACCCGCGTGACAGGCGGGAATATGGTGGCGGTGAGGCTCTGGCAGGGTATGGAGGTAGTGGTGCAGGGCTCGGTCGGGGAGGAGCAGAGTTGCAGAGCAGAGCTCTGTCGGTGAGAAGGAGAGAAGAAAGAAGAGAAATGAATTAGGGTTAGGTATTTTGGGGGAAACCTTGCATGTATAAATAGGAGGAGTAGAGAGTGAAATTGGGCACGCCTGGATTAGCCAGTGCAGTCAATTAGGCTTAAATTTGTTCTTTGTTATGTTCTTGATGTTTTAGTTTAATTTCGCTAGGTTTGAGATGAAACCCTAGTTTATCTCTCGTGTTCTTCTTCATGAACTGCTTCTTGAATGATTGAATGTTTTCTAGATAGAATTAATGTCGCCGTGTGATACACTTTGCTCTCACAAAGTGCATACCAACGCCATGGATGCACCGTAGTTTGATTCCTCTCAGTGTAGTTTATACCGCAACCCAAGCTTAATGAAATCAATGTTTATCTACTGATTAATTGTACTTTAGTCGATAGTTAATACTTAGGATAAATACCTTAGTTGAGATTAATCTGCCAAGCGGAGAAACACCTTAGGTAAGTGGTAGCATCGACACTCTTCCCTTATCTCTGTTACAAGGGCAAGAGTAGCATAATGAAGTGAACATAAAGTGTAGACTAGTGGTGGATTTAAAGACCCTAGTGCTCTCTAATTTATATCTTTCATTCCTTAGTTTAGGTTCATTACACTTTCACTCAACCGTTTCTAAGACAAAAATATCTGTTTCACCATCTCTGTTATCACTTGTTACGTCACTAGAATTCAGTTTAGTAAGCCCTTTGATCAATACAAGAGCACCACAAGTCTCTGTGGTTCGACCCGTACTTGCCGCGTCTCCAATAGACGCGTGCACTTGCGGTATCACCGTAGGCCTTAAAATATACACATTCTCAGGGCCTACCAGCCCGTCTAAGTGATTATTTGATTGGGAAGGGATATACAAATACTGAGTTATGCCCCTGCGTGTTTATAAAGAAACAAGTTCCGGATTTGCAATTATAATTGTTTATGTTGATGATATGAACATAATAGGCACTCTTGATGAAATAAGAGAAACCGCAAGCTATCTGAAATCTGAATTTGAGATGAAAAATCTTTGGAAAACTCGGTTTTTTCTAGGACTTGAACTAGAACACCGAGCCTCTAGAATATTAATCCACCAGTCTGCATATGTCCATAAGATACTCAGGCAATTTAATATGGACAAAGTGCACCCCGCTAACACTCTCATGATTGGTCGAAGCTTAGATGTAAATAAGATCCATTTCGTCCTAAGCAAGATGACGAAGAAGTATTAGGAGCTGAAACCCCTTACCTAAGTGCAATAGGCACATTATTGTACTTAACACAATGTACTCGACCAGACATTTCATTCTCAGTGAACTTGTTAGCTAGATAGCTCTGCGCCAACGCATCGTCATTGGAATGGTATAAAGAATGTATTTAGATACCTTAAAGGAACCACTGACATGGGTTTATTTTATCCCTATGAGGACAAAGGAGGAATGCTAAGACAACCCCCTACACTGAAACCCCAAATAATGTTTTGGTTGGTTTTGCTGATGCTGGGTACCTCTCAGACCCACATAAAGCTCGGTCTCAAGCTGGTTATGTATTTACCATAAGGAACACAGCGATATCCTGGCGATCGACCAAGCAAACTCTTGTAGTTACCTCCACGAACCACTCTGAGATCATTGCCCTCATGAGGCAGTTCGTGAGTGTATATGGTTAAAGTCTATCATTACACATATTCGAGGGACAAGTGGTTTGAACTCTACCACTGAAGAGCCGACATGCATTTATGAAGATAATGCAGCATGTATCGAACAAATGAATCAAGGGTATATCAAGGGTGATAATACGAAACATATTTCACCAAAGTTCTTTTACAATGAACAACAAAAGTGTCTCTTAAACATTCAAGTCAGCAAAGTACCGTCTGATGAGAATGTGGCAGACTTACTTACTAAGTCACTTCCCAAGTCCTTATTTGAAAAGCACTTAAAGAGTATTGGACTAAGGAAATTGTCCGAACTCCCTTGAATACGATCAGGGGGAGATGACGACATCAGGGGAAGGGGGAGTATCTGATGATATGATGTCGACATCTAGCTTGGTGTGCTGAACTCTTTTTCCCTTAACCGAGATTACTTTTTCCCACTGGGTTTTGTTACTCGGTAAGGTTTTTAATGAGACGACACCAAGATTACAATTTCTCGATTGAGGTTTTTCTTTTCCCACAGAGTTTTTCTATTTTAGGAATTTCAGAAGCGACAAGAGAAGTGGTCAACTTTATGGAGCAACTTTACTAGGACTCAGCACGTTGTACTCTTTTCTCTTCGTCAAGGTTTTGTCCCATTGGGTTTTCCTTGTCAAGGTTTGAATGAGGCAACACATTTGAAGTTCCACTTTTGAACCGCACAAGAGGGAGTGTTATAGGGCCTACGGCCCATGGATGTGCGGTCCATTAGATGACTAGGGTTTTCCCTTTGTTATGTATATAAAGAACATTATGCCTATGTAATATCTCTCTGCCTCTTTTATCAATAAGAAGTTTCCCTCTCTCTTTCTCTTGGTTTTACCTAATTATAACTCTAAAATAATAAAGAAAAAATAGTTTTTTTTTTGCTTCGTGGAAATCACATTTCAATTCATTCATGCCAAAATGATGATTACATGATTGCTTACAAGATTATCTTACCACCCCCCCACCCCCGAAAAAGAGGTTAAATCACAGTAGGTACATTGATAATTCTGATTTAGGAAACTAGAAACCTTACAGAGATGTTTCAAGATCATTACAAGTTCATACAAAGTATAATATCCCCACCAATTCTTGCCTATCAATTCTATCTTTCCAAACCTAAGAACTATTTCAGAATACCTTCTTTTCTCTCTCAGAGGAGAGAACAAAACATACAGGGCAAAACAAGTTTTGAAAACAAAACAAGTTTGTATCAAGGAACATGGACTGTGGTTTTTAAATTTAGATTGCCTATTGCAATCAAGGTGACAATGACCCAAGTAATAACAGTAGCCAAGGTATTAACCAAAGTAGCAGGGGTAGCAGTACCAGCAGTGTCTGAAGTAGCAGTGGTAGTATGAATCGGTCTGTAAAGGTCTGGAACGTATTGAATTGGAATGACTCGGCTTTGGGGATCTGTTAACAGTTGCAGTGATAGATGAACTTGTTGATGATGATCTTGATCTAGTTGTTGTTGTCATAGTTTCCATAGATTGGGTTGTTGTTGTTCTTATTGCTGTTGGTGCTTGATTCTTTTTTTACAAAAATCCAAATACTAGATGAACAACAAAAACCCAAATACTAGATTAAACCTAAATCTAAAACAGATAATAATAAAGCCTAAAAACTCCCACTGAAATCAAAACTAGGGTAGAAAGAATCCCTAGAAGAAGAAAGCAACAAAAGAAATTAAGAAATTAGGGAATAAAAGTGAAAAAAGAAGAACTCAAAATCAACCTAAATCTAGAAACTATTCGTTAGAACTATGAAAATCAAACTACATCAACAAGATTAAAGGGAGGATTAGATTGGGTTGAGCTTCTCCTGCTTACAAGATTATCAAAAACACCAAAATACAAGATAATCAAAACCCATATACAAATGACGACACTAATTGCAAGTACATCGCGAAGAGAAAGAGCCATGAACTGCAAAGACATCCAATTTTTGTAGATATAGTAGTGATGAATGATAGTGTATATCGGAATCAACTACGACCATTTAAAATGATTATTTCAATAAGAGATGCTCCAAATGAAATAGAGTATTTTTCCAAAATCTTGTAGATCCATTCGAATCCGGTGCCCTAAATCCCTCTTTTTGAAGATGAATCCAAAACGACGCCGAGCAGAATTGTTGTGTTCTTGATAAATCGAGAATAACAAGCCAATGAATACCATGGAGATTTGAAAGATTCGCTATTAAAGCGAAGAAAAAATCGTCCAAAAGACGAAGAAAAAATCGCCAAAACAACGAAGAAATGTGTCCATAGACACCAATAATAACAAAAATAAAAACTAAAAACACAAATTAAATTGTTCTTATTCATTAAAAAAAAAAAATCCATGCTCTAGCCCTTTTGGGCTGGATCTATGCAAGAAGGAGATGGAAGTTCTAAAGGCTTTTTCTTTTTTCTTTTAGGAGAGAAGAGAGGTTGATATATTCACTATATTTTTACTTTGTAAAAAAAAATAAAAAATAAACAAAACAGTTGAACTCCAATAAACTACTTGGCAATGAATTCATAATTTTTTCCGGTTCCGAATCAACGACAACGTGCAAAATCAATAATTCGTTAAATTTATAAATTAATAAAAAATTCAGACTTTCTAATTTACATAAAAATATTCTTATATTAATGTTAGTTTGGTAAATAATGTTTCAATTGTGACATGAATTTTCTTGAAATTTATGTCACATTGAATATGTTTGAAGATTTTTTTATGGACATAGACTGTAGGATCATAATATCGCAACGTGCAGGGCTCGCGGGGTTAATAAACAACGACGTCGCGAGGCGGTCGCAGACAGCTAAAATAAATGACGCGATGAATAACGACACACAAAACAACAGAAAGACATGGAACCCGGCGAGGTTAAGAAGTGTCGCGAGAATAAATGATTATACATCTCGCGACACTTCGCGGAACATTTCCGAAATAAAAGGATAGATTAGCTGTCACCCACTGTGTATTACCCTATATAAAGGGCTAAGTGAGTCTGTTGTAAGGAGAGATCTTTTTGGAATGGTTGCACAAGTCATTAGGAGAGAGAAAGTTTAAGAGTGTTTTACTTGTTAAGTGTAATTCTATTTTTCCTGTGTAGACAATTCATGAAATTAATCAATAAACATTCTCAATTATACAACTTTCAATGGACTAATTAACCAAAATATAGTGAGGGGTGTAGTGTGGAAAACCCGCTACTACATATGCGCTAGAAACAGGGACCTAATCTTGTTGGTTCAGAAAGAAAATCGCAATTAAAGTTGTTTAGATCAAGAAAATGAGAAAGGAAACTCTTAGATCTGGATGAAGCAGGGGAAAAAGATATGGCATGTGGCACGATACGGGAGTAATGATTAGTGAATTTCATGAAAATATCGTAGGAAGAATACACAAACGGGATTTTGAAGGAAAGAAGATTACGTACAGAGAAATGATGTCACCTTTGAAAGATTGGGAAAACAAGAGATAACATTCACGGCGGAGAGATATCCAAAGAAAATTTGGATCACCCATCTCCATTAGTGATCGCAATTAACGCGTATAAGGAAGGAGAAGAATCGGAGAACACAGCGAAAACATGGGTGGTAAACGGAGTTTTAATTGATACAGGGAGTCTGGTGAACATAATGTTCTATCACGCTTACAAAAAAGATGGGATATGAAGACGAAGATATGACTTTCACAGATACAATATTCAAGGTTTTGGTAAATCCATAACCAAAGTTAGAGGGGAGATAAAAATACGTATTCCATTAGGAAGAATCGAAACTCGTGTGACATTGAGTATAGTAGATATAGAATCACCGTATAACTTGTTACTAGGAAGACCATGGGTACATGCAATAAAAGCCGTGGCGCGACGCTTCATCAATGTATCAAGTTTCCAACGCCAACCGGAATAGGCGAGATCAAAGGGGATGCTTGCTAAAGGAAGAATATATTATCAAAATGAAGTAAAATGTAGCGAGGAACAAGTAAACAAACAAAAAGAATATATCCAAGCACCGCAAAAGATGGCGAGGGAGGCTAAGAAAGAAGAAGAGTTCGAGTTTACATGATCAAAGCGAAGGAAGGAAAAGGCATACCAAGCGAGACCTCTGGAGAAGAAAATGATCCCACGAAGGAACCGAAAGGACCAACCCCTATGGGAGAACCGAAGGCCGGTTACGTCGCAAGAGCAAACTAAAGAAGTGAATATTGGAACTAAGGAAGAACCCAAGATGCTAAAGATTGGAACTAACATGGGAGCTGGATGAAGAAGAAAGAACTGTCGGCCTGTTGCGAGATTATAAAGATATCTTCATGCGTGGGATATGGATGAAATGCCTGGTATAGATCCATCTAGCTTGTCACAAGTTGGAAATTGATAAAAATGTAAAGCCATTCAAACAAAGAATTAGAAAGATAAGCAACAAAGATATCACCCTCGGATAGAAGAAGAGTTGCGTAAGATGTTGGACGCAGAATCATTAGACAAGCAAAATATCCCGAATGGATAGCGAATATGGTTATAGTTCCAAAGAAGAACAAAGGAATAAGGATTTGCATTGATTTCACCGATTTAAATAAAGCCTGCCCAAAAGACAAGCTTTTCCATTGCCGATATTCCCCGGCTAGTCGAATCGGCGGGGAATGAAAGGGTATCCTCGCTGGATGGATACAAAGGTTACAAACTTATCCCACTCGCCAAGAGGATCAAGAGCATACCGCTTTCTTTCGCTCCAAGAGGATTATACTCATGGCACTAAAATGCCATTCGGTTTGCGAAAATGCCGGAGCGACGTATCAAAGGATGGTAGAAGAGGTATTCGCAATGGATACATAAAACACCGGAAGTCTATGTAGATGACATGCTAGTAAAAAGTAAGAAGGCGAAGATCACGTGCGAGACCCGAAAGAAATTTTTGAGCAAATGAGGCGTTTCAACATCAAAGTCAACCTTAAAAATGTACCTTCGGAAGTTGCGTCGGGAATTTCTTGGGTTACATTGTATCAAAGGAAGGAATACACGTTGACCCGGAGAAAGTAAAAGCGATTCGCGACATGCCGACGCCACGACAAGAAAAGATGTTCAAAAGCTAAATGGATTGTTAGCATCACTAGGAAGGTTCATCTCGCGGTCGTCGATAAATGTAAACATTTTTTCAAGTGTTCTAAAAAGGGATCGAAATTCGAATGGACGGACGAATGTGAAAAGGCTTTACAAGGAATTAAGGAGCATTTAATGGATGTATCCATTATGCGGATGCGTAACTCGGGAGGAATTATTAATATATCTCGCGACAACTTCGCACGCCTTAAGTGCGCTTTATTGCGAACGGACGCAGAGTGGAAAAACCAATCTATTATATCAAGAAAACTTTTAATACCGCAGAAAGAAATTATTCAAAGATTGAAAAACTAATCCTAGCGTTAGTCTATGCGTCATTTAAACTTCGCATATATTTTCGTGCACATATCGTTAGGGTGGTAACAAAGGTACCAATTGAGTCGGAATGAAAAATTCAAAAGATCGTGAAGAGTCGAAAGATGGAATGCTCAAATAAGTCATTGCAAACTCAAATATGAAATATTATCTTCAACCAAGTCACAAATGTCGTCGCAGACTTTCTCGCAGAATTTCCTTTGGAGGAAGATGAAGCAAGGGATGAAATGATGGATGTAGAGGAAGAACATGGAGACCCAAAAGATTTGTTAACCGAGCCAAACCGGTGGGAAATATTAGTGGATGGATCATCAAATGGAGAAGGTAAAGGAGTGGGAATTGTTATGATTTCGCTTAAGGCAATAAGTTAGCTTTTGCTTTTAGATTGGAATTTGAGTCTACCAATAATGAAACGGAATACGAAGCCATAATACATGCTTTACGATTTGCAATAGAAATGAAACTGAGAGTGTGAGAATTACCAAATGACTCGCAATTGGCAATTGTCGATAACGTAAAAGTATGCTACAAATGATCCATCCCTACGTAAATACAGAAGCTTGTAGAAGTGTTGTCACACGTATACCGAAAATAAAATGGAGGCACATATCAAGGAGAGATAACAGACTCGCAGACGCTTTTGCCTTTATATCAAGTATGATGACAGACCCAACTGCGAGGAATATCAAAATACAGACGCTACTGGCGCCATCAATTAATAAAGAAGAGGGACAAGAAGCAGATATAATGATGGTGGTAGATGAGATGCAACGTCGCGAGGAAGATTGGAGGATAGAACTTCACGCATATTTAATGAAAGGCGAGGTACCAAGAAATAGATTGGAAGCACACAAGTTAAAGAGCCGAGCAACAAATTATGAATTGCGAGATGGCGTGCTTTATCGGCGTTCTTTTGATGGACCTTCGCTTCGATGTCTGACAAGGAAAGAAGGAGAAACCATATTGAAGATGCTGCATAGTGGGGATGCAGGAAATCATAGCGGCGGAAGATCTTTGGCATACAAGGCAAAGACGCAAGGATATTATTGGCCATATATGCATGAGGACGCGAGAGCAATAGCCAGACGCTGCGAAGATTGTCAAAGACACGGGAAGAAGATACATGCACCGGCACCATTAAATTCTTCAAGAAGCGTGTGGCCTTTTGGAAAATGGGGTTTAGATATTGTGGGACCATTTTTACCGGAACAGACAAAGAAGGTACCTAATTGTCGCAACGGATTATTTCACAAAATGGGCAGAGGTGAAAGCGGTCCAAAGACATTCGCGATAAAGATGTTTTTACTTTCATATTTGAAAATATTATATGCAGATTTGGGATCCCCGCACAACCGGTATCCGATAATGGGAAGCGGCTTGAAGGACAAAATATAGAGTTGCCGCTTAATGCATTCCGGATAAGATGTGGAAAATCAACTCCATTATATCCACAAGCTAATGGCCAAGCGGAGGCAACAAACAAAACAATTGCCGATATATTGAAGAAAAAGTTGGAAGGACACAATAGAGGATGGTGCGAACAAGTACCCAATGCAAAGTGTGGGCCTATAATACAACTAGAAGAGAAGCCACAGAATGTCTCCTTTTTGCTTAACTTACGGAGTTGAAGCAAAGATTCCCAACAGAGGTCGTGATTCCGACAACCAAAAAGAGGTCCTGGATAAAAATCTCAAATGCAGCAACATTTTAATCAAGTTGGATGAATTGGAAGAAAACGAGAAAGGGCCTTGCGACATGGAGAATTATCGAAGACTCAAGCTAGAGAATATAACAAGCGTGTAAAAGTGCGTGAGTTCCAACTGTGAGACTTGGTGTTGCGAGAAACCCCAATATATCAACGTGAAAGCGAGGCAAGCTGGCAAGAAAATGGGATGGACCTTATATCGTCAAAGAAGTAGTTGGTACAGGGGCATATAGATTGATGGACCCCAAGGAAGAGATATGGGACAAAAATTGATAGACCATGGAATAGGTTATATCTAAAGAAATATTACCCGTAATAACGAAAGATGACAAAAGGAATCAAGATGAAGTACTTCTTCGCCAGATATTTGCGACATTCAATAAAATGCAGAGAGAATCCGCGAAGAGATCGCGATAAGAATAACAAAAAAGTCATGAATAGCTTAACAAAACAACAAGAGATAAGGAATGATTAAATGAATGAATCGGCGAATATCTCGCAGACAAAATAGCAAATGATGAAGAATGATTGACTAAAAAGAATGAATGAATGGGACGAACCTTTATGGCGTACACCCTAGTTCGCGAATTATATTTCGTAAGAGGCAAATGTAAGACCTAAAGTGCGTCATATAAGGGGGTATCTCTTAACATGGCTCGGGTGAAAGGTTACACCGCTCCCAAACCTGGGTCATGCAGATTTGGGGCCCATGAAAGCCTATCCTGGGAGATACCTTGGATTCCCAACTATATATGTAGGTTATACCTGGTTGGGCGACCGAGGGTCTCTTCCAAGGAGTCGCAGTATGCACAAGGCGCCGAGGTACACGGTTGGAGCCGAGTGCCCGGGATGGATGAACCTACCCTGGCCATTCTTGGCAAGTCTTGGCATGCGTTGCACTCGCCCGAAGAAAACTCCACTTAGGGTGCAGTCTCGTAACCATAAACCCTATAGGTATAAGGGATAAGAGACTGAAAACAACTGGTTGTTGTCAAGACCGATGGGAGGAGCTAGTCTTGTATGGCCGATGTTTCGCCTCCTTGAAGGGGCAACCGGGAGATGAGAAGGGCGGTGCTCTCCATTAGGGGAGTGCCAAAACACGCAAATGTCATGAGGCTTTGTTTTCGCAAGGAGACTTAGGCTTGTCATATTTGTGCAAATGATCCCGCAGAGGCAATAATACTAACGCGAGGGTAAGGCGAGATCAATGGGTCTTTGCACGAAAGTGTACTCTGACGTCCCGCGATTTCGTCGCAAGACGGCAATGTCATAGGACTTTATATTCGCAAGGATATCTAGGCCTGTCATATTGTCGCAACTAAAACATCCTCGCAGAGGCAAAAATACTTGGAAAATGATAAGACAAGATCAATGGGTCTTTACATGCAAGTGTAAGGACGTCCCGCGATTTTGTCGCCATAAAAGGTGGCGGGTGGGAAGACCTCTAATTAGGGAGGTCTAACTCTAAGACCACACAAAATTGATAAGGCAAGGTCAATGAGCCATTGCATGAAAATGTAAGGCGGTCACGACCTTGTCGCCACAAGAAGAGATAAAATAAAGACTACCGAAATGATAAGACGAGAAAAGTAGGTTTCTTCACTCATGGAGATGCTCACACCTCGTCGCAATACAAAATTCGACATCAGTGAAGAATACAATGCAAAGATGATGATGATTGAGTAAAAATCATTTCATAAAAATGTAAGCGAATAAGCTTGCGAGATTATAGTCATAATTAAGAAGAAGAAAATAAGAGGATTATCCAACAAGGGATTTAATCTTTCAAAACAAAAAGACAAATTGTAGCAAGAGTTATCAAACAAATTAATTCTCTACATCAATTTTATCGTCTTCACCAATTACTTTCTCAGCTTCACCTTCGCTACCAATGGACGTTCTTCGAAATATTTTCAAAGATCTTTATTCTCGCCAGTTGGTGGATTCTCATCGAAAACTTTTCAAATGATCTTTGTTGATAACTTCAAGATAGCGACGTCTTCGCCGCTTTCATAGTCATAATCACTATCGGAGAATCGGGGACTTCATCATCACTTACTTCCAAAGGATCAACATGTATAGGAGCAAGGGATTTAGACAACAAAATGTCATTCACAAGGACTTCACTTTGAGAGAGAATTGACGAAGCAACGCCTTTTGACGATTCTTACTATCTATGTCTTTACAAAGAAGACATATAATCAAATCTTCGCTCCGCACGGTCGCGAGAACGAGCAAGATGCGCGAGAGTAGTCCATTTTCCTTGCGAATGTTAGAATAATCGGACTGAGGGTGGAGATAGTGGAACGAAGCTTTCTCGTAGTCCGCATAACAAATACACAAGATCGTGAAAGTTCTTAAAGAACATTATTGGCACTTTCAGGGGTAATAAACCATTCGGGAATAAATACATAAATTAAGATAGTCAAATAATTTGACTACCTTCCTTTGAGAAGTAAGATGTTGAATTAAAGTCGCGGTTATTCCCCAAACGGTCCATGACATCATCAAATGAATCTCCAACTAAGCCTTTCAATCGAGATCGCAAATTCTTTTCATGGGAAACAAGTATGGAATTTTCGGTCACCAAAGTAGAGTTGGATTTTTCTAATTTGGCACATTGTTCTTGGAATTGCTTCGCTTTTACACTCAAAGTTATTCTACCTTGAATAAGTTTATCTCTCTCATAAGAATTTCTTCAAGTTGGTTTTTCAAAGAATGATTGGCTTGTTCTTGTTCTTCACATAATTTTTGGCAAACATCATACCGCTCACGAGTAGCTCGCCACCTTATTCAACGAGAACGTTTCTCTTGAGAAAGAGTTCGATTCTCATCTGATAAAGTTTCCAACTCCAAATTAGTTTTAGTCAAAGCATAAGAGAGGCCAGATAAGTCATTACTTAATGAGTCTTGCTTTTGCGATAAATCAAAATTCTCTTTCGATAAGTTATTTATTTGATCAGTTGCATAGGTATGAAGATTATCTAAGAGATTATACTCGCTCCATCCAAGAATCTCTCTCAACTCGAACTTCTTCAACGATAGACTCCGTCCGATATATCTCCATTATTCGTTCTCGGTTTAATACTTTGAAGACGAGCAAGGATTTGAGTTGTAAAAAAAAAAAAAAAAAAAAAAAAAAAAAAAAAGAAACATACCTTTTAATTCTTCATTCTTCTTGCGAAGGTTATCACGATCTAGCGAGATGTTGTGAAATTTTTGATTTTCAAGGTGAAGACTATTGCACCTCGCGGTCATAAGCTGAGATCATCCTTCAGCCTTACTAATTTCTTGAACCAAAGACGCTTGCGAGACCTTATCGTGACCAAAGTGCTTACTTAAAATCTCGCAGACGTTGGATTTGATAGATCGCAGAAGTTCTCTTGGCATCATTCACGAGATCTGAAAGAACCTTAAAGGCCACATCTATACCCTCCAAATTTTCCGCCGTTAGAGGAATTTGCTCTACCAAAAAAGATGAGTCATCCTTTGCCAAAGGAACCTCATGAGAAGAGGAAGTTTCAGGGAGAGAAGTGATTGGAGAAATAGCAGGGACATTGATAGCAGAGGGTGGTATAACATCGTTTGTAGGAGGACAGTTTGTAAGGAACTTGGTCTAGGAGGAGTTGAGGTATAGAATATTATCTTGCGACGAATTCAGCAGAGATGAAGGTATGAATGAAGGAAATGGAACACTGGGAGTAACAGGCTTGGGTTGGCGAAGCCTTTTAGAGTTTTGTCAAGATTTCCATCATCCTCGCGAGTGACAAGTTAAATAAGAAACAGAGGCAACAATATATTGTTCATAAAAAGAAATGTTTCTTAAATACCTTGTCACTCGCAGCTTTCTTTGTTAACCATAAATTTTGCTCGTAAGTAGGCTTTGGCTGCGTAATAGATTCTTGTTGCGAAGAAGGTTTCGATGGCGAGCCCAAAGAAAGAAGAGGGTCCTTCACGGTAAATTTGGTTTTGGGTTGGTTCTTGCTAAACAACAATGGCAGAAAAAGAACTATAAAGTTAAGCATACCAAAGATGATTTCAACAAGAAAAACTAATTTCAAAGCAATCAACCACAAGATCAAACTAGATATGACAAGATTAACAAACCTGGATGCCATGAGAACAACAACTAGGATGTAGCAGAAGAGGATGAAGAAGGAAAATAGCAGGCAAACACTTGCAGAATGATTACAGAACGATGAAGAAGAGGAACACTTGCAGACGATGAAGAAGATGAAAGGGAAAAAGAAACTTCTTCACAAGGAACACCCCTATAAATAGATGAGAAAAAGATATTACGACCGGATAACATTAAATGCACCGGTAAAAGAGGTAAATATAGACACGTGTAAACGGACACCATTAAATCCAGGGAATTTTAATAGAATTCGAACATCGCACAACATATTTCCTAACAGGCGAGAGGAGCTTGCGAAATTGATTATTTTCCGTAACTCATGAGGCAAGAGATGCCACTTCATATATACAGAGAAGCTTCGGAACTTCGCAAAAGAATAGAGGCAAGTACGTACTTTTCAAGTACAGTATTCTTCTGCTCGTTCCTTCATCAACAAAGATCAAAGATTACTACAGCAACAGATTTTTCCTTAAAAATCGCTCTTCAAGCAATATTCAAGGAAAAAGAGGCAAGATGTAGGATCATAATATCGCAACGTGCAGGGCTCGCGGGGTTAATAAACAACGACGTCGCGAGGCGGTCGCAGACAGCTAAAATAAATGACGCGATGAATAACGACACACAAAACAACAGAAAGACATGGAACCTGGCGAGGGTTAAGAAGTGTCGCGAGAATAAATGATTATACATCTGCGACACTTCGCGGAACATTTCCGAAATAAAAGGATAGATTAGCTGTCACCCACTGTGTATTACCCTATATAAAGGGCTAAGTGAGTCTGTTGTAAAGAGAGATCTTTTTGGAATGGTTGCACAAGTCATTAGGAGAGAGAAAGTTTAAGAGTGTTTTACTTGTTAAGTGTAATTCTATTTTTCCTGTGTAGACAATTCATGAAATTAATCAATAAACATTCTCAATTATACAACTTTCAATGGACTAATTAACCAAAATATAGTGAGGGGTGTAGTGTGGGAAAACCTGCTACTACATAGACGGAAAAAATTTAGTCTCTTTCCCTTTCCTTCTTAATCTGCATGAAAACTGCATAACCATCATCTAAAGTGAAACCGAGGGAGTATTAAGTTTTGCTGTTCTCTAGTGCATTCATTATCTAACATTTCACTTGAAGTCTTTGATGCAGTATCATCCATTGAACGAACGTCTATTTGCCAAGCTGAGACGGCCGTCCATCGCATCTAAAATATTAACCTTTTAGGGATTTGATTCTCCTGCTTAATAACCCTCCAAAAGAGTACGATAGAATCGATGACGATAATGCATCTTGAAAGCTTTTATATTCCTTATGTCACAAAAGTTCAATCTTTGATGTAGTATAATTATAAGGTTTTGACCGACTAATATATAAATTAATAGTTATTACTTTATAGATAACTTAATATCACGATAAATTGATATATTGTGAAGGTCCGACGCTATTATTTTATAGGGGTTATATCATAGGATTGTTTAGAAATATGCATCCAACGAAGAAAAAAATATAGGCCCGTTGCTTTTAAAAATATCAAATATAGGTCAACTCCACTGCTAATTTTCTTATCGATTTTGGTTAAGTCCCATTCCAAATTACTAATTTACTTTTTATCATTGCTACCTAGACTTTCTATATCATTCTTTAAGTTCGTCGAGCTCGGTTCATGATCCACTTCAATCACCAAAAGGGTTGATCATTCCCAAAAATCTTGGTGTTTTTGATTGGTGGAAGATCGACCTTCTACGATGCTTTTCAAGTTCATCTAGCCTCATTTAGGATCGTTACACTGCTTTCAGAATCGTTGAATCATTTACTTTCAGAATCGTTGAATCATTTACTTTCCCCATGGAGAAGATTTGGTTCATGGGTAACTAAGACCAAAAATATGTTAGATAATTCCCACCTTGCCTTTTAGCCGAGCGAAATCCATTTTTCTCAAAAATAAAAATGATACCAGGCTTATACTAGAAATGGTAAAAAAATAAAATAGTAAGCTTATATTTGAAGACGCAAAAAAAAGGTCTATATTTGTAAATGACCCAAATAAATAACACAAAATTGGTCAAAAAGACCAAAAGCAAGAATTCCTGGGTGAAATAGATTTCTAGGTTTAGATACTGTTTATATGGCCAGTAATAAAAAAAATACTGTTTAAATAGCCAATTTGGATATTTCACCCAGAATATTTTTTATTAATTAATTGGAATAGACCAATATGTCCCTATCTTCCACAAATGTTTATCAAGTTAGTAAAGGTTGGAAAAAAACAGAGTACTAGTAATCTCCTTCAACATGTACGTGTATTTCAGCTCAAATCCACCAAAAATTAAAAGAACAAAAAACAGAATAACATAGTACGTGGATATTCCATACAATAATTGGAAGAAAAAAAAAACAGAGTACAGCAAAACAGAGTATGCTCTGTCCAACATATACAACAGTTGCAATTTCAGACCTTCACAGCAAAACAGAGCAAAAAAATAGAGTACAAAGTACGTAAAACAGAGCAAAAAAACATAGTATAACAAAAAAACAGAGTAATCTCCTTCAACATGTCCGTGAATTTTCAGCTCAAATCACCACCATTTCATGCATGTAAAACCCTTAATTTCACATCTTCTTAGCAACATCAGACCACCACCACCACCACCCCCAGCTCAAATTGTCTCAACCAAACACCAATTCAAACCAAACCCAATAAACCCATGAACATCTTCTCCTCCAACAACCATCGGTAACCTCAAACAGAGCTAAAAACAGAGTAACCTCAAACAGAAAGCAAAAAAATGAGTAAACTAGTATAGATGAAAACCAATTGCATCCTAGTTTAAAATGGATGAAACCAAATTCAACCCAGTTTAGTATAGGATGAAACCCAATTTCATCATTGTTTAAAATTGGATGAAACTCAATTTCATCCTTGTTTAAAATTAGATGAAACTAAAATTAGTCCAATTTCATCCTGTTTTAGTCCAATATAAAAACAGAATGAAACCAATTTCATCCTAGTATAAAAATTGGATGAAACTAAAATTAGTCCAATCTAAAAAACAGAAGATGTACAAAACATTCATCTAGTAGCAACAAATGATGAAACCAGGCTCATCCTCAGGAAACTCAAGATGAAACCTATTTCATCCAAAGAAACTTAAGATGTACAACATATTCAACTAGTAGTAACAGATGATGAAACCAGGCTCATCCTGTGGATACACAAGACGAAACCAGTTTCATCCAGTAATAACACAAGATATATGAAACATTCATTCAAATGCATCAATTTTTTTTTAGGGCTTTATCGAAATTGGGTTTAGGAAACTTACTCACCTTGTGGAATTGACAGAAAACAAACCCAATTTCTTCAATTAACTTCAATCAATCTAAGAAATTAACTTCAATTTAATTAGGATATTTTTTTTAAAAAAAATTGATATTGGCGGCGTTTTCGATGATGGTGTTGCTGGAGTTTTTAGTGATCGGGATAATGAAGGAATACGGTGATGTTGTTGATGGTGGTGGTGGTGTATTTGATGGTGAGTTTGTTGTTTTTGTTGATGGAGATGATATGTTGTTGGTTTTTACGATGGTGGTGTTGATGATGTTGTTGTTGGTGTTTTGTGATGGTGGAGATGGAGATGCTGATGGTGGTGGAGATAAATATTGATCCTGGTGGTGTTGTTGTCTGCTGATGAAGATGGAGGAGGAAGAAAATTCTTTTATGGTAGAAGAAGAAGAGGAAAGAGATGAGATCTGGGAGATGTTTCCCATGTTTAAAGAATTAATAGGGGTACGAGTGTCTAAATTGAGACCACGTGGCTACTGTCCATTTCACCCAGACTGATAGTCTACCCGTCCGTTTGACCCAGAAAACGTTCCATTTTGGCTATATAACCCATTTTCTGAATAAATAAGGTGAAGAATTCCTTTTAGATAAAAAAGAAGACCAGTTGATATGGTTGGTTCTCGCATAGTTTCGCAATTTCAACGACAACATTTCCGCGAAACTCGAATGATGTCAAAATTTGAAGCCAATCTTTGATTAATATGTTCTTCTTATAATTCCAAAATAATATTCCCACGAAAAGGAGATTGCCCGAAAATTGAGTTCAAATGCATTACTATTTGCTTTTTATGAAAAATTTAGTGATTGAAATGTGAGATGGTGTAGGAATAACTAAGTCAATGTATCCTTCCTCATAATTAATGTACTAGTAATTGCCTAACTGGCCATAACAACGATGAAAAACATGGTATCATGCAAACTAGGAATTAACTGTAACAATTGTGAAAAACAAAGTATCATGCATTTACCATTCGTTGTTTCAGGAGTAAGTAATTACTTTCCTATCATTTGTCATTTCTTTGTTTGGGATGTATAATAACCGTAGAAACTTATTCCCTGGGTTTTAAGTTCCCCTAAAATGAGGATATATAAGGTTGTATCCGATAGGAGTTAATTTTACCATCTTTTCATAGAAATATAAAACTCACAACCTAGGTAGGATTCCAACTCCCCAAGGTTTCACATTCTATTTTACCTTTTTCATTAAAAGAAACTTAATCCCGATTTATCCAAGCAACATATAAAAGAACCATATTGCAAGGGAGACACATTCTTGAGTCACATTGACTGTACCCGCATAATTTCTGACCATCATTTCTTAGATCAGTCGTTTAACGTGCTTTTATTTTTAGCCAGGGGCTCCACATTACCTGCTTTTAACATAAGATGAAATACCAAAAGCTTTATCCTAGTTGGGGCTTTACATTCTTCTTTTGTAGCAGGGCATGAAATATCAAATGTGTACTGAGGTCCAAGAGAGGCCACATGCACTAACCGACCAGAAATGCATACACATTTGTTCGAAATCGGGTTTTAAGCATCTTTCCATACAAACCTGTAGACATTTGTACGGCAAGTGGCAAGTCTAACTACCAAAAAGGTGGCAAGCCTTTATCCAAAAGGGTACCCGTCGGTATCACTCTTGAATGCACCCGCAATCGGCAATCTTCTTTGCTCACTGTGCACCACAAGTGTTGACCATCCGGTGGGAAGCGGGGATTCCCCTAGCATTGAACACTTTGTAACCTAAAATCACTGTAATTATTTTCCTAAAATTGCAAAATAGATTAAAAAATGATTTATGGGAAAATGCAATTTGCACCATCAGTAGACAGTAGCCATAAAAGAAGTGGTGGGATCTGATTATATCCATGATTGTATGCTATTTTTTTTTCTTTTTTATAAGTCAAGAAAAAAAAATATAATAGTTTACGAGAAAAGAGGTCACGACAACCCAAAAACTCAAAAAATCTGTTTAAATCTAAAATAACATGCGTTTAAAAATTTTATAGACTTAAGAAAAAAGGACGTTTCTCATAGTTCATCTCTTCCCCTTCACCAAAATTACAACCCCGTTTAGCTAAACAATCCGCCGTAAAAATTGCTTTTCTATAAAATGCTCAACACGAATGGCAATTCTCCATAACATTTCTCCAACGTTTTTAACAAACCAAGGCATTGTACTCGCAGGTCGCAGCTAAGGCATCCACAACACTTTTTAAATCAGTCCTAATTAGAACCCTATTCATATCCTATTTGACAGCCCATTCCATTCCCACCACAATACCATAGAGTTCTCATAGATAATTCGTTGCGTTCCAAGCCCAATTGAGATTGCTCCAAGAACTTCACAGCTAGCATTCCTTGTAACAACTCCAGCCTCCCCCAGACTTCCCTTAGCCGCTCTATCACAACGCAAAATCAGCTTCTCCCTCATCCGGGCCCCGAACACTCCACATGGTTCGTGTTGTTTGATTCTTTTATGCCCGATTCTAAATAAAATAATCCAAAATGCGAACAACCTCGCAGATGTTCTTCATGTCTCTTTTCAACCGCACGCAATTCTCTTGGATCAAAGCAAGACACGCTTGTAAAATAAAGGCCAATTTGGCTTCTTGTTCTCAAAAGCGCTTTTGTTCTTAGTATACCAAATCTCTGACCTAACAACTAGAATGGACAACAACCATAACTCCCTTATCATCTTACTACTGCCCTTGTCAGCTTTGTAAGAACTCACCAAGTTAGGATGTGGTTGAAGACCGAAGACATCAGGAAGCCATGACCAAGCCTTCGCGGCGAAATTACATCTGCAAAAAATGTGATCCAGCGATTACTCCGCAGAAGAACACAAATAACATTTGGTCTTTTTATAGATAAATAAAAGATCGGTTGCCCATTTTCCATTGGTTGGAGTTTTTGGATCACCAATACCTTTTTCGAAAAGTAGTATGGGAGCACATGTTGGGAAAATTGGCACCCCGAGCGAAGCAAAAAACAGGATCACAAAGGGCAGTTGGTGATTTGAACCAAACATTGGAGAATAAATAAGAGCGGCAGAAGATAAAGAAGCACATACACAACCACAACACAAGATATACTTGGTTCACCTTTGCAGGCTACATCCACGGCCAACACCACCAAAAAAAAAATCCATTAAATCAAAGACCATTACATGCTCTTTACACAACCCAAGACAAGACCCAAAGAGTTAACAAGACATACCCAAAAATACCATCGAATAATCCATAGAAACAACCTATTTAAACCACTCTTCAAACCCGCCTCATGTCTTTTGTTCTATACTTTCTTCACAGCTGCTACTAACAGAGGAGAAACACTGAAACACTAGAAACTTGATTTAGGGGAAATAGTCTTAATCCACAAATAAATACCTACACCCTAAACATTAGAACACCATTATTCCCTCTCTAAAAGTTTTTATCTCACACTGATATGGACCTTCACGGTAGCACACGATCCTCCCTACCAAAGAGTCCAAAATCCTAAGCACGAGATTTACTGCTCTTCCAGGTTGGATTATATCTACACCTCTAATTCTAATCCTATATATAAAGAACACAAACTTAGCCCTTAAGAAGCCCTAACTTTGGGAACAAGTTTTCCTAACGTATCTCTTAAGTTCCCAAACTTTAGGAACAAGCTTGCATAAGATAGAGTTTGACTTTTGGTCAAACTATCAATCGACTAAATCCCATAATTCTCCACCTCTAATCATGCTTTCAAGCATGAGACGATCAAACAAAGAATCATATCTCCGGTTGCACATCATCTATATATACTTGTAGAATTACTCTGAATCTCACATCTGAACTCCCATCTTCATAGAACCATCTCTTCGACCAAAACACCACGACGCTGATAAAAGTCTTCAAACCATCTTCTTTACGAAGAACACTTGTGAATCTGGCCACGCTTCATAAACACCATGAAAAAATTCAACCACCATCAATGAATCCTTGTACAAACTCCACCATTGATCACCAAGAGAACCATCAAGAAGAATCACCGCTAGATCCACCTAACAAATAAGCTAACAACATATTAGAAAGGAAGAATTAGTTCGATATCATACTCCATCATATGTCACAATTATCGTGTATCTGAAACAAAACCATTAGATATCTCCATTGTGATTAACACGACATGGTTCAACCGAGTAATACTCTAACAAGTTCCTAAGTCAAGATGAAAGACAAACCACTTAGTCCTGCTTTATCGTGTCCCGAGTCAAAACAAAGGTTAAGTGATAATCGATTTAATCCTACTTACTTTTTTTACTCAAAATAGTTTTGTTGATAACTAATCGATTCTAGAGGTTAAATTTTTATGTAATTATTCTAAAATATTAAAATATTTGGAGTTTCTTAAAACAAATTTCCAACTCTCTTATAGACCCGAATTCAAGTATATACTAAAAAACTTAACTTCAAACTCTATAGGCTTTCCCAAACAAAAAGGCGATTTGGACATTATGAAATACAAGGTTTACTTCATAATGACCACATTTTGTTCTATTGAGATTAAGTTTTACAGATGCTCAAGATTCAACTTTTAAAGGTAAGACAATGGCCTTTTCGCCTCGATTCAGGGGTCGCCTGAATGTGAACTTGAATAAGGTTCTGAGCACCATATAATTTGACGCTCCAAAAATTTACTTTTTACCCAGAATCATTTGGTGATGTTAAAAGTTAGAATCTAACGGTTATGCTATTTGGTCCCAATGCTCGGACGCTTTTACAATTAACCATCATATTTTCCTTTATATTTTAAAATCTAATGACTCCAAACTTCTGTGTCAAATCATTAGGCACTTCCATGATTCAATCTTAAATCATCATAAAAGTTAGTCCTTGAATTAAGTTGATGCGGCCTGCCTCAAATTTTGAATTATGAATCAAGATAAAAGTCAGTCTTAGCAGCCCTTAAAATAATATGTACAACCCCATGAAAAAAACTTCGTTTGATAGGTTAGCTCGTATGCAGTAAGTAGATCATTTGGCCAAGACCAACCGTAAGATTTAGCCGGGACCAACCGTAGTCCGTGGATTTAGCTGGGACCAACCATAATCCGTGATTTATAATCGTTTTTGTTTTTTGCGTTAATGGGTTGGATGCGGATGAATTTTTGAAATCCAACGATTACGGATCGGGCCCAATGCAACCTTGGAAATCCGTTGACATCCATATCCGTTAAATTAACTTAAAAATACTATGAATCATTTAAGAATTCTCAAGGTGTTTATTTGGGGTGTTGTACATGAAATTTTTATATTTGTATATATATAGGATATGTAGGTTTTATAAGGAGTCATTTATGTTAGCTTTATTTTCTTTATTATAAATTTTAACTAAAACAAATTCATTAGGTTATTCTCATCCAATCCGTCTATCCGTGCATCCATTGCAAATCTGTTGAGTGTTGGATTGGATGCAGATGAGGTGAAAACTGGTTCATTCCGGCCCATGCACACCCCCCTTAGTAAGACTTGAGAGTTAACCGTTACAGCCTTACAGGACCAAATAGTCTCAAATGAGTGTTATTGCTTTGCATAGGGGCTTTAGTAGTTGTGCCTGGGGTACTGCCACGAACTGGTTTAGAATGGACCTTGGAATGGGCTGTAAGATGGTTGATGGACAGTACTGTAATGGCTTCGGACTCTAATGGGAAAAGATTGTTGTTCGTACTTTTCGAAGTTGTAAACTCCCCTGGCACTTAATGGGAAGGTAGACACGATTGAAGACAGGTAGTTCTGATATTTCTTTCCTTTCTTTTAAGCATGTTTTCCGAAAAATTAATTCCGTTGATGCTATGTTTATTCGCTACCCAAGGGTGCATTTGTCTGTTTGAGTCCGAATTTGTGCACATTCCTTAACGAGTGTGCACGTAACATTTCGGAAAATCAATCAAGGGTGCATTTGTCCGTTAATGAGGCCATCAGTTAAATAATCAACCAATCAGAGGAATATGTGAAATATACACTCGTTAGAGGAGTGTGAACAAATTTGGACTCGGTTTCTTATGAAATGCTATGTTTAAATTTGCTACCTAAGGGGTGCCTTTAATGGTAGACCGAACTTTAATGAAATGCTATGTTTAAATTTGCTACCTAAGGGGTGCCTTTGTTTCTTATCATGCTAGGCCGAACTATTAATGAAATATTTGGGGATGTTATAAACGTGTAATTATGTTAAGAATATCTAGGGCAAATCCCGTTTATTACTGGGATGCCCTTGTGTCTAGCCCTATAAATAGAGACTCTAATGTTAGTCTATAATACACAACTAATAAGAATCTCTCTCTTTTCTCCCCTTACTTTGTGTCTTCTTCCCCTCTTATTTTATATCACAAGACGTTATCACGCACGTTGCTCCGCCAATATAATCAAAAGAACATCAACTACGATCTATATCTAACCCCTTTCTTTTGGTTTGATTTGATATTTTGTTCTCTTGTTTATTAACGGGATTCTAACTAAGTTTTTATTCGCTTATTCTAGGTGTACACCGTGAAGTAATCTTGACAAAAGTGCTACAGTGCCCTTACTGGATCACTTGAATCCTTGTTGTATCACATATGAATCAAAGTGGTAACAATCGCTTAAGGGTTCTGTACCTAACGCAACAATAGAAAATGGACAGCTCCATAAGCCACCAACGTGTTGGACGGTGATGGTTTATTATTACACACAAGTGCTTTTGGATTTAGGTGTTAGTATTTTATGTGCGTAACTCGCACGACGGTAAATAAATTTTCTTTTTTTTTATTTTAATTTATTTTTCTTACATGGTATTTTTTTTCCCTTAAAATATGGGTTAAATAATTATGGTCATAATATTATTTTTGGTGATGAACTTTGCAATTAAAGTTCGATTTCCTTTCTTCTCTGATCCCTTTTATAGAGAATGAAAAAGAAATCCATCAAAAGATGGTATATAGTTTCTATCTTTCTTAATGAAACTATAATTACCTAGTGTTATTATTTCGGTTTTTTTTTTATTACCTTTGCGATAATGAATTACATGCATGGTTGAAAAACCTACGACCAATTAATTTTGGTATCATTGTTCATTGGACATTGATCATGTGATTCATATGGCTTCTATCCCTTACAAGGAACCATTTCTCAAACACAAAGTGGAATGTTTTACCGTTTTTATTCCTTCAATGAAACGGTAATCACCAAAAATTAGTGTCGATTCGCACTTGATTGCCATTACGGTAATGAATCACATGCATGGTTGAAAAACCTACGTCCAACTCAGTTTGGTATCTTCTGTCCATATTAGACGAAGATCATGTGATTTTATGTATACGGTTTCTGTTTATTACACGAAATCATCCATCAACCACACAGTGGATTTTTTTTTCTACAAAAAATAAAATAATGGTACATATTTCTTTATTTTTCTTAAAAAGAAATATATAAGCCAAACAATACAACAAGGAATTGCTACATTCTTGAGGGATATCGAGCAATTTTTATTTTTCCTTCTGGCTCTAATCTCCAAAATTGAGACCGTTCAACTTGGTGTTGGAAAAGGTAGGACATAAAAGATCAATGGGTGCGCACCACTTGTTAGCCAATATCATTAGTCCTTGTAGTGACTAAATTGATCTTGAATTTATTTTCTTTTGAAAAAGAAAGTGTCCATAATCTCATTATAAATCATTATCTTATTTTCCATAGATGTCATGGAATTATTTGGAGATTTATTTACATATTTTATATGTTTTGGTTGTAACCAATAAAACCTATGGTTGATGTTAAATTTGTATGTCAAGTAGACTACAATTTTATTTTTCTAGGACATTTTTATGACTCTAAAAGTCATTATCTACAGTCCAACTGGTGTTGTTAAAATCCAGTTATTATTATGAGTATATGTCCTTGATTTAATCGGATAATACTCAACGAAACTTGTTTTCGTATATGGGATGAAAATATTTCCGCCATAATCTGGGGGAGACTATATACTGCCAGACGTTGATACTCATTAACTTAAAAGTTGTATCAATTTCTCTCCCATCCTAATCAAATTGATAAAGGTCACCATTATATGATTGGCGTGAATGTCTCATTTTGCTTTTATATAAGCTTTTGCCTCTTGAAGAGGAAAATCCAATCACATTTAGCAAACAAGTAGCGCTCTGTAAGAGGCTACTGGTAGTGCTCCAATTGAGTGTACCAAATTCACTTTCTCAAATATAATATCTTCTCACTTGAAGATGAGGAGATTATACCCGCGGGTGCTGGTACCAGCAATTGATTAAATTTTGTAAGATATGCATAAACTTGAGAATTGTGTGGTCTTATAGTAAGCCAATTATTGTCGAATATTCATTTATAATAGCTACTCAAATAAAGAAGATGGTGGTTGTTAACCCCTATGTAGAGGAATATCGACAATGTGATTGGTTGGCATACAATCCAAATCAAATTGGATTAATTTCTCGATTGACGCGATTTTGGATCCATGACTTAGCACCCTAAAAAATGCCAAGCCTATTATAATTAAAGGTTGGTGTAGTCATATTGCGTATTAAGAGAAATAAGTCGTTTTAAGAGCGATTGAGGGTTATAAGTTCAAGCCCGAGGATTGGTTCAATAATATATCGTTCTCCCTATATGATGCATTTTGCGTGGTAGTCTTGAAGGACTCGTATTGCATTCACACAAGTGATTTGCTTGGAGAACATATTCAAATTTGTATTCTTTGGAGGATTCAGATTATATTTAGGCACCACTTGACTTGATTATGTCGAGGTTTAACAATCCTATATATGTTTTTGAAGTTTGGTACCAAACCGAAAATCCGGATTAATTAGTTGATGATATCAACTTTATAGGTCTCTTGAGGAGTCCGTAAAAACACAAAAATCCACGCTTTAGAGCATAAATTCTATTTTATTTCTATCTTTCTTTCTTAAATCTCGCAGTTGGAATTATGCTAGCATAAACTCGTCTTTTAAGATAGACTAGAGTTATTCTTTTGATGCTTATTTAATTATTTTTTAGAAACTCATATAATTGGGTTAGCATCAATAAAAATGTCAAAATTTGTACTCTTTTCCTTCGTTTCGGTTTTGTCCCATGTGGTTTTCCTGACAAGGTTTTAACGAGGCAATATCTCTGACGTTTAAATTTCTTTTAATGTTGATATTTGTGCTCTTTTTCCTTCGTCCATATTTTTTTTTCCCATTGGGTTTTAATGGTAAGGTTTTAGTGAGGCAAATCAATTCAACATGGTGGTCATCCAAGAGGGAGTTGTATCAATTGTGATTATTTGGTGGATTCCCACCGTTGAATAGGTCATTTTGTTAGACCAAATCAACATAACAATCTCCTAGAAATTTGGATGTTCATCTAAACCACATAAGGTATGCACACAAATACCATTTTGTTCACTTACGGTAACGTATCTACATCTTGGCTCTTTTGTCGAAGAAACTCCATCAACGACTTCAACAAATCATCACGAGAAGTTAGCATTAAATGATCAAACAAATTCTCAATGTTGAAAAAGAACGTAGACTCTCGCAAAAGTATTAACCAAGACAATATCGTTTGTGCAACATAAAAGAAGACTCGCATCAACCAATAGACATCTTCATGGAAGCACAAATGATCTTTTGCATTCAAGAAAATTGTTCAAAGAAATTGGGATGTCTCGACTCAAAGATTTGCAAGCCAAGAATTTACTGAAGTACTAATCAGGGGGAGCACCATCATACAAGGTGCATTCTACTGGACTCATCATGTTGTACTCTTTTTTCCTATGTCGAGGTTTTGTCCCACTGGGTTTTTCCTTGTCAAGGTTTTAACGAGGCAACGTTTGTGTGTCCAACATTTTTTCAAGTCTTTACGTGTATATGCAATTTCAGGTTTTCCTCTTTTGAGTTTTCCTGGTATATTTGTAATGACTTAGCCACAGTGGTCATCAGGGGGAGTGTTATAAACCTAAAGTTTAATTACTAAGATGTCCTTTGTGTCTAAAATTAGGGTTTACATAACTTGGGCACCAAGTCCTCTATCTATATAAATAGGGACTTGAACTATGTATTCTACGTACATCTAATGGAAATTCTCTCCCTTTCTCTCTCTATTTTGTTCCTTCGGTTAGATTCACAAGAGGGGATACCCCATAATTAGGGAATTTTTTCGTTGTAGTCGGCATAGTTTTCCAACGCTACTCGGCATGGTTTTAACAGTGTCAATAGCAAAAAAATGTATCCCAATCTGGGGAGGTATCCCCAAACGTGGAATCTTAATGAACTTAGAGGGGTGCGGTATTAATTATTTCAGATTTAAATAGTTGTGGATAAGGACCTCTGAGCCCATTTTTCTTTTCCTGAAACTCTTACGACTTAGCTAACAAAGAGTGTTGTTGCTTTACTACAGAGGACTTAATACAACAGTTGGGTTCTAGGTAACCAATCACTACTTCTGACAGTTGCAAAACTTAGCAGGCCAAGTGCATACAAGTAGTAAAATCATGCAGTGCAGCTTTGTCCAATCTCTAAAAAGGAAAGAGTATGTGATTCGCCAGATCCATCATTATTCAATATTCCACATATATATCCTCGCAAGTGCATTTAATTCAAGCACCAAATCATATATAAAAACATAAAGAGAGTGATAATACTAGCTGAGTTCGAGGAACTTTCGAGCCATCGAGTGACTGGCTTCAGAGAGACGATCGGGTCTTAAAACCTCAACAATCTTACCTTCAACTAGGAGATATATTATATCGACAATCCTTTGGATTTGCCTAACACTGTGAGAAACTATGACAGTTGTTAGCTTATGTGTCTTCTTGAGCTTCAGGATTGTGTCTTCTATGGCCTGCGTCGATATTGGATCAAGAGCACTGGTTGGTTCATCCAATAGTAATACCTTGGATAAGAAAATAGAAAGATCAACCAGCATATCAATTCTCTTCTTTGATATAGGTATACTAAAGGTAATGAAATATTGTTAGAAATACATGTTACAACTTGGAAACTGATCGGTTTATATTTACTAGCTAGTTATTCATTAACTATGGCACGACAAAGACACCTTCACCAAATTTGTACAATTAGCCAGAAGATCATTTCTATACTTGTGCAAAACAAAAATTAGATTATTCGTGCTTTTTGCATACCTCAGGGTCATTGGCTAGTGTTCTAGCTAAAGCAACTCTTTGAGCTTGCCCAACGGAAAGTTCGTTACCGTTTTTGCTAGCGAAAGAAGAATCAAGGTCAGCTAGGGCAAGTAGCTTGGTTACTTCGTCATCTGATAGCTTTTTCCCTGCCAATTTTGGACCATATCTAATGTTGTCCGCAACAGTACCTATTGGAAAACCAAGCCCAGATGATAAATGCATTTGCGATATCCCATTAAGAAATATAGGGAAGAAAATGTTTATCAAACTACACTGAAGTGACATAATTTGACAGATAAACAGTTAGGTAAAAAAATCTTGCAATCAACTATACAAAGGGGAGGTGGTGGAGTTGGCTACTTATTCTTAGTCATCTTTTTAGTGCAGCATATATATTCAATTGCTTGACGGAACCCAATGGAGGTCCAGAAGCAATCAGATAACTCAATTTCACAACTGAAAGAAAAAGGCCTAATCTTAGAGACGTAGACATTTAGCTATTATACCATATTCCCACCAAGCTAGTTCCTAAAGAGACTTATGGATATCCTGAATGCAGCCAGTGGAAACCTTATGTATAGATTAAGTGACAAATAAAATGCAAGACATACACCATTTTTGGTCCCTACACCAATATAGAACCAGAACAGGGCGATTCTTGTTTCCAAAATTGCATACAACCTACCAATAAGACATCAATGTAAACTATTAAAATCATTAGTCACTTCGGAATTGCCATTTTCTTTAATGCCAAGGAATGCGCTATCATGCACAATAACGTTCAACAAGAAATCGGGAAAATCTTCCAACCAACTAACATAGATGCTCTCTTTACGAGTGTATTTAGCTAATTCATCTGCATACTAGCAAGTCTATTTGTGCATATAACTCCAAGTCCAAAATGCACGAGATTTTGCACAGAGTTGCAGCGCGAAAACTTTGTGTAAGAATTTCTGAATCCATCGGACCATCGCTTTCGATGAGATGCTACATGGTCTGCACAAACCAGTGTACTAAAGACGGGCTCAGACCGTCAGACGAATCTAAAGAAAGCCATCTACTATTTAACCACAGGCCCACAGTCTGACGTTGACTAAAAGTACCCGACTCCAGGTTTACAAAGTCAAATTTAGGCGTTGGGAATCAAATTAGTAAGAAGTAGGAGTTGAGTCTTACCTTGGAAGAGAACAGGGGATTGAAAAAGCATTCCTACTTTGCGCCTCAGTGAAAGAACATCAAGATCAAGTATATCTTGATTATCAAGGAACACAGTGTTTTTAGGTGGATCCCACAATCGATTCAAAGATCTTAAAACCGTTGATTTTCCACTACCGCTTGGTCCAATAATCCCAACGATTAATCCTTTGGGTATATCAACACTTACCTCAAACAATATCTGTACTCCTGTTGTGTCTAATACTTTTGATAATTTACGAATTTGGAGTTTTGGTTTCCTATATTCTTCACCATTATGACCATCATCAACTATATCCACCAGTAAATGCTGCAATATATCATCTAGAGAGAAAAACAAAGAAAAATTTGAATTGGGTTTTTGTTTTTCTTAAATCGAAGTTGGAACTCTTAATTTTTGAGAAAAGTACTGTTGGGGGTTTAAGAATTAATCTGTTACCTGATCTGGTCTCCATTAATTGAAGTGATGAAGCTAGAATCCGAATCCAGTGTGTGATAGATGTCGGCAGAAGTTAATTTTAGGAATGGGGTGAGACAAAGAAGATAATGGAGATTTAACGTGGTTCACTAAGGGTTGTACCTTCCTGAGATGGTTATGGATCCAACTATAGGTCGTATATGAGGAATTCAGGATCGATACTACTCAGAGTTTTTGTCAACTAGCTGGAATCTTTCTCACCTTAGTTGTTGTCCAATTACATCGACGACTATGTTTTTATGTTTTTGTATGTAAAGTGATGACATTTCATTTCACCACGTGTACGGTACGGACGCAACATCTGGCTGATGTTCACCATGTTACTTTGGTCTTTTTCTTCCATTAAAAAGATAACTCTATTCCTCATCGTGGCCTAACCCGGCCCGACCTAATCGCATGGCACATGAGCGATAATATAGAAAATGATCCGCCATTTGGATAACCAAAATGAAAATCCCACTATGACAGAGTTCTACGGAGGGGTATCTAGGGAAGAAAGAACGCGAAATTGAGGATATAAAAAAGAAGTGGGGATATCGATTACTTCTCCCAACCCATGGTATGTGTTAAGGGATAATTTTTGGGTAAGACAAAGATCTACGGAGGGGTATCTAGGGAAGAAACTACCAGTGACTCCAATGTTCAATATTTGAATGTTATTTGTGCATGTGTACTACTAGCACGTCTATTTGCCTATAATGGTGACACTAACATCAATACTGGCGGATTGTTTAGCAAAGCCTAATGTCCAACGCAAAACAATCACGTGGGAGAGCAGTTCAGGATCTCCCATTTACAAATTCAAGTTTGGTACAAGGCGGCATTTTCACAGGAAAACAGGCTATGCTACATACCCAGCTAATCATCTCGTTTTACCGCGTTCCCGACCAAGCAATTTTCACAAGCAAACTAACTACAACTACAAGCAGAGTACAGTAAGCGCCAGGAGCAAATGAAATTTGTATAAATAACCATTTATCCTTTACCTACCTGGAAAGAGAGCTGGAACTTGAAACAACATTCCTATCTTGCGTCGAAGAGAAAGAACATCAAGATCCTGAATATCTTGATTATCGAGAAACACTGTATGTTTCGGCGGATCCCACATACGATTCAAAGCTCTTAAAAACGTAGATTTCCCACTTCCACTTGGTCCGATAATACCAACTATTGATCCTGCAAGTATTTCAACACTAACTTCACTCAATATACTCAGTCCCGATGGTTCCAACACTCTTGATAACTCACAAACTCTAAGTTTGGGTTTTTGTTCTTCCTCCTCTCCATCAACAATTTTCACCACTAGATGTTGTAATTCATCATCACCATCTGAAAGCACAGACAACAAAAACGCAATTGGTGAAACGGGTTTTGATAAGTCCATGTAATATTTGAAAATTAATTAAGCAAACTTACCTGAAGTGGAGTTATGGTTGTCCATTAATGTGTTCTTGGAGTTTGCCGAGTGAAGGTTAGAAATAGATCAGTTGCTTGATTAGCCAGAGATGAATGGGATTGATATAGAAGGAGTGGTAGAGAGACATAGCTAGAGAGCGACAGATAGAGATATGAGCTACACTGGGAAGATCATTCCTTAGATAAAACCTCGAATCTCAATGTTTCTATCTGTGTATGTGCGTAAACGTAATTTGTGTCATCGAGAATTTGAAAAAGGAAAAAAGATATAGTGCAGGTATACGGTGGATGAGTGGATGCCTAGCGCACAGCCATATGATGTGTGTGTGGGGGACTGGTTCTTTTGTTATCTTATGACTCACACACCACACAAGTTGATGATCCTTTCTTTCTTACCTTTTCAAGATTGCATTGGAGTTAAAGTTGAGTGGAAAATTGGAATTCTGCGTAGACGTGTGACTAGCATGACTATGAGAGACCGCAACCGATAAAAGTCTTTATGGGCACGTAGTATACAGCTGCACCACTTTTTCTATGGGCTTTTCTAGAGATTAATCAATGAGAACTCTCAATGCCTAGCTGATGCTGATCAAGACACGAAACTAGATGCCTCCCTGAGACTGGTCATACTTTTCCCCGAAAAATTCCACATTGCAAAGCCTAAGCAATTAAGTCTCATCCATGTGAGGTATATCAAACATATTTCCATCGATCCCTTTCCCAAACTTCCTTGCCCCTTTCAGGAAAAAAATAAGATTTAAAACACAACATAATTATACATGGGATGCAATTATACATGCATCTAATCATACGTTATGAATGGACACTAATCCATTCACGCACAATCATTTATTGAAGTACATTTTTATATTCTTATACATTGAAACCAAACCAACAAGGATGTTAACCGTGATAGCAGTACTGCCTTTCCACCGACGTCATTTATAATTAATTATCGGACATGGTTTCTCTTTTTCCTTCCAAATCGTCATCGTCATCGCAATCATCATCACAGTCCTCATCGCAATCATCATCATCATCGCAGTCATCGTCGCAATCATCATCACAATCATCATCGTCGTCGTCATCATCATCATCGCCTTTGAAGTTTTGGCAGTCTTCGCCGTCTTTACAGTCTTTTTTGTCTTTGTGGTTTGTACAACCCTTGTCTTGGCAATGTTTGCAGTATGAACAATCCATGCAGCTTTGGCATTCTTTGCATTTCTGGCAGTCATTTTCGTCCTTGCATTTCTTGCATTGTTTGTCATGGCTATAGTCTTTGCAGTCATTACAATCCTTGCAGTCTTTGCAGTAGGAACAATCCTTGCAGCTTTGGCATTGTTTGCATTTCTCGCAGTCTTTGTCGTCCTTACATTGTTTGCACTCTTTGTCATCGTTATAATCTTTGCAGTCGTTACAATCCATGCAGTCTTTACAGTATGAACAATCCTTACATTTCTGGCAATCTTTGCATTTCTTGCAGTTTTTTGCCTTGTGGTGTTTGCACTTCTTGCAGTCCTTACACTTCTTGCATTTCTTGCAATCCTTACACTTCTTTTTGCCACCATCATAACTTTCTAGGCGTGATTTATCATCCTGGTAAATGTCTCCGCCTAATTTATCATCATTATGATAGCCAATAACCTCCTTGTCCTGGTCATCAATATGAGTATCGGCTTTATTCTTGATGATCGACTTCTGTGAAAAAGTTCCTCGAGAAAATTTCTCTAAGCCATCGACAGAGAGACATAAAGAAAGTACTCCGATTGATACAAGAATGAAAAAGACTACTGAAATCTTCATTGTCTAAGTCAAAGGTAAGATTTGTGTGTTCTAATCGGCAGGCCTCAGAATTTTTATAGCCAAGGATTCAAGGTAGAGCCAAGAGAAAAAGTGGTTGGGTGGTTGAGTAATGAAGTTAAACGAAATCAATTCTCACTTGCAAAAAAGACTAAATTCAAACTACTAATATTGCCTTGCTCATCAATAGTCCCAATTAGCATGAGTTTGCGTGTAGTGACCATCCAAAATGAAAATTTAGATGTGCCAAGACTCACTTTTCATTCAATGGATACATGATAAATTATAACCAGATGAATGAACAATACTCAAACCCAATGGTTAATGAATTTTTCTGCACCCACCAATTGAAATGAACTTGTTGAAGGTTAAACCAAGATAGTATGTAACAATTCACACAGAAGGTACTAAACAGACAATAATATATGGAAGGTGCCAGTTTTAGAAAACTGGTTTATATTTGGAAGGTGATAGTATTAGGAAACTTTGTTATGGAGGAGTTTGTTTGGCTTAGGAATTTGTTTAGAGTTTTGAGTTTCTAGAAGAATTCTATGTTTAGAGTTTGAGTTATATTAGGAAAGTGTTTTCTTAGTCGTCAAGTTTGTTAAACAATATATATAGGCTGTTGAGCCATGAGTTTGAATTACATCAATAAAGAGATTTGTTTGAGTTGTGTTATTAAGTCTTTGATATCAGATTTTGTACATCTGGTATCAGATTGGGATGTGGGTATGAATTTTTGAGTTGGAGAAGATGACAAGTTTAAGTTCAATTAAAGTACCGATGTTTGAAGGTAAAAACTTTGAACACTCGAGGTTACAAATGGAGAATATTTTCATATACCAAGAGGTGTGGGATATTGTGAAAGATGGTTATGCAGAACGAGCAGAAGGAACAACTTTAATAGCGGAACAACAAACTGCTTTAACATCAAACAGGAAGAATAACTCTAAAGCAACCTATATTCTTCATCAGGGTATTCATATTCATGAGTTTCTCATGGATAGAGTTATCTATATTAAAGAAGCTAAAGTAGCATGGGATGGTTTGGTAAACTATTACAAAGGGTCTGACAAAGTTAAGAAGGTGAGATTACAAACGCTGAAGCGTAAATATGAACTGTTACAGATGGAATCATCAGAGACAATATCAGAGTTCTTCTCAAAGACATTGAACCTTGTCAATGAGATGAAAGTTAATGGGGACACCATAGAAGACTCAGCAATTGTGGAAAAGATCTTAATAAGCTTACCTGAGAAGTTTGAACCAAAAGTAACTGCTATAGAGGAATGTAACATTGCTGCAACTATGACTCTTAATGAGTTATTAGGTTCATTACAGGCTTATGAACAAAGATTACTTGAAAAAAACAATTCTTGTAAAAACAAAGAAGAAGGTTAAGCACCGCAAAGTCAAGTCGATGGACTAACAATCAAGGAAACTCTAGCTCTGGAGGAAGACCTAATAATTGAGGTTATCAAGGAAGATATAATACTGGAGGAAGATCAAATTATGGAGGTTATCAGGGGAGAAAACCAGTAGTTAAAGCAAAACTCCAGTGTTACAATTATGGAGATTTTGGGCATTTTTCTTTTGATTGTCCAAAACCTAGAAAGACAACAGAAAATAACTAGAAAGCCAACATCAAAGCTAATATAGCAGAAAGTCAAGAAGAAGAAGAAGAAGAAAAGAAAGTTGAAAACATGCTACTTGCTTGTTATACAACAGAAGAACAACCTCAACTTAAGTTGTACTTAGATACATGTTGTAGTGTGTGGTAGAAAAGATTTATTTGATAAAGTTGATGAGTTTGTAAGATCAACTCTTAAGTTTGGTAATAGTTCTACAATTCTTGTTATGGGAAAAGGAAGAATAGAAATTGTTCTTAAGAATGGTTCAAAGGCATACATTATGGATGTATTCTATGTACCTGGTTTACATCAGAATTTGCTAAGCATGGGGCAATTGTCAGAGAGAGGATACTCTATGAACATTTACAATGGTATTTGTTTCATTAGAGATAGAAGAAGAAGACTGATAGCAAAAGTACATATGACCCAAAATAGATTATTTCCTTTGAAAATTCAGCATGAAAAGGAAAGTTGTTTTAGTACTCATGTGCATAATGAAAGTTGGTTGTGGCACAAGAAAATGGGTCATGTAAACTTTAATAGTTTACAAGTTTTATCTAAGAAGGAGATGGTGTCAGGTCTACCAATTATAGAGCTTCCAGAGTCAAGATGTGAGAATTGTATATTTGGCAAGCAACACAGAGATCCATTCCCAGTTGTTGATGGTGGTTTTTAGACAAAGGGTAAACTCGTAAAACCCCGAATAACCTAATGTCACCGGTGATACATTTATTAGAACATTCAATGCATGTAGTCAGTAATTAATAGGGGGTATTTTTTTCAAATTAGGGTTACAACGAACAAAACCCTAATTCCCCTCCGTGCCAATGTCAAATCATGCCAGCCACACCTAGCCCAAGCTAGCCGCCCCATGCCAAACGCACTCTTCCTTGTCCCTAGCTATGCTAGTCACACCAAACGCGCCAAAGCATGCCAACCATGCTAGCCGCACCTCCGTGCCAATGGCAAATCATGCCAGCCACACCTAGCCCAAGCTAGCCGCGCCATGCCAAACGCACTCGCCTTGGCCCTAGCTATGCTAGTCACACCAAACGCGCCAAAGCATGCCAACCATGCTAGCCGCACCTCCGTGCCAATGGCAAATCATGCCAGCCACACCTAGCCCAAGCTAGCCGCGCCATGCCAAACGCACCCTGCCTTGGACCTAGCTATACTAGTCACACCAAACGCGCCAAAGCATGCCAACCATGCTAGCCGCACCTCCGTGCCAATGGCAAATCATGCCAGCCACACCTAGCCCAATCTAGCCGCGCCATGCCAAACGCACTCTGCCTTGGCCCTGGCTACGCTGCCACGCCAAGCCAAACACCCTTACCTTGGCCCTAGCCTCGCCATGCCAAAATAGCGCACGCGCCTAGGCTTGTAAACCGTGCAACCTAGGCCAAATTGGCCACGCATGCCATTGGCACATGCCAACACGCATCGCTGGTAGCTTTTCTTACTAGGCCGTGGCCCTAATGGCCGAGCGTGCCATTGGCACATGCCAACACGCTCGCTGGTAGCTTTTCTTACCAAGCCGTGGCACTAATGGCCGAGCATGCCATTGGCACATGCCAACACGCATCGCTGGTAGCTTTTCCTACTGTGCCGTGGCCCTAATGGCCGAGCATGCCATTGGCACATGCCAACACGCTCGCTGGTAGCTTTCATTACCTAGCCGTGGCCCTAATGGCCATGCGTGCCATTGACACATGCCAAACACGCACGCTGGTAGCCTAACTTGTAAGCCGTGCAAACTAGGCCAACTTGGCCGTACGTGCCATCGGCACATGCCAAAACCCACGCTGGTAGCCTAACTTGCAAACCGTGCAACCTACCACCAAGGCATTCCGCACATGCCACACACGCCACTAGAAGCTCTGGCATTGCCACTTACACTTAACGTGCAACCTACCACCAAGGCATTCCGCACATGCCATTGGCACATGCCACACACGCCACTAGCAGCTCTGGCATTGCCACTTACACTCAACGTGCAACCTACCACCAAAGCATTCCGCACATGCCATTGACACATGCCACACACGCCACTAGCAGCTCTGGCATTGCCACTTGCACTCAAGGTGCAAACCGCAACAAAGGCATTCCGCACATGCCGTTGGCACATGCCACACGCGCCACTAGCAGCGCCACTTGCACTCAAGGTGCAACCAACACTCGAGACATCAACACAAACCGGGGATGCTTTCCAGGTCTTGGTTTGGCGGTCACAAAGATGCAGCGTACACTACGCTCACATTAAGAAAGCATGAATAGGAATAAAGCGGTCAAATAAATGAGGAAATAATGGTGAAAACGTTTTCACCCATAAACACTATGCGGTTACCACCTCCTCCCATTATTTCACCCTTTACTCTCTTCCTTCATGAGGCCAGTGGTACGTTTCAATCTCGACTTGTATAAATAGGTCTTACCTATTTCCACCGCATAACAAGTCTCGGTCAGAGAAAACACAACACTCTCGGAAAAGGCAACTTTGCAAGCTCTCCAAAAAGCTTTCATCTCTTGCAAGCTTCCGAAGCTTTCACTTTCGATACAAGTCGAGACACTACTCTCCCAGCACTATTCTCGGTCTCAACACCTTTCTTTGCTTCCTCCCCAAATCAACCCTTCTCCTCCACTTTGTGACCAAGCAAGTCCTGAACGGCCATTTCTGGTTTAGGCCGGACTTGTACAGCATTGATCTCTCGAATCTAGAAAGTACGCTCATGTGCAACACATTTGTTTAGGGTTTAAACCAGCTTCTCACTCACCTACCGAATTTACCAAAATCGCATGGAAACGATTTTTACCCATAAACAATTGGCGACCACAATGGGAGGATTGATCTATCGGCTACAATGTCGATCGCCAATCTCGTTCTTCGACCCGCATGTCAAGATGGTAGGGAAGGCGACTCAATCCGACTCAACTACCGTGACAACGCGGTTACTATCGTAAAGACTACACAAGAAAACTGGGACTCGCCAAGATGCTACCAGCGATTGGGGACTTGTCAAGTGATGCTACAAAGAAAGCCGCCTTTTACATGGAGATGGGCGTGTTTGCGAGAAAAAAAAACCTATGAAGTGAGTAAATTTATACTGGGCAAGATATACGATCCGTTTTTAGGTTCTTAGTAAAACCGTCATACTATTGCGTCTTGTGCGATTGCTAGCACACACTTTCATAAAAGCAATATTCCTTTCACAAAACATAATCGAGTTATATTATCAAAACCATTCATCCCGTAAATAATCTAATATCCTCAAAAGCTACCAAATTGTCTATCAAAAACCTACGAACTTTGAACCGGACATCCAAGATGTTTTTCAAAAAAAAAGAAGAAGAAGAACCTAAATGAAAGTTTAACGAGAGAAACATTCAAGGAAAATCATCCAACAGAGGTCCGCTTCTTCGAGAAAGTCAACTTTGCATCTTCAAGAGCCGCTCTCTTCATAGTCAACATCTTGGAAAGCTTTTCGAGTTCTACTTCCTGTCAGTGCAATTTCCTCCAGAAAGGCTTTCGATCACGCATCTTTCGACTTCCGGATCTCAAAGAAGGCCTTAGACAAACCATGAAGCGTTGAACTCCTTTTCTACACACACATCGCGATGGTGCTCCCAGTCGGCAATAACGTCTTCAGAAACGGTGTGGCCAGTCACCTCACACATGTCCTCGATGGAAGATAAAGCCTCTTCCACACGCTTAACCAAACCGCAAATCGACTAGCGATCTTCTTGGTTGTGGCCATATGTCCATACTTCTCCCGCATTCTCGTGTACAACGCCTCATACTTAGCCAAAGACGTGAAACCGCCAACCAAAGATATGACCTGGATAAGGAACCAAGTACGGGATCGAAATGGCGCCCGCAATCGGCCTCACGACTCACAAAAGGGTCTTTTTCCATGTCTACGGCAAAGAACCATCGTGGAATCATCCACCGTTTGAACCATCATCCGTGCCTGGGCCGATTGGCTAACTCTCATCTCCAAGTCACCTAGCGGTGGTCACCAAAGGCAAGTTTTCGTGTGTCTCCGCCTCGTAATCGTCTTCCGAACCGATTCCTCCCGCGAACTTGAGTTAGACATTTTTCAAAAAAAAACGGAAGAAGAAAGAAAAGAAGCGCGAAACTCACCGAACCACTTCCCGAAAAGAACCAAAGGTCTTTGAAGAAGAATCACTCTCACTTGTCGAACTTTCTTCTTTCTCCGCTCATCACCGTTATGAGAAGGCTCAAGACCAAGGAATTCTTTGAAGAAATTACCGTCTCCTAGCAACGCAAGGGCAAAATAAAGCATTAACACTACCGAAGCCCTGGAAGAAACAAGACACATGTTTTCAAAGAGAAATTCACGTGTTTTGAGACAAACCAACAAGGATGCGACACATACCCGGTTATTGGAAGAACCGAAAGACACGAGCTGCGGGATCTTTTGAAACTGCCTTAACCCGCCAAAGACGATTCTTCGTTCTCTGTTCCTTTGCTGGGGACTTTCCGAGTTGCCAGGCAACTTTCGCTGAGATCTCTCAACATTGGATACTTCTTCAAAACTGATGGGGAAGGTTTACAACGAACATTCTCCACCACGTTATTTACAAAATCTTGGATCATAATGAACTCATCGTACCAGAACTCATTATAGCCAAAAGTCGTCGAAGTTACTCTTCCCGTTTGAAAGAAGGGAAGGCGGATACTAGAATTGAGGGCGGCACGCAATGAATCCTTAGGAACCACCAGCTGGTAAGCAAGAGGCACCCCTTGATCGAACCCATGTGACGAGCAGCACGGTCAATATTGTAAGCAGCTATTCGGAAAGACCCCATGAAGAAAGACGGCATATAACCTGGGACATGCAGCTTTGAATAAACAAGTTTTCACCAACACTCAAGTCAGCCGTCAAGACAAAAACATGATCGGAGCAGAAGCAAAGGTGTCAATTTGAGTCACCGACCTATGGACTCGGCTCCAATGGGCGAAAACGATTTCATGCGACGTATCGAGAAGACTAACCAAGCTCATGCCAACTCTTGGACGCCTGTTCACCCATCGAAGAATTCTGGAGCCGCCCACTCGCGAGAATCGAAGGCAACGGTTTCGAGCGTACTTCTCAAAGTGCTCCCATAACCAGGCTTGCAGAAAGCAACGTGCACATATGAATCCACTTTCATGAAACCATTCAAACTCGCATGTTCGCAACTAGGTGATCCAGATGCACATACATGGAACCAAGGAATAGCTTTCCAATGGGAAGAACTTCACCTTTTGCCAACTTCACAGCAATCTCTAGCAACTCTGGTCTTATTTCCTTCTTGCCAAAACCGTCATCAAAAATATCTCTAGACAACCAGAGAGCTAAAAATGCTGCAATGTGAAGATCATCGCTTTCATTTAGGTTCCACTTGTCCGAAACCATTGAGATATCCACCACCCGTAAAAGCACCTTTCATCCTCTTTCCTATTAATCCTTCGACTTAAAGTGGAGTCTTTTCGAGCGAAATCTCCCAACTTAGCGGCAAGGTTATCCCGCATCTTCTCCTCACCTTGCATAATTGGATGTTAAGATTCTCTACACGGAAGATTCAAAGAAGAGAGCCACACTCTCCAAGGAGAAAGTTATTTCACCCCATCTACATATGATCGTATGGGTGTTCGAACACCATCTGGAGATAAAAGCAACCAAGCCCGGATATCCTTCCTAATCTGGAGACTTACTGAAGCTCTGACATCATCAATAATCTGCGCTCGAGTCAAGTTGGTATTTATGTGCTCCTTACTCACCATGAACTCAACCCATCTATCAAAAGAACGCAATGGGCTTTGACACATCCTAAAATTAATGTTGGAAGAACAGTATACCCCTTTATGAAGACAGAACCGTATGGTGTTCTCTGGGCGAACCGAACGTGTTTTCTTTTCATCTTCACCACCGGTTAACAAAATTGGCACGAAACCTGGGTGATTCTTCCGAGCAGGGGCGAGGGGTTTGGCAAAGAATTCATCATCCGTGTTTGGTTTGGAATTATGAACATCCTTCGATGAAGCAAAATTTTGTTCAAGTAACATCTTGTCGGATTTCTTCATAACAATTTGGTAACAAGATATCTGCACAAAACAAACGGAGAAAGACGAAATTATCTCCCTGACACATAACCGCACCCAACAAAAGGAAAACCTGGAAAAAAAAAGGGGTATTCTCTACGGGTTCAAAACTGCACGCCCAGTATTTTCTTCAGGTCCGAAATTCATATATGCAATATTTCCTATGGGTTCGAAGTCATATGAAGCACATATACAATATTCTTCTTCGGGATTCATATATAGTATTCTCTACGGGTTCAAAACTCGCACACGCAAAGATTTTCTTCAGTGGTTCAAAATTATATACACAAGATTTTATACGGGCTCAAGTGCGTCAGCAGATCCTTCTTCGGGTTCAAAACTATATACGCAAAGATTTTCTACGGCTCTCGAATGCGTCTATAGTATCCTTCTTCTAGTTCAAAATTATATATGGAGCATTTTTCTACGGGTTCGAATCATATATGCAGTATTTCCCTTGGGTGCATATATACTACAAGAAGCACGCCAAGAAATCATATGCGCAATATCATTGCAAGGATCTGATGAGTGCCAAATATTGCATATTTATACACCTTTTTATTGGCACTTTACTCATCTTTTGTGCTCATAAATCAGATATTATCCCGCATTCTGTTTTTCTTTGTTTTCAAGAATAAATATTTGTATTAATTAATTTTGTGTTTTTAGGTAATAAATAAAGCTCGGAGAATCGAGGAGCCAAAAGAGAGAAGAATTGGAGTCGAGCATCTATGGAGCAAAGCCAAAGCTCACGCGCAATGGTTGCAACCCAACAAGTAGCAACTCATCTACAAGACATGGGCTTGAGCTAGACCCGACCCGCGACCCGATCCGAGCCCGTACACTCCAAGCCGTTGAGATCTCATCTTGCTGCATCCTACGCCGTTGCATCCTACGCATCGACCCTTGATGTCTCCGCTCCACACCCGCATCACCCCTAGCCATCCCGAGCCGTTCGTATCTCCATCACTCCATCCTACGCCGCTAGGCCCGTCTCATCACCACTGATGTACCTGCTTCACAACAAAATCACCAACACCCTATACCCTAATCGAGCAAACCTATTCTCTTCCTCACTTTCTCTTTCTTCTCCCACGAGCTCTCTCGAAAACCCTCACCTCCACCTCCTTCGTCCCACGCCTGATGCAGAGTTCCATCATCACATCTCCTGTCAAATACCATCACCCAACCACTCCATCATCTGCGCCACCACTCTCTCCCTTATTTATCTTTTTTTAGCTTCTCTTCAACCTAAAAGCTAGGTTAAAGATAAATAGGGTTAGGGGTTTTCACCAACTCCGTTTGCATGTTCGATTCGTGAGGTCGTGGACGCGTCAAGGAGCGAGTAAAGCAGGTTTGGGTCATCATGTAGTTGTTATTTGAATTATTGTGGAGAGTATAAATTGAGGTTTGAGATGAAAGAGAAACTAGTCAGTTTTAGTTTCAATTTAGGGTTCATGTTTAGTTTATAATTTGATTTAACTCTGTTTTTAATGTTCATCATGAGCTAATTTACTTAGCTAGGATTGATATGAAACCCTAATTGAAGGTTCTGTGTTTCAACTTGAATTGATTTGCTTTTGTATGTGTTAATTTATATGATAAGCTTAATTCTTAACATATCATTGCTCTGCTCTCACAATGAGTGCCTTGTACTCATTGTAGTTAGGCTCACATTGCATTGAGTGTGTTGCAGCCCAATTTTCATGTATTTGGTTAACTCTCTTGACTAGTTGTTCTTGAATAGACAACTAGTGCTCTAGGTTAGCACATTAGCTGTGAATTAAGTTATCTCCTGGTGAAACCTCCTAGGTAAGAGATAGAATTGACACACTATCCTTAATTGCCACAGGAACAATAGCAATCAAGTTAGTTGAAGTTCATAACATGAATTAGGGTGGATTTGATAATCCTAGTACCACTAAACCATCATTTTACACTTTACCTTGCTTTTCAACACTTAGTTCACTATCACACCTTCATCTCAATCAAAGACTTTAAACTAAAGCTTTGTATCTCCACACATCACCTAAAACAGCTTGAGATAGCCTTAGAACAACCTAGCACACACAAGTTCCCCGTGGAAAGACTCCGCTTGCTACTGCCTTCACTGGCTCTGTGCACTTGCAGATTAGAACATAGGAAAGCTTATTTTAGCCCCTATCAAGTTTTTGGCGCCGCTGCCGGGGAACTGGTAGCGTGCTACTTGTTCATTAGAGCTTAACTTCACTGTTTTCAACCATAACCCTGTACATAATTGCTTTACCTCATATGTGCTGTCTTCATTTGCTCTGAATCATCTGTGAGTTTCATTTTTTTTGCCCTGTAATCTAAGCACCTTTTGTAGCTTGTGCTCAGATTCGCATCACATGCCGTAGCTCTTGTAATTTCTCTCCTCTTAGTTGTGCACCTTAGTGTGTCTTAATCTTTGCAAGTTGAGAACTGAAATTTCTCTCTTGAGTTACAGTGCTTGTTTTGGGTCAAAACATAACCCAAGGAGCCGCAAAACCAAAGGAATTGCCTAAACCCGGTGTATACCGGAGGTATTGTATCCTAACTTTGCTTACTTGAGTGAATGCTTGGTAGCATGTGTGCCTTGAACTATAACCCTTAGCATCTTGTGACCCCGTGAGCCTTGTGAGCATATTCTTAAGCCTGTATTGCTTTGCCTTGCTGAGCCCTTGTATGTGCTTGCTTTGCTTAGCATCTAAGCATTTAAGTTTACTTGCTTTGCCATCTGTATTGCCTTGCTGAGCCCTGTATTGCTTTGCCTTGTGTGATCTGTACAACAAACCAACTATCGAGCTCGTAGTTTGACATCAACTCAACCTTTGATATCCGAGTGAGTTGATGCCACAAACTCAATCGAGCCAGCTTGACATCAACCTTGGGCTAATTTCACAACCCCGCCTAGTTTAGCATGTTTGTGTATGATCTCTAAGACTTGCCGCCCGAGTTGAGCATGTTATGAGCAAATAACTAAATTCATTTGTCGCTGAATTTTATGTATGACTCAATTTGTGTGAAAAATGGTGTGTGAATGATCTGTTAAGTATCAAGATTTGTGATTAGTTAGATTGATTTTCAAAACAACACAACCCCCGCACAATGCCGCACCATTGAGTGAGCACAACCTCTACCTCGTGCACCATTCACAAAATTTTTGGATTCTTTGCCTCGGTCTTTGCATCAAGCACTCTTTGTTGCTTGCTCAAGCCACCCTCCTTGCTCCACCTAACCAACTACCGTCATTGTGTCTAAGCCAGTCGCACAAAGCCGCTTCTGCACGAGTTGCCAAACTCGTGCAAACTAAGCCTTGCAACAACTGGGCTCTATACACAAATGAAGCCCACAACCCAAACTAAACCAAATCAACCCAAATCAATTTGGGCTGATAACCACACAACCAAACTGGGCTCACTTCAATTCTGGGCTGTGCATTATCAACCCACTTCTGGGCTTGCACAGAACCAAGCCCAACACCACAAAATCAATATACATTTCTAAACCCAACCTGGGCCGAACCCTTAACAGCTGAGCCCAATCATCTGGGTTGTGCAAACAATCAAACCCACACCTTTTGGGCTGGAACCAACCTATTCTGCTGGGCCTTACAACACCAATAACCAATCTTTTGGGTTTGAGTTTTGTTTTTGTGGGTTATTTTTGAGTTTTATTTTTGTATGTTGAACTTGTTGGTGTGTTAACATGCTAGACGCTAGCTAGGCTATGATTGTGTCTTTTAGAGACCAAACAAACCGACTAGTTAGAATCCACCCGGACGAAATCGTTAGCATACCCAGTTCTTCTACCGAAAGCCCAATTCCATCAGAAAGCCCATCCGAATCAGAAACCATGGGTGAGGACTGAGGAACTTAACCAACCCCGTAGTCTCAAGGACTACATGTACCCAACTAGGGCAACCCAGCCCTCTTGCATCATTCTCACAAATGATGCTTGTCGGTTTGAACTGAAAGCAAGTACAATTCATATGCTACCCGTGTTTGTAGGGGTCAATGCCGAGAACCCCTACCATCACGTGAGAGACTTTGAGGATATTTGTGGGACTCTGCGTTTTAACCAAATGCCGAGGAGTCCCTCAAATTGAGATTGTTTCCTTTTTCTCTGAAAGACAAAGCCAAGTCTTGGCTACATGCTCTACAACCACAGTCCATTAGAACCTGGGATGACCTCACAAAGGAGTTTTTCAAAAGTTTTTCCAAACCATAAGATCTGCGGCAATTCGCCAAAGTCTAAATGGTTTTGTGCAATTAGAAGACGAAACTCTAGCAAAGTACTTGGAGAGATTCAATGAATTATTACTCCAATGTCCCCACCATGGTTTTGAAAAATGGAGACTCGTGCAAATATTGTATGAGGGTCTAGATGTTAGAACCCGAACTACGCCGAGTCAATGTGCAATGGTGCATTTATTGACAAGAGTGCCGATGACGCTTGGGCTTTTCTAATCGGGTCGCTGAAAAGACTCAACAATGGGAGTCCATCCGAGAACCGAAACGGACTACCCCTGTACAAAATGTTCATAGAATCAAGTCTGACTTTGAGGGAAATGCAAAAATGGCATCTTTGGCCCGGAGAATAGAAGTGCTTGAGTTGGAAAAGAATGTAAAATCAAATGCCCCTACTCTCCGTGACCAAATTGATAGGGCCACTTGTGCCGCATGCCATAGTTCTCGACCACTTAGTGGACAAATGTCCATTTATATGCATTTCAAGAGTCCAAGTCCGAGCAAGCCAATGCATTGTACCAGAGACAAGAGAACAACCCTTATTCTCAAACCTACAACCCAGGGTGGAGGAATCACCCTAACTTCTCATGGTCCAAGGGACCCGTACAAGGGGACCAACACATAACAACCAAGGATACTCATATCCTAGAAACCCCCAAGTACAACCACCCCCTCACTGCCCTAGAGAAAAAGACTAGCTTGGAAGATCGTGTCATTCTCGTTGACCCAAGGTCTTTCAAAACTTGAGAAAACTACCGACCAACGTCTCACAACCCTAGATCTTAAGATAGGGCAAATCATGATGCATTGAATGAGAGAGAGAAAGGAAAATTCCCTAGTCAACCCCTACAAAATCCAAAGATCAGTGTTTCAAGCAGGCTCCTCTACCCGCAATGAAACTTCACATAGTCAAGCGAATGTTGTCACCACTCTCCGAAGTGGTAGAATTGTTGAGAACCATGTAGGTGTACCACCTTTAAGCGAGTCTACATCGACTCCCAAGTACACACAACACCACCTAAACATCTACTCGTAGAGAAAGAATCAACCCATTGAGAAAACCAAGAGTCCTACTAATATAGATGTTCCCCGTGCCAAGTCATGTTCCCGTTGCTCCATTTCCACAACGGTTGGTGCAATGAAGGGGGTACCCAATACAACGAGATGTTGGAATTGTTCAAAAGAGTTAACATAAACATTCCATTTCTCGAAGCAATCGTGCAAATACCGCCTATGCTAAGTTTTGAAGGACTCAGTGCACAAAAAGCGAAAGCTTCATGTGCATAAGCGTGCCTTTCTCCGAGCAAGTAAGTTCAATTATTCAAAACAAAACCCCACCTAAGTTTAAAGACCTGTGGTTGCCGACTATCTCTTGTACTATAGGTTCGTAAAAGCTTTATTGGACTTAGAAGCTAGTGTGAATCTACCGCCATATTCTGTATGTGCAAAGTTAGGTCTTGGGGAATTGCAACCCACTCCCGTCACGCTACAATTAGCGGACAGATCTGTGAGAGTCCCTCGGAAATCGTTGAAGATGTGCTAATCAAGGTTGATAAATTTTATTTCCTCGTGGACTTCATTGTGTTGATACCCAACCCGTGCAAAATCCTGAAAATCATATTCTGTTATCTTAGGACGTCCCTTCTGGCAACGCCAAACGCTATCATAAATTGTCGTAGCGGATATTGAATTTGTCTTTGGCAACATGATCAGAATCAATGTCTTTCGTGTGAACCAACAACCCATAGAGTGTGATGATGATGAATTGCACGAGGTTAACATGATTGAGAGTCCGATTCAAGACTCATTGCCCGACATTTTGTCAAAGGGACCCTATGCAAGCATGTTTAGACAATTTTGACTTAGATCTCTTCAGTTCCGAGTACATTAGTGAGGTCCACTCTTTGCTAGAGTCTCAGTGCCACCCATGGATATTGCCAAATGGCGTAATGCAAAGGAAACTCTTCCACTCTCTCGATACCACATCCGCCCCACCTCTTGACACACCACCTAAGCTTGATTTGAAACCTTTACCCGATACCTTGAAGTATGCATTCTTAGGTCCTTCCGAGACTTTACCTGTGATTATTGCATCATGTTTAGACACGGAACAGAAAGTCAACTTTTAGAAGTACTTAAAGAGCATAAAGGAGCCTTAGGTTGGACCATCTCCGATCTTAAGGGTATAAGTCCCATAATTTGCATGCATCACATAAACCTTGAGGAGAACACTAAACCATCTAGGGAAATGTAAAGGAGACTTAACCCCAACATGAGAGATGTTGTCAAGGGTGAGATTCTCAAATCGCTTTGACGCGGTATCATCTACCCGGTCCCCGATAGCAGCTGGGTCACCCCTATTCGTAGTACCCAACAAGTCCTGGCATTACCGTTGTTCAAAACGAGATGAATGAGCTACTTCCCACCCGTGACCACCGGGTGGCGAGTATGTATTGATTATAGAAAATCAACACAAGAAACTAAGAAAGACCATTTTCCCTTCCCTTCATCGACCAAATGCTTTGAAAGGTTAGCCAAACATAAGTACTCATCGCTTCTTAGATGGCTATTCTGCTACAACCAAATTCACATAGCACCCGAAGACCAACAAAAGACCACATTTACCTGTCCTTATGGAACATTTGCTTATCGTCGTATGCCTTTTGGGTCTGTAATGCACCCGCTACCTTTCAACGTTGCATGATGAGCATCTTTTCCGACATGGTAGATAAGTTTCTTGAGATTTTTATGGATGATTTTTCTGTGTTTGGGTCTTCATTTGATGAGTGTTTGCATCACCTCACATGTGTGCTAGTTAGGTGTAAGGAGAAGAGTTTGGTCTTGAATTGGGAAAATGCCATTTTATGGTTAATTCAGCATTGTTCTAGGGCATATCATCTCGGAAAAAGGCATAGAAGTAGACAAAGCCAAGGTAGATCTCATTCAACAGTTGCCTCAACCTCGTTACGCGAGGGACATCGATCATTTCTAGGCCATGCGGGTTTTTACCGCCGTTTATCAAAGACTTTAGTAAAATTTCACGACCTTTGTGCAATCTTCTTGCAAAAGATGTTGCATTTGTCTTTGATGATTCTTGTAAGGAATCATGGGAGCTATCAAGGCTCTCCTTACATCCGCCCTATAGTCGACCCCCGATTGGTCATTACCATTTGAGATTATGTGTGATGCGTCCGACTATGTCAGAGGAGTCTGCTTTAGGCCAAAGAGTAGACAAACTTCCATACGTGATCTACTATGCTAGTAAAACCCTTAATGATGCTCAATTGAATTATTCCACTACTGAGAAGGAGTTACTAGCTGTTGTGTTTGCATTAGACAAGTTTAGATCTTATTTGATAGGGTCTAAGGTCATCATTTATTCGATCATGCCGCATTGAGATATCTTCTTTCTAAGAAAGATGCTAAGGCTCGTCTAATTCGATGGGTACTCTTGCTACAAGAGTTTAACCTCGAAATTCGAGATAAGAAAGGGTCGAGAATGTTGTTGCCGATCACTTGTCTAGGTTGAATGTTGAATCCGTGATGATTCTGTGTTAATTAGGGAATCATTCCCCGATGAGCAATTGATGCTTGTGGCTGAAATGCCATGGTTTGTCGATATTGTCAACTACCTTGCTACATGTAGAATGCCCTTGCATTGGTCTAAACAAGACCGTTCCAAGTTCTTGGCTCAAGTTAAACATTTCCTTTGGGATGACCCATATTTGTTTAAGTACGCTAAGACCAAATCATTAGGAGATGTGTCCCCACCGAACAAAGGGACGCCATCTCTTTCTCACATGACCATGCTTGTGGAGGCCACTTTAGTGCCAAGAAAATCTGCCGCAAAGATCTTGCAAAGCGGTTTCTATTGGCCAACACTTTAAGGATTGCCATGCATTCTGTGTTGCTTGTGACCGATGCCGAAACTAGGAAGTATATCTAGGAGAAACATGATGCCCTTACAACCCATATTGATTGTTGAGTCGTTTGATGTTTGGGGCATTGATTTCATGGGTCCATTTCCGAATTCTGAAGGTAAGTTGTACATCCTTGTAGCTGTCGATTATGTCTCCAAGTGGGTAGAGGCCATTGCATCCAAAACCAACGACCATAAAGTTGTTCTTTCCTTTCTTAAGGAGAACATTTTCTCCCGTTTTGGAACCCCTAGAGCAATAATCGACGATGGAGGTAGTCATTTCGCAATATACCCTTTGAATCACTAGTGCGCAAGTATGGAATCACTCACAAGGTCGCAACACCTTACCATCCTCAAACCAAAGGCCAAGTAGAAGTTTCTAATAGGGAAATTAAGCATATTCTTGAGAAGACCGTCAATCCTTCTAGGAAAGATTGGTCTTTGCGCTTAAATGATGCTTTATGGGCCTATAGGACTGCATACAAGACTCCCATTGGGATGTCTCCTTACGGACTTTGTACGGAAAAGCATGTCATCTACCCGTTGAGTTAGAACACCGTGCATACTGGGTCAGAAAAAGTCAATTTTGATCTTGATAAGGTCAAAACCCCGTAGGAAACTTCAACTCAATGAGTTAGAAGAATTGAGAGACGATGCATATGATAGTGCCAAAACATACAAACATAGAATGAAGGTGTTTCACGATAAGCGCATTCTCAAAGTCTTTCACCCCAGGTCAAAAAGTTTTATTGTACAACACTAGGTTGCATTTGTTTCCCGGAAAGCTACGCTTCCGATGGTCCGACCATTCGTGGTACGCACTGTTTTCCCCATGGAGCGGTAGAAGTTGAAAACCCAGAAACAAGAACATTTTCAAAGTCAATGGTCGAGATTGAAACCATTTCTCGAACATCTTCCACCGTGGTTGAGACCGTTGACTTGGAAGACCCCATCTATGTGGACCGATCTAGTTCACTTGTGTACATACTTATGGACTAAAAATCCATCGTCTTTCCCTTTTCTTTTTCTTTTTGCATAATTTTGATGTGTGCTAACCAACCTTTTGTCTTGCGCTCGTGATTGTTTGCTTTCAAAGCATTCATCTTTCTATGGTTTAGCAACACTCTTATACATCCTAGGTAATCTCTTCCCTTTTCTTTATTTAACATAGTTCTCTCGGTATGTGACTTTTTAAATTCTTATTATCTGTTGACACATTGAGGACAATGTTTAATTTAGGTTTGGGGGTACATACATTTGCATATAGAATAGAGTTTTTAGTCTTTCTTTAAAAAAAAAAAAAAAAAAAAAAAAAAAAAAAAAAACTCTTTGTAATTACTTGCATGAAAAACCTCCAACTTTTAGAGATTTTAGAGTCACTAGCATGCTTTTAGCTATGTTTACATAGAGAGTCTGACCGAAATAACAAGAACTTAGAAGTACCGGAGAACGCAATCGGGTTCCTTAGGCGATTAGAGCGTTAAAGTTGGATTTAACCATACCTGAGGGCTTATTAGGTGTCATTTAGATATTCGGTAGTAGAATTGTGATCAACCATAGTGGAGACTACCCATTTTACATCAAGCGAGGTACCGACCTTCACTCTTTGTGACTTTCTAGAAAAGCTTTTAGAGTGTGTGTCACCGTACGTCAATTCCGGGGTAGAATGGTGAGCTACCCAACTTCGCACCACTTTCAAAGACTACTTTTGTTCTCTTGAGTGCTAATTCCGTCAATCATGAGGGTGACGTCTAAAGATGAAAACTCCTTCTAAATATCGATTTGCGTTAACATCACTCTCTCTCTCAATCAAAGAGTCCCATAGAAACACATCATCGTCAAGCAAGCGAGCAACATCGAATATTCAAGAAAAGTTGATATAGTCCAAGGTTACGTGCAACAAAGAAAGGAAAAGAAAATAGGATGAGAATTAATGAAGTTTGTAAAATCAAGACAATACAAGTTATGGAAATTGTGTGATATAGTCCTTCATCCATGGAGTTAGTAGTGTTACTGTTTTTATTTTCAATTAATGTATATAGTAGTTCAAAAAAAAAAAAAAAATAAAAAAAAAAAAAAAAAAAAAAAAAAAAAAAAATGTAGTTTATTTTCTTAGTTTTGATACCACCATGGTAAAGAAGAAAATTCCAAGTAACAAGGAAATTGAGTAGAAAAGTTAAAAATTGTCAAGTTTTGTGAAGTTTAGAAGTTCGTCATCAACATTTGAAGACCAAAGACCGAAGATTGAAGACGTTTCTATGGTTCTTATGAGAGAGTGATATTAATTGCCGATCGGGTGAGAAGTGAGTGAGTACTCCCACCCCTTGCTAATGGTTGATTTCCTTCCTTAGAGATCATTAGAAAAGATTCTTTTTGTCCACACTTCGTGGAGTCTCCGTTTTATTTCTAAGGTTATCCTTCTTACCTACAACGTGTGCAGATTTCTCTCTTTATTCCCGCCTGCACACATGAGAGACTAAAAAGCGATCTTTTTGAATGCAATTATCATAAAACCTTAATGGTGAGGCGAAGTTGAGACTTATGATCACAATCGAATCCGAATTCTTTCATATGGTATGGTTACTTCTCGCCAAAGACTTAAGGATGAGAATGCGTTCTTTAGTAGTTCTAACTTCTTGTTACTAGCACGCAGAAACTCTATGTCCTCATAGCTTCTTGGAGGCTTGAGACTCTTTTACACTCGAAGTTGGAGAAGGTTTTGTGGGTACACCTCTGGTAAACCCTCACGAGACTACAACTCGTCCACTAGGGACACCTAGGGTTTAAAGGCTTAGTGCATACGCTAAATGCATTCGAGAGACCTACGATAGTGGTATAGTTAGGATTTCTTCATTTTTGTTTCACTTGAGGACAAGTAAAATTCAGTTTGGGGGTATTTGATGAGTGCCAAATATTGCATATTTATACACCTTTTATTGGCACTTTACTCATCTTTTGTGCTCATAAATCGATATTATCCCGCATTCTGTGTTTTCTTTGTTTTCAAGAATAAATATTTGTATTAATTAATTTTGTGTTTTTAGGTAATAAATAAAGCTCGGAGAATCGAGGAGCCAAAAGAGAGAAGAATTGGAGTCGAGCATCTATGGAGCAGAAAGCCAAAGCTCACAAGCAATGCAGCTTGCAACCCAACAAGTAGCAACTCATCTACAAGACATGGGCTTGAGCTAGACCCGACCCGCGACCCGGATCCGAGCCCGTACACTCCAAGCCGTTGAGATCTCATCTTGCTGCATCCTACGCTCGCTGCATCCTACGCATCGACCCTTGATGTCTCCGCTCCACACCAGATCACCCCCAGTTCATCCTGAGCCGTTCAGATCTCCATCAGCTCCATCCTTCGCTCGCTAGGCCCGTCTCATCACCACTCGATGTACCTGCTTCACAACAAAATCACCAACACCCTATACCCTAATCGAGCAAACCTATTCTCTTCCTCACTTTCTCTTTCTTCTCCCACGAGCTCTCCCGCAAAACCCTCACCTCCACCTCCTTCGTCCCACGCCCGATGCAGTTCCATCATCACATCTCCCGTCAAATACCATCACCCAACCACTCCATCATCTGCGCCACCACTCTCTCCCTTATTTATCTTTTTTTTAGCTTCTCTTCAACCTAAAAGCTAGGTTAAAGATAAATAGGGTTAGGGTTTTCACCAACTCCGTTGCATGTTCGATTCGAGAGGTCGTGACGCGTCAAGGAGCGAGTAGTAGGTTTGGGTCATCATGTAGTTGTTATTTGAATTATTGTGGAGAGTATAAATTGAGGTTTGAGATGAAATAGAAACTAGTCAGTTTTAGTTTCAATTTAGGGTTCATGTTTAGTTTACAATTTGATTTAACTCTGTTTTTAATGTTCATCATGAGCTAATTTACTTAGCTAGGATTGATATGAAACCCTAATTGAAGGTTCTGTGTTTCAACTTGAATTGATTTGCTTTTGTATGTGTTAATTTATATGATAAGCTTAATTCTTAACATATCATTGCTCTGCTCTCACAATGAGTGCCTTGTACTCATTGTAGTTAGGCTCACATTGCATTGAGTGTGTTGCAGCCCAATTTTCATGTATTTGGTTAACTCTCTTGACTAGTTGTTCTTGAATAGACAACTAGTGCTCTAGGTTAGCACATTAGCCAGTGAATTAAGTTATCTCCTGGTGAAACCTCCTAGGTAAGAGATAGAATTGACACACTATCCTTAATTGCCACAGGAACAATAGCAATCAAGTTAGTTGAAGTTCATAACATGAATTAGGGTGGATTTGATAATCCTAGTACCACTAAACCATCATTTTACACTTTACCTTGCTTTTCAACACTTAGTTCACTATCACACCTTCATCTCAAATAAAGACTTTAAACTAAAGCTTTGTATCTCACACATCACCCGAAAACAACAGATAGCCTTAGAAACTGACTAGCACATACAAGTTCCCTGTGGAAAGACTCCGTGCTTGCCACTGCCTTCACTGGCTCTGTGCACTTGCAGATTAGAACATAGGAAAGCTTCTTTTAGCCCCTATCGGGATCATAAAAGAAAAACGCTTACTCTTAGGGTTTGCACCTACATGAAAAGGGAAACAAGAGAAGTACTGTAAGACATACCTGGAAGCCGTTTTTTCTTTGTGACTCTGCCGCTAGTATGAAAAGATGAAAGAAAAAAGTGCAAGATGAGAGAAAGGGATTTTATATATATGGGCGTGAAGATTCTGAAATAGGGAAGGATTTCCATTTACCAAAAATCGTGCGTATAAGGAACGGGCCCACAAGGGCGCCCAACTACCCAACGTCGCCCAAGTTTCACCTGGTCCCACCAGTTGCCTAACTCCCAAGACGCCTAAGCCACACCTGGTCCCACCAATTGCGCCAACTTCCCAATGTCGCCTGTTGCACCCTGGCCCCACCAATTGCGCCTAACTTCCCAATGACCGCCCAAGTCGCGCCAAACTAGCACGCCTCAGCCTTCCCACCTTGCGCTGGTTCCACCAACTAGCACACTCAGCTTCCCAACTCGCGTCAACTTCTCAATGCCGCCCGCCTTCCTGTCTCTCAATGATGCCGACTTCCCAATTGTGCCACCTCCCGATTTGTGCAAATCACAAAAGCAAGGATTCCAAATCCTATCTATAAAAAGGTCGACAAGCCTCCTCAAAACTCTTTACGATTTATCAACGATAGTCTATCACCATCTTATGCTTACCTCGCAACAAAGCTCCTGCTCCGAGCTAGCAGGGACTTAATGTTGATGGTGGTTTTTAGACAAAGGTTAAAATCGTAAAACCCCGAATAACCTAATGTCACCAATGACACATTTATTAGAACATTCAATGCATATAGTCAGTAATTAATAGGGGTATTTTTTTCAAATTAGGGTTATAACGAACAAAACCCTAATTCCCCTCCGTGCCAATGGCAAATCATGTCAGCCACACCTAGCCCAAGCTAGCCGCGCCATGCCAAACGCACTCTGCCTTGGCCGTAACTATGCTAGTCACACCAAACGCGCCAAAGCATGCCAACCATGCTAGCCGCACCTCTGTGCCAATGGCAAATCATGCCATCCACACCTAGCCCAAGCTAGCCGCGCCATGCCAAACGCACTCTGCCTTGGCCCTAGCTATGCTAGTCATACCAAACGCGCCAAAGCATGCCAACCATGCTAGCAACACCTCCGTGCCAATGGCAAATCATGCCAGCCACACCTAGCCCAAGCTAGCCGCGCCATGCCAAACACACTCTGCCTTGGCCCTAGCTATGCTAGTCACACCAAACGCGCCAAAGCATGCCAACCATGCTAGCCACACCTCCGTGCCAATGGAAAATCATGCCAGCCACACCTAGCCCAAGCTAGCAGCGCCATGCCAAACGCACTCGCCTTGGCCTAGCTATGCTAGTCACACCAAACGCGCCAAAGCATTTCAACCATGCTAGCCGCACCTCCGTGCCAATGGAAAAACATGCCAGCTACACCTAGCCCAAACTAGCCGCGCCATGCCAAACGCACTCTGCCTTGGCCCTAGCTATGCTATTCACACCAAACGCGCCAAAGCATGCCAACCATGCTAGCCGCACCTCTGTGCAATAGCAAATCATGCCAGCCACACCTAGCCCAAGCTAGCCGCGCCATGCCAAACGCACTCTGCCTTGGCCCTAGCTACGCTGGTCACACCACGCCAAGCCAAACACCCTTACCTTGGCCTTAGCCGCGCCATGCCAAAGTAGCGCCCGCGCCTAGGCTTGCAAACCGTGCAACCTAGGCCAAATTGGCCGCGCATGCCATTGGCACATGCCAACACGCATCGCTGGTAGCTTTTCTTACCAGGTCGTGGCCCTAATGGCCGAGCGTGCCATTGGCACATGCCAACACGCTCGCCGGTAGCTTTTCTTACCAAGCCGTGGCCCTAATGGCCGAGCATGCCATTGGCACATGCCAACACGCATCGCTGGTAGCTTTTCTTACTAGGCCGTGGCCCTAATGGCCGAGCATGCCATTGGCACATGCCAACACGCTCGCGGGTAGCTTTCATTACCTAGCCGTGGCCCTAATGGCCATGCGTGCCATTGACACATGCCAAACACGCACGCTGGTAGCCTAACTTGCAAGCCGTGGCAACCTAAGCCAACTTGGTCGACGTGCCATTGGCACATGCCAAAACCCACGCCGGTAGCCTAACTTGCAAACCGTGCAACCTACCACCAAGGCATTCCGCACATGCCACACACGCCACTAGCATCTCTGGCATTGCCACTTACACTCAACTTGCAACCTACCACCAAGGCATTCCGCACATGCCATTGGCACATGCCACACACGCCACTAGCAGCTCTGGCATTGCCACTTACACTCAACGTGCAACCTACCACCAAAGCATTCCGCACATGCCATTGACACATGCCACACACGCCACTAGCAGGCTACGGCATTGCCACTTGCACTCAAGGTGCAAACCGCAACAAAGGCATTCCGCACATGCCGCTGGCACATGCCACACGCGCCACTAGCAGCGCCACTTGCACTCAAGGTGCAACCAACACTCGAGACATCAACACAAACCGGGGATGCTTTCCAGTGGTCTTGGTTTGGCGGTCACAAAGATGCAACGTACACTACGCTCACATTAAGAAAGCATGAATAGGAATAAAGCGGTCAAATAAATGAGGAAATAATGGTGAAAACGTTTTCACCCATAAACACCATGCGGTTACCACCTCCTCCCATTATTTCACCCTTTACTCTCTTCCTTCATGAGGCCGTGGTACGTTTCAATCTCGACTTGTATAAATAGGTCTTACCTATTTCCACCGCACAACAAGTCTCTACGAGAAAACACAACACTCTCGTAAAAGGCAACTTTGCAAGCTCTCCAAAAAGCTTTCATCTCTTGCAAGCTTCCGAACCTTTCACTTTCTCGATACAAGTCGAGACACTACTATCCTGCACTATTCTGGTCTCAACACCTTTCTTTGCTTCCTCCCCAAATCAACCCTTCTCCTCCACTTTGTGACCGAAGCAAGTCCGGAACGACCATTTCTTGGTTTTGGCGGACTTGTACGGATGATCTCTCGAATCTAGAAAGTGCTCACGTGCAGCACATTTGTTTAGGGTTTAAACCAGTTTCTCACTCACCTACCGAATTTACCAAAATCGGCGGAAACGATTTTTACCCATAAACACCAGTGAACAAAGCTAGAAGAGCAGAACAACATTTGGAAATCATACACGGTGACCTATGTGGTCCTATTGAATTTACATCACATGGAGGTAATAAATATTTTATAACTTTCATTGATGATTTTAGTAGAAAGGCTTGGGTGTATTTACTTAGACAAAAAAGTGATGCTTTTCATGCTTTTAGAAGTTTTAAAGCATATCTTTGAAAACAAATTGGTAAGAACATCAAGATATTGAGAACTGATAGAGGAACAAAATATACTGTTGTTGATAGTTTCATGGAAGAACATAGTATTCTACATCAGTTAACAGCTAGATATACACCTCAACAGAATGGTGTTGCTGAGAGAAAAAACAGAACTATAATGGAGATGGCAAGAACTATAAGAAGAACAAAGGGTTTACCTAAGAATTTTTGGAGTTATGCAGTTGATAAAGTAGTGTATTTACTTAACAGATGTCCTACAAATAGCTTGAATAATAAGACACCAGAATAAGCTTGGAGAGGAATAAGACCAAGTGTAAGACATTTAAGAATTTTTGGGTGCATTGCATATGCACATGTACTTAAAGAACTTAGGAAGAAATTGGATGATAAGAGTGAGAAGTGTATTCTTGTTGGTTATAGCTCAGTAACCAAAGGATACAAGCTTTATAATCCACAAACATGAAAAATAATTATTAGCAGAGATGTGATTTTGATGAAGATTCACAATGGGATTGGAATGTTACAACAACAAAAGAAACTGTCATAACAGTACCAGTTACAGTTGAAGAAGAAATAAGAACTCAGAATGATGCTGTAGAACATCAAGAAGAAGTTAGAATTGATGCTGCACCACAACAAGAAGAAAATACAAGACCAAGAAGAAATATTGTCACGACAGCAAGAATGAATGACTATGTGTTAACAAGAGATGATGATGATACTGATGATGAAGTGATTAACTTTTCATTGTTTGGAGATTGTGATCTTGTAGCTTATGAAGAAGCTTCTAAAGAACAAGGATGGATACAAGCTATGGATGCAGAATTGAAGTCTATTGAGAAGAATAATACTTGGGAACTTACTGAACTTCCACAAGGAAAGAAAGCCATAGGTGTTAAGTGGGTTTACAAGACAAAATACAAATCAAATGGTGAAGTAGAAAGATTGAAAGCAAGATTAGTTGCTAAAGGATATAGACAGAAACAAGGAATAGATTACTTAGAAGTGTTTGCACCAGTTGCAAGATTAGATACAATACGTATGATCATTGCTTTAGCCGCCGTGGCTAATCGGAAGATTTTTCGATGGATGTGAAGAGTGCATTCTTAAATGGAGTACTAGCAGAAGAAGTTTATGTTGAACAACCAGCAGGTTATGTTATGGAGGGAAAGGAGAATCAAGTATACAAGCTAAATAAAGCTTTGTATGGTTTAAAACAAGCACCACGTGCTTAATATACAAGAATAGATTCATACTTTATTGAGAAAGGTTTTACAAGATGTCCATATGAACATACACTGTATTTGAAAGCTGATTCTCTTGGCAATCATATTATAGTTTGTTTATATGTGGATGATCTTATATTTACTGGTAATAGTTCAAAAATGATAAATGAATTCATGGAGGATATGGTGAAGGAATTTGAGATGACAGATTTGGGATTAATGTCATATTTTCTTGGTATTGAAGTACAACAAACATAAAGAGGTGTCTTTATTAATCAGCAGAGATATGCAGATGGAATACTGAAGAGGTTCAAGATGGATAATTGCAATCCAATTTTAACACCAGTAGAGGAGAGGTTGAAGTTGACAAAAGATGGATTAGGAGAGCTTGTGAATCCAACTGACTTTAAGTGTCTTGTTGGATGTCTCAGATATTTAACTGCTACAAGACCTGATATTATGTATGTAGTTGGATTGGTTAGTAGATTTATGGAATCACCAAGACAGTCCTACTTACAAGCTGCAAAACGTATTTTGAAGTATGTTAAAGGTACAACAAGTATGAGAATTCTTTACAAAGTTTCAAAGTTAGTTGGTTATACAGATAGTGATTGGGCTGGAGATAAGAGTACTTCGGGTTATGCATTCCATTTAGGAACATGATTTTTCTCTTGGTCATCAAAGAAGCAACAGGTTGTTGCATTGTCTACAACGAGAAGATGAATATATTGTCACTTTGGCAATTGTGCTACACAAGCAATATGGTTGAGAATGATGTTTGAAATCTCTTTTCCATGAGCAGTAACACCTACAACAATAGTTTGTGATAATAAGTCTTCAATTTCATTAACGAAGAATCCAGTGCTTCATGGAAGGAGTAAGAACATTGACATCAAGTATCATTACATTAGAGAGCTTGTCAGTAACAAAGAAATAGTTGTGGAGTTTTGTGAAAGTGAGAATCAAGTAGCTGATATTTTCACCAAGTCTTTGAAGTCTAACATTTTCATCTTCTTGCGTGGAAAACTTGAAATGATTAGTAAAGAATATCTTGGTTTGAGGGAGGATGTTGAAGGTTAAACCAAGATAGTATGCAACAGTTCACACGGTGTGTCATATATGGAAGGTACCAGTTTTAAGAAACTGGACAATATATGGAAGGTGTCAATTTTAGGAAACTGGTTTATATTTGGAAGGTGACAGTATTAGGAAACTTTGTTATCGAGGAGTTTGTTTGGCTTAGGAATTTGTTTAGAGTTTTGAGTTTCTAGAAGAATTCTATGTTTAGAGTTTGAGTTATATTAGGAAAGTGTTTTCTTAGTCGTCAAGTCTGTTAAACAATATATATAGGCTGTTGAGCCATGAGTTTGAATTACATCAATAGAGAGATTTGTTTGAGTTACGCTTGAGTTGTGTTATTAAGTCTTTGATATCAGATTTTCTACAGTTGTCACAAAAATAAGGACCATGAATTCGTTTGGAAGAAAATAATTTCTTGTACAATTATGGGCTTTAGTTGTTATCTTGGGCTGATAGTGGTCTCTACACTGCTTCCTCGACTGGTGGGTTTTGCTTCCTTGAATTTACCTTTGAATCCATTATTAATGAAATTTTTATGGACTGCAGCTGTGTTTGTTGCTTTCGTTGTTCCCTGCGAAACCTTTATGGCCTACACTCTACAGATCCTTCCATATTTCTGGCTGGTCTTTAAAAGGTGCAACTTAAGACTAATTAAACTAGGAAAACTGGTTATTGATTTCGGGTTTGTGTTGTTTATAAAGGTGTCAGCATATCTACCCGGGACCGATTCCTTGCAATGGGCGACTACCACAGAGCATGGAATTGCCAAGGACGCTCCATCTATTACAAATGTGTTGTCAACCCTGAATTTAGGCCAGTCAGACTTTCTTTATGAGCCAAACTCCTCTATTATGGCTCAGTCAGACTCACAATCAACAGAAGATGAGCCGTGTCCTAACCTTCAGTAGCAGGGAAACCACTGGTGCACAGTCATGACCAAAATGTATGTATAAAGGAAAAAATGCAAGTCTGGAACATCAATTTTAGCGACTATATATTTTGTCGCAAGGAGTGTTTTGCCACTGAAGAAATCAAAACATGGATTTGGTCGGTAAGAATATGTGTTGCTGATTTATGTGCAGTGTGCACTGTGGTGACAATTTAATCGTATATACAACGATCCCACCTCCATCGATCCCTTTCCAAACTTCCCTTTCAGTAAAAAATAAAATCAAATCAAATTTCGAAGCCGATTTAAAACACAACATAACATAATTATAGGATTAATAGGGTTACAGCGGTAGATGCAATTATACATGCATCTAATCATACGTTATGAATGGATGGACACTAATCCATTCACTCGCAATTATTTATTGAAGTACATTTTTATGTTCTTATACATTGAAATCAAACCAAGAAGGATGTTAACCGTGTACTGCCTTACATGGTTTCTCTTTTTCCATCCAAATCGTCATCGTCATCACAATCATCATCACAGTCATCATCACAATCATCGTCACAGTCATCGTCGCAATCGTCATCGTCATCACAATCATCATCGTCGTCATCGTCATCGCCTTTGAAGTTTTGGCAGTCTTCGCCGTCTTTACAGGCTTTTTTTGCCCTCGTAGTTATTTGTACAACCCTTGTCTTGGCAGAGTTTGCAGTATGAACAATCCATGCAGCTTTGGCATTCTTTGCATTTCTGGCAGTCATTGTCGTCCTTGCATTTCTTGCAGTCTTTGTCATCGCTATAGTCTTTGCAGTCCTTACAATCCTTGCAGTCTTTGCAGTAGGAACAATCCTTGCAGCTTTGGCATTGTTTGCATTTCTCGCAGTCTTTGTCGTCCTTACATTTTTTGCATTCTTTGTCATCATTGTAGTCTTTGCAGTCGTTACAATCCATGCAGTCTTTGCAGTATGAACATTCCTTACATTTCTGGCAATCTTTGCATTTCTTGCAGTCTTTGTCTTTGTCATCCTTATGGTCTTTGCACTTCTTGCAGTCCTTACACTTCTTGCATTTCTTGCATTCCTTACACTTCTTTTTGCCACCATCATAACTTTCTAGGCGTGCTTTATCATCCTGGTAAATGTCTCCTCCTAATTTATCATCATTATGATAGCCGATTACCTCCTTGTCTTGGTCATCATAACCACGAATATGAGTTCCGGCTTTATTCTTAATGATCGACTTCTGTGAAAAAGTTCCTCGAGAAAATTTCTCTAAGCCATCGACAGAAACACATAAAGAAAGTACTGCGACTGATACAACAATGAAAATGATTACTGAAATCTTCATTGTCAAAGTGAAAGGTATGATTTGTGTGTTCAAATTGGTAGAGGACTCAGATTTTTTATAGCCAAAGATTCAAGGTAGAGCCAAGAGAAAAAGTGGTTGAGTGGTTGATTAATGAAGTTAAAAGAAATTAGTTCCCACTTGCAAAAAAGACTACATTCAAGCTACTAGCTAGTATTGCCTTGCTCATCAATAGTCCCAATTTGCATGAGTTTGCGTGTAGTGACCATCCAAAATGAAAATTTAGATATGCCAAAACTCACTTTTCATTTAATAGATAGATGATAAATTATAACCAGATGAATGAACAATACTCAAACCGATTGGTTAATGAATTTTTCTGCACCCACCAATTGAAATGAACTGATCAAAATTAAATTAATCAATAAGGACAAAAATATTCTAAGAATATATCGATCCCTTTCTGAGTCAAAAATAAAATAAAATAAATAAATAAATAAGTATATATATATATATATACTTATTTACTGCCCAACACCATTTGCCAACAAACCAACCCGGCTGGGTCTAACAATCATGCACAAGGTGGGAGAACGACAACAACTCAAGTCTTCCAACCACCATCAAATTATGCAGAATTTCTGGAAATTCACGCACAGAGGAGAGTCACCACGTTGTGTTGCTATCTGTTGTGGAATATTTGGTTAGCAAGGAATGCAAAGGTATACAATAACAACACACAATCGCCAATGCAAACATTCCACATAGCTGTATTACTCAGCCAGGAATACAGATGGGCCATGCAACACAATATTTGCACACATAACGGTACAACCCAAAACTCACCAAGGGGATCTGCGACTATATGGGTTAAATGGAATGCACCGGACGGACCGCCCGAAAATCAACACCGATGGAGCTAGTAAAATGGATGCCTGTGGATACCGAGGGCTACCGGTGTGGGTTGGATTTGCAGGGACGAACACGGTGTCGTGATCATGGCTATGTCGGCACCTATTGGCAAGACTTCGGCTCTGGTGGCCGAGACATGGGCTCTTCTTCTGGCGGCCAGAATGGCAACAAGCAGGGAATGGATCAACATCCACTTTGAAACGGATTCCTCGGCATTACTCACATTACTATCGAAAGATACATCTGAGGCACCATGGGTCATACAGAATATGCTGCACGAAATCCAACATCTCCTGAGGAAAATACGCGGTGTCCACATCACACACATATACAGGGAAGCGAATCAAAGCATGGATGGTCCAGGCGGATCTTGCAATAAAAATACAATTACAACAAGGAGCGGAAGCAACAACAACTCCACGCTGATTTGGGAACACACTGTACCTGATTTCCTTAATGTAATTGTAATGAATGACTCGGTGGGGACTAGGTACCCAAGAGAAGTTCAACTTTGAGTTTTTAATGAAAATCCCACTTTTCAAAAAAAAAAAAAAAAAAAAAAAAAACAAGGACCAATTTCTTAGATCGTAGTGGTTGTTAAGGACCCATTTAAAAAAAAAAATTCTATAGCCAATACCTTCCAATTAAAAAAAAAAAAAAAAAAAAAATCCCTAGCATACATATCCTGGCTAAATTGGGGCCTATGGTGATTAATTGGGGCCTATGGATTTCCTCACCACCCAATACATAATGATAAGGGATGTCTAAAGTGTATTAAAATACTAGATTACCCTTATACATTCTTAATAATTCCTAAAACAAATTTTAAAATCTTAATCATTTCTATTAAGAATCATCAATCAAAAATTAAAACCCAATTCATCAAAATAAGAAACTAAACCTAATCACAAACAACAATTCAATTCTCTATTTTTTGGTTTTTGAAAAAAAAATTCGTGACAAACAAATTCGAGTGATTGAGTTAACTCCCTTTAATCCATTCCTTTAGAGAAACTCAACAATGATTTAACCATGAATCTCTGAAATTTCTTCATCTAACTTTCTGAAAAATCAACCCAGAATCGGTTTATGTGTGCCATAGAATAAACCGATTGTAGTTGATGTTACCAAGAATCGGTTTTTGGTGTACACATACATAAACCGATTCTGGGTTGATGAACATCAACCACAATCGGTTTATGCTAATGCACACATAAACCGATTCTCGAGTCCAAGTTTGGATTTGTAGAGAAATCAATAATCGGTCTTTATGTGCCTCACATATAAACCGATTATGTGAAATATCAAGTTTTTGTATGTTTTGTTTTGCTAGAATCGGATTATGTGAATGTTCACATAAACCGATTGTATAGCATTTGATTTCTTATCTGCAAGAATCGGTCCATATAACATCCTCCGATTGTTAACAGTCTTATGACTTACTCGATCATAGAATGAGTATTATCTCATATTCATTCTAAAATCCAAGTGATGTACTCGAACTTAAAATGAGTATAAATTTATAAAAAAAAATAATTCAAGTGATGTACTCGAACTGAAAATGAGTATAAATTTATAAAAAAATTTACCCGACCTGAAAATCAGTATAGCTTATACTCTTTCTGAGAATAAGTATGTTGGTTTATACTCGTTCTGAGAATGAGTATGATTCTCAAATAGATTATGACTCATACTCGATCTGAAAATGATTTTGTTTGATGTTTTTCAACATATAATCGGTTGATGTTCATGTCCATATAGACCGATTCTGGGCGAAAGCATTTTATTTTATTTTATTGTAAGCCTAATCAAAAACCGATTGTAATAATCGGATTTTATGTATACGTATGTTAACCGATTCTTGGTGCACTTCGTGAATACCAACCCAGAATCGGTTCATGAGGGCATGAACGTATACTGTTGATATATGAAAAATATTCCCCCTTAGTCGGCCTAGTGCGCCCCCAAAAGGGAGGCAAACCCAACATGAAACATGGGGACTTGGGGACTAAAGCCCAAGTCCACCAAGAAAGTATCCATGAGATGGAAAGGACGAGGGAGGAATTAATAGGAAAGAAGGAGGTTGTATTTGAGAATGGATAGCATAAGTAGTAATTATGAAGGTTTAGGACATGTGGCATGATATCATAAAATGAAGGGCTTTTGAATAGTCTATATAAAGAGGCATATAGTACAATAGAGGGGGATCCTTTTTTCTCTCACTCTCTCTATCCTCTTGGGAATTGGGTGTGTTGTGGCTAGGACTTGTAGAACCAAAATTCACCCCTCAACATATACCGATTATGGGTTGAAATGTTTCAAAAAAAAAAAAAAATCAATTTTTTTACATATTATGATGATGATGAAAGATTAGTTGATTTGTAGGTTAACATGATTAAACACCAATTAATTACCCGATTAGCACTAATTAATCAGGGGTAAATTAACCAATATATGTAAAATAGTTGGATAAGAGGTTTTTCATTTTACTTCATGGTGACCCTTTTTTGTCCTGTAGCCATATGCCACAATTAATCCTTATAGGCCCCAATTTAGCCAGGATATATATATATATAGTAAAGATTACTACACTAATTTTGTGTCCATGCTGATAGACACATTTTTGTGTCTGAATTGTCCTCAGTGTCTCTATTGTTAGTGCTTGATTTTGTACTTATTATGGTGTTTTTATGTTTGTGTAGGTGTTTTTGGAGAAATACACTTGTGTGGAAAAAGTTGCTCAAAAAAGTGCTATTTGGACCCCCGGAGAAAATTACTAAAGGCACCCTCACTTTGGATAAGGGGCACCCTCAGTTAGGCACCTGCTATTCGCACCCCCCGTTTGGTTAGGGGGACACCGTCTTCATCATTTCAAAAATCCAGTTTTGCGGGGAAAAGCTCACAAGTCTATGGCGATTTTTGGTTCGAGTTTTGGACGTGCTAGAAGGAGACTCAATGGCCGAGATTGGTTAGGATGACTTGACCGAGCCTAACATGCTTGGTATGGGTCTTTGTTTCGATTGAATTTGGCTAGAAGACCCATGTGAAGCAGCGAAGATGCATTTTTCTCGTGAAAACAGAGATGGAAGTGTGCTCGGGAATTTTTCTGTTCTATTTTTGGAAGGATGGTGTGCGTTTTGAACATGTTAGCACCATATGATTCATGTACACATTCATTTGATGCGTGATTGAGTATATATTGACAGCTGCAGACACGAAAGCTTGAATAAATGGAAACAAAATATTACCGAGTAATGAGAGAATATTTGGGAGTTGAATGCGATTTTTGGAGGTCCTGTCGGGTATATATAGGGTGCTGGGGACTCATATAAGGTTTACAGAGTGATTGGGGAGACAGCAGAGCAAAGAAACGAAAGTTGGAGAAATCTGTTGCTGCTGCCATTGAAGAGAGCTCGAAGAACATTAGACTGTAGAAGACAGTCTTTGTGCTCTGATGACAACGACACTCTTGTTTTATTGTTCTCAGAATAACTCGGTTTGTAACAAATATAATCATTACAAACCCGGTTTTCATTATATTTCTCCCATTTTCATCATTTGTAAACACTTTGAGCAATGAAATCAACTTTTAAGCGTGTTTCCAACATGACGATGAGCTAAATCTCCCACAACCAAGGCAATGAGGAATCTATTTACGCATGAATAATTGGTAATTATTTTATTTTCTCTAATTTATAATTTATAGTTCACTCAATCACTGCTTTTGCAGAGTTCTAAATTGTTTGCATAATTTTCTTAATTAGTTGTGATTCAATTTGATAGGTTATACTTTGTTTAGTCAATTGATAAACTATGCTTAGGGAATACAATTATTATTTGAGAATTTGCCTGATTATTTGTGAATTAAGAAATAAGGGACTCAAAAGATAATTAGAGTTTTGGATTATTTACTATCATTCATTCATTCATGTGTAATAGTGGAATCAGTGTCTTGGTTATTTTTAATATCTTGAAATCAATTTTGCATTAAGTTTTCTTTATTTTTAAGTTTTATAAGTCTAAAATCTATTTCTTTCACAAGTCTCAACGAACCTATTATTACTACAACAACTTTGAAATCTCATCACATGCCAAGACTGGTTGTCTATTGAGTTACACTGACGCAGGAATGATTCTGACGCGATAAATTTTCAAAAAACTAGGACACAAAAACAGATACATATATAATTAACTATATAATATTTTGTACTAGTGCTACGCAGCGGAGCAATTGTGCGTACATTTTTGAATGTATTATTCCTGAAAACTGATAGTTGTCCTCTTTTTTATTTGTTATATCCTTCAACCAAGTTCTCATAATTTATTTATGTGGAATTCTACCATTTGCACGAGCTTCTGTAACAAATTCGTGTGTCGCACAATTACCATAATATGAAGCTACCTTGACCGAATATTCCTTCATCAAGCATCCAAGGTACAAGCAAATGGTCCAAATACCTAAAAAAAAACGTAACGACTTTACACTGCCTTGTACAAAATCGTGAACCTGGGAGAAATTGGTGAATGTCTGAGGCGAGTCATATTTCAAAAAATGGATTCCACTACAATATATCAAAAATTCGCATCAATCGGGCAAACGAGCTAAGATATGTGGAGGAAACATTGGACAACGTCACTACTGAAGGAACTCCCGGAATTCTCCTGGAAGTTTTATGTTTTGCTGATTTTAGGTCTTAAAAGACCTCAAAACTTTAAATTTTTCATTACAAAAGGTAGCTTATCTCCCGGGCATCAAAAAGTTGGGGTAGATCATCAAAACCGGACATTGTATGAAGATTTTACAGCGTTTTCAATTAAGGCCTCATTTCTGAATTTTCAGACGATGAAATTATGACAAAATCCTCATTCATCCACATGGATTTTCATTCATTCCACTACGAAGTGACAAGTTTATGCTACTATGACGATAATTCAAGATGAAGACTTACTTGGGTGGTGTTCAAGCCATTTGAACAACTAGATTTGCTCTCACTACGATTAGAGTCATTATCCTCTTCACTCGACTTAGAATTATGTGAATTCTCACATTCTTCTTCCTAGGATACTTGAGGGCCGCCATAACCTTGATTATTAGACGGAGTCTCCTCCTAGAAGCAACAACAACAATAAATATCCATACTTTGTTCAAGATCATCACAAACAATCATGCGAACATGATACTTATATTAGCGACATCATTATCAGACGATTCATCATCCAAAATTGATTGTCCATATTAGGGGTATTCTTAATCACTGAGTTATCATCTCCTCCATGACAAGAAGCATGATCTTCGCAATCATGTGGCATGTCAACAGAATAGCTGAGAATATTTATACAACATTCCGACTTCAATACGCTCATATAAAAAGCGATTTTACTAGCAATTGGTGATACATAATTGGTATTCTGAAAACCTTCCCGTTGCGAGAAAAAGGATGCTTGTGGGAATTTTGAGTCAAAATTAATTATGTGAGTAAAAATTGTTTTTCAAGATTTAAACTCCAAGAGACGTGTTTGGGTTATGGCTTTTCACCATAAGACACCTAGTCATGAATATGGAGAGTCACTATTGGCCATGGTGAGTCACCTATTGGTGAAAAGACACCTTGTAGAGTCATCATTGAATCTATATAAACCCATCTCTTAGTTTTGTTTTGTATGGGTTTTTACAATTTTTGGAAGTAGAAAACAAATTTTGAAGTCAAGAGTAGTATTGTAGTGCTACTTACTACAAGGCGTGAGCGTTGTATCTTGGGAGAGGACACTCGTAGAACTGTGAGCACCATATGTGGGGATGAATTATCTTTAAGGAAAGAGGATTACCTCTCCTCGATCAAAAAATACGATAAGTCTTTCTAACTCTTTTCTTTGTTAGTATTTTGTTTATACATGTTACTTTAGAAGACTCGGCGAGTTAAGCTCTGCAAATCGGGCGATTGACTAGGCAAAATTTTCAAACATCAATTTTCGTTTTTCGTTTTCAGATCCATTAATTTCAGGTGAAAATCTACCCAAATTTCTTTTTGAATCAGGTTTTTCTCATGATTAGTAGTCCTTAATTCAGGTGGTTTCTTGGATTCTTGTGCTAAAACCACTGGTGTTGAAGCAATAATGTCAGATATGTTAGGTTTTAATAAAAAAATCGCAAATAATTCCATCAATTGAATTGCCTGAGGATTTATTTGAAGAGAGTTTAAATCGTTGTAAGTTTTCTCTTATTAGAAGGTTAAATTTACCGAAGATTAAGTTTTTCGATGATGTTATCATTCTTCGTCAACAATGGAAATTAGTCGGAGATTGCAAACTCATTCCATTAGCAAGAGTTTCTTTACAATTAAGTTAGATAATGAAATTGATTGTCAATATATCAAGAAAGGTAAATGGGAAGTCACGAATCAAGTTCTACAAGTTAGTAATTAGATATCTAATTTTCTTCCAGAAAGTCAAAGAACTTCTAAAGCCATGACATGGGTTAGATTTCCAGGGCTAGGTCTTGAGTTTTCGAGTGAAAGTATTTTGTTTACAATATGTAAGGAAATTTGAAATCCTATTAAACTTGATGATGCAACAGCCAAGTGTAAGGTTTGATATTATGCTAATGTTCTTGTTAAAGTAGATTTTGCCAAGACTATTCCAAATAAAATTTGGATAGGCACTAAATATGGTGGTTTCTTTCAGAGTATTTCAATTCCAGTTGTCCAAAATTTTGTTCAACTTGCAAGATAGTAGCGCATCTTATCATTGAATGCGAGTAGAGAAAAAAACAAGGCTCATTCAAGTATGAAAAGTTCATAACCACAACACTATCAAAACAACATCGGTTCCTATTAAGCAACATACTCCTAGAGCCTGTCATTCCTCGTATCCCTTTTGATATCTCGTGACAGTCCAAGTTGAAGAAAATTGCAATAATACGGAAATGGTACAGGTGGGTTCATCTAGCTCAACTATTACAATAACCATTGGTAGAAGATTCCATAATTTCAAGTATAGTAACTCCTGATATTATTCATAATGCTAATAATCATGTACTAGTCAAAATGGATGGTGGAAGATTTAGTGCTCTAAATCAAACTGAGCAGAAGGAAGATGATGTCATTAGTGTTGATGAAGAAATTATAGCTGAGATGGAACCTCAAAAACTAATTCAAATAGTTGAAAGAACATAGTTGGAGAAGAGTGTAGTTAAATTTGTGGATGCAAGATCAGGTAAAGTCATTGCAGAGCCGCCGTATCATTCACTACTTGGTCTTCGATAATAAAAACTTCAAGGAAAGAAAACAGAACAAAGGTAGGTAAAAATCCTCAAACAAATTAAATAATAATTCAAATGGTAAAGCCTCGAGCAGTCCAAAACCCCGTTAGGAGAGCTAATGGGTAGGTAAATACAACTTTAGGAAAAATGTTGGGAAAAGAGGTCCAAACAACCTCCAATCTAAACAATGAGGATTTATTTTTTTGAACATAAGGGGTCTTAGGAGAGCTAGGGCCCAACAGAAGTTACACAATTTAGTTAGTCAAATTAATCCAACTTTAGTGTGGATAGCAGAACCAAAAATAAAATGCTCTTCTTCATTTTGTAGTAAATTAAATCTTCCACGTATGCAATATATGGTGATTCATAATGCTTCAGCTAGTCATAAAAGTAATATATGGTTATTTTGGAGTATTTCCATAGCAACTCCTTCAGATATTTCCATTACAAGTCAAATGATTACAGTGGCAGTTGGGGATGTTTTAGTATCAGGAGTTCATGCTCATGTGAATATGGTGCAGAGAAGATTCTTATGGTCAGAAATTCAAATGATTAGTGAGCTTAAAAAACCTTGGGTTGTCATGGGTGATTTTAATGCAATTCTTGCAATGGAAGAGAAAGTAGGTGGCAATTCTCCTTCAAGAAGATTTATTCTAGATTTCAGTGAATGTTTATATAATTGTGAATTATTGCAGGCACCTAAAATAGGGTTGAATTTTTCTTGGTCAAATTGCCAGCATGGGAGTAAAAGGATATTGTGTACTCTAGATATAGTTGTTTTTAATATGGAGTGGTGAAATTTATACAGTGATTGGGGATACAAAGTGGGTGTTAGAGTAGTCTCAGATCATTCTCCTTTAATGGGAGGTTGTGTCAATATTCCTAAGCCTAGAAATGCTCCACTCAAGTTTCAAAAAATATGGTTAGAACATCCTGGTTTTATGAAGGTGGTTGAGGAGAGCTGGGCTACACCACTAAATGGGGATTCAACTTTTATTTTCATGCAAAAGCTTAAAATATTAAAAATTATTTTGAAAGAATGGAATTGGAATTTTTTTGGAAATGTTCAAGTAAAGATTAAAGAAGCTGAAGATCTAGTTAAGGGGAAAATGTTAGCTTCAGACAGTAACCCTCATGATGAGAATGCTTTTACAGAATTAATTTTTGCTCAAAATGAACTCAACTCAAGGGAAGTTCAATATAGCATTATGATGAAGCAAAAATCAAGAATGAAATGGGTTAAAGGGTGTTCAGAAAATACTAATTTCTTTCATATAAACATCAAATTTAGGCAAACAAGGAATTTGATTTGTGAATTGGAAGATGTAAATGGTAATATAGTAACTAATCAAGCACAAATAGCGAGATACCTTGGTTGATTACTTTCAAAAAAGGCTTCGGTCTCAAAGATGTTACTATAAATGATTCCTTGTTGAATGTAATACCTAAGCTTATTACGTAAGAAGATCAATTTATGCTAGAATCTACTCCGAGTCGATGAAATTAAAAACTATTTTTTAGATGGATGCGAAAGTGTACCAGTCCAGATAGTTTTTCGTATTTTCTATAAATCATGTTGAAAGATTATAAAAGATGATTTTGTTAATGCGATTCAAGATTCTTTGGAGAAGGAAGTACATTCCAAGAGGTCTAAACTCAAACTTCCTAGTATTGCTACCTAAGACTCAAGGTGCAAAAAATCCAAGTCAGTTTAGGCCAATAGGCTTGAGTAATTTTAGCTTTAAAGTATTCACAGAAATAATTTCCACTAGGTTGAGTGGATTTATGGGTAATTTAATTTCTTCTCAGCAAGCTGCTTACATTAAGGGTAGAAGCATACATGAACAGGTTATAATGGCATCTGAACTAGTGAATGAAATGAAGCATACAAGAAGAGGAGGGAATGTGGGCACGAAACTAGATATATCACAAAGCTTATGATTCAAGTAAGTTGGAATTTTTTGTTTCAAGTACTTCAAAAGTATGGTTTCTCTGCTTCTTGGTGTGAATGGTTAAGAACATTATTTTCTTCAGCTAAAATATTTGTCATAGTAAATGGAGGTACACATGGATTTTTCTCAATATAGAGAGGGTTGAAGAAAGGATATCCATTATCTCCTATATTATTTGTGCTCATGGAAGAGGTTTTGAGTAGAGGATTAACCAATCTGGTGGAAATGGGTAAACTACAACCAATGGTAATTAGGAAATGAATTTATCCAAATCACCTCTTTTTTGCAGATGATGTTTTTATCTTCAGTAATGGGTCAAAAAGAAGTTTGGAATCTCTTCTTGCACTTCTCAAAGTTTATCAAGAAGGCTCTGGTCAATTAATAAATAAGCGAGAAAATTATATGTTTTGTGGATGGATGTAAACCTATAAGAAAAGCTCAGATTTCAAATTTGATGCAAATGGAACTTACATCTTTTCCTGACAAGTATTTGGGAGTCATTTTGATGCCTGGAAGAGTAAATAGTGCTACTGTGTGGCCAATGGTGGAGATGATGCAAAGTGAATTAGCATCATGGAAGGGTAAAATGCTCTCCGTTCATGATAAATTAATTCTTATAAAATCTGTTCTTTGTAGCATACCAGTTTATAATATGTAGTATACAAATGGCCAAGCTCAGTAATCAAAGTTTGTGAAAAAATTATCAGAAATTTTTTATGGACTAGAGATAGTGAAGAGAGAAAATATGAAGCTTTGAGATGGAGCAAAGTTTGTACCCCTTATAATGAAGGTGGATTGGGAATTAGGAGATTGGTGGTGATAAACAAAGCATTACTGATGAAAATGATGTGGAAACTATTAAACTCAAAGGAAGATTGGTCAAAGTTCTTTGCAGCTAAATATAACGATAAAAATGGTCAGTGGATTAATCAATGGAAATTATCTTCAGTGTGGCCAGGTTTAAAATGGTCTTGGCAAGAATTAAAATCAAGCTTAAGATGGAGTACAGGTAATGGAGAAATATTTCATTGTGGTTTGACACATGGGTAGGTGAATGTCCTTTAATTGATATAATTGGTTACACTGACACTGTACAAGATAATCTGCATCTGAAAGTATAAGACTTGTTGGTAAATGGTGAATGGAAAATACCAATTCGATTCAAGACCTTATTCCTTCTTCTTTGCCACCAAATCGGTGGAGGAAAAGATCTACTTATATGGTGTGGAAACATAAAAGGTGCATTCTCTACAACTGCAGTTGTTGAAAAAATCAGAAAAAAAGAACCAATAATTCATTGGCCATCTCAGATATGGAAACCATTTCTGCATCCAGGGATAGCCAGTAATGTTTGGAAAATTCAGCAAGGAGTGTATATGGATGATGAAAAGATGCTAAGTAAAGGATATCCACTAGCTTCTATGTGTTGCATTTGTAGGCAGGATCAAGACAGTATGAATCATCTTCTTTGGTTCTCCAAATTCAGCAACAGCATATGGCACTGGTTAGTAAACATTTTCAATTTCCCTTCACTCACTTCCTTTACTGATATTATGAAGTTTGCAAAACAAAAAGTCTTATAGTTAAAGAAATTTGGCTCATAGCAACATGTGCTACAATCAGAGAATTATGGTTTTCAAATAACAAAATGATTCATGAGAATGTTCAACCAAATTTGGAAAATTTCAAAAAAAAATAAAATAATAATAATCATGAATCCGGTATATTATGGAGGCTACAAAATGACAGGTACAAGATGGGGACAGAACTATGACTCAGTTGTGCTTCATTTCTTCAATTTAGGCCAGAGAGATATCAAGTTCAAGTATATTATGGAATGTCAGTGGCTCAATCCAGATGTGTGTTATGTTCTTTTTTGTTGTAAAGGTACTGCAATTGTAAATCCACGCAAAGCGTGTTTTTATTATTATGGCTAGAGATCATGTTTGTCAAGTTATTGGCATCTGTCTCGGAGTGGGATAGGGATAGCTACAAAATATATTGCTGAAGCATTGACTATTGTGTGGGCCATTGAATGTGCAGTAAAGCTGAATTATAGCAAAATCATCATCAGGTCTGACTAAAAATCAGTGATTGAAGATTTTAGAAAGGGGATAGTACCATGGTCTCTGCTTTCAATATGGTTAAAAGCAAAAAAAAAAAGTTGAATGAAATCCTATATGAGCACTGTTACAGGGAAATCAAATTTTCAGCTGTTGAGCTAGCAAAACAGGGTGCAAGACTTGAATAAGGAGAAATAATAATTCATAAAGGAAGGCCATCATCTCAAGCTCCAATAGCAATGCCTAATAAGAATTATTAGGGATTATGTTAGCTTAGCCATTAGAAAAAAAAAATTGTTGTCCTTTTGTTTTAAGTCTTTTGTAAACACAAATTTTGTATTTGGTTGAGCTTTTCTAATTAATAAAAATTGTGATTCAGCAAAAAAAAAAAATGTTAGTATTTTGTTTGTGCATGAACATGATTTCCGAGAAACCGAAACCGCATATTTTCTCCAACAATCTTAGGTTCCATAGATCGTAGTTTACTTAATTGTTTGTGAGTATGATCAATAATTTTAGGTATGTCCGTGTTTGAGGTCATACAACAATGCAGTGTGTTGGATGGGATCTAAGCAATTAACCGCTTAAGTTAATTAATCATATATCAATGGATGTGGAAAATATACTTATATTTGATGAGTGACATCAAAAGTATGAATCAGATACCAGCCAAATGCTAATAGCCTGGTTAACATCAATTTGTTAGTCATTGGTTGTTGGTACATTCTATATTCCCCTTATCACCATAGTTCATTGTGGTTTTGCAAATGATTTCATGATTGTGTACAACCATGAAATGTGGGGGAATGGAGTAGATACCTTAGTGTCATCAAAAAGTTCCTTCAACTGTAGGGAATTAGGTTCAAGTCTCTTAACTGTATTATTTGTTAACAATCCAACTTCAGTAGCCAGTGTATATGAATGTGGTGGCAAATCAGTACTGTTATCGTTATTTCATGGCGATCAGAGATCATGAATAACCATCATGAGAAGTGGGAAGTTAAATACCCTCCTCTGATTCTAAAGGCTAGAGATTCCAAACGGAAGTTATCTTGATCAGTTGATCGAAGAGTTACTTGGTAATATTTGAATCAACATTTTCTCGTATATTTGTGGAATATGAGAATTAGAAGTTTTTGGCACCGGTTTTACAAGGGAAAAAGCAAAACAAATATTGGCTACTCATTGAAATGGTATGATGAGTATCTAAAACCAGTACACCACCGAATTGTGGGGGTGATTTTCATATAACAAGAGTGTTATAGTGATAAATTCATCAAAATGTGGGGGTGCCTAAAATCGTGTTATGGTAAGTTCCTATAAATATAAGGTCAACGCAATACCATAAAGCAATTTCTCTCAAATGTGCGCACCTCTAAAAGAAATAGTGTATGTGAATTGTATCAAGCTGAAAAATAATAGAAATTCAAGAGAGAACTTATAATTACATGTCGAGGGGAATGGGCTTATAGCCTTACTAAAGTGTAAGTTTCAGCGGTAACCCAACCTAAGCGATTGGAGATCCCATGGTCTAGGTTCAAAAGGGCAAACTAAGTTGTGACGAACTCGCCAGATAACACTGAAAGAGATTTTCTCCTTCTCATTCCTACGATAAAAGTCAGTGTTTTCTGTCAGGTTAGACGTTGAGATTTTTCTCTTAATGATCCATATAGCTTAGTCTAACTAAGATAAGTATGGCAGGATACTTTCAAATAGGAGATCACCTATATGAGTGAGAAGTGGGGCCGCTTCTATGATAACTATAATGCTATGTTAATCTAGAGCACTCATAGAATACCAACAACGTTCAGGGCCGAATAAACACAACCGAGAATTTGACGATTATGAGGAGATATAATGTGTGAGATTTATTGTATCGATTTACACCGATGGCTGACAGTTCAACGACATCGCGTCCACTGATTGGCTAGTAAATCCGGTAAATTTTCACTAGGTTTGGTTCAATGACAAAAGCTACAATTTAATGATGCATTATATTTTCTGCTTGTGCTCTTAAAAGTTTGTAAGTTTTGTTAAGTCAGTATTTTCACTCATGTGGGGGATTGTTGGAATTTTGAGTCAAAATCAATTACGTGAGTGAAAATTATTTTTCAGGATTTAAACTCCAAGAGATGTGTTTGGGTTATGGCTTTTCACCATAAGACACCTAGTCATGAATAAGTGTTATGGAGAGTCACTATTGGCCATGGTGAGTCTCCTATTGGTGAAAAGACACCTTGTAGATTTATCATTGACTCTATATAAACCCATCTCTTAGTTTTGTTTGTATGGGTTTTTACAAGTTTTTGGAAGTAGAAAACAAATTTTGAAGTCAAGAGTCAGAGTTATTTAAGAGTACAGTAATTGTCAACATTCACCGGCCGAGTACTATTGTAGTACTACTTACTACAAAGCGTGATCGTTGTATCTTGGGAAACGACATCCGTAGAACCGCGAGCACCGTATGCGGGGATGAATTGTCTTTAAGAAAAAATAATTACCTCTCCTCGATCAACAAATAGGATAAGTCTTTCTTACTCTTTTCTTTGTTAGTATTTTGTTTGTGCATGAACATGATTTCCGAGAAACCGAAACCGCATATTTTCTCCAACAATGCCTGAAATAACAAAGAAGATAATGATTGCAAGAGCAAAACTTTCTCAAATCAACACGCAAAAAAAAAAAAAAAATGGTCCAAAAAAAAATTTGGTTCAATAACAAAGAGGAAACTCCCTTTCATACCAATTGATTTTTGATCCTGAGAGGAATATAGATTTTCTTTTATCGACAAACAGCCCAAGATAATCAGCTGAAAATTAACCATGCAAAATTTGGTCCTTCTACCATGCTAATCAGCCTTGCTACTAATCCATGCTCTCCAGACGATGCTCTTTCATCTTGGCAACACTATTACTCCAGTCATTGCTCCCTGGACGATAACTCGACGTCATTGGAGCATCAAATCTAAATCTCTGGTAAAAATCTAACTACTAAGTTGAATTATTTATTTAGTAAAATCATCATCCTAGTGCTTACTGCGTAACATTATTGTTCCACACCAAGCATGAGACTTAGTGTTGATGGTGGATTTTTGACGAAGGCGAAATCGTAAAATCGACTTTACTCAGATGTAAAAAGAAACAAAATTTTGTATACCTCTGACCCAACATCAGAAGTATGAAATTCATTTATATTCTGTAAGAAAATTAAAATAAAATTCTTGTTACTCATTATCTAGCCTCTTCAAATCATAAATATGTACGGAAATATTAGAACCTCGCCTGGCTGAGCTTTTAATATTTTATATATTTTAGTATTTATACTGTATGACTAAGTATTTACTTATGTATTCAAAAACTCGCTTTTTTGAGTTTTTAAAACACTATTGATGGTTGTTGCAACACTTCCCAGATGTTTGCTAATTATACATAATACACATTCAGAACCGGTATGGTGCTTATGTCATCATGTACCTCGTTCTTAGATAAATATAACGCTCCTAGATAAATTGCGTACAACATACTAGTATAAAGTGACTAATCAATTAATTATAGTGTTACATTCACCAATTGAATTCCTAGAAAATATTATATTTTCGCCAAAATATAGCGTCGCTTCAGTTTATAGTTTTTTCTCAATAGAATTCTTTAAATTAATGGTGAATATTCGCCTTTCGGACATATGGGCCACCACCGGTTATCCCCGAGAAATGGCATGGGTGTACATAGAAATAACGCTCTAAAGGGCATAATATGGTATAAAGAGGATTTATATATGATGGAAAGAGGGTTAAAAAAAAAAAAAAAAAAAAAAAAAAAAAAAAAAGGAATTTTGACAGGACCAGCGCCGGCTGGATACGACGCCGGTCCGGTTTGCTGATCCCCACTTTTTTGGTTATTTTATTATTATTATTTTCTTTACCTAGAGTTTTCCTCTTTCTATCAAATTCTGGTCTTTCTTCCATATCTTACCAAATCTTGCTTCAAAAAGCATATGATGTAAAAATTAAATGGTAAATGATCCCGCTACCATTTGGTCTTTATACATATTGAAATATTATTGTTTTAATATTTCCAAATTTGGTCTCTATACCAAAAAAAAATCCTACATGCTCTTTCCGGCAAAATTAGGTTTTTAGTCAAGATCAAACTCTTTTGAAATATAGCAAAATATGCTCGGAAGACCAACAAAAATGCAAAATGATTAGGAATGGTTCGTGCACCATCCGCCACCATGACCGGCCATCATAGCCGGTCCCTCCCACACCATTGGATGGTCCCTCTTCCACCAATATCCTCCGCACGTCACCTTCGTCAGTCCCTCTCACACCACCATGGATGGTCCTTCTTGCTCCACTTTGATCGGTCCCACACTACCGGTCCTCCTCTTATCATTCTTTGTTCCTTCTATCATATTAGGTCTAATGCTCACGAGCATAATTTTAAATTAGGCCTAAACACCAGTCATTTTATATTGGTCTAGCTTCCAATATTTTAAACTAATTACCTTACACTGGTCTTGCTACCAATATTTTTCATTGATAAACCAGCCACATGCTCCGACTAGCAATATTATTATGACTAACTATATTTAAATCCTCTAACTAGCAATATTGCTCCGACTAACAACATGCCCCGACTAGCAATATTGCTCTGATTAACAGTAATTAAGTGGTCTAGCTATTATTATTAATATTATAATTTCTCTTATTGCTGCTAGCTCGAACCATTTCGACGTGGTAAATCGAGATTAAATATTCTACAATTACCGCTAACATTAACATTTTTTATATTTACATGAATTCATGTCAAATGCTTGACGTATCATCATAATAATCGACGCTCGATCTGACAATCTCATCATACCTATGTCTCTCGATCCAAATCGTGTATCTCTCCGTTTCTTGAGGAGATATCTGACATGTTGTGTGACTATAAACATGGTGGTGCCTATTTCGTCGTGATCGTCACAACGCTCATCATCCCTAGATGAGCCAACCTTTGGAGGAGGAGGGTTCGGTTTGAAAATGGGCTTACAAATCGAACTCTGAATCTGCAAGTTGAGTTTGGATTATAAAAATTTTGATTAATTTATTTTCATGTAATGAGATTAAATTCTTAACAACCTAGTTGATTCTAAAAGTCATTTTGGCCATTATTAAATAAAGATACATGGATAAAAAGTCAATACGGTTTACTATCATATTTTGTTTTATGTTTTATTAGTAGTCCCCAAAATAAATGGATGTGGTTCCTAAAAAATCATTGATTACCTTCTTGGTTAACCTCTTCCATAACAAAAAAAACTTGATGCAACACGTTGATTATATTATTCGTTTCCTATTAATCTATATAACATGTCAGTTAGGGATTTAGTCTTATGGCAGTGCAATAAGTTCCCACATGCTCAGGATTATTTGTTAGTTGTGCCTATAGGTGGTCTTGGACAATGCATTGGTCCTCCACAGTTTTGTGCCGTTCTTTGTTATGGTCTTGGTATTCCACTCTTTCCAGCTGGGAGTTTTTGTTGTTTCTGTAGTCGAGATATGGATTTGTTTGGTGACCATGCTCTTCACTATGCACACGAAATAGGTTTAAAGTTTCGACATGATTTGGTTCATGATGTTTTGTTTGATATATGTTCTCGTGCTGGCATACAAGCACAAAAATAGGTGGATTTGGGTTTCTTATCATCTGAAGGTGGTGCTTTAAGGCCTGCAGATATTCTCATTTATAATTGGGACACGGATCGCGATGTGTGTTTAGATGTAACTGGAATTTCACCTTTTACAGGAGCTGGAGTTAATACCTTCGTACCAGGGCAGGTTGTATGTAATGCGGTTTCAAGAAAGCGGAACAAGTATCTTGACAAGTGTACTACACATGGTTACGGTTTCAGTACTATAGCTTTCACGACGTTGGGTGAGTTAGGTGATGAGACCGTGGATTTCTTGAAGAGAGTGAAGCATTTTGTAAATAGTCATGATGTAAATGTTAAAATTGGTGATTTTCTTTTTCATAGATTAGGAGTTATTGTTCAAAAAGGTGTTGGCGCCCAATTAGTTGCTAGGGTGGCGACAAATTATTTGTAGTCCAAACTTGTAATTTTTGATTTTAAATATAATATAAATTAAGATTAAAAAAAAAATTTACCACCAAAGTTTTCTCAATCCGAGCAATATTGTAAGGCCTATGACTTGGTGAGAAGGTGAAGTTTATCCACAAGCCCACATTTTGAAGATTCATGTGCTGCATGAAAAAAAATTTGCATTTTATTATTTTGTCAAAAATTTCCATTTTGAAGAAATATGGAAAGTTGTGCTTTTAAGCATGAACATTGTTTTATGGATGCATATAATTACAGCATGTTGGACCCCAAGTGTCCCGTTAATCTAAAGAGCCTACAAGGCTACAACTAAGTCTCAGCCCTTGCGAGGTGTAGAATCTTCTTACATCCTAATTAAATGTCCTTTCGTGGTGCACGGTTGGGACTTAGGGAGACTCACAGCGCGACCAGCAAAATCAGTTTGTTTTGAGGTAGAAAAACAGGATTTCCTTTTGTTCTTTTTTTGGATATAGCATATGTGTTTGGACCTGTTGGTTTCAGTCTGAACTCAATTGATCAATTCCCATTCTGTCGTCGTTCTATTTCCAATTTCCAAATTTCCTTGCCATTCACAGATAAAAAAGATGTATGTTTCAGAACAATCTAATACACAACACACAATATTATTATAGCATTAATTATTACATGATTAAATAGGGTACATGCATAAGATATGCATGTAAACTTACGCCTATGCCTGGGGATCCACCCGTACAGTCGCTCACACTGATTTATTTATTGTAGTGCATCATTATATTCTAATACATCGAAATCAACCCAAGAATCTTGCTAACACAGTCACAACGCCGCATTTCGAACAACATCCTTGTAGTCACCAGTGACGTACACACTGGCGACTCAATTTCCATGCTCGCATTTATCATCATAACAATTTTTATCGTCTTTGCAGTCCTCGCAGTCTTTGCAGTCTTCACAGTCCTTGCAGTCTCCACATTCTCCACAGTCTCCACAGTCTTTGCAGTATGAACAATCCTTGCAGTTTTTGCATTCTTTGCATTTCTTGCAGTCTTTGTCGTCCTTACATTTTTTGCAGTCCTTATCGTCCTTGTAGTCGTCGCAGTCTTTGCAATCCTTGCATTTATCGCAGTCTTTGCATTCCTTACAATCCTTGCAGTCTTTGCAGTCCTTGCAGTCTTTACAATCTTTGTAGTCGTAGCAGTCTTTGCAGTATGAACAGTCTTTGCATTTCTGGCAATCTTCGCATTTCTTGCAATCTTTGTCGTCTTTGTAGTCTTTGCAGTCATTACAATCCTTGCAATCTTTGCAGTCTTTGCAGTATGAACAATCCTTGCAGCTTTGGCACTCTTTACATTTCTGGTAGTCTTTGTCGTCCTTACTGTTTTTACAATCTTTGTCGTCCTTATAGTATTCACAGTCTTTACAATCCTTACAGTTTTGACAGTCTTTGCAGTATGAGCAGTCCTTGCAGTTTTTGCAGTCTTTGCATTTCTTGCAATCTTTGTCGTCCTTATAGTCTTTGCAGTCTTTACAATCTTTGCAGTCTTTACAATCTTTGCAGTATGAGTAGTCCTTGCAGCTTTGGCAGTCTTTGCATTTCTTACAATCTTTGTCGTCCTTGCACTTTTTGCAATCCTTGTCATCGTAATAGTCTTTGCAGTCCTTACAATCCTTGCCGTCGTGGCAGTCTTTGCAGTATGAGCAATCCTTGCATTTCTGGCATTCTTTGCATTTCCAGCAGTCTTTGTCGTCCTTACATTTTTTGCACTCTTTGTCATCTTTATAGTCGTCGCAGTCTTTACAATCCTTGCAGTCATAACAGTCCTTGCAGTGGTCGTAATTCTTGCAGTGTTTGCAATATGAACAATCTTTACACTTCTTGCAGTTCTTACATTCCTTACACTTCTTGCAATCCTTGCAGTCCTTACACTTCTTCTTGTCCCCTTTATCGCCACCATAATAACTGTCTAGGTGTGCTTTATCATCCTGGTAAACTTCTGCTCCTGTTTGATAACCATTAGGATAACCAATAGCATCCTTCTTGTCATGGTCATCATAACCATAGCTACTAGTACTCACTTTCTTCTCGGTGAACTTTTGTGAGCCGTCGACCGAAAGACAGAAAGAGAGAACTACTGCTGATAGAACTACGAAAAAGACCACTGAAATCTTCATTGTGTCTCTCCCTCTATCTTGCAGCTTATGTGAAGGTCGAGGTTTGTTTGTGTTCTCTAAATGCTAAAGACCTCTGCCTTTATATAGACAAAGATTTGCGGTATATCCAAGAGAAGACGTGGGTGGTATCAATGAAGTGAAACGAGATAGTTCTACCTTGTTAAAGTACTAATTCAAACTACCAATATTGCCTTGTTCTATGGTAATACCAATTTGCTTGAGTTTGCTTGTTCTGACCATTGAGGGTGAAAATTTAGAATTACCAATTCTTTAAGATACTAACTTTTCGTTTAGTGGATAAAAACAAATTATAACCAAGTTACTGAACAAACCCAAAAGATTATTTTATAAACTTTTCTTCACCTACCAATCAAATTGAGCTAAAGATGACACTTATTAAGAACCAAAACAAAAATTAGAGCAAAGACCAATTTTGTTAGTGGTTGTTAAAGATTACAGGCTAAGCACTCTTTGTACGCAAATTAATACAAGACAATTGTTAAAGCACTTTGTCATTTTTGGGCAAAGGGCCAGATCACACAACTAATACGGGGAAAAGAAACTTGGGTATCCTTGATCTTAAGCAAAAACAACACAGTTCCGGAAAGCAACACAAGAAGAAGAGTCATGAATGGTCAACGATCGATATCAGTGGCCACCATCAAAAAATTGGGTTGATCAGTTTTAGATAGACCTTGTTAGTTTAACACGAAGAGTATTAGAAGATTTGGGGTTGAGAAAAGTGAAACCCTTGAATTAAATTGTGGATACTCACACTTTACTACTCCAGAACGGGAGCCTTTCTCCGTTGAAACTTGGGAAGAAATTAGTAAACATATTCGTTCCCGTTTCCATTTTGTGCTTATATATATATATATGAATTTTAGTCCTTGGGTTAGCACCAGAAAAAATTGTCAGAGCTTAATACCAGAGATGCTTCTAATAAGAAAACATATTGAAGAAATCTTTCAAGATACACTTAAAAAGGAGGGCATATTAGCAAGACTTATCCGATGATACAAGTATTTTTGTTTGATAGACCTCTCCAAAACTGCTATTTCAAGAACTGACAAACTCATTTGGCCTCTAAACAAAATCTAGCCTTCTTTCAGCTAGGTCAGTCTTAATGGATCAAACAATACCATGACTAATACGTAATACCCCTTCACAACCTATATGGAGTACAATTTGGTCATTCAGGTCTATATATCATCCCTGTGAGTACTAAATTGAGACGTTGGATAATGTTGTTTAATAGCAGCAGTGAGACCGGTCATGCAACTCATCTACACTGCGACTTTAGCCAAGCTGTTTGGCTTGGTCTCAACTGCAACATGATTAGAAAGCATAGGTCTCAAGTGCAACATGATTAGAGAGCATAGGTCTTAGTGAAAACCACTGGATTGAGTCGTGGTTTATTAAAGATGTATCTACCCCTACATTTGATAATTATGTTGCGATCTGTGTGCTACTGCTTTGTTGGTTCATGTGGAGGATATGTGCTTAAAATGTTTACAAAATGTGTCAGCATGCCGAGCTAGCTATTACAATCAGTTTTTTCCACAGCCATATCTTCAATACCCAAAACCTCTTCATGACAGACGAAAAGGTGAAACCAAAGGCTGAGGGCCTTCACCTGCAGAGTGAATACCAAAGGTGAAGGCAGTAATCTTGGGGTGATAACAGCAGTCATATGGCATCATCGGTTGAAGAGGACCTGCAACTTAGAAGTTCAAGACCCAAAGCTAGCAAGTATAAGAATGAAATTTAATTTGAAATTACTTTAGAACCAACGTGGGCTTATATATCAAATATAACTCCAACTAGCTAAATGGGTTTGGCAGTGATCGTTACCAATCATGCAGGTATTGCATCGGAGCTCCAAAGAAAGGGATAGAGAGAGGATTAAAAGGAGGACAAGAGCATGTGGTTCACTTCTACCCTAATTAGCTATTTCAATATTTCATTATTATTTCGTTCTGCATTTTTCTGGCCCATCGTATCTGCAAGAGTGTCGCTTGTAAATATATACACCATATCAAGGTGCCCCAAAACCTCCTGCAAAGTGAAACAAAGGAGTTCATGGTTAAAATCACACTCCTGGACTTAGTGCACTTCCACAAATCTCAGTTCATAGTAATTGTACAGGAAGATCAGACCAAATGCGGCCAGTTCAGGGTGAATTCACAACAACACAACTTACTGAAAAAAAAAATGACGGACCCCAATCATCACCATAGCCTATAATTCATCAGCATTCCACTTTTGGTTCTGGTAGATTCTGTATGTAAAGTCCATATAGGATATCTTTTCTCAGTAACTAGAGAACATAAACACTTAAACGGGTCAACCAAATAGTTTCTGACAATTCACTATAGTTCAACACTTCCATTCAAGTCGTTTCAGGGTTGATAAGAATTTCAAACTTCTTAAGACTTAATTTTAAAAACAGTTGAATGTTTTAACATACAATTCACTAAACAGGATTCTGATTGGATTACTAAGGAATAAAAACGGTCATTCATGCATCTAATGCACATCGATTTATTGTAGTACTTCAGGATTGTTTATTATACTCTCACGCATTGTAACCAAACAATTAAAATTTATAAGTCACACCTTTTTTCCGACGATATCCTTGTTATCCTAAGCAACACCGGTTTAATTTTTTGCATCTGCAGATTTACCATCATTGATATCATTTGCGTCTTGTTTGTTGTTGTTACCACCGCAATTGTCTTTGCAATCTTTTCCGTTATTATCATCACAATCGCTTTTGCAGTTGCAGCAATTGCAACACTTGCAGCTCTTATCATCACCACAATCACTTTTGCACTTATCGTTTTTCTTGTTGCAACATTTGTCTTTCCCTTTGCATTTGTTGTCATCTCCACAGTCGCTATTGCGGTTGTCTTTCTTGCACCTACACTTGTTATTGCTGCAGCAATTCTTTTCACAGTCGTTCTTCTCTTTATTATTGTTGTTGTTACAGCAGCAGCAGCAGCAGCTTTTGTCAGTCGCACAACATGTACAATCGCATTTACAGTTTCTCTTATCTTTATCATTGTCTTTTCTCTTGCAGTCGTCGTCCTTCTTTTTGCAGTCATCTTTGTCGTTTTTTTTGCAGTCGTCGTTCTTTTTGCAATCATTCTTTTTGCAGCTATTGTCATCATTCTTTTTGCAGCCATTGTCATCATTCTTTTTGCAGTCGCCGTTCTTTTTGCAGTCGTCGTCCTTCTTTTTGCAGCCCTCATCATCTTTCTTTTTGCAGTCATCCCCGTCATTCTTTTTGCAGTCGCCGTTCTTTTCGCAGTCGTCGTCCTTCTTTTTGCAGTTTTCATCGTCCTTCTTTTTGCAGCCCTCATCATCATTCTTTTTGCAATCATCGCCATCATTCTTTTTGCGGTTGTCGTCCTTCTTTTTGCAGTTTTCATCGTCCTTCTTTTTGCATCCCTCATCATCATTCTTTTTGCGGTCATCGCCGTCGTTCTTTTTGCAGTTTTCGTCGCCCTTCTTTTTGCAGTTTTCATCGTCCTTCTTTTTGCAGCCCTCATCATCATTCTTTTTGCGGTCATCCCCGTTGTTCTTTTTGCAGTTTTCGTCGTCCTTCTTTTTGCAGTTTTCATCGTCCTTTTTGCAGTCATCGCCGTCGTTCTTATTTTTGCAGCCCTCATCATTCTTTTTGCAGTCATCGCCGTCGTTCTTTTTGCAGTCTTTCTCATTGTCATTCTTTTTGCATTCATCATTTTCGTTGTCATCCTCCTCCTCATCATCGTCATCCTCCTCATCATCGTCGTCATCATCGTCATTCTTTTTGCAGTCCTCTTCGTTGTCATTGTCCTTTTTCTTGCACTCCTGGTCGTCATTGTCTTTTTTTTTGCAGTCATCTTTACGCTTGCAGCATTTTTTATTGCTACAACAAGGGTTCTTGCAATTATCGTCGTCACCTTTGCAAGATCCATTGCAGCTACCGCAGCAACAATTTTTTTGGCAGTTGTCTTTGTTGCAGCAGTAATTACAGCAACAGTCGTCTTTGTCTTTGCAGTTGTTTTTATCTTTATCGCTATTTTCGCAACAGCAATCGCAACAATCATTTTCTTTGTCTTTGCAATTATCTTTACAATCATTTCCTTTGTCTTTGTCTTTGTCTTTGCAATAATCTTTGGACCATTTAGCATCGAGCCAATAGTAGTTCTTAGCACCCTCTTTCACCTCGATCAATTTCCTTGGCAAAAAAATTTGTGATTGTTCTTTGTTTGAGCCATCGACGGAAGCACAAAAGGTGAAAACTACAACTGATACAACAAACAAAAAAACTACTGTAATCTTCATCGTCTTTCTCACTCACTTTCTCACCCTCACAACTTAAGTAAAACTTGAGATTTTGTGTATATGGTCAGATTGCTAGAGACCCTCGGCCTTTATGCACGCCAAATATTTAAGATATGGCCGAAAATAGAAGTGGGGGACTGGTTGATTAATGAAGTGAAAGGGAATAATTCTCCCTTTCAAAAGCTCCAAAATCAAATTGCCAATTCTGTCTTGGTCATCAATGCCAGTTTGAGTTCGTTCGATGCTGACTGTTTAACTTGTGCACCCAATTCCCTTTGATACCATTCTATTAGAACGAAAATCAGAAGCGCATTTCATTTGTTTATCTCTTCATCGTCCAGTTTCTCAATGCCAGTTCAGTTATTCCCCTGACTCTATTCATTTTACCTCTCTTTTAACAATAAAATAAATTGCAGGATGTAGAATAGATTAAGACTAATTTTTTGTAGTGGTTGTTGAAGATTATCAAATGTCTTTGAATGCAAATTTAAGTTGCATTTATACAGGTTTCATTTTGGGGTTGTGGATCAGGTCATGGATGATGTAGTAGCAAGAACAACCAGCTAAGGACCACGCGCATATATGATGGAGAAAAAAAGCCTGTAAGTGCAGTAATTTTAAGTTTAATTGAAGAGATATTCAAAACCCAAGAATGGTCATCAATTAAATATGTGAATAGACACCATCAAAGTTGAGTTAACTGTTAACATCCTCCAAAACCCGTTGAGTACAGACCTATATCTCTATGTAACATATTATACAAGATTGTAGTCAAAATTATTGCCCAGAGATTAAAACCCATGCTCGACAACCTTGTGGATAAAGCTCAGTCTTCTTTTGTTCCGGGAAGACTTATTCTTGATAATGTTTTAACTGCCAAAGAACTAATTCACTCCATGAATCAGTCTAACTCACTCCTAGGAGCCTTTGCACTCAAGATTGACATCAGCAAAGCTTATGACAGGGTCTTTTGGAGCTTTCTTGGCCAATGTCTTAGAGCAATCTTATTATCAATTGTGTTACTACTGCTTCATTTTCTATTATTGTAAATGGGACTTCTGAAGGGCATTTTAACAGTGGGAGAGGGTTGAGACATGGATGACATCTCTCACCTTATCTGTTTATCCTTTGTGCTCAAGGGTTATTTTGGCTAAGATGGAGTCGAGTTGCTTATATAATGGCTATATGGTCAACAGATGGCCCCCCTCTATTTCCCACCTCATGTTCACAGACGATCTCTTCTTATTCGGCACGCTTGATGACAGAACTATTCAAAGCCTCCAAGATATCTTATTTATCTATGCCAAATGGTCTGGTCAACATGAAAACTTAGAGAAATTTGCCATTCTTTTCAGCAAAGGGGTTAGAGAAGAAAGACGAAGTCAAGTAGCTGAGATTCTTGGAGTCAAGCAAATGGAGAGTAATGATAAATACCTTGGATTCCAACTGCTCAAATCCACCTATAGAATTGACTCTTTTGAGTTTCTCATTGATAAGATTGAAAATAAACTTGATGGCTGGAAGAGAATTCACCTTACTCATGCAGGCAAGATAGTTCTCATCAAACATGTTCTCGGGATGATTCCTCAATACTTTATGGCTACTTCTCTGATCCCAAAAACTGTAATAGCTGAATTGGAGAGAATAATTCGAAATTTCTGGTGGGGCCACAACTATGCCACCAGAAAAACATACTTCATCAACTGGAACATGTTTTCGGAGGAAAAAGTGATTGGTGGTTTAGGTATCAGATCTCTGACCCACCTAAACAGAGCTCAAATAACTAAACTGCCTTGGAAATTGCTTGAAGATAGGAATTGTGTTTGGGGTACAATTATGCATGTTAAATATTTCAGAGGCAGATCTTTTTGGGAAACTACAGCAAATTCCAGAAGTTCATCCACTTGGAAAGCTATCATTGGCTGCAGAGAGGAACTAAAAGAGGGGTGCATTTGGAGTGTTGGTAACAAAGAAAGCATCCATATAACCAAAGACCCTTGGCTCAATAATCATCCCAACGGCAGACCTGAAATGATAGACAACATTTAAGTAAAGAATATCAACAAAGTGGCTGACCTAATCTTGCATGAACCCACAAGATGGAATTCAAACCTCATCATCCAGATGTTCCATCCTTAGTCAGTATCTCAAATCCTGATCATATATCTTCCGGATCGAGAAGAAGCTATTGAAGATAAACTGATATGGAAGCCTCATCCTAAAGGTCAGTTCTCTTGCAAGTCCTTCATTAAATCTCTCAAAGATAAACAACCTAGCTATGGTGATATTTTCCATGGAAAATATTTTGGAAAATCAGAGACCTTGCTCCAAAATTCTAATATTTATCTGGAGAGTTATTCATGATGGTTTAGACATTTTTAAAAAGCTAGGGAAGCATATTACAGGCATTAACCAAGAATGTAGAGCTTGTAGAGATGTTATTGAAGACCTTGAGCATCTATTTTTTTATTCTCATGTGGTCACTACTACATTCTTCGGTTCCCCCTTGGTTGTAGAACTGAGCATTACTTTGGCATGAGCATAAAACAAGTCATTGCAGGATGGATAATGGAGAAAGGAAACTTTGAAGTATTCAAAATTGCAACTGTGTTATGTGGGCTCTCTGGAAAAACGAAAACATCAAGGTTTTCGAAAACAAAGACCAACCTATTCAGAGCATTATTAAAGAAGTTGTGTATTGGTTCAATTACTCCATGCCTCTTCTTCCTGAAGAAGAACAAGAAGTCCAACTATGTATTCCTAAGCAGCATGCGACCAATTGGAGTCCACCAGAAACTTATTGGACCAAGCTTAATATGGATGCGGATTTCCAAAATTTTAAAGGAGCTTGGGGTGTTGTTGCAAGAGACTATGACATCAAGTTCAAAGGTTGTGGCATTATGTTCCATGGTGTACTAAACCCTATAGAGGCTGAAACAAAGGCTTTCCTATTAGCTACTGAATTTGCAGTAATGACCAGACTGCAGAAAGTTATCTTTGAAAGTGATTAGAGTTGGTGGTCGAATGTTAATAGATGGGACTAGAACACATTCCTTAGAGACTTCTTTATCTTGTTTATCAGATCAGAGCTCAACTAAAGAAAATCTCAGAGTTCAAGATAGTTTTCAACAAAAGAGAGGGGAACTCAATAACCCATACTCTTGCTAAGTATGCCTTAAACCATCATTCCAATATGTGGTGGTTCTCTTCCAAACCCCCTTCTTGTATTGCGTCTTGTATCCAAGTGTTTGCGGGTGAAAATGGTTTCTGCTAATTTCGGTGTGTGGGTGAGATACGAATTTAAACCCTAAACAATGTACTGCAAGGGAGTACTTTAGATTCGAGAGATCAATCTGTACAAGTCCGGCCTAAACTAAGAAATGGTCGTTCCAGAATTTCTTCGGTCACAAAGTGGGGGAGAATGGGTTGGTTTTGGGGAGCGAACCAAGGAAAGTGATGAGACCAGAATAGTTGATTCCGGAAGAGTAGTTGTGTTACGACTTATATCAGAAAGTGGGAAGCTAACAGATGGGAAAGCTAGCAAACGTTTTCTGAGTGGTGTATCATCCTCTGAACTTGTTGTTCGATGGAAATAGGTAAGACCTATTTATACAAGTCGAAGTGAAACGTACTCTGGTCTCATTAAGGAATGGAAAAATGGGTGAGTAAATGGGAGGAGGTGGTAACGTTAACACATGGAATTGATGTTCCATAAAACCGTTAACGCATGGAATTGATGTTCCATAAAAAGAACGTTTCACCATTAACTCCCTGTATTTACTAACCGCCTCATCCTTATGACACTTCCTTATGACGGGCGTAGTGTACGCCGCACGTTGTAAACCGCCAAACCAATACCCAAAGAGGATCCCCCAGTTTGTGATATGTGTTGATGTCTCGAATGTTTTTGTGGAAAACATGTAGCATATTGTTGTTGCTTGGCAAGTCGTGCTTGGGAGACTTGCTAGCTTGGTGACCTCCGACGGTCGAGATTTTGCATCTTAAGACGAGAGGTAGCCGTTGATCGTTGCACGCTTTTATTTTGGTGGTCGTATAGGGAAGGCCAGCATGTGGCGCGGCAAGGTTGGCATGCCGTTGGCATGGCATGCCTTGGCGTGGACAAACTATGGTTTTGGGTCAAAGGTTACCATGTGTTGTCTGGTAACCTTGGACGGCTAGGATTTGCTCCTGGGATTGAAGGGTGACCGTTGATTGTCGCACGCCTTCGTTTTGGTAGCCGTGTAGGAAAGGCCAGCATGGTGGCGCAGCTAGGTTGGCATGCCGTTGGCATGGCATGGTTTGGCGTGGCCAAACTTAGGTTTTCGGGCCAAAGGTTACCATACATTGTCTGGTAACCTTGGATGGCTAGGATTTGCTCCTGGGATTGAAGGGCGACCGTTGATTGTCGCACGCCTTCGTTTTGGTAGCCTTGTAGGGAAGGCCAGCATGGTGGCGCGGCTAGGTTGGCATGTCGTTGGCATGGCATGGTTTGGCGTGGCCAAACTTAGGTTTTCAGGTCAAAGGTTACCATGCGTTGTCTGGTAACCTTGGATGGCTAGGATTTGCTCCTGGGATTGAAGGGGGACCGTTGATCGTCGCACGCCTTCGTTTTTGGTAGCCGCATAGGGAAGGCCAGCATGGTGGCGCGGCTAGGTTGGCATGCCGTTGGCATGGCATGGTTTGGCGTGGCCAAACTTAGGTTTTCGGGACAAAGGTTACCATGCGTCGTCTGGTAACCTTGGATGGCTAGGATTTGCTCCTGGGATTGAAGGGGAACCGTTGATCATCACACGCCTTCGTTTTTGTTAGTCGTGTAGGGAAGGCCAGCATGGTGGCGCGGCTAGGTTGGCATGCCGTTGGCATGGCATAGTTTGGCGTAGCCAAACTTAGGTTTTCGGGCCAAAGGTTACCATGCGTCGTCTGGTAACCTTGGATGGCTAGGATTTGCTCCTAGGATTGAAGGGGGACCGTTGATCGTCGCACGCCTTCGTTTTGGTAGTCGCATAGGGAAAGCCAGCATGGTGGCGCGGCTAGGTGCGTTTGGCATGGTGGGGCCAAGGTCTTAGCATGTCGTTGGCACGTGGTGCGGCTAGTATGGCTAGGGCCAAGGCAAGGTGCGGTTTGGCTTGGCATGGTGGGGCCAAGGGTTTAGCATGTCGTTGGCACATGTCACGGCTAGCATGGCTAGGGCCAAGGCAAGGTGCGGTTTGGCTTGGCATGGTGGGGCCAAGGGTTTGGCATGTCGTTGGCACATGGCGCGGCTAGCATGGCTAGGGCCAAGGCAAGGTATGCCATGGGCGCATGGTGCGGCTAGCATGGCTAGGGCCAAGGTAAGGTGCGGTTTGGCTTGGCATGGTGGGGCCAAGGGTTTGGCATGCCGTTGGCACATGGAGCGGCTAGCATGGCTAGGGCCAAGGCAAGGTGCGGTTTGGCTTGGCATGGTGGGGCCAAGGGTTTGGTAGGTGTGGCTGGCATGGTTTGCCATTGGCACACGGGTGCGGCTAGCATGGTTGGCATGCCTTGGCGCACTGTAGGTGTGGCTGGCATGGTTTGCCATTGGCACATGGGTGCGGCTAGCATGGTTGGCATGCCTTGGCGCGGTAGGATGTGGCTGGCATGATGAACCATTGGCACAGGGGTGCGGCTAGCATGGTTGGCATGCCTTGGCGCGGTAAGTGTGGCTGGCATGGTTTTCCATTGGCATAGGGGTGCGGATAGCATGGTTGGCATGCCTTGGCGCGGTAGGATGTGGCTGGCATGATGAGCCATTGGCACAGGGGTGCGGCTAGCATGGTTGGCATGCCTTGGCACGGTGGGTGTGGATGGCACGGTTTGCCATTGGCACATGTGGCGTGGGAATTAGGGTTTTGGCCCATCAAAACCCTAATTAGTAATTAATAAAAAAAAAGGTACCCTGGTAATTTTCTCACAGACATATTAAAGGATTCAATAAATGCGTTTAAGTCCTGTGACGTCACTGTTTGACTAGGGTTTTACGACTTACCCCTAAGCTAAAAACCACCATCAACATCAAGACGACATTCGTGCTTTGTAGTTTCTTTTCTTCTGTGTTGTGTAGCAAAAAAAAAAAAGTTTAGTTAACTGTTCGGGATGAAGACCTGCTAATTGAAAACGCATATGCTTCTGTGCTTGTTCTTTTGCACTATATTGGGTTGAAATCAGACCCCGCATGGATTATTGTTAAGAGGATGAATTATTGTGCTTGTTCTTTTACACACAACATGACTTTGCTACCCCGAAGCAAGGTTTTTATGAACACTAGGTTCACGGTGAGTATCTTCGTGTCACAATCAATGTTTGCAATGGTGTTAAATTATAAAAGTCATTATGAAATCATAATATAGTATTCAAGTAGATGGTTTCGATGACATGTGAATCATACATATCCTAGGCAGGAATAAGAATAAATCATACAATGATAAAACAAAAATAATGTAAATAACGCGGCGAGTTACGTGGTTCGGCACGAAGGCCTACGTCCACGGGGGTATTGAGAGATTTTCACTATGATTTTAAGGTAATTACAAAGCTAAGTCGAATGACTTTGAGTGAATGGAAGAGTAAGATTACATGATAGATGTTCACACCTAATACTTACTTTCTCTCTGTTTATGGGTGAAAACTATTCCTGCCGAATTTTGTAATTTGGGGTGTGTGGATGAGGAATGAATCTAAACCCTAAACAAATGCACTTTACGCGGTGAGTGCTTGTAGATTCGAAATCATCAATCAGGCAAGTCCGGCCTAAACCAAGAAATGGCCGTTCCAGGACTTGTTTCGGTCATAAAGTGAAGGATATGGGGTTGATCTTAGGGAGGGAAGCGAAGAAGGTGTTGAGATTGTGAAGGTGTTGGCTTGCTTATGACTTGTAACAGAAAGGTGAGCAGGCTTACGATTGATGCAAGCAGGCTCTGGGTGTTTGAATACGTTTTTGTATTAACACTTGGTTTCTGTCTCGTCTGGACTTGTGTTGTTTTTTCTCTTGTCTCCTATTTTTCTCTTGTCTTGGAAAATAGGTAGGAGAATCTATTTATACAAGTCATTTGAGCCTTATTCACGTCTCTCGTGGGAAGTGGATGAAGTGGAGTGATGGAATAGTGGAGGTGTGTGTTGGTGTTACACGACCAGTCTTGCCCACTTCTCCTGTCATCTCTAACCGTCCATGACTTCCTAACACGTTCTTGTGATGGCGCGTTACACGCGCACGCTGTAAACCGCGACCAATACCCCCGTATGTATCCCCCGAGTTTGTGACATGATTGATGTCTCGAGTGTGTGGATCGTGGATCCACGAAAGGTAGCATGTAATGCTGAATTGAATAACTGCGTTATTCAGGAAGTTGATACTTGTGAAGTATCATGTGAAGGTACTGCATCCTGGTGTGGTAGAGTGATGGGTGGTGATTATCATGACGCCTCACTGACCAGTTAACTCCTGACCAGGGTTGTATAACCAAGCCGATGAAGTTGGACGGACGAGATGATATTTGAGACACTCATCTGCGACCGTTGGTGGAATTAGGGTTTTAGAAGAGGTGCGCAAGCATCCCTCTTCGACTGGGTCGAATCCCGGCTTGGGATATGACTTTGGCCAGAGCCCGACCGTACATGCGTGTAGACGGCATGACGGTGTAGGCGCCTATACCCATTACCTCACGAAAGTATGATCCGGGCCATTCAATTCGTCCGGTGAAGTTGAGTGGTCGAGATCAATTTGTGACAAAAACCAAAGTCCGCAAGAGTCGCGCGTCATGCCCATTTCGGGCGTACGTTCCAAGATGACCAATCTTGGTCGGTCTTGGCCGATCGGTCTGGTGTGAAGGTGGTAGGCTGGTGTTCACGCTTATACCTGAATATCCCATGAAAACGTGATCTGAGCCATCCAAATCGTCCGGCAAAGTTGAGCGGTCGAGATCAGTTGCGGTTTGGGAGGTGTGACCACGCTAGTTTGGGCGCGCGTCTTGGAATAACCAGGCATGATATGCCTTGGCCGTCGGGTGAGGGGATAGATGGGTCCAGGGGTGGTCATCTTTGGTATGACCGGACTGCTTAATCTAATCTTGGACCCTCCATTCGTGTAGGAGAAGATGGACGCTCGTGATGCTCAAAACCCTAATTTTGGGTTTCAAGGCCGTGCGACCATGCTTTATTCGGCGTATGAATTGGGATAACCAACCATGGTTGGTCCCGACCGATTGGTCGGGGTATGTAGGCGAGCCCACGGTGATTGTGTTGACATGCTCACAGGCCCTTTGAATCTACATCTACACCCTCCATCTATACCTGCAAATATGGATGGTTGAGACTGTTTTGCGACACATGTAATATGCCGCAAACTCTAATTTAGGGTTTTCCGTCCATACGCTCTGGTTTGGACGTTTTTGGCAAGCTAGGCCAATATTTTGGGGAGGCCGGCCATGCAGGGTCTGTGTTGGTTCGGCAGTGGATGTTCCATACCTTCTTGGGGGTGATGGAATTGATCTGGGTCATCCAATCATGCTTGTGGAGTTGGATGACTGTGATCATATCCGGACTGATACGGTCAGTCCGGATGCTCAATCGGGCTAGTATAACACACCGAGAGGGGCTCAATCGGGCTAGTATAACACACCGAGAGTCGGCTGTACGGGTATTTCGTACATGGTTTCATTATAATGCTTGGAGGTTCGTGTTGCTCTCGTAAGAGCAACACTCGCCGTCATGCCGCACTGATAATGAGTACGAAATACAAGGCCGATTGCGTATTAATTAATAATGCTAGAAATTCACAGGGGTATATGGGATTGTTGCTACATGCTCCAACCTGGATGAATTTCATGTATTCTGAGAATGGGATTGTTGCCACATGCTCCATTCTAGGTGAATTAAGTGAGGGAGTATCCAACACTTATTAATGGCTTTATCCTTTACAAGATGTTAGCGCATAATTTTTTGGTTTTTTACAATTCTAACCTTAAATGAAAATCCACCATCAACATTAAGTCCCCTGCCTAGCACGTAATGGTTACACCATTGTGGGGTAGGCATGAGATGGTGACAGTTAAAGACAAAGCTTATGAGACAAATTTAGATGTTACCAGGAGAGACGGGTCGTCCTGTCATTCGAGCATGTCACGTTAAAGGGACGTCCATGCGAGCGTTCCCCTAGCATGATGTCAGTCTTTCCTGCTTCGATGGACTGTTACGCTTGTTTCGTTCGTGGGGCTACTGCGCCTTCTTGATCGAACGTGGGTTGATGTGCCTGCTCGAGTGTCATCTTGCTACTTCGACCAAACACCGACCCAGCTAGCTTGACTAAACACCAGACTTGATGCTTTGACCAAACACCGGCCTTGCTGTTTACTTCGCTCGAACGTGGGACCCGATGTGAGCATACTTGTTTTAAAAATTGTGTGCTCAAATATAAATGTGGGTCTTGCGGAAGCGTTAGGCGGCTTTTCTGGAGAAGGCCCGGGAGAGCGTTGAAGTGTTGGAGCTGAAACGCCTTTTTCTGGAGAGAGAGCTTTGATTGGGGACGGCTGTGTCTGCTTCGACCAATCTAGGGCTGGGATCAAGCGGAACCCGTCGCGTGCCTGACTGAATGTCGACCCTGTGTTTCGACTGAAAACCGGCCCTGCTGCGTGCGCCTGTTTTATTCGAATACCAGCCTTGTGACTTTGATCAATACCAGACTTGAAACTTGAGCAATACCGGACTTGTGACTTGATCAACACCAGACTTGAAACTTGAGCAATACTGGACTTGTGACTTGATCAACACCGGACTGGAAACTTGATCAACACCGGACTTGAAACTTGATCAACACCGGACTTGTGACTTGATCAACACCGGTGTTTGGACCCAATACCAGCCTTGTGTACTCCAACGTGAATGTGTGTTCTTTCGTGTGTGACTACACATCTCACGCGTTTTTATACAAGTACTGACTCTTGTCTTTTATTGTAGAATGAAGAAAAGAACTCCTGTTGAGATGTCTTCTGGGGATACTGCTGGTGCCAAGTCAGGAGGTGTTGACAGCTTCAAAGATATGTCGAACATTGATGATGAGTTGTTCACCGCGCCCTTTCAACTATATGAAAATATCCGTTCCACAGGTTCCCCTCCTCCTATTGACTTTAGGGGTTTTCATGCTCCGCTGGGTCCTCATGGCGGATGGATGAGACGTATGTTGAGCAATGAGTACATCAAAGATAACTTGAACAGGGCTGTTGATGGTGGTTTTTAAACAAAGGGTAAAATCGTAAAACCCCAAATAACCTAATGTCACCGGTGACACATTTATTAGGACATTTAATGCATGTAGTCAATAATTAATAGGGGGTATTTTTTCAAATTAGGGGTTACAACGAACAAAACCCTAATTCCCCTCCGTGCCAATGGCAAATCATGCCAGCCACACCTAGCCCAAGCTAGCTGCGCCATGCCAAACGCCCTCTGCCTTGGCCCTAGCTATGCTAGTCACACCAGACGCGCCAAAGCATGCCAACCATGCTAGCCGCACCTCCGTGCCAATGGCAAATCATGCCAGCCACACCTAGCCTAAGCTAGCCGCACCCCTATGCCAATGGCAAAGCATGCCAGCCATACCAAACGCGCCGAAGCATGCCAACCATGCTAGCCGCACCTCTATGCCAATGGAAAATCATGCCAGCCATACCAAACGCGTCGAAGCATGCCAACCATGCTAGCCGCACCTCTATGCCAATTGCAAATCATGCCAGCCACACCTAACCCAATCTAGCCGCACCTTTGTGCCAATGGCAAATCATGCCAGCCACACCAAACGCGCCAAAGCATGCCAACCATGCTATACGCACCACCGTGCCAATGGAAAATCATGCCAGCCACACTTAGCCCGAGATAGCCGCGCCATGCCAAAAACACTCTGCCTTGGCCCTAGCTACGCTGGTCACGCCACGCCAAGCCAAACACCCTTACCTTGGCCCTAGTCGCGCCATGCCAAAGTAGCGCCCGCACCTAGGCTTGCAAACCATGCAACCTAGGCCAAATTGGCCACGCATGCCATTGGCACATGCCAACACGCTCGCTGGTAGCTTTTTCTACCAAGGCGCGACCCAAATTGGCCGAGCATGCCATTGGCACATGCCAACACGCTCGCTGGTAGCTTTTTCTACCAAGGCGCGACCCAAATTGGCCGAGCATGCCATTGGCACATGCCAACACGCTCGCTGGTAGCTTTTTCTACCAAGGCGCGACCCAAATTGGCCGAGCATGCCATTGGCACATGCCAACACGCTCGCTGGTAGCTTTTTTCTACAAAGGCGCGACCCAAATTGGCCGAGCATGCCATTGGCACATGCCAACACGCTCGGCGGTAGCTTTTTCTACCAAGGCGCGACCCAAATTGGCCGAGCATGCCATTGGCACATGCCAACACGCTCGCTGGTAGCTTTTTCTACCAAGGCGCGACCCAAATTGGCCGACCATGCCATTGGCACATGCCAACACGCTCGCTGGTAGCTTTTCCTACCAGGGCGCGACCCAAATTGGCCACGTATGCCATTGGCACATGCCAACACGCTCGCCGGGCGACTTTTCCTACCGTGACGCGCACCAAATTGGCCACGCATGCCATTGGCACATGCCAACACGCTCGCCGGTAGCTTTTCCTACCAGTGTCGTGACCCAAGTTGGCCACGCATGCCATTGGCACATGACAACATGCATCGCTGGTAGCTTTTCTTACCAGGACATAGCCCTAATGGCCATGCGTGCCATTGACACATGCCAAACACGCACGCTGGTAGCCTAACTTGCAAACCGTGCAAGCCACCATCAAGGCATTCCGCACACGCCAATGGCACTTGCCATACACGCCACTAGCAGCTCTGGCATTGCCACTTACACTCAACGTACAACTTACCACCAAAGCATTCCGCACATGCCATTGGAACATGCCACACACGCCACTAGCAGCTCTGGCATTGCCACTTGCACTCAAGGTGCAACCCGCAACAAAGGCATTCCGCACATGCCAGTGGAACATGCCACATGCGCCTCTAGCAGCGCCACTTGCACTCAAGGTGCAACCAACACTCGAGACATCAACACAAACTGGGGGATGCTTTCTAGGGTTTTGGTTTGGCGGTCACAGCATGCAGCGTACATTACGCTCACATTAAGAAAGCGTGAATAGGAATAGAGCGGTCAAATAAATGAGGAAATAATGGTGAAAACGTTTTCACCCATAAACACCTTGCGGTTACCACCTCCTCCCATTATTTCACCCTTTACTCTCTTCCTTCATGAGGCCGAGTGCGTTTCAGCCTCGACTTGTATAAATAGGTCTAACCTATTTCCACCGGACAACAAGTCTCGGTCGGAGAAAAATACAACACTCTCGGAAAAGGCAACTTTGCAAGCTCTCCAAAAGCTTTCATCTCTTGCAAGCTTCCCAAGCTTTCACTTTCTGATACAAGTCGAGACACTACTCTCCCAGAACTATTCTGGCCTCAACACCTTTCTTTGCTTCCCTCCCCAAATCAACCCTTCTCCTCCACTTTGTGACCGAAGCAAGTCTGGAACGGCCATTTCTTGGTTTAGGTCGGACTTGTACAGATTGATCTCTCGAATCTAGAAAGTGCTCACGTGCAGCACATTTGTTTAGGGTTTAAACCAGTTTCTCACTCACCTACCGAATTTACCGAAATCGGCGGAAAAGATTTTTACCCATAAACAATTGGCGACCACAGCGGGAGGATTGATCTATCGGCTACAATGTCAGACTGTCGATCTCGTTCTTCGACCCAGATGTCAAGATGGTAGGGGAAGGTGACTCAATCCGAATCAACTGCCTGACAACCCGGTTACCAGTTGTAAAAACTACACCAGAAAACTTGGGACTCGCTGAAGATGCTACCAGCGATTGGGGACTTGCTGGCGATGACACCAGCAAATCCGCCTTTTACATGGAGAGGGGCGTGTTCCCAAAAACCTATGAAGTGAGTAAATTTAGACTGGGCAAGATATACGATCTGTTTTAGGTTCTTAATAAAACCGTCATACTACTGCGTCTTGTGCCTATTGCTAGCACACACTTTCATAAACGCAATATTCCTTTCACAAAACATAATCAGAGTTATAATATCAAAACCATTCATCCCAGAAATAATCCAATATCCTCAAAAGCTACCAGCTGTCTATCAAAACTAGTCGAACCTTGAACCAGACATCCAGTATGTTTTTCAAAAAAAAAAAAAAAAAAAAAAAAAGAAGAACCTAAATGAAAGTTTAACAGAGAAACATTCAAGGAAAATCATCCAATGAGGTCCGCTTTTCTTGGAGAAAGTCAACTTTGCGTCATCAAGAGCCGCTCTCTTCATAGTTAACATCTTGGAAAGCTTTTCGAGTTCTACCTCCTGTCGTGCAATCTCCTCTGCAGAAAGGCTTTCGATTGCTGCATCTTTCGACTTCTGGATCTCAGCAAGGCCTTCGAAAAACCACGAAGCGTTAAACTCCTTTTCTACGCACACGTCGCGATGGTTCTCCCAGTCGGAAATAACGTCTTCAGAAATGGTGTGACCAGTCACCTCACGCATATCCTCGATGGAAGATAAAGCCTCTTCCACACGCTTAACCAGCGCAAATCGACTAGTGACCTTCTTGGTTGTGGCCATATGTCCGTACTTCTCCCGGATTCGGTGTACAACGCCTCATACTTAGCCAATCTGCGGCGAAACCGCAAACCAAAGACATGACCTGGATAAGGAACCAAGTACGGGGATCAAAATGGCGCCGCAAATCGGCCTCACGACTCGCAAAGGGTCTTCTTCCATGTCTACGGTAGCAACCATCAGAGAACCATCCACCTTTTGAACCGCATCTGTGCCCGGCAATTGGCTAACTCCCATCTCCAAGTCGCCGGCGGTGGTCACCAAAGGCAAGTTTTCGTGTGGCTCCACCCCAAAATCGTCCTCCGAACCAGATTCCTCCTGCGAACTTGAGTTAGACATTTTTTCAAAAAAAAAAAAAAAAGAAACGGATGAAGAAAGAAAAAGAAGCGCGAAACTCACCGAACCACTTCCCGAGAAAGAGCCAGTGCTTCCAGAGGAATCACTCTCACTTGTCGAACTTTCTTCTTTCTCTGACTCATCACCACTATGAGTAGGCTCGGTGCCGCCGGAATTCTTCAAGAAATTGCCGTCTCCTCGGAAACGTGCAAGGGCAACAAAGCATTAACACTACCGAAGCCCCGAAGAAACAAGACACATGTTTTCAGCAGAAATTCACGTGTTTTGAGACAAACCAACAAGGAGGCGACACATACCTGGTTATTGGAAGAACTGAAAGACACGAGAGCTGCGGAAGGATCTTTTGAAACCGCTCGGAACCCGCCAGCACGATTCTTCGTTCTCTGTTCCTTTGCCTGGGGACTTTCCGAGTTGCCAGGCAATGATGCGTGTCGTAGATGCTCAAATTAAATTACTTATTTCCACACAATTAACTGGTAATATAATGGAAGTAAGGATCGTTCCCACGAAGAGCAGGGAGATTTAGTTGTCAAAAGTGTCACAATGGGGGTTTGTTTTTGATTTAAAGTAAATAACAAAGCAATTAAAAATAATTAAGTTTGCAAGCAATGGAGAGAAATATGATCAGGGAATCCTTCTTCGTTACTAAACCGTCATCAAGTTATTATATTCATCCATTAATACTATTAATCACAAATTATTACCAACCGTGAAATAACAAACTAGCTCTGTCTTATCCCCTAAATCCCTTAAATCACCGGGTACCTGGAAGCTCTCCAATACAAGATTCTATTCGTCTAAACCACCTAGTAGTAGCTCACTCAAGGTGTAATTTGTATGAATGCTTTATCTTTTGTGAATTATAGATTGATCCTAGTAGTTAGACTCTTAGCTCAAGGTCCACTTTCTAGTGTTGTTTATACACACAATCACTACACAGAATCCCTCTGCAAGGTCTTGTGTTCACTACTTTTGTACGAATTATTCAACTATTACTTATCTCCTAATTCAATACTAGCATTTGATTGAATCAACAAATTAGTTCAGTTGGCCACCTAAACAATCTATCAATCAATCATAAATATTCTAATTAGTAAAAACAATCAATAATCATGTGAAGAACTTCAAAATAGATTTATATAATAACTCAAATCATTGTCTAGAACTTAGAATTCATCCCCAATCACTAAGAAGTTTAGCTACTCATGGTACTAACAAAACCCATGAGTTTCATATAAAAAAATAGTAAAGAAATAGTTACGGTGATGGAAATAGCTCCAAACCCTAGCTTTTCTTCTCTTGAGTTATCCTCTCCAAAACTTGATAAAAGATTATAACCTTCCTCCAAAAATATTAGAAGTTCTCTTAAATAGGTATCCAAGTTGTTGTTGTACCCGTGCGCCAAATCCCGTGTCGAATGGTTGCCAAAAACTAGCTAGAATCCCAAAAGAAGTCGCATCCTATACTTGGTCGTGCATGGAGTGGCTGAAATAGCCAAATGGGCTTGCACTAAAATGCAGATCCGGCCCAATTATAAAGAAACTTACTAGTTCAACTGTCGATTCAGGAACCGACAAAGATACCCTAATCCAAACCCACGGACATACATGCTTCCGTGAGCGAAAATATCTCATTGGAATTTTCGTCCGGTCAAGAACTCACGTATACCAGTGGTCTCCGTGAAAACTCGAACTCCCATGCTCGAGCCTTTCTCACTTGAGATCCATCATCAGCTCCGTCAACTACCAGCTCTCTACCGAACATCTTCTTGCCGTGGATCGAGCAAAGAATAAAGACAATTGTTCCATCTTTTCTCAAAACCAAGATGAGACCACCAAAGATCTCTCTTGGTTCAATCAACTTCCTTTGCTCTTTTTTTTTTTCTTTCAATCACCGTTAACACTCAACTCCATCGTATCCACTGTTCTCTTCAAACTCTCACCAACAAAGCAAGAACAACCATCAGCTTCCAGTCATTGTCTTCTTCTCAAACTCAATCTCACCGATATTAACAAGAAGAACCGCCACGCCCTTCTCCTGTTTTCGCAGCCTAACTTCTTCTCCCCGAAACTCTCGAGCTCGTCCATCTCTTTGCATGAGAAACACCAAGATCAATGCCATCTTCCATCGTTAGCCAACAGCAGCTCGTATCCCCGTACAGTCCATCGTCATTGTCTGCCAATCATTGGAAGCAGCCTAAACTTGAGTCATCTCGCTCTCAGTTCTATCATTGTGGCAGCAAGTCAAGCATCATTAATATTACTCGTTCTTCATCATTCCATCGTCTCATAATGGCAAAGAATTCCATGAACATCATTCTGACCTTCTCGTTCCATCTCCATACAACCCCTCTGTCTCATTCCCTTCTTAGCCTCCGTAATCGAACCCAACCATCAACCACGGCTTCACCTAAGCAATCAAACTCGTCTCGCCAAAGATTACACGTAATCCTCTTCCTTAAGCTCCATCGACAAAGAAGAGAACAACTCGTTTCATCTTCTATCGATCCATGAGCTTCACCCATATCAAGACTCACTCCATTCTTTCCATTACCGCCAAGCACCATTATCGTCCCATATGGAAGCAAAGATCATGAGTTCGCAGACGGAACCATGAAACTCAGCTCACCTCCATCCAGTTCACCTCCTTGCCTGAATCTGTCGAGCTCCATTCTCACCGCCATGTTCTCTATCTTTCATCACCAAAGAACATCACTGCCAGTTCGAGTCCCTTCAAAATTACCATCGAACAATGGTAGCAAGCCATTTCTTTCTCTGTCAAAGATCACACAAAGAGCGATCAATCTATAGTTTCCGTGAATAGCCATGCACGTCTGGCAACGAGTTATGAAGATGATGGCAGCCCGGTGGGAAACAACCTAGTGCCTAAATTCTCAACCCCACCGTCGGTTCTGTGGAACTGACAGGCTTAACCTCCTCTTTTGCTCCTAGCTTCCCCATATGATGTCGGAATGAGCTCGTTCTTTCGCCAATTGCTTCGTATTTTCGTCCTCTTTGAGATGATATCAAGTACTTTTGGATTCGAACGAGTTCCACTTGATCTTTGGCCCTTCTCCGCTTGCGGCTAACTTCTTTTATTGCACAATTAAGTGCCAATTCACTTCTTTTGGATGATTCACCTAGCAAAACACAAATAAGAGAAAACAAACGTAATATACAATAATTTGCAAGAAAATATAGCAAATACTAGCATGGATTCGACACTAAATATGTGCAAAATATGCACTTAACAAATTCCCCCACACTTGTCTTTTGCTCGTCCTCGAGCAAACTATCTAAAATACAACAACTCCATGTCGGCGAGGATACGGTTACTCTTAGCATGAATAATAAAGCCTTTAAACCCCTAGGTGTCCCTAGTGGACGAGTTATAGTCTCGTGAAGGTTTACAAGAGGTCTACCTACAAAACCTATATTTCCAACTCCGTCTATTTGTGACAAGTTCATGAATGAATCCAAAATGACTACAGGAGGAGGTACCTTGCGCAAATTTAGTTCATATTCAAATAAATAAAGCTCTAATTAGATAGTCGAACAAGCCACAATTCTCGGAAACTAACAAACCACAATCACAATGAAAAGATTAAGAAGATGAATATAGATGTAGATGTTGTCGAATGTTCACAAGTGATCAATGTTTCCCATATCCGTTCAAGGTCACCGCTAAGATGAACCTAATCCTATTGGATTGAGCTACTTGGTCTTGAATGCTACATCAAATCAATTGGCATATACAAGGGAACCAAGAGTGACTTTATTCAACACAATAATAATTTCTTCTCTCTTTTTTTTTTTTTTATATGATTGGATCAAACTGGATCCAATTTCTCTTTTTTTTTTTTAGACGGCATGATTAGATCTTTTGGATCCAAGCGCATGCTTCCTTGTCAACACGTATATGATAGTTGCCTTGGATCCCTGCATTCCACGCTTGTTTAGGCGACGGAGACAGGGACTACGTTTCACACATACTGCTATTCCCAAGTGTCTTTCTTATTCCGTTTGGTCTAATTGGTCGGTCTATTTTTTTTTTTTTTCAATTTTTTTTTTTTTTTCTCTTTTTTTTTCTAGTAACTCAATCACTCTATTTCATCCTAGCAGTAATAACACGTCGATGTTTAGTGACCCACCAAAGCACTTAGAGAACAATAGATAAATATGGAAAAATAAAAATAGAATGTGATATGGTGATATTCCGAGATATGGTAACAACTATCATGTTATTTGTGATTTCTGAGCTATGTGTTCGTCCCTTTTTATTTGTGATTTCTGAGCTATGTGTTCGTCCCTTTTAGTTAATTGGTTCCTCAACTCCTGCATTCAAAATGGTTCCATCCACTAATGGTGTCATCCTAAAGGCACAAGTTTCTAGATTTCGGAGTTCAAAAAGCATAATTTTTCTTGGTTTTTTTCTATTTTTCTGATTTTTTTTTTTTAAAGGCATAAAACAAACTAAAACAAACTATACAAACATATAAATGCTCCCCCACACTTAAACTTCACATTGTCCTCAATGTGTAAAACCGAAAGTTCTGAATTCTGACGTAACAGCAGATAAAAACGCAAAAACTGTACAAATTGGTAAGGAATTTGGAAAAACTCCATTTCACAAAAAAGTTGTTCATCTACGTGTTTTCTACAAAGTTTCAAAAGGGCACAGTGTTTCGATAAACGGTCTGACAGTTATGGTCTCTGGACTGAACTACGCGCAGTCTGAAGTTTTCTGACGAAAAGGTATTCGTCTATAATTTCTTCTAAAATAGATTCCGGACTCAATGAAATTAAACATGGGGATGCAAATATGATATGAAAACAATAAAAACAAAAATAGAAGGGTTTAAGATACAAAACCTATGGGTTGCCTCCCATTTAGCGCTTGGTTTAAAGTCGTCACCCGACTTGGAATTCTCCTTATGCTACTCCTCCGTAGGGAGTAAATCGCGAAGCTCTATCTCGTCCACATTCACATAAGCGATGTTTTCATAGTATGGCTTCAATCTATGGCCGTTGACCTTAGAAGTAGTCCCATCTCTAAGACTAGTGATATCAATCGCACCATGAGAATAAACATTAGTAACAACATATGGTCCAATCCATCTCGGACCTTAGCTTACCAGAAATAGCTTAAGACGAGAATGAAATAAAAGAACTTTCTGTCCCACAACAAAATTCTTCCGAGAAATCATCTTGTCATGGAAAAGCTTAGTCTTTTCCTTATATATACGAGAACTCTCGTAAGCATAATTAGTATCTCCTCTAGCTCATTGATTTGTAGTTGCCTATGTTTCCCCGCTTTATCATACTCCATGTTGCACATCTTTACTGCCCATAAAGCCTTATGCTCAAGTTCAACTGGGAGATGACAAGCTTTGCCATAAACCAACCGATATAGAGACATACCAATCGGTGTCTTATATGCTGTTCTATACGCCCAAAGTGCATCGTTGAGTCTATAACTCCAATCCTTCCGTGTAGTGTTAACGGTTTTCTCAAGGATGGACTTAATCTCACGATTAGAAATTTCAGCTTGCCCACTAGTTTGTGGGTGATACGGCGTACCAATCTTGTGTGTAATGTTGTACTTCTTGAGGAGAGCATGGAAGGATTTCTTGAAGTGCGAGCCTCCATCACCGATAACCACTCTTGGTGTACCATGTCTAGAGAAAATATATTCCTTCACAAACTCACAAACAACTTGAGAATCATTAGTAGGGGTGGCTTTAGCTTCCACCCATTTAGAAACATAATCCACAAAGAAGAAGTATATAAAATTTTCCATTCGAATTAACAAAAGGACCCATAAAATCAATACCCCACACATCAAAAATCTCAACAAAGTGAGAATAGGATTGAGTGGCATTTGATTTCGAGCACCTAGATTGCCCGTTCGTTGACATCTATCACAAGATTTGCAAAAGCATATGCATCCTCAAATAGGGTAGGCCAATAAAAGCCACTCTCAAGGACTTTGAGAGCGGACGTTTACACCAAAGTGACCACCACAAGCATAAGAATGACAAAAAGATAGAATTGACTCAAATTCGTAGTTTGGTACGCACTGCGGATAATTTGATCAAGACCATATTTCCACAAGTAGGGTTCATCCCACACATACCGCTTGGCTATTTTCTTAAGCTTTAGCTTTTGAAAAGTAGACATTGTACTAGGTACTTGCCTTGTAACCAAATAGTTCACTATATCAGCGTACCAAGGTGTTGATTCTTCAATTGAGAAAAGTTGTTCGTCCGAAAACGATCTTGTAATGGGAGTTCTTCTTCTAAACAACAAGTCTACTAAGATGATCAAGAATCGTATTCTCAACACCTTTCTTATCTCTCGATTTCCATATTGAATTCTTGCAAAGAAAAAGAATCCAACGTATGAGTCTTGGCTTAGCCTCCTTCTTTTTCAATAGATACCGTAGTCTTGCATGATCGTAATATACAATCACATTAGTACCCACCAAATAAGCTCTAAATTTTTCTAATGCAAATACTATAGCCAACAACTCTTTCTCAAAGAGTGGAATAGTTGATTTGAGCATCATTTAGGGTCCTTGATGCATAATAAATCACATGTGACCTCTTGTCTACTTTTTGACCCAAAATGCTCCGATCGCATAATCACTTGCATCACACATTAACTCGAACGGCAAACTCCAGGTCGGGTGACTTAATAATTGGTGCAGTAGTCAACAATTCCTTCAATTTATTAAAGGCATCCTTGCACTCCTGGTCGAAGTTAAAGGCAACCTCCTTTTGCAACAATTTGCACATTGGCATTGAGATTTTGGAGAAATCTTTGATAAACCTCCTATAAAAACCTCGCATGACCAAGAAACGAGCGAATTCCCCTCACCGAAGTGGGGTATTGTAAGTTCCTAATCAAGTCTATCTTTGCCTTGTCTACCTCGAGCCCTTGAGAGGACACGATGTGGCCAAGTACAATTCCATGGTCTACCATAAAGTGGCATTTCTCCCAGTTTAAAACAAGATTAGTGTCTATGCATCTTTTAAGCACAAGTTCAAGATTATTTAAACAAATATCAAACGAATCACCATAAACACTGAAGTCGTCCATAAATACCTCAATGATGTTTTCCACGTAATCAGAAAATATACTAACCATACATCTCTGAAAAGTGGCAGGCGCATTGCAAAGACCAAATGGCATTCTTCTATATGCGAATGTACCGAAAGGACAAGTGAAAGTAGTCTTCTCTTGATCCTCCGGTGCAATAACAATTTGATTGTAGCCCGAATAACCATCCAAAAAGCAATAATATGAATGTCCCGCTAACCTCTCTAACATCTGATCAATGAAAGGCAAAGGAAAGTGATCCTTGCGGGTTGCCGAATTGAGCTTTCTGTAGTCTATGCACACTCGCCATCCTGTTTGAACTCTTGTAGGAACAAGTTCATCATCTTTATTTCTAACAACAAAGTGACACACGATTTCTTAGGCACCACTTGCACTCGGACTAACCCATTTGTCATCGTAAATTGGGTAAATCACCCCACACTTAGTAATTTGAGGATCTCTTTCTTCACGACCTCCATCATTGGGGGTTAAGCCTACGCCGAGCATCACGTATCGGCTTGATATCATCTTCCATAAGGATTCTATGCATGCACATGGCTGGACTAATGCCTTTGATGTCAAGAATTGTCCACCCAATAGCCGTTTTGTGCTCTTTCGTAACCCTAAGGAGGCGTTCTTCCCGTATTGCCGTGAGATTCTTTGCAATAATGACTGAAGCTCTTCCCCATCACCCAAGTAAGCGTACTTTAAGTGATCAGGTAGAGGTTTCATCTCTAATTTAGGTGCCTGCACAATGTAAGGTAAAGGAACTTCATCGATTCTGAGTAAAGAGATATATGAAATATTACCTCTTCTAACTTCTTGTGATGTTTGTTAAAGCACCACATGTCTCAACAAACTCCTTGGAAATATCAACGTCCAAGTTAGGTATGCCATGGATGTCCAAATTAATGCTATTTTGTAGCACGATTCAAGTTCATCTTCGTTGATCAAATCAAACATCCGTTGTGCCAACGAACCAATAACATCACCAGAAAATGCGGAATGGATATCACTTGGATAACGCATGGCTTCAAAAATATTGAAGCGTATAACCTCTTTGTCAAACTCCATAGTGAGTGTCCCAAAGATCACAATCAATCTTCGTCTTAGCAGTCTTCATAAATGGTCTCCCAAGAAGTAATGAAGTAGACGAACAATTGTCCCCATCCCGCATATCCACAACAAAGAAATCAACCAGAAAGATTAGTTCATTAACTTGCACTAACACGTCTTCCACGAGTCCCTTAGGATATATGTTAGACTTATTAGCTAATTGAATGATAATCCCTGTCTCCTTTAAAGGTCCAAGATTCAATGAATCATAAACATCGGCTGACATCACGCTTATGGAAGCTCCCAAATCGAGTAAAGCACGCTCGAACCGTTTTCACCAATTGTAACCGCACCGTAAAACCACCAGGATCTTTACACTTTGTAGGCATCTTCTTTAGCAACATAGCTGAAGCACTTTCTCCTACCTGAGTGATCTCGTTAGCAATCAACCTCTCCTTCCTTGTACACAAATCCTTCAGAACTTTGGCATACCTGGGTACCGTTCTGATGGCCTCAATAAATGGAATGTTGATATGCACCTTGCTGAAAATATCCATAATCTCCTTGTCTAGTGCTTGCTTCTTTGACTTGGCAAAACGACTAGGAAAAGGAGGTGGTGTGGTAAAAGTAGGAACTGTATCCTTAGGTTGGCCAGTTGAGGTTGGCTTTTCCTTTGGAACAGTTTCCACCTCTACTTCCTCTTCCAAGTCGTGACTAACCTTTTCTTGTTGTTTTGGCTCTTCAGTTTGCTTCCCACTTCTTAGAGTTACAAGACATTGACGTTCGCTCTTGGATTCACAAAAGGTTGTGATGGCAACTTTGTTGGATTACGTGCTTTTATTTCATTCATATCTCGTAGCCAATTGTCCCATTTGAAGTTGCAAGTCCTTTATAGCCATGTCTTGTTTCTGCAGGATTGTATCTTGACGCCGAGCATTGGCATCTTGATTTTGCATCATCATTTTCATCATCTCCTCTAAACTGGAATTTTGAGTCTGTTGTTGAGGTGAGAGGTGGAGGTTGTGGTCGGAACCGTGGTTGTTGAAAACCACTCGTCGCCCATAAGGATTAGGAGCTGCAGCTTTGCTGATTTGCATAACTGAAATTTGGGTGATCTTTCCAACCTGGATTATAAGTATTAGAGTAGGGATCATACCTTGGCCTCTCGATTAGGGAATACAAAGATTCACCGTTCGGACTCTTCTTCATAAGAAGGAATAATCACCGCCGCCATTCGTTGTACTACCTTCTCTATGTTGTTCATCCGTTGCTCGATCATGAGACTCTCCCATCTCGTTAACTCTTCGACATTAGAGTTATTTCGTGTAGAATTGTTGAGCATTGGAAGCCATACTCTCAATCAAACTGGTTTGCTCTGCGAGATTGTCTTCTCGGAAGTGAACCACCTAGCCGCCGCATCAATCAAATTCCTCTGTTCAGAAGTAATCCTTCGTAGAAGTATTGAATGATAAGTATTGAAGATATATTATGGTGTGGGCAGCTTGCCAACAACTTCTTATACCTCTCCCAATATTCATATAGAGACTCCCGGACATCTGTAGAATGCCACTAATCTCCTTACGGACAGATGCCGCTTTGGAAGCAGGAAAATATTTCTCCGTAAATAGCTTTTTCATCTCACCATGTTGTAACACTCCCTGGAGGAAGACAATACAACCATTCTTCTCGCTAAGTCTATCAATGAGAACGGTAAGGCTTGTAGCATAGCCATATCTCCGCCTGCGGTTACATGCCTCGGGACTTGTCATTGTGTTCGAACCGTTGAAGGTGTCGATTTGGATTTTAACCTGGATGTCCCTTGAACTTTGGTAGATGATGAAGTAGATTCGACTTCACTCCATGGGTTAGTGATTGCAATGCACAATGGTTGCGAATCTAAGCATGGAGACGTCAACTCTCTTAAATTCCTCTCCTGAGGTGGAGGGTCTCTCTCGTCGTCTCAGTATTAACCATCTCTTCTTGTAGAAGGTTCTCGGTTGCAACTGTGGACGTGCTTGTAGTATTGTTCCCTTGCGAGTTTGAATTCCACACCTCGATAATCCCAATCTTTCGGTGCCAGGATTAAGTACCAAACAAAATTCTCAAAAAGCTAAATCAAAAACTAAAAATAAGACTAAAAACAAAAATAAAACAAATAGAAATAACAACTAAAGCTACCGATCGCTCTCCAAGAATGGCGCAAAAATTTGATGCGTGTCGTAGATGCTCAAATTAAATTACTTATTTCCACACAATTAACTGGTAATATAATGGAAGTAAGGATCGTTCCCACGAAGAGCATGGAGATTTAGTTGTCAAAAGTGTCACAATGGGGGTTTGTTTTTGATTTAAAGTAAATAACAAAGCAATTAAAAATAATTAAGTTTGCAAGCAATGGAGATAAATATGATCAGGGAATCCTTCTTCGTTACTAAACCGTCATCAAGTTATTATATTCATCCATTAATACTATTAATCACAAATTATTACCAACCGTGAAATAACAGCTAGCTCAGTGCTATCCCCTAAATCCCTTAAATCACTGGGTACGGAAGCTCTCCAATACAAGATTCTATTCGTCTAAACCACCTAGTAGTAGCTCACTCAAGGTGTAATTTGTATGAATGCTTTATCTTTTGTGAATTATAGATTGATCCTAGTAGTTAGACTCTTAGCTCAAGGTCCACTTTCTAGTGTTGTTTATACACACAATCACTACACGTAATCCCTCTCGCAAGGTCTTGTGTTCACTACTTTTGTACGAATTATTCAACTATTACTTATCTCCTAATTCAATACTAGCATTTGATTGAATCAACAAATTAGTTCAGTTGGCCACCTAAACAATCTATCAATCAATCATAAATATTCTAATTAGTAAAAACAATCAATAATCATGTGAAGAACTTCAAAATAGATTTATATAATAACTCAAATCATTGTCTAGAACTTAGAATTCATCCCCAATCACTAAGAAGTTTAGCTACTCATGGTACTAACAAAACCCATGAGTTTCATATAAAAAAATAGTAAAGAAATAGTTACGGTGATGGAAATAGCTCCAAACCCTAGCTTTTCTTCTCTCTTGAGTTCTCCTCTCCAAAACTTGATAAAAGATTATAACCTTCCTCCAAAAATATTAGAAGTTCTCTTAAATAGGTATCCAAGTTGTTGTTGTACCCGTGCGCCAAATCCCGTGTCGAATGGTTGCCAAAAACTAGCTAGAATCCCAAAAGAAGTCGCATCCTATACTTGGCCGTGCATGGAGTGGCTGAAATAGCCAAATGGGCTTGCACTAAAATGCAGCAGATCCGGCCCAATTATAAAGAAACTTACTAGTTCAACTGTCAGTTCCGTGGAACTGACAGTATACCCTAATCCAAACCCACGGACATACATGCTTCCGTGAGCGAAAATATCTGCTGGAATTTTCGTCCGGTCAGTAACTCACGTATACCAGGGTCTCCGTGAAAACTATGAACTCCCATGCTCGAGCCTTTCTCACTTGAGATCCATCATCAGCTCCGTCAACTACCAGCTCTCTACCGAACATCTTCTTGCCGTGACTGAGCAGCAACAGCACAATTGTTCCATCTTTTCTCGAAACCAGTACAGACCACCAGCATCTCTCTTGGTTCAACTGAACTTCCTTTGCTCTTTTTTTTTTTCTTTCAATCACCGTTAACAGCTCAACTCCATCGTATCCACTGTTCTCTTCAAACTCTCACCAACAGCAGCAACAACCATCAGCTTACAGTCATTGTCTTCTTCTCAAACTCAATCTCACCGATATTAACAGTAGCAACTGCCACGCCCTTCTGTTTCGCAGCTAACTTCTTCTCCCTGAAACTCTCGAGCTCGTCCATCTCTTTGCATGAGAAACACCAGCATCAATGCCATCTTCCATCGTTAGCCAACAGCAGCTCGTATCCTGTACAGTCCATCGTCATTGTCTGCCAATCAATGGCAGCAGCCTAAACTTGAGTCATCTCGCTCTCAGTTCTATCATTGTGGCAGCAAGTCAAGCATCATTAATATTACTCGTTCTTCATCATTCCATCGTCTCATAATGGCAGCAATTCCATGAACATCATTCTGACCTTCTCGTTCCATCTCCATACAACCCCTCTGTCTCATTCCCTTCTTAGCCTCCGTAACTGAACCCAGCCATCAACCACAGCTTCACCGGAAGCAATCAAACTCGTCTCTGCCAGCATTACACAGAATCCTCTTCCTTAAGCTCCATCGACAAAGAAGAGAACAACTCTGTTTCATCTTCTATCGATCCATGAGCTTCACCCATATCAAGACTCACTCCATTCTTTCCATTACTGCCAGCACCATTATCGTCCCATATGGAAGCAGCATCATGAGTTCGCAGACGGAACCATGAAACTCAGCTCAGCTCCATCGAGTTCACCTCCTTGCCTGAACTGTCGAGCTCCATTCTCACTGCCATGTTCTCTATCTTTCATCACCAGCAACATCACTGCCAGGTTCGAGTCCCTTCAAAATTACCATCGAACAATGGTAGCAAGCCATTTCTTTCTCTGTCAGCATCACACAGCAGCGATCAATCTATAGTTTCCGTGAATAGCCATGCACGTCTGGCAACGAGTTATGAAGATGATGGCAGCCCTGGGTGGAAACAACCTAGTGCCTAAATTCTCAACCCCCACTGTCAGTTCTGTGGAACTGACAGGCTTAACCTCCTCTTTTGCTCCTAGCTTCCCCATATGATGTCGGAATGAGCTCGTTCTTTCGCCAATTGCTTCGTATTTTCGTCCTCTTTGAGATGATATCAAGTACTTTTGGATTCGAACGAGTTCCACTTGATCTTTGGCCCTTCTCCGCTTGCGGCTAACTTCTTTTATTGCACAATTAAGTGCCAATTCACTTCTTTTGGATGATTCACCTAGCAAAACACAAATAAGAGAAAACAAACGTAATATACAATAATTTGCAAGAAAATATAGCAAATACTAGCATGGATTCGACACTAAATATGTGCAAAATATGCACTTAACAGGCAACTTTCGCTTGGGATCTCTCAACATTGGATACTTCTTCAAAACTGCTGGGGAAGGTTTACAATGAACATTCTCCACCACGTTATTTACAAAATCTTGGATCATAGTGAACTCATCGCACTTAACTCATTATAGCCAAAAGTCGTCAAGTTACTCTTCCCGCCTCCGAAAGAAGGGAAGGCGAATACCCTACTAAGGAACTGGCATTGAGGGCGGCATGCAATGAATCCTTAGGAACCACCACTTGTAAGCAAGAGGCACCCTTGATCGAAACCCATGTGACGAGCAAGACGGTCAATATTGTAAGCGGCTATTCGTAAAGACCCCATGAAGAAAGACGGCATATAGCCGACATGCAGCTTTGAATAAACAAGTTTTCACCAACACTCAAGTTGCCGTCGAAGATAAAGACACGATCGGAGACGAGTAAGCAAAGGTGTCAATTTGAGTCACCGACCCATGGACCTGCTCCCATGGGCGAAAACTGATTTCATGCGACTTATTGAGAAAAACTAACCAAGCTCATGCCAACTTTTGGACGCTTGTTCACCCATCGAAGAATTCGGAGCCGCCCCAACTCGCGAGAATCGAAGGCATCGGTTTCGGAGCATACTTCTCAAAGTTCTCCCATAGCCAAATTAAAAAGCAACGTGCACATATGAATCCACTTTCATGAAACCATTCGAAACTCGCATGTTCGCAACTAGGTGATCCAGATGCACATACAGGGAACCAAGGAATAACTTGCCAATGGGAAGAACTTCACCTTTGCTAACTTCACAACAATTACTAGCAACTCTGGTCTTATTTCCTTCTTGCCGGAACCGTCATCAAAAATGTCTCTAGACAACCAGAGAGACAAAAATGCCGCAACATGAAGATCACTGCTTTCTGGTTTAGGTTCCAAATGTCCTAAAACCATTGAGATATCCACCAAATTGTAAAAGCACTTTCATCTTCTTTCCTAGACAAAATCCTTCGACTTCGCAGTGGAGTCTTTTCGAGCGTAATCTCCCAACTTAGCGGCAAGGTCTTCCCGCATCTTCTCCTCACCTTCGACAATCGGATATTAAGATTCCCGGTTACACGAAGATTCAAAGAAGAGAGCCACACTCTCCAAGGAGAAAGTTATTTCAACCCATCTACATACGATCATATGTGTGTCCGAACACCATCCGGGAGATGAAAGCAACCAAGCCCGGGTATCCTTCCTAATATGGAGATTTCTTTCAAGCTCGACAGCATCAATAATCTGCGCCGAGTCAAGTTGGTATTTATGTGCTCCCTACTCACCATGAACTCAACCCATCTATCAAAAGAACGAAATGGGCTTTGACACATCCTGAAATCAATGTTGGAAGAAGAATACACCCTTTTATGCAGACAGAACCGTATGGTGTTCTCTGGGCGAACCGAACGTGTCTTCTTTTCATCTTCACTACCGGTTAACAAAATCGGCACGAAACCTGGGTGATTCTTCCGAGTAGGGGCGAGGGGTCTAGCAAAGAATTCGTCATCCGAGTTTGGTTTGGAACTATGAACATCCTTCGATGAGGCAAAATTTTGTTCAGGTAACATCTTGTCGGATTTCTTCATAACAACTTAGTAACGAGATATCTGCACACGGAGAAAGACAAAATTATCTCTCTGACACATAACCGCACCCAACAAAAAAAAAAAAGAGAGAGGGTGTATTCTCTACGGGTTCAAAACTGCACACGCAGTATTTTCTTCAGGGTTCAAAATTATATACGCAGTATTTTCTACGGGCTCGAATGCGTCTATGGTATCCTTCTTCGGGTTCAAAATTATATATGAAGCATTTTTCTACGGGTTCAAAATTGCCCACGCAGTATTTTCTTTAAGTCCGAAATTCATATATGCAATATTTCCTATGGGTTCGAAGTCATATGAAGCACATATACAGTATTCTCTACGGGTTCGAAAATGCACACGCAGTATCTTCTTCAAGGTTCAAAAAGTTATATACGCAGTATTTTATACGGGCTCAAGTGCGTCTGCAGATTTTCTTCAGGGTTCAAAATTATATACGCAAGATTTTCTACGGCTCGAATGCGTCTATGGTATCCTTCTTCGGGTTCAAAATTATATATGAAGCATTTTTCTACGGGTTCAAAACCGCCCGCGCGCAGATTTTCTTCAAGTCCGAAATTCATATATGCAATATTTCCTATGGGTTCGAAGTTATATGAAGCACATATACAAAGATTATCTACGGGTTCGAAAATGCACACGCAGATCTTCTTCGTGGTTCAAAAATTATATACGCATATTTTATACGAGCTCAAGTGCGTCTCAGTATCCTTCTTCGGTTCAAGACTATGCACGCAGTATTTTCTACGGCTCGAATGCTTCTATGGTATCCTTCTTCGGTTCAAAATTATATATGGAGCGTTTTTCTACGTTCGAATCATATATACAAGATTTCCCTTGGGTACATATATACAATATTTTCTACAAGAAGCACGCCAAGAAATCATATGCGCAATATCATTGCAAGGATTATAAAAACGCCTACTTTTGTGGGTTTGCACCTACATGAAAAGGGAAACAAGAGAAGTACTATAAGACATACCCGAAACCTGTTTTTCTTTATGACTCTCGCCGCTAGTATGAAAAGATGGAAGAACAAAGATGAGAGAAAGGGATTTTATATATATATGGGTGGAGATTCTCAAATAGGGAAGGAATTCCCTATACCAAAAATCGTGCATATAAGGAACGGGCCCACAAGGGCGCCCAAGTTCCCAACGTTGCCCAAGTAGCACCGGTCCCACCAATTGCGCCCAACTTTCCAACGTCGCCCAAGTTGCACCGGTCCCACCAATTGCGCCCAACTTCCCTACGTCGCCCAAGTTGCACCGGTCCTACCAATTGCGCCCAACTTCCCAACGCCGCCCAAGTCACGCCAGCTAGCACGCTCAGCTTCACCACCTTGCGCCGGCCCCGCTGGCCCAGCACGCTCAGCTTCCCAACTCAAGTCACGCCACCTAGCACGATCGCCTTCCCATTTTTGCGCCGGTCCCGCCAGACTAGCACGCTCGGCTTCCCAACTCGCAACAACTTCTCGATGCCGCCCGGCCTTCCCCTCTCACGACGCTAACTTCCCAATTGTGCCACCCTCCCGATTTGCGCAAAATCGCAGAGGCAAGGATTCCAAATCCTATTTATAAAAAGGTCGACAAGCCTCCTCAATTCTCTTTACGATTTGTCATTGATAATTTGTCACCATCTTATGCTTACCTCGCAACAAAGCTCCCGTTCCGAGCTAAGCAGGGGACTTAATGTTGATGGTGGTTTTTAAACAAAGGGTAAAATCGTAAAACCCCAAATAACCTAATGTCACCGGTGACACATTTATTAGGACATTTAATGCATGTAGTCAATAATTAATAGGGGGTATTTTTTCAAATTAGGTTACAACGAACAAAACCCTAATTCCCCTCCGTGCCAATGGCAAATCATGCCACCACACCTAGCCCAAGCTAGGCGCGCCATGCCAAATGCACTCGCCTTTGGCCCTAGCTATGCTAGTCACACCAAACGCGCCAAAGCATGCCAACCATGCTAGCCGCACCTCCGTGCCAATGGCAAATCATGCCGACCCACACCTAGCCTAAGCTAGCGCACCTCTATGCCAATGGCAAAGCATGCCAACCATACCAAACGCGCCAAGCATGCCAACCATGCTAGCCGCACCTCTATGCCAATGGAAAATCATGCCACCTTACCAAACGCGCCGAAGCATGCCAACCATGCTAGCCGCACCTCTATGCCAATGGCAAATCATGCCAGCCATACCAAACGCTACCAAGCATGCCAAACATGCTAGCCGCACCTCTGTGCCAATGGAAAATCATGCCAGCCACACCTAGCCCAAGCTAGCCGTACCTCTGTGCCAAAGGAAAATCATGCCAGCCACACCAAACGCGCCAAAGCATGCCAACCATGCTAGACGCACCTCCGTGCCAATGGAAAATCATGCCAGCCACACTTAGCCCGAGCTAGCCGCGCCATGCCAAACACACTCTGACTTGGCCCTAGCTACGCTGGTCACGCCACTCCAAGCCAAACACCCTTACCTTGGCCCTAGCCGCGCCATGCCAAAGTAGCGCCCGCACCTAGGCTTGCAAACCATGCAACCTAGGCCAAATTGTCCACGCATGCCATTGGCACATGCCAACACGCTCGCTGGTAGCTTTTTCTACCAAGGCGCGACCCAAATTGGCCGAGCATGCCATTGGCACATGCCAGCACGCTCGCTGGTAGATTTTTCTACCAAGGCGCGACCCAAATTTGCCGAGCATGCCATTGGCACATGCCAACACGCTCGCTGGTAGCTTTTTCTACCAAGGCGCGACCCAAATTGGCCACGCATGCCATTGGCACATGCCAACACGCTCGCTGGTAGCTTTTTCTACCAAGGCGCGACCCAAATTGGCCGAGCATGCCATTGGCACATGCCAACACGCTCATTGGGTAGCTTTTTCTACCAAGGCGTGACCCAAATTGGCCGAGCATGCCATTGGTACATGCCAACACGCTCGCTGGTAGCTTTTTCTACCAAGGCGCGACCCAAATTGGCCGAGCATGCCATTGGCACATGCCAACACGCTCGCTTGTAGCTTTTGCTACCAGTATACGACCCAAATTGGCCACGCATGCCATTGGCACATGCCAACACGCACGCTGACAGCTTTTCCTACCATGACGTGCACCAAATTGGCCACGCATGCCATTGGCACATGCCAACACGCTCGCTGGTAGATTTTCCTACCAGGTCGTGACCCAAGTTGGCCACGCATGCCATTGGCACATGCCAACATGCATCGCTGGTAGCTTTTCTTACCAGGACATAGCCGTAATGGCCATGCGTGCCATTGACACATGCCAAACACGCACGCTGGTAGCCTAACTTGCAAACCGTGCAACCCACCATCAAGGCATTCCGCACACGCCATTGGCACTTGCCATACATGCCACTAGCAGCTCTGGCATTGCCACTTACACTCAACGTACAACTTACCACCAAAGCATTCCGCACATGCCATTGGCACATGCCACACACGGCAGTAGCAGCTCTGGCATTGCCACTTGCACTCAAGGTGCAACCCGCAACAAAGGCATTCCGCACATGCCCAAGTGGCACATGCCACACGCGCCTCTAGCAGCGCCACTTGCACTCAAGGTGCAACCAACACTCGAGACATCAACACAAACCGGGGATGCTTTCTAGGGTTTTGGTTTGGCTGGTCACAAAGATGCAAAGATACACTACGCTCACATTAAGAAAGCGTGAATAGGAATAAAGCGGTCAAATAAATGAGGAAATAATGGTGAAAACGTTTTCACCCATAAACACCTTGCGGTTACCAACTCCTCCCATTATTTCACCCTTTACTCTCTTCCTTCATGAGGCCAGGGTACGTTTCAGCCTCGACTTGTATAAATAGGTCTTACCTATTTCCACCAGACAACAAGTCTCGGTCAGGAGAAAAATACAACACTCTCAGAAAAGGCAACTTTGCAAGCTCTCCAAAAAGCTTTCATCTCTTGCAAGCTTCCGAAGCTTTCACTTTCTGATACAAGTAGAGACACTACTCTCCCAGAATTATTCTGGCCTCAACACCTTTCTTTGCTTCCCTCCCCAAATCAACCCTTCTCCTCCACTTTGTGACCGAAGCAAGTCTGGAACGGCCATTTCTTGGTTTAGGCCGTACTTGTACAGATTGATCTCTCGAATATAGAAAGTGCTCACGTGCAGCACATTTGTTTAGGGTTTAAACCAGTTTCTCACTCACCTACCGAATTTACCGAAATCGGCGGAAAAGATTTTTACCCATAAACAAGGGCGCAGATTATTGATGTAGCTTGAGTGTTGAAACGACTCGAGAGGATGTTAAAGTGGCTTCTGGTGCGAACGTTGAGGTGGATCCTGGAGAGAGTGTTGAAGCGGCTCTTGAATAGACCATTGAAGCAGCTTCTGCTGGAGGGAGCGTCGAAGTGGCTTCCTCTTCAGTTCGATTTACCTTTGCGAATTCCATGATTCTTGACTGACCATATTTCTCGTGTTGAAGAAGTCCTTGACTGACGGTGAAGGAACTTCATGCTGAGCCTCAGTCCCCAAGCGTGGTTTACATGGTTTATTCGTAGTGATTGTTGTCGAGCCATATATGGAATATCTTGGACATTATTTCATCATTGTGGGAGTCGTGCATGTGGTACTGGAGTTGGAGTTGACGGGCGCGCAGGATGTTGTATCTCGGTGGTTTTCCTCTTGCCGTTCTGTGGAATCTCGCTTATAGAAGGCTGAATGTGGTATCGCCTGTTGGTGAGATATATGCCCCTACAAACATTATGAGGCTCTTCATTACCGGCAGGCCTGTTTCTTTCTATCAGGGCATATGTTGTTGTAGATGAGCGTTCGACAGCTCCAGAGGATGACCAAAAGTGCGGATTCTCCAACATAGCATGATAGACATGTACCACTGTCTGATAAAGTGACTCGCCTGGATCTTGCTCGATATGACGCGTGGACATTGTTATCTTCTTGAGGCTGCTCTTTTGAGGTATCAGCTCCAGTGGAAGATTACCGTCATAGAGCATTGATACGTTGCACCGGTATTCTTTAAACCAAATGGCAGTATGGTATAATAAAAATTTCCGAGAGGAGTTTGAAAAGCTATCTTACTTGCATCATGCTCGTACATCCTTATCTGGTTGTAGCCGCTACATCCATCCATGGAGGAGAATATGTTGTTTCCGCTGGTTGAATCTACTAACATGTTGATGTTAGGTAAAGGAGGATCGTTTTGGAGCAAAGACTGCTCAAGTCTCTGAAGTCTATGCAGCACCTGATCTCCAAGCGAATATGTCTTGGTACTCTTTGAGAAGTTCCACGAGCTTTGTGCGTTTATCCGTACTCAAGGTTGAGCTGATGGAGATAGTCCTAGGAGATTCCCCAACGATTTCAATCTCATCAGTTGTGGAGTTGGTGCCCTCTTGCAAACTTGTTGTGGAGCATCTAGCACTTGCTCTTGTGGTTCACATCGTTGTAGCATTTCATTGGGTAGAGAGACTGGGTAACAGTCTCCCCTAATAATTGATAATGGCAGTGTCGGTATACCGTTTTCCATTTCTGGTCACGACTCACCACAAAAGTTCGTTCCCTCTTCGTGTGAACGTGGGTCGTGGCTTCACAGGATGGAGAAGAATGCTTCGTCAGCAAATATGCATCGTGGGTACTAGCCCTCAATGATGCAAGCCTGTCTTCTTCCCCGAATTGACGCCCACGTGGGGAGTGGGATTCAACAAACTTGTCTGATTCTTTCCGCGGAGCTTCCCCCGTATGTGCTGGTTTGGTTTCCCTCGAAGCTCGTCATTGTGGTAGGCTTCCATACGACCTTGCCTGGGAGAACCTTGGATGTCCTGAGAGTCTTGAGAGTAATCACATTCGAAGACGCTCCTGTGTAGATAAGGGCCATCTTGAACTCTGAATCCTTGATGCGTGCGGTGACATGTAGGGCACGGTCGTGACCTTCCTTTGATTGCAGCAAAATGTCTCCGCGCGCTGATTCTTCGAGAGGTGTGAAAGTTCTCATAAACTTTCCACTAGAGAAACCGCTTCCCGATCCACCGACCTATGGTTCATAGTGAAACTATTGACTTGAGAAGGATCGTTATGAGGATCAGTCCCCAGTGTAGGAGTCTCCATGACAGACCGCTCATATCTCGATGTCGCCTTCTTTGATCGTCCATGGAGGTCCGCGCCGCTGAAGTACCTTCTCCGGTGCGTTGAATGCGTTCCTTTTTGCTCCAGGGGCTGTCACGGCTCTTGTGGAAATCGATCAGTTAATGTCTTAAGAAAAGTGAGTACCTCTTTCTGAGTTGCGGCCATATTCGTTTGAGTCTTAGCAAGAACTTCCTGCTTCTCCATCAAGTCTGCAATGGTAATGGGGAATGGTCCTCCTCTCGTCCCTCCGGCTCCTCGTCCTGATGAAGGAGTGGAAGTTGTTGCTCTGGTGACTACCAGAGGTGTTACACTTGATGAGATGCTAATATTTGCGGCTGCTCTGGCTCTGGTGATGGGAGGTGTTGTAATATCACCGCGAGTGATCGAATTGAACGTTCACATCCTCATACTCACGTGTTCCTTGATTGATCTCTCCTTCCTCAAGCATTTCTTCACTTAGTTGAAAGGTCGATGCGTATTGAGCAGTCTTCCGAGCTTCGACAAGGGTCTTGAGATATAAATCTTCCAAAGAGGATCCGTAAGTTGCATGCTCCATTTCTTTATCCTAGTAGACGTTGTGGTACCCCGGACAAGTCTTTTCCTCTCGTGGAGTTGCCTCAAGTCTTCGTTGTCTACCGGACCATGTTGTTCGTCTCTCATGAGTTCCCTGTGATTACGCGCTCTTTCTGCATCTCCACTGGTAAAGGTGTGACTCCTGACTAAGGATCCAGCGTTTCTTGCACTGTTTGAGCAGACGCCTACCGACCCTTCTTGTAATTGCGTTGTTATATCATTCAAAAGGCGGAATGTCTCGCTCTGTCTTCTAGCTATACTGGCTTGATTTGCCAAGACATCCTCCAGTATTCTAGCTACACTTCCCATGATATCTGAACCACCTGTGGTTTCCGGGTACATTGCGAGATGGAAACCGAAAAATTGAGAATTCAATTTTGTGCAACCGAGAGATCAACCTCCCCACGTGGTCGCCAATTGTTTATGGGTGAAAACTATTCCTACCGGATTTGGTAATTTGGGGTGTGTGGATGAGGAATGAATCTAAACCCTAAACAAATGCACTCGCGCTACAGTGCTTGTAGATTCGGAAATCAATCAGCAAGTCCTACTAAACCAAGAAATGGCCGTTCCAGACTTGTTTCGGTCACAAAGTGAAGGATATGGGGTTTATCTTAGGGAGGGAAGCGAAGAAGGTGTTGAGATTGTGAAGGTGTTGGCTTGCTTATGACTTGTAATAGAAAGGTGAGCAGGCTTACGATTGATACAAGCAGGCTCTGGGTGTTTGAATACGTTTTTGTATTAACACTTGGTTTCTGTCTCGTCTGGACTTGTGTTGTTTTTTCTCTTGTCTCCTATTTTTCTCCTGTCTTGGAAAATAGGTAGGAAAATCTATTTATACAAGTCATTTGAGCCTTATTCACGTCTCTCGTGGGAAGTGGAGGAAGTGGAGTGATGGAGTAGTGGAGGTGTGTGTTGGTGTTACACGACCAGTTTTGCCCACTTCTCCTGTCATCTCTAAACCGTCCATGACTTCGACACGTTCTTGTGATGGCGCGTTGCACGCTGCACGCTGTAAACCTCCAGACCAATACCCCAGTATGTATCCCCCAGTTTGTGACATGATTGATGTCTGGTCAACAGGAAAACTTAGAGAAATTTGCCATTCTTTTCAGCAAAGGGGTTGGAGAAGAAAGACGAAGTCAAGTAGCTGAGATTCTTGGAGTCAAGCAAATGGAGAGTAATGATAAATACCTTGGATTCCAACTGCTAAAATCCACCTATAGAATTGACTCTTTTGAGTTTCTAATTGAGAAGATTGAAAATAAACTTGCTGTGCTTAAGAGAATTCACCTTACTCATGCAAAGATAGTTCTCATCAAACATGTTCTCGGATGATTCCTCAATACTTTATGGCTACTTCTCCGATCCCAAAACCGTAATAGCCGAATTGGAGAGAATAATTCGGAATTTCAGGGGCCACAACTATGCCACCGAAAAACATACTTCATCAACTGGAACATGTTTCTGGAGGAAAAAGTGACTGGTGGTTTAGGTATCAGATCTCTGACCCACCTAAACAGAGCTCAAATAACTAAACTGGCTTGGAAATTGCTTGAAGATAGGATTTGTGTTTGGGGTACAATTATGCATGTTAAATATTTCAGAGGCAGATCTTTTTGGGAAACTACAGAAAATTCCAGAAGTTCATCCACTTGGAAAGCTATCATTGGCTGCAGAGAGGAACTAAAAGAGGGGTGCATTTGGAGTGTTGGTAACAAAGAAAGCATCCATATAACCAAAGACCCTTGGCTCAATGATCATCCCAACGGCAGACCTGAACTGATAGACAACATTTAAGTAAAGAATATCAACAAAGTGGCTGACCTAATCTTGCATGAACCCACAAGATGGAATTCAAACCTCATCAGTCAGATGTTCCAGCCTTAGTCAGTATCTCAAATCCTGAGCATATATCTTCCGGATCGAGAATAAGCTATTGAAGATAAACTGATATGGAAGCCTCATCCTAAAGGTCAGTTCTCTTGCAAGTCCTTCATTAAATCTCTCAAAGATAAACAACCTAGCTATGGTGATATTTTCCATGGAAAATATTTTGGAAAATCAGAGACCTTGCTCCAAAATTCTAATATTTATCTGGAGAGTTATTCATGATGGTTTAGAAATTTTTAAAAAGCTAGGGAAGCATATTACAGGCATTAACCAAGAATGTAGAGCTTGTAGAGATGTTATTGAAGACCTTGAGCATCTATTTTTTTATTCTCATGTGGTCACTACTACATTCTTCGGTTCCCCCTTGGTTGTAGAACTGAGCATTACTCTGGCATGACCATAAAGAACGTCATTGCAGGATGGCTAATGGAGAAAGGAAACTTTGAAGTATTCAAATTGCAACTAGGGCTCTCTGGAAAAACGAAAACATCAAGGTTTTCGAAAACAAAAACCAACCTATTCAGAGCACTATTAAAGAAGTTGTGTATTGGTTCAATTACTCCATGCCTCTTATTCCTGAAGAAGAACAAGAAGTTCAACTATGTATTCCTAAGCAGCATGCGACCAATTGGAGTCCACCAGAAACTTATTGGACCAAGCTTAATATGGATGCGGATTTCCAAAATTTTAAAGGAGCTTGGGGTGTTGTTGCAAGAGACTATGACATCAAGTTCAAAGGTTGTGGCATTATGTTCCATGGTGTACTAAACCCTATAAAGGCTGAAACAAAAGCTATCCTATTAGCTACTGAATTTGCAGTAATGACCAGACTGCAGAAAGTTATCTTTGAAAGTGATTCTGAGTTGGTGGTCAGAATATTAATAGATGGGACAGAACACATTCCTTAGAGACTTCTTTATCTTGTTTATCAGATCAGAGCTCAACTAAAGAAAATCGCAGAGTTCAAGATAGTTTTCAACAAAAGAGAGGGGAACTCAATAACCCATACTCTTGCTAAGTATGCCTTAAACCATCATTCCAATATGTGGTGGTTCTCTTCCAAACCCCCTTCTTGTATTGCGTCTTGTATCCAAGTGTTTGCGGGTGAAAATGGTTTCTGCTAATTTCGGTGTGTGGGTGAGATACGAATTTAAACCCTAAACAATGTACTGCAAGGGAGTACTTTAGATTCGAGAGATCAATCTGTACAAGTCCGGCCTAAACTAAGAAATGGTCGTTCCAGAATTTCTTCGGTCACAAAGTGGGGGAGAATGGGTTGGTTTTGGGGAGCGAACCAAGGAAAGTGATGAGACCAGAATAGTTGATTCTGGAAGAGTAGTTGTGTTACGACTTATATCAGAAAGTGGGAAGCTAACAGATGGGAAAGCTAGCAAACGTTTTCTGAGTGGTGTATCATCCTCTGAACTTGTTGTTCGATGGAAATAGGTAAGACCTATTTATACAAGTCGAAGTGAAACGTACTCTGGTCTCATTAAGGAATGGAAAAATGGGTGAGTAAATGGGAGGAGGTGGTAACGTTAACACATGGAATTGATGTTCCATAAAACCGTTAACGCATGGAATTGATGTTCCATAAAAAGAACGTTTCACCATTAACTCCCTGTATTTACTAACCGCCTCATCCTTATGACACTTCCTTATGACGGCGTAGTGTACGCCGCACGTTGTAAACCGCCAAACCAATACCCAAAGAGGATCCCCCGTTTGTGATATGTGTTGATGTCTCGAATCTTTGTGTGGAAAACATGTAGCATATTGTTGTTGCCTGGCAAGTCGTGCTTGGGAGACTTGCTAGCTTGGTGACCTCCGACGGTCGAGATTTTGCATCTTAAGACGAGAGGTAGCCGTTGATCATTGCACGCTTTTATTTTGGTGGTCGTATAGGGAAGGCCAGCATGTGGCGCGGCAAGGTTGGCATGTCGTTAGCATGGCATGCCTTGGCGTGGACAAACTATGGTTTTGGGTCAAAGGTTACCATGTGTTGTCTGGTAACCTTGGACGGCTAGGATTTGCTCCTGGGATTGAAGGGCGACCGTTGATTGTCGCACGCCTTCGTTTTGGTAGCCGTGTAGGAAAGGCCAGCATGGTGGCGCAGTTAGGTTGGCATGCCGTTGGCATGGCATGGTTTGGCGTGGCCAAACTTAGGTTTTCGGGCCAAAGGTTACCATGCATTGTCTGGTAACCTTGGATGGCTAGGATTTGCTCCTGAGATTGAAGGGCGACCGATTGATTGTCGCACGCCTTCGTTTTGGTAGCCGTGTAGGGAAGGCCGGATGGTGGCGCGGCTAGGTTGGCATGTCGTTGGCATGGCATGGTTTGGCGTGGCCAAACTTAGGTTTTCAGTCAAAGGTTACCATGCGTTGTCCGGTAACCTTGGATGGCTAGGATTTGCTCTGGTATTGAAGGGGGACCGTTGATCGTCGCACGCCTTCGTTTTTGGTAGCCGATAGGGAAGGCCAAAGATGGTGGCGCGGCTAGGTTGGCATGCCGTTGGCATGGCATGGTTTGGCGTGGCCAAACTTAGGTTTTCGGGACAAAGGTTACCATGCGTCGTCTGGTAACCTTGGATGGCTAGGATTTGCTCCTGGGATTGAAGGGGAACCGTTGATCATCACACGCCTTCGTTTTTGTTAGTCGTGTAGGGAAGGCCAGCATGGTGGCGCGACTAGGTTGGCATGCCGTTGGCATGGCATGGTTTGGCGTAGCCAAACTTAGGTTTTCGGGCCAAAGGTTACCATGCGTCGTCTGGTAACCTTGGATGGCTAGGATTTGCTCCTAGGATTGAAGGGGGACCGTTGATCGTCGCACGCCTTCGTTTTTGGTAGTCGCATAGGGAAGGCCAACATGGTGGCGCGGCTAGGTGCGTTTGCCATGGTGGGGCCAAGGGCTTAGCATGTCGTTGGCACGTGGTGCGGCCTTTATGGCTAGGGCCAAGGCAAGGTGCGATTTGGCTTGGCATGGTGGGGCCAAGGGCTTAGCATGTCGTTGGCACATGGCACGGCTTAGCATGGCTAGGCCAAGGCAAGGTGCGGTTTGGCTTGGCATGGTGGGGCCAAGGGTTTGGCATGTCGTTGGCACATGGCGCGGCTAGCATGGCTAGGGCCAAGGCAAGGTATGCCATGGGCGCATGGTGCGGCTAGCATGGCTAGGGCCAAGGTAAGGTGCGGTTTGGCTTGGCATGGTGGGGCCAAGGGTTTGGCATGCCGTTGGCACACGGCGCGGCTAGCATGGCTAGGGCCAAGGCAAGGTGCGGTTTGGCTTGGCATGGTGGGGCCAAGGGTTTGGTAGGTGTGGTCGGCATGGTTTGCCATTGGCACACGGGTGCGGCTAGCATGGTTGGCATGCCTTGGCGCACTGTAGGTGTGGCTGGCATGGTTTGCCATTGGCACAGGGGTGCGGCTAGCATGGTTGGCATGCCTTGGCGCGGTAGGATGTGGCTGGCATGATGAACCATTGGCACAGGGGTGCGGCTAGCATGGTTGGCATGCCTTGGCGCGGTAGGTGTGGCTGGCATGGTTTTCCATTGGCATAGGGGTGCGGCTAGCATGGTTGGCATGCCTTGGCGCGGTAGGATGTGGCTGGCATGATGAGCCATTGGCACAGGGGTGCGGCTAGCATGGTTGGCATGCCTTGGCACGGTGGGTGTGGCTGGCACGGTTTGCCATTGGCACATGTGCCGTGGGAATTAGGGTTTTGGCCCATCAAAACCCTAATTAGTAATTAATAAAAAAAAAGTACCCTGGTAATTTTCTCACAGACATATTAAAGGATTCAATAAATGCGTTTAAGTCCTGTGACGTCACTGTTTGACTAGGGTTTTACGACTTTACCCCTAAGCTAAAAACCACCATCAACATCAAGACGACATTCGTGCTTTGTAGTTTCTTTTCTTATGTGTTGTGTAGCAAAAAAAAAAAAAGTTTAGTTAACTGTTCGGGATGAAGACTCTTTAATTGAAAACGCATATGCTTCGTGCTTGTTCTTTTGCACTATATTGGGTTGAAATCGGACCCGCATGGATTATTGTTAAGAGGATGAATTATTGTGCTTGTTCTTTTACACACAACAGGACTTTGCTACCCCGAAGCAAGGTTTTTATGAACACTAGGTTCACGGTGAGTATCTTCGTGTCACAATCAATGTTTGCAATGGTGTTAAATTATAAAAGTCATTATGAAATCATAATATAGTATTCAAGTAGATGGTTTTGATGACATGTGAATCATACATATCCTAGGCGAGAATAAGAATAAATCATACAATGATAAAACAAAAATAATGTAAATAACGCATGGCGAGTTACGTGGTTCGGCACGAAGGCCTACGTCCACGGGGGGTATTGAGAGATTTTCACTATCATTTTAAGGTAATTACAAAGCTAAGTCGAATGACTTTGAGTGAATGGAAGAGTAAGATTACATGATAGATGTTCACACCTAATACTTATTTTCTCTCTGTTTATGGGTGAAAACTATTCCTGCCGAATTTGGTAATTTGGGGTGTGTGGATGAGGAATGAATCTAAACCCTAAACAAATGCACTACGCGGTGAGTGCTTCTAGATTCGGAAATCAATCTGTGCAAGTCCGGCCTAAACCAAGAAATGGCCGTTCCAGACTTGTTTCGGTCATAAAGTGAAGGATATGGGGTTGATCTTAGGGAGGGAAGCGAAGAAGGTGTTGAGATTGTGAAGGTGTTGGCTTGCTTATGACTTGTAACAGAAAGGTGAGCAGGCTTACGATTGATGCAAGCAGGCTCTGGGTGTTTGAATACGTTTTTGTATTAACACTTGGTTTCTGTCTCGTCTGGACTTGTGTTGTTTTTTCTCTTGTCTCCTATTTTTCTCTTATCTTGGAAAATAGGTAGGAGAATCTATTTATACAAGTCATTTGAGCCTTATTCACGTCTCTCGTGGGAAGTGGATGAAGTGGAGTGATGGAATAGTGGAGGTGTGTGTTGGTGTTACACGACCCGGTCTTTCCCACTTCTCCCGTCATCTCTAACCGTCCATGACTTCCTAACACGTTCTTGTGATGGCGCGTTGCACGCCGCACGCCGTAAACCGCCGGACCAATACCCCAAGATGTATCCCCCCGGTTTGTGACATGATTGATGTCTCGAGTGTGTGGATCGTGGATCCACGAAAGGTAGCATGTAATCTTCAATTGAATAATCACGTTATTCGGAAGTTGATACTTGTGAAGTATCATGTGAAGGTACCGCATCCCGGTGTGGTAGAGTGATGGGTGGTGATTATCATGACGCCTCACCGACTGATTAACTCGACTGTGGTTGTATAACCAAGCCGTTGAAGTTGGACGGACGAGATGATATTTGAGACACTCATCTCTGCGACCGTTGGTGGAATTAGGGTTTTAGAAGAGGTGCGCAAGCATCCCTCTTCACTGGTCGAATCCCGACCTGGGATATGACTTTGGCCAGGCCGACCGTACATGCGTGTAGACGGCATGACGGTGTAGGCGCCTATACCCATTACCTCACGAAAGTATGATCTAGGCCATTCAATTCGTCCGGTGAAGTTGAGTGGTCGAGATCAATTTGTGACATGAAAACCAAAGGCCGCAAGAGTCGCGCGTCATGCCCATTTCGGGCGTACGTTCCAAGATGACCAATCTTGGTCGGTCTTGGCCGATCGGTGCAGTGTGAAGGTGGTAGGCGGTGTTCACGCCTATACAGAATATCCCATGAAAACGTGATCCGAGCCATCCAAATCGTCCTAAGCAAAGTTGAGCGGTCGAGATCGGTTTGCGGTTTGGGAGGTGTGATCACGCTAGTTTGGGCGCGCGTCTTGGAATAACCAGGCATGATATGCCTTGGCCGATCGGGTGAGGGGATAGATGGGTCCACGGTGGTCATCTTTGGTATGACCGGGACTCTGCTTAATTTAATCTTGGACCCTCCATTCGTGCCGGAGAAGATGGACGCTCGTGATGCTCAAAACCCTAATTTTGGGTTTCAAGGCCGTGCGACCATGCTTTATTCGGCGTATGAATTGGGATAACCAACCATGGTTGGTCCTGACCGATTGGTCAGGTATGTAGGCGGGCCCACGGTGATTGTGTTGACATGCTCTGGGCCCTTTGAATCTACATCTACACCCTCCATCTATACCTGCAAAGATGGATGGTTGAGACTGTTTTGCGACACATGTAATATGCCGCAAACTCTAATTTAGGGTTTTCCGTCCATACGCTCTGGTTTGGACGTTTTTGGCAAGCTAGGCCAATATTTTGGGGAGGCCGGCCATGCAGGGTCTGTGTTGGTTCGGCAGTGGATGTTCCATACCTGCTTGGGGGTGATGGAATTGATCTGGGTCATCCAATCATGCTTGTGGAGTTGGATGACCGTGATCATATCCGGACCGATACTGTCAGTCCTGGATGCTCAATCGGGCTAGTATAACATACCGAGAGGGGCTCAATCGGTATAACACACCGAGAGTCGGCCATGCGGGTATTTCGTACATGGTTTCATTATAATGCTTGAGGTTCGTGTTGCTCGTAAGAGCAACACTCGATCGTCATGCCGCACCGATAATGAGTACAGAAATACAAGGCCGATTACGCATTAATTAATAATGCTAGAAATTCACAGGGTATATGGGATTGTTGCTACATGCTCCAACCTGGATGAATTTCATGTATTCACAGAATGGGATTGTTTCCACATGCTCCATTCTAGGTGAATTAAGTGAGGGAGTATCCAACACTTATTAATGGCTTTATCCTTTACAAGATGTTAGCGCATAATTTTTTGGTTTTTTACAATTTTAACCTTAAATGAAAATCCACCATCAACACTCTCTCATAGAAAACTTCTTCTCAGTCCAAAATTGCTAACCCCTTGTCCTTTGGTGGAGTTGGGTATTTATAAGGACTCCGTGTGGGTCCCCCTCATTACAGTTGTTACCAATTCTAACCTCGTCATCTTGATTATGCAAATACCTATCCTCATTTTCAAGGGTATTATTGGAAACACTGTATTGGAAATTAAGATTATTTCGAGCAATTCTTTCGTTTGTCTCATCCATCAGCTTGAGGGATTCTTCTATAGAAAGTTTTCTTTCGTCAATAACTAAGTTATTCATCTCATCTATCTTACGTGTTGACTCCTCTAATTTCCCGAGGGACTCTTCTAGCGGAGGAATAAGAACAGAAGGATCATAAAAAGGACTACTTTTCAATAGTTTGATTGTATCCTCCTGTTTGAGGGTGAAAACGGTTTCTGCTGATTTCGGTAATTTCGCGTGAGTGGGTGAGAAAACTGAGTCTAAACCCTAAACAATGTACTGCAATGGAGTACTTTAGATTCGAGAGATCAATCTGTACAAATCCGGCCTAAACCAAGAAATGGACGTTCCAGACTTGCTTCGGTCACAAAGTGAAGGAGAAGGGTTGGTTTTAGGGAGGGAAGCGAAGAAAGTGTTGAGACCAGAATAGTTGATTCTGGAAGAGTATTTGTTTGACTTGTATTAGAAAGTGAAAGCTAACAGATGTGAAAGCTAGCAAGTGGTTTCTGAGTGTTGTATGCTCCTGACCAAAACTTGTTGTTTGGTAGAAATAGGTAATACCTATTTATACAAGTCGTAACATAACGTACTCTGGTCTCGTAGAAAATGGAAACGGCTGAGTAAAGTGGAAAGAGGTGATAAATGGGTAACGCCTGGAATTGATGTTCCATAATGAAAGGAGCGTTTCACCATTATTCCTTGTATTTACTAACCGACTCATTCTTATGACACTTTCATGTAAAGGGCGTAGTGTACGCCGCACACTATAAACCGCTTGAGACCAATACCCTTTATGAGCATCCCCGCCCAGTGACATGTGTTAGATGTCTCGAGTGTTTTCATGGGAAAACGTGTAGCAAGGTGTTACGTGTGGCATGGTGGCATGCTAGTGGCCATGGTAGAGTCGACATGGCTTTTCCAAAGAATAGGCGCGGCCAAATTTGGGGTTTAGGTACAAATCGTGATGTTTTGCCTTGGGCCGTAAGTTAGGTGGCGAACTTGAACGATCGAGATCCGTATCTCAGAGGGAATGATAGCCATTAATTATTACAACCCTCCGTTTTAGTAGTCAGCGTTGAGCATGGCTTTTCCATAGAGTAGGCGCGGCCAAATTAGGGTTTAGGTGCAATCCGTGTGTTTTGGCTTTGAGCCGCAAGTTGTCATGCGTCGGTGGCGAACTTGTGTGGTCGAGATCTGCATCTCAAAGAGAAGGGTAGTCGTTGATTATTACAACCCTTCGTTTTAGCAGCCAGCGTTGAGCATGGCTTTTCCATAGAGTAGGCGCGGCCAAATTATGGTTTAGGTGCAAACCGTGTGTTTTGGCTTTGGGACAAAAGTTGCCATGCGTCAGGTGGAGAACTTGTGTGGTCAAGATATGCATCTCAAAGAGAAGGGTAGTCGTTGATTATTGCAACCCTTTGTTTTAGCAGCCAGCGTTGAGCATGGCTTTGCCATAGGCGCGGCCAAATTAGGGTTTAGGTGCAAACCGTGTGCTTTGGCTTTGGGCCGCAAGTTGCCATGCGTCAGGTGGCGAACTTGTGTGGTCGAGATCTGCATCTCAAAGAGAATGGTAGTTGTTGATTATTGCAACCCTTCGTTTGTAGCAGCCGGCGTTGAGTCATGGCCTTGTCAAAGAGTAGGCGCGGCCAAATTGGGGTTTAGGTGCAAACCGTGTGTTTTGGCTTTGGGCCGCAAGTTGCCATGCGTCAGGTGGCAAACTTGTGTGGTCGAGATCTGCATCTCAAAGAGAAGGGTAGCCGTTGATTATTGCAACCCTTCGTTTGTAGCAGCCAGCGTTGAGTCATGGCCTTGTCAAAGAGTAGGCGCGGCTAAATTGGGGTTTTGGTGCAAACCGTGTGTTTTGGCTTTGGGCCACAAGTTGCCATGCGTCAGGTGGTGAACTTGTGTGATACATGTGTATCTTCCTTTCCCTGGGAACTAGTGATCCTCAAGACGAATTGAGGATAGAATGCTACATTAGGAAGTATTCCTTGTTTAGGATAAATTCCTAGTTTAGGAAGGAGTATTGTTTTGAGCAGTATTCTTAGTTTAGGTAATATACCTAGAAAATGAATTAGTCCTACAAAAGGAAATAGATTTCTAAGAGGTTTGGGAAACCAAACCAAGCCTATAAATAGAGATGTTTAGCTCATAACTAAACACATCTAGTTAGTGTGTTCTTGTTATTGTCGCACCTACAGATACTAGGCACAGAAAACCTAGAGAAAGCTTACGACAATACTTGTGCAAGCTTAGAAAACAGTTTAAGGTTAATCCACTGTTTAGAGAAGATTGTGAGCGTAACAAAGAGATAATTGTAATCGTTTTCTTGTTCATAATCTAAGAGAAGATATTTTCTTCGAATTATTACTTGTGTTCCATTTTCTAAGTTTCTCGTCTATTATTATTCTGAATTCCGCCTTTATAGTAATAGTTACCAAGGTATAGAAATCAACACGTATCAAGTTGGCATCACGAGCAAGGTTAGTTTTTAGGGTAAATCCATGTGGTTTATGGTTTTCACTAGATCTCTATACATAAAGCTTGGTGAGGTACTCGAGAAGTTGGAAGACGTTAAGAAAACAAGGGGATCAAGGATGACAAAGTCAGATGATGATCCTAAGGAATGCGAACCACAAACTATGGAAGAAAAGGTGGCTACGTTGCAAACATACATGAAGTCTATTCAAGTTACCCCTTAGGAATTGAGTGAATGTATTCGTTTTCATACACCTAAGAAGAAGACAAAGAAAAAGGTTACACCTTCACCCGAAGCTTCGGAAAAAGATGATTCAGAAGAAGATGATTTGGAAGAAGAAGAAGAAGATGAGGATGAAGAAAAGAAGAAAAATGAGTTTCTTAAAAGTCCTACATCAACTAAACCTCATGGTAAGAATCTGAAAATTGATTTTCGTGTTGATATTCCACTTTACGATGGGAGTGTCGATGTAGAAAAATTGGATGATTGGATTGAACTTCTAGAGACGTATTTCTCTTTCTTTGAATATGGTTCAAAGGAAAAGATAGCTTTCGCGGCATTGAAGCTACAAAAGCATGCTATAACCTGGTGGAAAGCTTATCAAAGACAAAACCTAGGTAAAAGAGTATTGTCGTGGAAAAGATTCAAGGCAGCTGTAAGGAAAAAGTTTTATCCGGTTGGCTACCTTGAGGAGAGATGGTTCAAGTGGTACAACTAGAAACAGACTTACAACCAAACCGTACAAGAATATACTTCGGAATTTCAGAATCAAGCTATGATTTTGGACTTATACTTGGGGGATTATGTTATCTACATGAAATATATTTCCGGGTCCCATGAGTATATACGGAAGGAGTTGAAGATGTTTTCGGTGGATACTATCTCCGAAGCAAGTATAAAAGCTAATGCCATCGAAGGCAGGCAGAAGAAAACTGATGTCGAGGGAAACGTTAAGGGAAAGTCTGGAAGTTTCGTCGCTAAAGGAGATGAAAGGAGCAAAGAAGAAGGGAAGTCAAGTGACAAAGTTGGTTTAGTTTGCACTCATTGCAAACAAACAGGGCATGTTGTTGACAAGTGTTGGATAAAGTATCCTAATATAAAACCAAAAGGGTTGCAGAAGAAAGAAGCCATGATGGCAACACTAGTCGCACAAGTTCCAAAACAAGTCAAAGGACTAACAGAACCTAATCAAAATCTCTCTCTAATGGCAAGAGGCGTAGAAGAACTTATGGAGGACGATCCTAGGGAACGACTCTTCACGGTTAAGATGCAGGTTAAGACAACACTAATAGATGATGTTATTTGACCCTGGAAGTCAGAAGAATTTACTTTCACATTCTTTGGTACAGAAGTTGGGTTTGAAGACTTTCAAATATCCGAAACCATATCCTTTATGGTGGCTTCAAAAGGAAGGTGGGCTACAGGTTGCAGAACAGTGCACGTTCAAGTTTGCTTTTGATGAGTCATACATTGACGAGGTTACATGCGACGTGGTTCCATTGGATGTTTGTCAAGTTGTACTTGGTAGTCCTTACTTGTGGTATCGAGATGCGGTTTTACATAGGAGGGAGCAGAAGTATCCTTTACCAAAGATGGGAAATCTTTTGTAATATGAACTATTGACTCTCCTCTTGAGGGAGCAAATTTGATTACAGCCACTCAGGTTAAGCAGTTGGTGAATGCTAGCACAAAGTTCATTCTCATTTTGATACGTTCTCTTGACGAGAAGCCGAGTAGAGTTAGTTTGGAATACATTACCAAACAACAAGAAGAAGACCTAAGAAGTTAAGTATGATTGAACCACCATTACTAGATGATGATGGAGATGACAAGATGATCTTACCACATGTGGAAGACTTGTGGTTTGATAGAGAAGAATCACTCGAAGAAGATTGCATTATGGAGCGAAGAGCGACAGAGACACGCCAAAGAGAATGAGACTTTCCTAAGTAGATGTCAAGGTCAAGTTCTCGGCAAGGAGAGATGGTTCAGCGGGGTGAAAGGAACTCACGAGTTCCCTAACCTACAAATATAACTTTCACAGGAGTTCAAGTTCTTAAGGGGGGCGCATGATACATGTGTATCTTCCTTTCCCTGGGAACTAGTGATCCTCAAGACGAATTGAGGATAGAATGCTACATTAGGAAGGACTCCTTGTTTAGGATAAATTCCTAGTTTAGGAAGGAGTATTGTTTTGAGCAGTATTCTTAGTTTAGGTACTATACCTAGAAAAGGAATTAGTCCTACAAAAGGAAATAGATTCCTAAGAGGTTTGGGAAACCAAATCAAGCCTATAAATAGAGATGTTTAGCTCATAACTAAACACATTTAGTTAGTGTGTTCTTGTTATTGACGCACCTATAGATACTAGGCACCGAAAACCTAGAGAAAGATTACGACAATACTTGTGCAAGCTTAAAAAATAGTTTAAGGTTAATCCACTGTTTAGAGAAGATTGTGATCGTAACAAAGAGACAATTGTAATCGTTTTCTTGTTCATAATCTAAGAGAAGATATTTTCTTCGAATTATTACTTGTGTTCCGTTTTCTAAGTTTCTCCTCTATTATTATTCTGAATTCCGCCTTTATAGTAATAGTTACCAAGGTATAGAGATCAACACGTATCATTGTGTGGTCGAGATCTGCATCTCAAAGAGAAGGGTAGCCATTGATTATTGCAACCCTTCGTTTTAGCAGCCAGCGTTGAGCATGGCTTTGCCATATAGTAGGCGCGGCCAAATTGGGGTTTAGGTGCAAACCGTGTGTTTTGGCTTTGGGCCGCAAGTTGCCATGCGTCAGGTGGCGAACTTGTGTGGTCGAGATCTGCATCTCAAATAGAAGGGTAGCCATTGATTATTGCAACCCTTCGTTTTAGCAGTGGATTGAGCATGGCTTTGCCATTGGCACGGTGGTGCCGGGGCATGGTTGGCATGCCTTGGTGCAGAGAGATGTGGCTGGCATGGTGGTGCGGCTGGCATGGTTGGCATGCCTTGGCGCATAGACGTGGCTGGCATGGTTTGCCATTGGCACGGTGGTGCGACTGGCATGGTTGGCATGACTTGGCGCAGAGACATGGCTGGCATGGTTTGCCATTGGCACGGTGGTACGGCAGGCATGGTTGGCATGCCTTGGCGCAGAGACGTGGCTGGCATGGTTTGCCATTGGCACGGTGGCGCGGCTGGCATGGTTGACATGCCTTGGCGCAGAGACATGGCTAGCATGGTTTGCCATTGGCACGGTGGCGCGGCTGGCATAGTTGGCGTGCCTTGGCGCAGAGACGTGGCTGGCATGGTTTGCCATTGGCACAGTGGTGCGGCTGGCATGGTTGGCATGCCTTGGCGCAGAGACGTGGCTGGCATGGTTTGCCATTTGCACGGTGTTGCGGATGGCATGGTTGGCATGCCTTGACGCAGAGTGATCGCTGTCATAGGCGTCAAAAATAAATTACACTTTCTTACTACTAAAAATATATTATGAAGCAAGGGCAAGAAAGGATCGTTCCCACAGAGAGGACTTAGGTTGTCAAATTGTTTCGGTTCCCTATAAATAACACCGGGGGTTTTGTGATTTTTATATAATAAACTAAATAAAAGCAAACAATAAAGGTAAACAAATCAAATCAAGGTTGAGAAAGTATTGGTCATGGATTTCGTCTTCATTCACGAACATGTTTTCAACACAATAACTAGAATTGATATTTTAATCTCAACTTTTATCAAAGGCCCTAGACTACCTTGATCGCAAGAATATCCCTCTAATCTCCTCTTGTCATCAACAAACACATTAAAAGATGCGAATATGAATTCTATCTAAAAGAACAACCTAACGTGTAAAAGCACTAATTAAGTTTAATTCCCTAGATGCATTAGGTTCTATGAAATCAGGCCAATCAAAGCAATCGAACGTGTAAAAGCACTAATCCAATTAGCAAAGGTTATGGTTCACATATGATCATAAGAATATATCACTACAAACTATAATCATAATTATGATACTTGAAATCAGGAATTATCACTTTTGTGTATAATAACCCTAATCTAGCAATAAAGATGAAAGTAAACTCAATCAATTCGCGACTCGACTAAACAAGCATTCAAATCATGTAACAATATTAATAGTAAATCATAAACGATAATATGAGAGAAAACTAATTTATTGAACAAAAACTCATGTTTGGAAATCCAACTTATTCCATAACCAATAATAAAAACTAGCTCATGTTAAAGGAGTTCATCAAAAGAAGAAAGAGAAGAGTTTCCATGTCTAAACCCTAGAAAACAAAGTAGAGGCAAAAGATAGATATCCTTAATTTCTTTATATTTTTCTCTCTCCCAAAAGTTATTCCTCCTCTGCTCGGATACTGCCTTTATATAGGCTTGCGTACAAATCCTAACTTGTGCGACCATTCCTTATTTGATAAGGACGTAAGGTCGGCTAACAGAGTTTTGAACTTTGAAAACTCTGTTCCATGTTTATCTCAAACTCTTCCTCCGGCAGCAAGCTGAATTCTCGTCCAAGTCTTCAAGTCCAACGATGCTCCGTTCTTATCTCAGCCAGCCTTTCCCAGCAACCGAACTTCATCACCGCCTCCTCTATCATCAATAACGATAAACACCAACTCTTTGCTCTCTGTTTAAACTCGATCTCCCATCAATTCTCAGTAGCCAACTTGTACTAGCATCTTTTAGAATTGGCAAAAACTCAGCTTTATACCATCGATCGACAGCACCAGCAGCCATCACCATTAACTTCATGGCCGATATATCATCACTACCTGATTCTCAGCTACCACTATCGTTACTGCCATCAGCATCCAACAAATGACAGCCAACAGACTCAATCATTTCTTCATTGTCCTTGTAAACTTCTAAACTGATCCTCCACAGCATCTCTGGCATCATCGATAATGGCAGCAGCCACTGTTGAGTTTTCTATCTCTGCCAGGATCATCAGCATCCATCGATCATCCATGGAAGCTAACCAAACGCGAATAACAACCTCCTTTGTCATCCTTCTTATCACTGCCAATGCCATCCACCACTCACCTTTTGTTTCTTACCTGAGTTCGAGAGCAGACCATCATCACCGAACCTCTGCAAACCACATCACGATCAATCAATGACAATATCAATGCTATGCTCTGTTTTGAGAACTCTTCAACAGCATCATTGCATCACTGCCATTATCTCAATCTCGTTCACTTATCATCGAACTCGTTGTAATTGCCATCAACTACGGCTTCCTCCATCGTCGGCTAATCTTCATTATCATCACAACAATGTTCGAGTCCACCTTCTCTGCCAACATCTTGATCACCGCTACTAACAGCTTCACTACCTCTTATTCTCGTCTCCCTGACTTGCTCGAGTTCTTTTCAGTTGAATGCCATCACTTTCCCGTGAGCAACAACACCTATATCGTTACTTACGATATTGAACGTAAGCAGCCATTAATGGTGATCATCACCGATCAACCAACATCCACAACCACTTTCTCTCTTGGTTTTGTCGTGCTCAAACAATATCCAAAACCCTGCCAATTTCATACACAAAATCTGTGTTCTTCCTAGCACCGAAAATAGTTGTAATGCAGCAGCACGAAAATGGCCGGACGAGTCGTGAAACTCGACCTACTCCGTTCATCGAGTATAAATGTTAGAATATGATGGCCTTGAGTAAATAGACCGGGTGCCTTTAATAGCATTTGAATTCTGGTTTCCCCCTAGGTAAAAGACCAGACTCCCTTTAGCATTCCCTTTGAAACAGTTCGCCCCTTAACAGGATGACTTCCCCTTAACGTACAGTGGGGTTCCAATAGCACTTGACCTAGAAAATGACCATTTTGCCCTTCGGGTCTTCCAAGTTCTTGTTTTGCGCATAACTTCTTCATACGAACTCAGAATGACTCCGTTCTTTCGCCATTAGCTTCATCTTCTCGTCCTCTACAAAATGATGACTAGAAATCCTCCATTTGAACGAGTTTCGCTTCTTTTTTTCTCCAAATGACTCCATTGCACCTAATAAACTCAAAAGCACACATAAGATACATAATTTACAAGACAATAGCAAAGAAAGCATAAATACTAGATATAAAATTAAGGTGTTTATGACACCTATCAAATTCCCCCACACTTAGACTTTGCTAGTCCTCGAGCAAATCAAACAAAACTTATTCTAAAACATACATACAACTCCGTGTCGTCGAGGCTACGGTCACACTTAGCACGTATAACAAGCCTTTAAACCCCTAGGTGTCCCTAGTGGACGAATTATAGTCTCGTGAGGGTTTACTAGAGATATACCCACAAAACCTATTTTACCAACTTACTAGTTCTCCGAAATAATAGCATCCAACGCGCTAAGAAGACATAGAGATTCTGCACACTAGTCATAAGAAGTTAGACACGTAAATGAACACAATCTCATCCTTAAAAGTTGAGAGAGAAATAACCATCCCTTATCGAAAGAATCCGGGTTCGGAGTGATCAAAAGTCTCGACTATGCCTCACAAGAAAGGGTTTTATGAAGTTGCTCTCAATAATAAACAGCTTTTTATGGGTCACACATGTGTCCAGGTAGGAATGAAGAGAGAATCCTGCGACACGTTGAATGGTAGGAAGGCAAAACCCTCCGAATCGTTTTTGAAAACCCACATCTTTTATAATTTTTGAAAACCCTTTTTTCTGATGATCTCTAAGAAAGGAAATCAACCACTTAACGAAGGTGGGAATATGCTTACTTACCTCGTTATCCGTTCAACGTGTAGCTAGCACCACTCTCACAACATCCATAGAAACGTCTTCGGTCTTCAATCGGTGTCTTCATCTTCGTCTTCGGTCTTCAACTTGTAATGATAACTCTTGAACTTCATAGAATCTTGACAATATGATTCTTTCCTCTAATTCCTTATTGCTTGAAACTTCTTTGTAGATATTCCTTCTTCCATTGGCTTTATTGAAAGAAAACAAAACTAAAAACGAACTATACAAACCAAAATATAATACAATGCATTTTTCTTATCTCTCTTTTTTTTTTCTTTTTCTTTTTTTTTCATTTGTTTTTTTTTCTTTTTTTTTTATTGAGACAAGAAAAATAAAACAAATACAAAATAAAACAATAAAACTAGTAATGAACCTAATTATTTTTTTTTTCTTTCTTTCTTTTTACTTTTTTTTTCCTTTTCTTTTTTTTTTCTCTTTTTTTTTTTTCTTTTTTTTTTTAATCTTTTTTTTTTTTTTAAGACAAGAGAAAGTAAAATACAAATAAAATAAAAATGTAAGTACAAAGGCCATGGTGTAAGTACTTTACCGCTTGATTCTTCACAACTTATATGTCTTGATATCATAAACTTCTCGAACTCTCATCCTTGATAATTTTCACTCTTGTACAATAGTCTTCAACTTATAAAAATTTTGCTCCTTGTTTTGTTGCTTTACTTGAATCTGAAATCTGCTCATTTTTGTACCGCTGCTTGTAAACCTTAAACGTCTTCAACTTTCCTTCGAATTTGTGATGCTCCTCTTGTTGATGATGATGGTGTTTCTATGGACCTGTTGGTGTAGAGAGAGATAAGGTGGATGGTGCTAACTGCGAACAAGATTACAAGTGGTATGTAAGTTAGCAATTCGATGTCACCATCATGGTTGATAAAAATAGCACTCAAGAGATCAAAATAGTGCTTCTATGGTGGGAGGTTGGACAGCTCACCATTCTGCCCGGAATTTATGTACGGTGACACACACTCTAAAAGCACATATTTAGACAGGTACAAAGAATTGAAGGTCGATGCCTCACATTATGTAACATGGGTAGTCTCCACTATAGGGGACCACTACTCTAATACCGAATTCAGTATGCACCTTATTTTCCACTGACATGGTTAAATCCAACTTTAACTCTCATACAATTAAGAAACCCGATCATGTTCTCTGTCATCTCTAAGTTCAGTCACTCTTATGAGATTCTCGATGTAATCTTAGCGACATGTATACTATGTGACTCTAAACTAACCACAAGTTGGAGTTTTTTATTCACTATCTTACACAAAAGTTGAAAAATTCGAAAAATTTACAACGCAAATGCTTAACCACTCCCCCACACTTAAACTTTACATTGTCCTCAATGTAAATTGAATCGTCCAAAGAAAGTCCAGGTGGGAAATCTTATAACAATATGCGACAAGAAAGCATAAAAAAATAAAATAAATACAAGACAAGAAAAAGATAAAAAAAAAAAAAAAAAAAAAAAAAAAAAGATAAGAAATACTCATCCTATGGGTTGCCTCCCATGTAGCGCTTGGTTTAAAGTCGTCACCGACTATATCCTTGCAAGATTCATTCCCCATACACCAACAATCCGAAAAGTTGGGGATCCTTCCATAGAACCCGTTTTTGCAAACACTAGCTTCACACAAATATTAGTAATATAAAATAGAAACGAAGCTATTAACCGATAAAAGCTTCCCCACACTTATTCTTGTCCACACTTGGAAGTGTATAAAGAATATAGAAGTCGGGTATTTCCACGGTTTCTTGTTCCAAAACCTGCATAGTATGAGAATCAAGTATCTCTAATGGAGGATATCGCGAAACGAAGTCATTCAACAATATTCTCGAAGCACATACATTCAAACCAATAAGAGGTAAAGGAGAAGAAACAATAGGCAACGTGTTAGACAAACCTATCACAATCTCTTGTATCACTGATAGACGCATTTATGTGTTTATTTTGATCTCGATTTTCTATATTGTTAGTACCCATTTTTGTACTTATTTTGGTGTTTTATGTCTTTGTAGGTGTTTTCGGAGAAATAAGCTTTTGCGGCGAATTTGGCTAGAAAAGTGGTTTTTGCGCTCGTGGGAGAAAATTACTATACGGACCTCCATTTTGGATAAGGGGTAACCAAATTACTAAGGGGCACCCAGATTGCTATCGGCACCCCAGCATCAGGATAAGGGGCACTCATCTTCAAGAATTCAAATTTACTTTTGGCGGGAAATCAAAACAGCACACCTGCAGATTTGGAGTTCGAGTTCTGAGCGATTTATAAGGAGATTCAATCACGGAATTTTCATTGGATGGACCTGTTAGAGCGTAACAGGGTTGGTGTGTGCGTTTGGATCGATCACATGGGCTTAATAATCGTGTAAAGGCAGAACAGAGGAGGAAGAAGTCTCGGTGTTTTTTTTTGGTTTAAACTGGGAAGTTTCAGGCAACAATATTCCGTGAGATTTGGTTCAACAGCAAACTAGGGTTAGTAATAGAGTTCCAACGTGAAAAAAACGGAAAGAAAGTTACAGTTCTCGTGAAAACAGGGAGCAGCTTATCTCGGGTGTTTGAGCTGGAAAAGGGAAGTACGTGAAGATAAAGGAGAATATATTCCCTGTTGTATCGAGTTATATTTGGAAAGAGTTTTAAGACGACCCAGGTTATATTGATGAGGAAAGAAACGGAAGAAAAGGAAAGAAAATATTTGGAAGAGTCGTGACTTTTGGTGAAAGAAAAGAGGATTAACTCGCGGGATTTTTGGATTGAGGTGTATAAATAGAGGTCTTTGGGAGCTAACGAGAGGTGGTGGAGACCTTAGGGGGTAGTTGCAGAGAAGTTTAGGAGTTGCAGAGACGATTCCACAATTCACAGGCACGAGGAAGAAGAAGAACACACAACAGCACTTAAGGAAAGTCGCAGAATCCGTGGCCTTTAGTTTCAAATTTAATCAATTTGTAACAGTTCTGTAACAATTTTTCCAACAATTAATCGAATTCGCAACAGTTCAGTTAGGGTTCCTCTGAATCGGTGACTTCAGAACAATTATATCTCATACAAAGTCAGCCGCTTTAGTAGTTTTCTCTTGTTTTTCACACCTTTGAGCTATGAAAACCTATTTTGAGCACGTGAATAATATGAGGAGCTAAACCCCTTAGCCGAGGCGACGGAGGAAGCCATTGTTCCATGAAAAGTGGTATATTTCTATTTTAATTAATTTTTGCAATTTCTTTTATGATTATTTGCATGGAACTAATATTGGAAACGGATTTTTATTGAATGATTGTGATTCGTTTTGATGGAGCATGCTTAGTTTAAGACTTTTGATGTTTCATGCTTAGTGTTTACAATTGTTACTTCGAAAAATCTACTTGAGGCAATAAATTAGAATCACTTCAAACGCAATGAATTGCATGAGTATTGATTAGATTGAATCACTTAATTGGTCAATGGTGGAATCCTGAGTTTCGATGCTTTTTATAATATTGATAACAACTTTGATTGAGTTTTCTATTTTACTTTGAGTATAAAACGAATCTTCACAAGTCTAAGTGAACGACATCTTTTTCTTACCACTTTTCTACAACAACATAAAACCACATCAATTTTTGGCGCCGCCGACGCGGACTTGTTTTTAGGTTTTTAGTGATTTTTATTCTTTTGTTCTATTTTACGTTTTCTTGGGTATTTGTGTTTTGGTTACAGGTTTGGATATTGGATCAAAAATAAAGCTGAGCCAAAGATATTGGTGATTAACTAAAGACTTGGAGTCAAAGACAAAGCAAAAAGAAACAAGGAAGAGACAAAGAATTTTATTTTTATTTTTATTTATTTTTTAGGTTTTTTCGAAAACTGTATTAGGGTTTATAATTATTTTTGTAATTTTTCTTTTTATTTTTGGACTTTTTGGACATTTTTGGGACTTTGGACATTATTTTTAAACCCTACAGAAGGGTAGTCTTAAATATAAATTGTTTGCGTAGAGAAGGAGGACAATTACGATATTGTCTACTTTTGTACCTTGGTTCGTACACCGACATAGGAGTCGGTGGCCCGAGTCGACTGGCAACCGATTCATCCCCGTCCGGAACGGAGGTAAGATTCTGAACACTCGCGAATCCCACAATCCGAGTTCTTTGGACTCCTTCGTTTGCATATATCTTTGAGGAATTGAATACGGCTGCTTTAATTTTCTAGTAAAGGGAAAGGCCTGGACATACAAGATAAGGGTTCGGATTTCATCACCGTTCTCTTCTTGCCCGCCTTAGGAACACGTAACCTACGCGAACCTAAGCCTTAAAATTTTGACTAGAACGAGACCAATAAGGTAACGAGCTTAATAGGAAAGTCATTCGAAAAATATTGGTTACTCTTTTAAGCATACTTCAAAGTTCATGATGGTTTCGTGAGTTGAATGCGTGATCGCGCCGCATTGTAATTCCGGTGAGGCCTTGGGTATCAAAGCTCCACCGAGCTTCCTCGCCTCTATTCAACTTACTTTGACTCGGATTGATTCCGGGGGTTTGCTTAAATTGTAACGAATTCCCTTTCGAAGGATTAGAAGCTGGTCTAGAAACAATCTAAGTGGATCCATCATGCTTTTTGTTTGCTAGATATCAGTAGGTTTGATTTGGTTGAGTCGGCCTTGTTTTGTGATTGCATAGAATCCCCTTCCTTATTCGTTTGCATGCCGGAACGTAAAAGAGACGCCCTAGGTAGATTTGTTAAAGAGAAACCTAGTAGTTCTAAGCGTCTCGATTACCTCAATTTAGAAAGTCCGATTTTTGAAGAGTCCGTTTTTGAACGTCCATTTGAGGAGACAATCCCTAATATTCCTATAGTGCCAGAAATGGCAACTTTGAAAGCTTTATTTAACCCGACTAGGACTACTCGTCCCTCGTGTATTAGGTTAGCTGAAACAGAAGCAACTTATGAACTTAAACCTGAGACCTTACAGTTGCTCCCAATCTTCTTAGGGAAAGAAAATGAAAACCCCTATTTCCATCTTAGGGATTTTGAAGAAATTTGTAGTACCCTAAAAATTAGAGATCTTGATGATGATGCTCTGAAACTTAGGTTATTCTCTTTTTCCCTGAAAGATAAAGCCAAATCGCGGCTATATAGTTTGGCTTCCGGGTCAATCGAAACATATGAACAACTTACATCTGCCTTTTTGAACAAGTTTTTCCCTAGGCACAAAACATCGTCTATTAGGACGCAAATATGCACGTTTTATCAACAGGAGGGAGAATCTTTGTATAGGTATTTGGAAAGGTTCAATGATCTATTAGCCCAATGTCCTCATCATGGTTTAGAAAAGGTTAGGTTAGTTCGGATCCTTTATGAGGGTTTAGATTATTCCACTACGACCACGTAGAATCTATGTGTACAGTGGGTTTGAAAACCAAACAGATTGATGCGGCGATGACATTTTTGAATGAAATCGCCGAAAAGACCGAACAATGGGAAAATAGTAGGGTACCCTTAAAACAATTCTTCTAGGCAGAGGAAACGTTAATAGGGTAGAAGGAGGCCATGAATCGGATGCCAAAATTGCAAGAATAGCTAAAAGGTTAGAAGCTTTAGAATTGGGTCACACTAGTAGCTCGGGTGGAGCCTTTTTGGGAAGGCCATACTATGGAAGAGCAAGCCAATGCTCTTTATAATAACACTAGATTCGATAACTCTCGGAAGTTCGACCCATATTCGAAAACTTATAACCCCAGTTGGAGAAACCATCCGAACCTTTCGTGGTCTAAGGGCCGAGTCAAGGTCGATTTAGTAATTCTAATGTTCCCCCAGTGTTTTGGCTATACTAAGAATCTTTCAGGACCATCTCGGTTTCAGAATCGGTCAGATAAGAAAATTTCAAGTCTAGAAGAAACTCTCATCTCGTTTATTCGAAACACTGATAAGATTCACCAAACACTTTCACATGGCATAGAAGAAAGTAAAAATATAAGCCAGGCTAATTCTCAAGCTATTTCCGAGTTAAAAGACCAAGTTAGTCTGATAAATGAATCTTTGATAGAAAAGGGTAGGTTCCCTAGTCAAACACAACACAACCCTAGAGGAGTTCATAAAATAGGTGAAAAACCATCACATCAGTTGAGTTCAGTTAGAACCCTTAGGAGTGGCAGAGTAGTAGACAATCAGGTAACCATGCCCGATAGTGAGCATGCTATAGAACACCCCTCAGGACCATCCATAGCTGAGGACCGATAAAATCTCGATGATGCCAATTCGGTTCTGAAAGGCCCTATTTTATGCCTAGAGCCCCATTTCCACACTATTAGTACCAACAAAGAGTGAATCCAACTTTAATGACATAATGGAGGTTTTTAAGAAAGTTACCATAAACCTTCCGTTACTAGAAGCAATTAGGCAACTTCCGACTTATGCCAAATTCCTTAAAGATATGTGTACGCGAAAGCGAAAGCTTAGTGTCCCTAAAAAGCCTTTTTAGCTAGTCATGTAAGTTCGATCATTCAGAACAACACTACTCCTAAGTATAAAGACCCAGGTGCCCCTACGATTGCTTGCACGATAGGAAAACACAGGGTAGAGAAAGCTTTACTTGACTTAGGAGCTAGTGTGAACTTACTTCCGTACCATGTGTACTTGCATCTAGGACTTGGTGAATTGAAACCTACCAAGATAACACCGCAGTTTAGTGATAGGTCTGTTAAAATTCCTCGTGGTGTGATAGAGGATGTTCTTATTGAGGTCGACAAGTTTATTTATCCTGTGGATTTCGTAGTCCTAGATACACAACTTTGTCACGACCCCAGAATCAAATACCTGGTAATTTTAGGTCGCCCATTTTTAGCCACGCCTAATGTTGTTATCAATCTGTAGGACAGACTTATGAACTTATCCTTTGGTAATATGACCACCGAACTAAATGTCTTTAATGTTACTAGACAACCTTCTGATGATTTAAAGGAAGTGAATATGATTGGCACTTTAGTTCATGATCTAGTTCATGGCAATTGGGATGACAATTTGTTTGGTGATTCTTTGGATGAATTTGATGAGACAATTCTCTTAGGTCGGATAGATGGACACTTTAGACCTAGAAGAAGCTCTCGAACATTTTAAGGACTCTATAGACCCGAAATCGGGCAATAGTATTAGGTCTTTCTGAGAGTTATGATGACCCTAAGTTTGGGGGTAGAGAATTAGAAGAAGCTTTTGAGTATTTTAAATACTGCGAGGATCCGAAATTCAAGCTATAGTTAAAGGTCTTACGGAGAGTAGTGATTACCCTAAGTTTGGGGGTAGTGATCGTCAAGTATCCTCATTGGAAGTCCCTAACTTGGGACTCGAGCCCGGTGTCCGAGGTATTACCCGAGTCTCTTCCGACTCCACAACCCGATCCTCCCGATACTATCCAGGAGGAAATCCACTATTTGAGACTCGTTATTTGGGTAAATCTGTTTGTCAAGACACTCATATGAAGCCCAAGTGGGCACCACAAAAAACCCGCTTGTCTTGCAGAAACCTTGGATGAGGATGTGCTCTGTCTCTGTTAATTTTTCCGATTTGGTGCATTTGTCTTATAATTGTGGCAGTTTTATTTGGTTTTGTTGATCCACGTTGTTTCGACTATTGATATATGATTCGAAAGGTAATTAGCCATTTTGTGGTATTAGACGTCTGGCTGAAGACTTTAAATTTAGCACTTCTTGGGAGGTAACCCAATATTCATGCGACACGGTAATATCTTTCCTTAACTCTTTTACTTCAAATGGTAACAGTTTCTCCTTGTTCATGCTTTTAATTTTATCATTAGAACATTGAGGACAATATTAGATTTAAGTTTGTGGGTATCGGAGAAACATTTTAGTTGCATTGTTAAACTCCAGAGCCTAGAAATTTATGCTTATTAAGGATGGCACTAACCAATCTAAGTGGATGGAAGCATTTTGGTTGTAGGAGTTGAGGAACCAATCTGATTAGATGGAAACATCTAAAGAGTCTATTCATAAAAGCACAGAGCTCGGGTGTTAGAATTAAAGAAAAAACATGGTAGTTTCGCCATATCTCGTTGAATCCTTTTCACTTCTATTTTTATTTTGTTTTCTTCAAAATATGTTTGTCTAAGTGATTAGGTGGGGCTCACGATTCAAGTTGTTACCACTGCTAGGGTGAAATAGAGTGATTGAGATACAAAAAAAAAAAATGAGACCAGACCATCTGACCAACCGGAATAAATTCAATAAAGTCGGCCACTGGTACCCTTGTATATGCCAGTTGTGTTGACCTAGAGTTAGGTTTATTGACCACTGGTACCCTTGTATATGCCAGTGTGTTGATATTAGTCCAGACCAGTATCTCAGTCCATTAGGATAGGTTCATTTTGGCGTTGGCCTTCGAGATAGATATGAGAAACACTTGTTCACCTTAGTCAACATCAAAACCATCTATGTTTTTCTATATCCATCTCTTAATCTGTCCATGTGATTGGTTGACTCAGGTTATGATGTCCGAAACTATCCGAGTAGAGCTCGTGACTTATATATGAATCTTAGTATGCTTGAGTGCAAACTCGTGTACGTAAATTGGAATTTCGCATCGTGTACTTCCTCCTGTAGTCAATAAGTATGCCAACCAAGGAGATTCTTTATTGCCTTCCAAGGTTCTGCGTAGATAGTTAGGGTCTGGAGTAAAGGTTTTGTGAGTACACCTCTGGTAAACCCTCCCGAGACTATAACTCGGCCACTAGGGCCACCTAGGGGTTTAAAGGCTTATTGCATACGCTAAATGCAATCGACGATGCTCTGACGACAGTGAGTTAGGATTCTATTTTCTAGATTTGATTTGCTCGGGACTAGCAAATAATAAGTTTGGGGGTATTTGATAGACGCATTTATGTGTTTATTTTGATCTCGATTTTCTATATTGTTAGTACCCATTTTTGTACTTATTTTGGTGTTTTATGTCTTTGTAGGTGTTTTCGGAGAAATAAGCTTTTGCGGCGAATTTGGCTAGAAAAGTGGTTTTTGCGCTCGTGGGAGAAAATTACTATACGGACCTCCATTTTTGATAAGGGGCACTCATCTTCAAGAATTCAAATTTACTTTTGGCGGGAAATCAAAACAGCACACCTGCAGATTTGGAGTTCGAGTTCTGAGCGATTTATAAGGAGATTCAATCACGGAATTTTCGTTGGATGGACCTGTTAGAGCGTAACAGGGTTGGTGTGTGCGTTTGGATCGATCACATGGGCTTAATAATCGTGTAAAAGCAGAACAGAGGAGGAGGAAGTCTCGGTGTTTTTTTTGGTTTAAACTGGGAAGTTTTAGGCAACAATATTCCATGAGATTTGGTTCAACAGCAAACTAGGGTTGGTAATAGAGTTCCAACGTGAAAAAAACGGAAAGAAAGTTACAGTTCTCGTGAAAACAGGGAGCAGCTTATCTCGGGTGTTTGAGCTGGAAAAGGGAAGTACGTGAAGATAAAGGGAGAATATATTCCCTGTTGTATCGAGTTATATTTGGAAAGAGTTTTAAGACGACCCAGGTTATATTGATGAGGAAAGAAACGGAAGAAAAGGAAAGAAAATATTTGGAAGAGTCGTGACTTTTGGTGAAAGAAAAAGAGGATTAACTCGCGGGATTTTTGGATTGAGGTGTATAAATAGAGGTGCTGGGAGCTAACAGAGGTGGTGGAGACCTTAGGGGGTAGTTGCAGAGAAGTTTAGGAGTTGCAGAGACGATTTCACAATTCACAGGCACGAGGAAGAAGAAGAACACACAACAACACTTAAGGAAAGTCGCAGAATCCGTGGCCTTTAGTTTCAAATTTAATCAATTTGTAACAGTTCTGTAACAATTTTTCCAACAATTAATCGAATTCGCAACAGTTCAGTTAGGGTTCCTCTGTAACGGTGACTTCTGTAACAATTATATTTGTTACAAAGTCGCTGCTTTAGTAGTTTTCTCTTGTTTTTCACACCTTTGAGCTATGAAAACCTATTTTGAGCACGTGAATAATATGAGGAGCTAAACCCCTTAGCCGAGGAGACGGAGGAAGCCATTGTTCCATGAAAAGTGGTATATTTCTATTTTAATTAATTTTTGCAATTTCTTTTATGATTATTTGCATGGAACTAATATTGGAAACGGATTTTAATTGAATGATTGTGATTCGTTTTGATGGAGCATGCTTAGTTTAAGACTTTTGATGTTTCATGCTTAGTGTTTACAATTGTTACTTCTAAAATCTACTTGAGGCAATAAATTAGAATCACTTCAAACGCAAAGAATTGCATGAGTATTGATTAGATTGAATAACTTAATTGGTCAATGGTGGAATCCTGAGTTTCGGTGCTTTTTATAATCTTGATAACAACTTTGATTGAGTTTTCTATTTTACTCTGAGTCTAAAACGAATCTTCACAAGTCTGAGTGAACGACATCTTTTTCTTACCACTTTTCTACAACAACATAAAACCACATCAATCACGGAATCCTCTTCATCCTTAAAAAACTCAAGTGAATTATTCACCTCATATATATCATGGTCCTCTATCAAACCTTGCAACCATTCTTCGTCCGTTTCTGCCTTAACCAAAGTTTCGACATTAACATCATCATTACAATCATTTGCAAGCTCAATTGGGTCTTCCACAATATTGGTCATATCGGTCTCATTCTCAACATATTCCTCTTCATTAGACTCAAACCTTGTTGCAAGGAAGTTTTGTAACACACTAGTTTCATCATACTCATGTACCTTTTGAATAGGTGTTTGATCATTATAAAGATCAAGAGTTGAGTCAACTACACTAATGTCATCAAATATTTCCAAAGGTTGATCCTTTTCAACACAATCATCTTCGTCTTCATTTTCAGACTCACCATACTAAGAATCGTCGTCGGTTTCCCAACCCTTATCAAGACGTCGTTTAAGTTCCATATGAATGGTCCTACTAATTTCATCGACAAGCTCATCCGAGGCTCCATCATCTTCCAACTTGTATAATTTCTGCGCAAGTTTCTTTACGTTCACACGCTTACCACCATTGACTACAATATGTTCTCTTTCCCATGACTCTTCCCTTTGAATGGTTGAATGATCATAACTACGATCTGGAGTCGGGTAAGAAGAAATATTCCAAAAATTGGTTTGTGCGACGTTCTCTCTATCACGGTCAAGTTGGTCTAGCCTTTGTTGCATGTCTTGTAATCCATTCAAAATCTGCATACAACTCGAATAAAGCCAATTAGAAGTAGAATTATCCCACCTAGGTGCTTGACTTACATACCCACTACAAGGTTGTTGTTGGTATGTATAAAAATCACCATAAGATTCTCTAGGATTTGTATCATAACCAATAAATTGGTTTTGATTGTATCCCATAGATGGTAGAAAATTGTCATAGTGTTGAGGAGGTTGAAAATCATATCCATTGCTCCAATATGCTCCGTCCATAGAAATTGGTACCTGAAACAAGAGTTCTCAAAACTATGTCAAAACCAGAAAATAAGAAAAACTAAAAACAATAAAACTAAAAACTAAAATAAGAAACCAAGAACAAGTGAAAACCGCTGCCTCCCCGGCAACGGCGCCAAAATTTGATCGCTGTCGTAGGCGTCAAAAATAAATTACACTTTCTTACTACTCAAAATATATTATGAAGCAAGGGCAAGAAAGGATCGTTCCCACAGAGAGGACTTAGGTTGTCAAATTGTTTCGGTTCCCTATAAATAACACCGGGGGTTTTGTGATTTTTATATAATAAACTAAATAAAAGCAAACAATAAAGGTAAACAAATCAAATCAAAGTAGAGAAAGTATTGGTCATGGATTTCGTCTTCATTCACAAACATGTTTTCAACACAATAACTAGAATTGATATTTTAATCTCAACTTTTATCAAAGGCCCTAGAATACCTTGATCGCAAGAATATCCCACTAATCTCCTCTTGTCATCAACAAACACATTAAAAGATGCGAATATGAATTCTATCTAAAAGAACAACCTAACGTGTAAAAGAACTAATTAAGTTTAATTCCCTAGATGCATTAGGTTCTATGAAATCAGGCCAATCAAAGCAATCGAACGTGTAAAAGCACTAATCCGATTTAGCAAAGGTTATGGTTCACATATGATCATAAGAATATATCACTACAAACTATAATCATAATTATGCTACTTGAAATCAGGAATTATCACTTTTGCGTATAATAACCCTAATCTAGCAATAAAGATGAAAGCAAACTCAATCAATTCGCGACTCGACTAAACAAGCATTCAAATCATGTAACAATATTAATAGTAAATCATAAACGATAATATGAGAGAAAACTAATTTATTGAACAAAAACTCATGTTTGGAAATCCAACTTATTCCATAACCAATAATAAAAACTAGCTCATGTTAAAGGAGTTCATCACAAGAAGAAAGAGAAGAGTTTCCATGTCTAAACCCTAGAAAACAAAGTAGAGGCAAAAGATAGATATCCTTAATTTCTTTATATTTTTCTCTCTCCCAAAAGTTATTCCTCCTCTGCTCGGCTACTGCCTTTATATAGGCTTGCGTACAAAGCCTAACTTGTGCGACCATTCCTTATTTGATAAGGACGTAAGGTCGGCTAACAGAGTTTTGAACTTTGAAAACTCTATTCCATGTTCTCTCAAACTCTTCCTCCGGCAGCAAGCTGAATTCTCGTCCAAGTCTTCAAGTCCAACGATGCTCCGTTCTTATCTCAGCCAGCCTTTCCCAGCAACCAAACTTCATCACCGCCTCCTCTATCATCAATAACGATAAACACCAACTCTTTGCTCTCTGTTTAAACTCGAGCTCCCATCAATTCTCAGTAGCCAACTTGTACCAAAGATATTTCGGAATTGGCGAAACTCGACTTTATACCATCGATCGACAAAGACCAGCTGACCATCACCATTAACTTCATGGCCGATATATCATCACTACCTGATTCTCAGCTACCACTATCGTTACTGCCATCAGCATCCAACAAATGACAGCCAACAGACTCAATCATTTCTTCATTGTCCTTGTAAACTTCTAAACTGATCCTCCACAAAGATCTCTACGGCATCATCGATAATGGCGCGTGACCTCATTGAGTTTTCTATCTCTGCCAGGATCATCAGCATCCATCGATCATCCATGGAAGCTAACCAAACGCGAATAACAACCTCCTTTGTCATCCTTCTTATCACTGCCAATGCCATCCACCACTCACCTTTCGTTTCTTACCTGAGTTCGAGAGCATACCATCATCACCGAACCTCTGCAAACCACATCACGATCAATCAATGACAATATCAATGTTATGCTCTGTTTCGAGAACTCTTCAACAGCATCATTGCATCACTGCCATTATCTCAATCTCGTTCACTTATCATCGAACTCGTTGTAACTACCATCAACTACAGCTTCCTCCATCGTCGGCTAATCTTCATTATCATCACAACAATGTTCGAGTCCACCTTCTCTGCCAACATCTTGATCACCGCTACTAACAGCTTCACTACCTCTTATTCTCGTCTCCCTGACTTCCTCGAGTTCTTTTTAGTTGAATGCCATCACTTTCCCGTGAGCAACAACACCTATATCGTTCCTACTGATATTGAACGTAAGCAGCCATTAATGGTGATCATCACCGATCAACCAACAGCCACAACCACTTTCTCTTTTGGTTTTGTCGTGCTCAAACAATATCCAAAACCCTGCCAATCTCATACACAAAATCCGTGTTCTTCCTAGCACCGAAAATAGTTGTAATGCAGCAGCACGAAAATGGCCGGAACTGGTCGTGAAACTCGACCTCTGTTCTGTCGAGTATAAATGTTAGAAGATGATGGCCTTGAGTAAATAGACCGGGTGCCTTTAATAGCATTTGAATTCTGGTTTCCCCCTAGGTAAAAGACCAGATTCCCTTTAGCATTCCCTTTGAAACAGTTTGCCCATTAACAGGATGACTTCCCCTTAACGTACGGTGGGGTTCCAATAGCACTTGACCTAGAAAATGACCATTTTGCCCTTCGGGTCTTCCAAGTTCTTGTTTTGCGCATAACTTCTTCATACGAACTCAGAATGACTCCGTTCTTTCGCCATTGGCTTCATCTTCTCGTCCTCTACAAAATGATGACTAGAAATCCTCCATTTGAACGAGTTTCGCTTCTTTTTTTCTCCAAATGACTCCATTACACCTAACAAACTCAAAAGCACACATAAGATACATAATTTACACGACAATAGCAAAGAAAGCATAAATACTAGATATAAAATTAAGGTGTTTATGACACCAATCACAGAGACGTGGATGGCATGGTTTTCCATTGGCACGGTGGCGCGGCTGGCATGGTTGGCATACCTTGGCGCAGAGACGTGGCTGGCATGGTTTGCCATTGGCACGGTAGTGCGGCTGTCATGGTTGGCATGCCTTGGCGTAGAGACGTGGTTGGCATGGTTTGCCATTGTCACGGTGGTGCGGCTGGCATGGTTGGCATGCCTTGGCGCAGATACGTGGCTGGCATGGTTTGCCATTGGCACGCTGGTCACGCGGGCATGGTTGGCATGCCTTGGCGCAGAGACGTGGCTGGCATGGTTTGCCATTGGCACAGTGGCGCGGCTGGCATGGTTGGCATGCCTTGGCGCAGAGACGTGGCTGGCATGGTTTGCCATTGGAACGGTGGTGCGGCTGGCATGGTTGTCATGCCTTGGCGCAGATACGTGGATGGCATGGTTTGTCATTGGCACGGTGAGAGAATTAGGGTTAGGTGTATACAGAGGTGGTGTCAGTTAATACTAAGGGTTCTGCCGTGGAACAAGACACATGTATATAAGAAAAAAAGGTACCCTGGTAATTCTTACATAAATATCTTTGATTGATTTAATAAATGCGTTATTGGTCATAGTGACGTCATGTCGGATGTACGGTTTTACGATTTTATCCCTAAGCTAAAAACCACCATCAACATTAAGTCCCCCCTTAGCTCGGAACAGGGAGCGTTGTTGCGAGGTAAGCATAAGATGGTGACAGACAAGGACAAAATCGAAACTAGGCGGGTCATGAAAGATGACTAGGAAGATTCGTCTAACCTTTTTCGAGTGTTCTGAGAATTTTTGATCCTTGTGTTGGCGGCCTTGCATGAATTCTACTTGCGTCGTTTACTGGCTAGACCGTGAAAATAGTAGATGCGATTGTTGGTTAAAATGCAGGATGTCAGCTTGATTTGGCAATGTGTCAGCTTGAAATGGGATCCGCAGGTATTGCGCGGATCGGAATGGAGCCGCTAGCGATCGGTTCGGTGAGGCGTTGGAAGAGGCTTGGTGCGGCTTGGGCGCGACTTGGATCGGTGCGGCTCTGGCATGTCTTCGTGGGTCCAACTGCTTCTCGACGCAAGCAAGAAGTTCTTTCCCTATTCAAACTCCAAAGTGTCGCGCCTATAAATGGGATCGGTCTCTCCCTTTTGTCTCACACCTTTGTTCTTATGCCCTGGCTGTACGGTAGCAGATAAAGTGAGCGAGTGTATTCCAGGTATGTCTTCTAGCGTTTCCTTTTCAAAAAAAAATTCTTGTTTCCTGGTGTTGATGCAAACCCTATCCACAGGCATGCCTTCCATATACCCGTAGAAAATATTGTTCCTCCGTACCGGTGCAAACCCTAGTCGTAGGTTAGGTCCTCATGGACTTGTAGAAATCTTTAGCGTGAACACCGCGGTAGCATCGAGCACCTCAATTATTATGCAATAGTAGGCATGCATGGGTAAACGACTGCCATCAATCCCTTTTTCCATGAAAACCTTAGTTGTTTAGGGTTTCCTTTTTCGTGGCGTGGCCGTGTGGCGATTTTCTGCGGAAACCTTAGTGGACTCTTCGTTGTTGACAAAATAGCTCTCGTGCACTTTGTAGTAACTTCTTTTCTTTTGCTTATGGCGTAGTTAATTTGTTACCGGAAGCAACGTGAAAAATCCTGTTAGGATGTCGCCTGAGGAGAGCCCCGTTGTGCCAAAGGATGAGGAGAGCCCCGTTATTCCAAAGGACGTTGGCAACTCTAAACCAAACGTGGATGATGAATTTTTCACAATATTTTCTGCCAGGAGAAGTCATCCTAAGCATGTGTCGATTCTTTTGACCGGTCCGGAGAGTGATAGAGGGGCTTGGTCGGTCCCGCCAGGGAACGTTATACGGTTTTTCCTTCAGAAGAAAGAGTATCCCGCCTCTCCTGTTGACTTTAAAATCTCCATGAGTCCTTTGCGTTCCCTTGACAAGTGGATGCAATTTATGATAAGTCAAGACTGTGTAAGGGCTAGCTTGACCAAGGCGCAAATCATTGAAGCTGTCGCGGCTTCCACAGCACTTCAAATCAGGAAAGATATCCCAGGTTTGGTTGCTTTTATTTTCAGATGGTGTCCAGACACTCACACGGCCATATGCAGGTGTGGTGAAATGACTATCTCCTTAGAAAGCATGGCCATTTTATTGAATCTTCCCATAACATGAAACCTCAACATCGAGTTATCGGAAGATGAAGAAGAATGCTTGCCCGACTTTGGTTGCGAAGTCGAAAGGGTTCGTTCGGAAGGAAAACGAGACAAGGTGTTTCTAAAGCTGGTGGGTGTCTCAATGGTTTCCTGATGGGTTGGAACCGGATCAAAATAGTAGTACGCTTCATGTCGCGGCATTTTTGGCCCTTTGGTTATCCAGGGATGTTTTCGATGATGGCTCTGGTAAGAAGGAGATAAGGCCAGAGCTTGTCAAGTTCTCCATAAAATTAGCGAAAGGTGTCGTCCTCCCCATTGGTAGCTTGTTTCTCGGCTCTCTATACACACACTTGGATCATCTGGTTGCGGACATGCGTGCTTCAAATGGCTACATGAAAGTGGACTCGTATGTTCATGTTGCTTTCCTCCAGGCATGGTTATGGGAGCAATTCGAAAAGTACGCTCCTAAGCCGTTAGCTCCACTTCCCGAGTCTTGTGGTGGTTCGAGGATACTTCGTTGGTCAAATAGGCGCCCAAGAGCTAGTTCAAGACTGGTTGATTTCCTCGACAGCTCGTACACGATCAACTTTCATCCGTGGGCCCCGGTGTGTACATCCATAGTTCAGGTTAATACTTTTGCTTCTGCTCCGAACATGTCTTTGCTTTCTGACGAAAGGAATATGAGCGTTGGAGCGGTTGTATTCATGCGAAGTTGTATGCCTGGTTATATACCGTCTTTCTTTCGAGGCTCATGTCTGGCAGTCTCTTATAATATTGATCGGGCATCTCAACATATGGGTTTCGACCAGGGGGTCCCTCTCGTACGTCAGCCGGTAGCCCCGGGGGACTCATTACTAGCCGTCCTTGATGCTAGTGTTCTCATGCCAGGTAAAAGTCTCCCTTTCTTGCCTTCGGAAAGAAATCCTTCTACTACCTCCAAGTATAATGTATTCTGGCAGAGTGAGTTCCTCGTCATCCAGCAATTTGTGAAAACTCTAGCAGAGAATACCCGTGGTAAGCCTTCTCCTACAGTCCTAGCGAAGCATCCGCTGCTGAGGGATATTTCCTTGACCAAACGAAAGTCGCCTAGCCCGAACGCGGATGGCTCCCAAAAAAAGTAGCGGAGGCCTAAGGACCGTGCAGGTGGTTTTCAGTCGGGCTCGTCAGCTCTCGTGACTTTCAGTTCCTTCAACACACGGGTACGCATGGCTCCTTCTAAATTCAACTGATTCATACTAGCTCGCCTTTTTTCTCCCCCTCTCTCTTTTTTTTTTTCTAAACGCCTTCTATTTTCGAACTTAGGGTCTTGACGATGCGAGCCCATTTGCTAGGCTTTCACATAGTCAGAAGGCGAATAAGTCCCCTGAAGATGAAGGAGAGTTTGAAGAAGAAAAGGGTTTAGGATCTAGTGGTGAAAATGTTTCCGTAGGCAATGCTGAGTCTTCTTCTGGCGAGCCCGCAAATGAGTTGGTAAGTTTACGCGTTCTTCTCCTTCTTTTTCTCTTGTTTTTGGAACAAAACTAAAATGTAATGTTACAGGGAAGAAGTGTTTCTAGAGACGGCCTTGAGGTGGAGACTCACCGCAACGAAGGTCCAATCGTGGAAACCGCGCCCACAGGTGATTTGGAAATGGATATTGACAGTGTTGAAACCAATGTGGTGGAAAGTACTTTGGCGACCGTCGGTGCAATCGTGGTCAGGAATCCTTTGCCAGTCACAGATTCGGTTGCGGGCGCCATTTTTGTGCCTCCATATTTGACTCCTCACGAAGATCATGTGTTGATTGGAGGCTTCAGCGTGCCATCTAAGCATGCGGAGTTGTAAACCAGGATATGGAAAAAGTACGGACATATCGCCACGAACAAGAAGCTTACTAGCCGATTTGCATTAATCAAGCGTGTGGAAGAAGCTTTATCTTCGATTCATCATATGTGCAACGTGACCGGTCACACTTGTTTACGGAGATGTGATCACGAGCTGGAAGTTTTACCGGGATATGTGTGTAGACCTTGAATTTAATGTTTCCTGGTTCTGCAAGGGATTTTCCGAGATCCAAAGACTGCAAGCTGAAACGGTCGACGATCCTTCCGCAGATTTGATTACTCATCAGGAGGCGGAGGTTTCTAAGTTGTCCCAAGAGTTGGAGAAGTTATCTCAGGAGTTGATACTGAAACAGGCGGCCCTTCAAGATATGCGAGACGTTTTCTCCAAGAAGAACGAGTTGTTATTGAGTGATTTTCCTTGAGCGTGTTACTTTTCTGAAACTCCTTTCCTTAGTTTTTTTTTTTTTTAAAGGCAAAGAAACGCCTAGTTTATGGTTCGGTTTTTGTTTTTTTTTTTTTGATTGATAGATGATTGCTTTTTATAAGAGTTTTTGGATTATTTTGGGATAATGGTCTTTTGATATGTTAAAGTCTGAGTTGCAAGTGTAGGTAGCAAATCATCTAGGAAAATCATGAAACCGTGAATGTTGCATGACGGGAAAGTATGAGATGAAACTTTGGAATAACATGGTGTTTGGTTTCAACGTGGAAACCCATAGCAATCGGTTATGTATCCTGACAGGACTTTTTTTTTATCACATGCTTAAACAAAACGGATCCCAAACCGCAAGTCCGTGTTTTATGGGCAGCGTCGAATTGCCTTGAGAAGTCCCCAGTTGTTCCTCGTTGCGTGATTATTGATGACTGGGTCACCGATCCTGAGCGGATTGTTTGCCTTTTCCACCTTGGGAGTCCCAGATCGCTCTTGTTGTATTACACCCAGTAACCGTTACGACGTAATGGCGGGTCGTTGATCTCTGAGCGAATCATTCGTTGCTACCGTTCCGAGATCTAAGTCAAACGATGAGATCGAGAGTTGAAAATTGACAGCGTAACCGAAAGATTAATCCTCCCGCTGTGGTCGCCAATTGTTTGAGGGTGAAAATGGTTCCTGCTGATTTCGGTAATTTTGCGTGAGTGGGTGAGAAAACTGAGTCTAAACCCGAACAATGTACTGCAAGGGAGTACTTTAGATTCGAGAGATCAATCTGTAAAAATCCGGCCTAAACCAAGAAATAGCAGTTCCAGACTTGCTTCGGTCACAAAGTGAAGGAGAAGGGTTGGTTTTAGGGAGGGAAGCGAAGAAAGTGTTGAGACCAGAATAGTTGATTCTGGAAGAGTAGTTGTTTGACTTGTATCAGAAAGTGAAAGCTAACGGATGGGAAAGCTAGCATATGGTTTTTGAGTGTTGTATGCTCCTGACCAAAACTTGTTGTTTGGTGGAAATAGGTAAGACCTATTTATACAAGTCGTAACATAACGTACTGCGGTCTCGTAGAAAATGGAAACTACTGAAAAGTGGAAGGAGGTGATAAATGGGTAATGCCCGGAATTTATGTTCCATAATGAAAGGAGCGTTTCACCATTATTCCTTGTATTTACTAACCGACTCATTCTTATGACACTTTCATGTAACGGGTGTAGTGTACGCCGCACGATGTAAACCGACAGACCAATACCCTTTATGAGCATCCCCCAGTTTGTGACATGTGTTAGATGTCTCGAGTGTTTTCATGGGAAAACATGTAGCAAGGTGTTACGTGTGGCATGGTGGCATGCCAGTGGCCATGGTAGAGTCGACATGGCTTTTCCAAAGAATAGGCGCGGCCGAATTTGGGGTTTAGATGCAAACCGTGATGTTTTGGCTTTGGGCCGTAAGTAAGGTGGCGAACTTGAACGGTCGAGATCCGCATCTCAGATGGAAGGATAGCCGTTGATTATTGCAACCCTCCGTTTTAGTAACCAGCGTTGAGCATGGCTTTGCCATAGAGTAGGCGCGGCCAAATTAGGGTTTAGGTGCAAACCGTGTGTTTTGGCTTTGGGATGCAAGTTGCCATGCGTCAGGTGGCGAACTTATGTGGTCGAGATCTGCATCTCAAAGAGAAGGGTAGTCATTGATTATTGCAACCCTTCGTTTTAGCAGCCAGCATTGAGCATGGCTTTGCCATAGAGTAGGCGCGGCCAAATTAGGGTTTAGGTACAAACCGTGTATTGTGGCTTTGGGCCGCAAGTTGTCATGCGTCAGGTGGCAAACTTGTGTGGTCGAGATCTGCATCTCAAAGAGAAGGGTAGTCGTTGATTATTGCAACCCTTCGTTTTAGCAGCCAGCGTTGAGCATGGCTTTGCCATAGAGTAGGCGCGGCTAAATTAGGGTTTGTGTGCAAACCGTGTGTTTTGGCTTTGGGCCGCAAGTTGCCATGCGTCAGGTGGCGAACTTGTGTGGTCGAGATCTGCATCTCAAAGAGAAGGGTAGTCATTGATTATTGCAACCCTGCGTCTGTAGCAGCCAGCGTTGATTCATGGCCTTGTCAAAGAGTAGGCGCGGCCAAATTGGGGTTTAGGTGCAAACCGTGTATTTTGGCTTTGGGACGCAAGTTGCCATGCGTCAGGTGGCGAACTTGTATGGTCGAGATCTGCATATCAAAGAGAAGGGTAGCCGTTGATTATTGCAACCCTTCGTTTGTAGCAGCCATCGTTGATTCATGGCCTTTTCAAATAGTAGGCGCGGCCAAATTGGGGTTTAGGTGCAAACTGTGTGTTTTGGCTTTGGGCCGCAAGTTTCCATCGTCAGGTGGCGAACTTGTGTGGTCAAGATATGCATCTCAAAGAGAAGGGTAGCGGTTAATTATTGCAACCCTTCGTTTTAGCAGCCAGCGTTGAGCATGGCTTTGCCATAGAGTAGGCGCGGATAAATTAGGGTTTAGGTGCAAACCGTGTGTTTTGGATTTGGGATGCAAGTTGCCATGCGTCAGGTAGAGAACTTGTGTGGTCGAGATCTGCATCTCAAAGAGAAGGGTAGCCGTTGATTATTACAACCCTTCGCTTTAGCAGCCATCGTTGTGCATGGCTTTGCCATAGAGTAGGCGCGGCCAAATTGGGGTTTAGGTGCAAACCGTGTATTTTGGCTTTGGGACGCAAGTTGCCATGCGTCAGGTGGCGAACTTGTATGGTCGAGATCTGCATCTCAAAGAGAAGGGTAGCCGTTGATTATTGCAAACCTTCGTTTGTAGCAGCCAGCGTTGATTCATGGCCTTTTCAAAGAGTAGGCGCAGCCAAATTGGGGTTTCGGTGCAAACTGTGTGTTTTGGCTTTGGGCCGCAAGTTTCCATGCGTCAGGTGACGAACTTGTGTGCTCGAGATCTGCATCTCAAAGATAAGGGTAGCGGTTGATTATTGCAACCCTTCGTTTTAGCAGCCAGCGTTGAGCATAGCTTTGCCATAGAGTAGGCGCGGCCAAATTAGGGTTTAGGTGCAAACCGTGTGTTTTGGATTTGGGACGCAAGTTGCCATGCGTCAGGTAGATAACTTGTGTGGTCGAGATCTGCATCTCAAAGAGAAGGGTAGCCGTTGATTATTGCAACCCTTCGCTTTAGCAGCCAGCGTTGTGCATGGCTTTGCCATAGAGTAGGCGCGGCCAAATTAGGGTTTAGGTGCAAACCGTGTGTTTTGGCTTTGGGCCGCAAGTTGCCATGTGTCAGGTGGCGAACTTGTGTGGTCGAGATCTGCATCTCAAAGAGAGGGGTAGCCGTTGATTATTGCAACCCTTCTTTTTAGCAGCCAGCGTTGAGTATGGCTTTGCCATTGGCACGGTGGTGCGGCTGGCATGGTTGGCATGCCTTGGTGCAGAGACGTGGATGGCATGGTTTGCTATTGGCACGGTGGTACGGCTGGCATGGTTGGCATGCCTTGGCGTAGAGACGTGGCTGGCATGGTTGGCATGCCTTGGCGCAGAGACGTGGCTGGCATGGTTTGCCATTGGCACGGTGGTGCGGCTGGCATGGTTGGCATGCCTTGGCGCAGAGACGTGGCTGGCATGGTTTGCCATTGGCACGGTGGCGCGGCTGGCATGGTTGGCATGCCTTGGCGCAGAGAAGTGGCTGGCACGGTGGCGTGGCTGGCATGGTTGGCATGCCTTGGCGCAGAGACGTAGCTGGCACGGTTTGCCATTGGCACGGTGGTGCGGCTGGCATTGTTGGAATGCCTTGGCGTAGAGACGTGGCTGGCATGGTTGGCATGCCTTGGCGCAAAGACGTGGCTGGCATGGTTTGCCATTGGAACGGTGGTGCGGCTGGCATGGTTGGCATGCCTTGGCGCAGAGACGTGGCTGGCATGGTTTGTCATTGGCACGGTGGTGCGGCTGGCATGGTTGGCATGCCTTGGCGCGAGACGTGGCTGGCATGGTTTGTCATTGGCACGGTGGTGCGGCTGGCATGGTTGGCATGCCTTGGCGCAGAGACGTGGCTGGCATGGTTTGTCATTGGCACGGTGGTGCGGCATGCATGGTTGGCATGCCTTGGCGCAGAGACGTGGCTGGCATGGTTTGACATTGGCACGGTGGCGCGGCTGGCATGGTTGGCATGCCTTGGCGCAGAGACGTGGCTGGCATGGTTTGCCATTGGCATGGTGGTGCGGCTGGCATGGTTGGCATGCCTTGGCGCGGAGACGTGGCTGGCATGGTTTGTCATTGGCACGGTGAGAGAATTAGGGTTAGGTGTATGCAGAGGTGATGTCTGTTAATACTAAGGGTTCTGCCGTGGAACATGACACATGTATATAATAAAAAAAGTACCCTGGTAATTCTTACATAAATACGCCGATTGATTTAATAAATGCGCTATTGGTCATAGTGACGTCATGTCAGATGTACGGTTTTACGATTTTATCCCTAAGCTAAAAACCACCATCAACACCTCCAAAGACGATAACTAGCACTATAATATTCCTTATTTTCTTGCTCGTATGACCGGTGCGTGTGTGGATAATAATTAGACTCACCATGGTATGAGCCATAACCTTCAAAAGGTTGATGTTCCCAACCACTATTCACACTATGGTCAAGGTAGTCATGTCCATTTCGAAACTCATACGGATGTTCATTATATTGGCTATTATAATACCATCTCGACATTATATGGTGCACGTGCCAATGCAAGGTTGACTAAAATGGGTAAGCTCAGGTTTGTTAGAGCACTGCTCGGTCGAAATCACAAGCATTGCTATCTCAAGCTTGTTTGTCAAGTTTAGTTGCGAAAACTATATGTCTTGATTTATAGTCTACTTATAGCTAAGTCTCGGACTAGGATAGAAAGTGTAGTTGAGCTCTAGACTCCACGGCGTTCATTATGCAAAGACGAAGAACTACTCAAGGGACTGGTGGAACTTCATCGAGTAAAAGGTATGTGGAGACTTGAACTTATCTATCACTTAAAAGTCTATCTACTCTATCTCCTATCTTGATACAAAAGTCGTATTGCTATATAGACTTCGATTATACACATTTGCTATTTTGAGATGAGTTTATCTCGCTTATCTATTTCTCGAAATATGTGTTGGTAAGCTTTCGCTTTGGCCAAGTTCATCTTTACAAGTGATGAAAGTCATGTTGATTATTTCAATATCTTGAAAATCGCTTTGATGAAAAATAGTGTGTGAATAACCTCTATTTAACATCCTCTAAGAATGTTTCAATGATTGAAATAAGAGTTTAGAATATATAACCTTGAATGGATATAATCATTTTATGTGAACTCATACGTGTGTAAGTCCAAAATCCTTGAACTAAAGTATGCGTACTTTACTAGTTCAGGAAGTCCGGAAGCTAAGTCTGCGTACCCGTACGCGTACTGCCGGAAGTTCACATCCCGTGAATTTCTGCTGAAGTTTTTGAACTGAAAACAAACTCAAACCGGGTACTTAAGTATTGTTAGAGCACTGCTCGGTCGAACTCGCAAGCGTTGCTATCTCAAGATTGTTTGTCAAGTTTAGTTGCCAAAACTATAAGTCTTGATTTCTAGTCTACTTATAGCTAAGTCTCGGACTATGGTAGAAAGTGTAGTTGAGCTCTAGACTCCACGGCGATCATCATACAAAGACGAAGAACTACTCAAGGAACTGGTGGAACTTCATCGACTAAAAGGTATGTGGAGACTTGAACTTATCTATCACTCAAAAGTCTATCTACTCTATCTCCTATCTTGAGACAAAAGTCGTATTGCTATATAGATTTCGATTATACACATTTGCTATTTCGAGCCGAGTTTATCTCGCTTATCTATTTCCCGAAATATGTGTTGGTAAGCTTTCGCTTTGGCGAAGTTCATCTTTACAGGTGACGAAAGTCATGTTGATTATTTCAATATCTTGAAAATCGCTTTGATGAAGAATAGTGTGTGAGTAACCCGATAGGTGTAGAATACACCCTATTTATTATCTATTGGTTATGCTTTCTTTGCTATTTTTCTAGTAAATTATGTATTTTACGCGTGTTTTGAGTTATTAGGTACTGCGAGTCGCACGACGACGAAAAGATGGAGAAATCACCCAATTGGAGTAAAAAGGGCCAACTCTTTTAGGGGATCACTACCAGCGATGCCGTGGAGGTTAAGGGGTAATTAGGTGACAAAATCACTAAAAGCGAGACAGACGATTCGTTAAGGGCCACCCACCTCTCCTTTACTAAAACTAAACGAGATTGGGTCAAGTGTAGTTCATATCAGTTCTTGTTGTTCCCTTACGGATGCACCAAGTCCGTTTCTTGCCAAAACAGATAATGAACGGAGAGTCTAAAGAAGAGTTTTGAGTACTGAGACATTCTCATATTAACAAGGGAAGTTGGGTTCTCACCGGGTTCGAGTTTGCGGCAATGTATGAGGAGATTTGGTCCTAAAGATAGAGAAGAAGTTGGAGTTTACGCCATTGATGATAGTGACGAATAAAGAAGATTCGAGATGATGAATGATTATAAATGAATGGGTCTTGTGTTGAATGTGAAAATGTTTACAGGGAAGGAGATGGAATGGTTTAAGAATGAACAACAAGTTCAATGTGTATCACCAGCTCTGGCATACAAGGTGTTTGTGAAAATCCCTGAGTGATCGAGTCCTTGTAAATTCAGTTTGATCCACGACCGATTCTCCCTTAGTTGTGTGTAGTGCAAGCCATAGTTCAAGGGTTGTGTACGAGAGTTATTAGGCAATGGTGGGGTATGTGTAGTGACCAAGTTCGAAGAGAAAGAATGCCACCAGTATGTGCTTCGCTGCCTTTGTTCCAAGGAGAAGTAGCTCGAGTTCAGGTTGCAGTTCAAGCACAAATTCAGCTGAGGTTCTTGCCGCAGTACAATGGGCTAGGACTTGATTTAGAAATCAGATAAACAGAGAAGTTGGCTGAGTTATGGAGGTGATACTACGGTGAAGGGGTTACTGGTATTGGAGGCTTGTACACAGTGTGATGGTGGTGGAAGTGGAGAACTGTTGGTGTTGAGAATAGCGATTTGAATAAGAAGGAGATCGCGATTACAAGAATATGGCCGGAGTTTAATGGGTTCTCGCTGCAATTGAGTATGAGATTGAATTGGTTACAAGGGTTTAGTGAGCTGTTGTCGCAGCTGAGTTTGATGTTGGTCTGTGGCATCTTTGCCAGGATTTGCTAGCCGTGAGGATGGTGGTGAAGCTAAATGATGGCAGTTGTGATTTCAGTGAGGAGGAGAATGGATGGAGTTTGAATGGGCTTGGCAGTGAGGATGATTTTGCTGCCAATGCCGAGAGAGGAGTTACTGGGTTATATTTAACATTAGCTGAGCTTGATGGAGTGGAAGGAAATGAATAACATCGTGAAGTCGAGACAGGGTTATGTCAAGTAAGAACAACAAGTCAAGCTAAAGTGTTGCTTCTATCCATTGTGTTGATGTTGTCTAGCCATGGAGTTGTACCGGGATTGATTGAGCTGAAGGTTGCCGATGTTTGCCGTTCATTGAGGCTAAGGAACTGCTCAAAGCCAATGATGGCGAGATCTTGTGGTTCGATGGGAGCAGTCCTGGCAAGATGGAATTAAAGTTGCAGCTGGTGATGTTGTTTCCAGTGAAGATCGCAATGAAGAATTGGAGGAGTTGTTGCTATTTGCCATGGTCCCATAAGTTACAGAAGACGTTGGCAGTAATGCAGAGATAGGGAAGGAGATATGGGTTCACCGGATTGTCTAGCCGAGAATGAATTAGGAGCTTGGATGCAATGTTGATCTTGCCATAGGTTGTCTTTGTGGTCTTTGGTAGATTACAAAATGGACGAAGCCGTAGTTTTACGGTGATGTCTGCGGGTGGAATGTGGTTTGGTTGCAGTTGCAGGTCATTAATCTGGTGCAAGTGCTACAGCTAGGTATTGCAGTTAAGAGCAATTGAATTCAGGGTTCTGGTGTTGATTGTTGCTGTGTTGCTGCCAAGATTGAATATGAGGTGTTGCAAGACTGAATGAACTGAATACAGATAGAAAGAAGTGATTGTTTGGTTGTGACAGAATGGCTCAAAATGAGCTGGTACTGGTGAACTGAAATATGCAGCTGCAGATGGAATTTGAAGCTGCAAATGAACTGAGTCAAAGAGATGTCGGTCCGGTGCAGCTTTTGGCTTGAGATGCTGAGAAGAATGAGTATTGGTCGGGGAGATATCAGTTGAGCAGGTTCTGCGATTGGAAATGATTATGAGATAGTGTTGCAGGATGAAGCTACAGGTGATGGCGATATGGAGTTTGAATCTGGCAGATATGAATCCGAGAGTGGGAGTTGGTGCTGGTGGCTTGGAGACAGAGATAGGTGCGCAAGAAGCAGCTCAGGCTGGTAATGGAATTGAATGGCACTGGTGGTTCGATGTGAACCAGATGAAGATTAAATTACACAGGGGAGAATTTGCAGGCCTGAGGATGGAATGAGAGTTGCAGAAATAATGCGAAAACGGAGCAGAAATGGCGAGCCGGTGGTGCTACTTCCGGTTGTCGGATTTCGGAATGGAAAGTGGGAATTGCAAAGTTTCACTGAATCATGAAGGGGGTACGAGTCGGATGTAAGATTTGGCGGCCGGGTATATGAGCTATGAGTCACGCTTTTGGGCGCGTTTTCGCAAGAATCCAAGAGTTAGTTTAGATGGTGCATTCGTGAAATATGGCTCTGAATTGTGAGTGTATGAACTGCAGAGAATGATAGTGAGTTTAAGGGAGTTACGATAGTCGGATACAAGCTCGGGTGGTCGGAGATAATTCTCGGTGACCTAATCCGACGACCGGTGACCGGATTCCGGTGATGACGTCAGCAACACGGCGACCAGTTTTGACTCGAATTTTCAGATAAGTTATTTTCACATATGAGTATTTTCCACACATGGGCTTGGTGGACCACTTGGAGATGGGTTTTGAGAAGACCTAAATTTGGAAAAGAGTATCCTTTTGGAATTGAAGAAACATATAAATAGAAAAGTCTTTCTCAAACCTAGGGATATATCTCCATTAGGGAGGCTTCTACTTGTTTTTCTAGGGTTTCACATGATAGATTCTTCTAAACTCTTTGTGATGATTTCCAAAAACCCAAGTAGTTGATTTTTTTATTATTGGTTGAAGATGTAGTTGGATTTTGCAACCAAGTTATGATTTTTATGAATTAGTTTTCTCTCAATATTATCGTTTGATTTCTACGGGTTATAATAATTGCATGATTGATGTATTGCGATATGATTGAATGTTTGTTTAGTTAAGTCTGGAATTGATTGAACTCACATCCATATCTATAGCTATTTTAGGGTTTTCATCGAGTGATAACCTTGAATACGAGTAGCATGATATGATTAGGGTTTGTAGTGATACATCCTTGTAGTCATATGTAGAAATTGACCTTTGTCCGAATTGTCATGCGCAACGTGTGATAGTTGCATTGATTAGCCTATTTCTGAAACTTAATGCTCCTAGGAATTGAACTTAATTAGCGCAAGGCGTTAGGTTATTCTGTAGGTAGAATTCACATACGCAGCTCTAATGTATGTGTTGATGACTTATGAAATTTACGGAGTATTCTTGCAATAAGGTATTCTATGGCTTTTGATGATAGCGAGATTAAATACGAATTCTATTCATATATTCATAAACTTGTTTGCAATTGAAGATGAAACCTTTACCCAATATTTCACATCCTTGAATTACGTGATTTATTTCTTTGTTTTGTTTTTACTTTATTTTAGTTACATAAAAATCAGAAAACCCCCCAGGTGTTATTATAAGAAATCGAAACATATTGACAACCAAGACCTCTCTGTGGGAACGATCCTTTCTTGACCTTGCTTCATTATATATTTTGAGTAGTAAGAAAGTGTAATTTATATTTGACGCCTACGACAGCGATCATAACCTCTATTTGAAATCCTCTAAGAATGTTTCAATGATTGAAATGGGAGTTTAGAATATATAACCTTGAATGGATATAAACAGTGTATGTGAACTCATACTTGTCTAAGTCCAAAATCCTTGAACCAAAGTATGCATACTTTGCTGCTCAGGATAGCTAGAACTAAAGTCCGCGTACCTGTATGCGTACTGTCGGAAGTAGTGAAGTAGTCTTCCTCACTCGGCCAAGAACTAAGGATGAAGCAATTGCATCTACTAAGTCTTCATCAGCCTCACTCCGACCATGATTACAGTGAACTTCTACCGGAGCCTCTTTCAAGACGTGAGTATGTTGACGTTTAATTCTCGTAAATGAGTCACGCGTGACATACAAAGGTGCATCACTCCTCCCATAAGAAGGACGATGACTAACAAGGGTAAACCGACACCAGTTCCCTACAAACAGTAGCATAGCATTTAACTTGTTGATCTCCAAGAAAACCCATTCACACCTATACCAGATATATGTACCGACTGCCCAAGCCCTCACCGAATGAGTAAAATGGCTTAAAGGTCTGATGTCAAGGTATGCCCAACATAAGTGCAAATCGAAATCCAGCATAAGATCCCAAGAATTCCAATAAGTAGACTGGCTGGAAAAAAAGAACATGGTAAAACCTTCTTTGAAATCCTTCCAAGAAAAACAAGAAAACCACATACATATCCAACCCAACCACTTGTGATCATTAACGAGATTTATCTTACACCTATACCGATCGTATGACTGACTGCCCAAACCCATGTAGGTGTAAACTGGCTTAGTGAGGAAAATACATGCTTTCAACTTAACAAAATAATCCCTTTGGTATGCCGAAAAGAAACCACATCAACCCGAAAATACATGACTAACCAGAAATAACTAACATCGTTACTAAAACCAAAACTAGATAGACCTCTGAAATAATAAACCCACCAAACAGACTCATCACAATTTATTGACAATTTGCGTTAATAAGTTGAGCAATATTTCTTGACAGGTACAGTCATTACAATTTATTGACAATTTGCATTAAATCTGAAACTGGCACAGTATATCCGTTTCTAATTTATCGACAATTTGGCGGAACGGTTTTGGAAACTTTTATAATAAGTTTAGCAATATTTCTTTCTTTAGAAATCTGGAACTCATACTACCTCCGTTTCTGGAAAAGTGTTACTTTCACTTTTTCAATTTGACATATTTTTAGGTCAAATTGAAAAAATGAAAGTAACACTTTTCCAGAAACGGGAGTATATAATATAAGCGTTGTAATGTGATGGCAGAAACGGAGGGAGTATACTATAAGCGTTGTATTGTGATGGCGAGGTGGCTTTACCTTGGGGCGCGCACCTGTTTGCAACGTGTCGCAAAGTTAAAAAAAGTCCCTATACCTTTCCCATATTAGTCTGCACCCCCATGTGCACCCGCTGTGGGGAAGTCAGTATTAGTGATGTTGGCGGGTTTTATAGGTTTGGATTTTTAGTTTGGCCAATTGCCCTTTGCACCGTGCTTGTTGATTATAAAGGAAAAAAACAAATACACGTTAATATGCCCTTTAGATAAACAGTTATTCTTAGGGCTGCACAAAACCGAACCAGAACCGAAAACCGAAACCAAAACCGAACAATTTAAACCGAACCGAACCGAAACCATATCCCAATGGTTCATTATTTGGTTGTCGGTCCCGGAAAAACCGACACTATCGGTTTCGGTTTGTTTCCTAAAAAACCGAACCAAAAACCATATGGTTAGCCGATTGTTACTAGCCATAGGATTGAACTAATATTAGTCGTGGATGTTAGATATTTTACCTAATAATATTTCACTCGAGTCTTCTCTTGATCTTTTATGTTTCTTAGAACTTCATCTCTGTTGTTCCGTTCTTCCCGAAGTGAAAGAACTACTAGTCTACCACCATACTTCACTCGGTTCTAAAACTACCACCACCGGGATCACCATCACCTTCTTATTCTCTTTGTTTTACTACTTCTTCTAGTTTGATCACCATCACCTCACCATTACTCGAACCTAGAAGCTAGAGTTTGATTACAAAGGTAAATGTATTGCGATTGTAACAAACCTCGCCATGTTACTTCATTTTCTTCTTTGATTTTGAAATCATGAGTTAGATTTGAACTGATTTTGATATTATGACTTGACATTCGGTTAACCAAAAACCGTTTGGTTTTTAATAAAACCAAGTAGAAACCGAAACCAACGAAACCGAATGGGTTATATGGTTTCATTGGTTTTCATTATTGGAAAACCGATTACTTTGGTTTCGGTTTAGGTTTTTCCAAAAACCGATAAAAACCGAACCATGCGCAGCCCTAGTTATTCTGGTTGAATGAACTGTGGCATGACCTAATAAAATATTACTATTGTTTTGCTCGATCAACAAAAATGAACTTTCACCTGACCTAATCACCCAATAAAATACCTAATAATATTTTGGAAGTCAAATGAGAAAACCATAACATATATAAGGCTGCCGAGCACCTTTCAATTGGATAATGACGTATAGGAAAGGCCGTGTAACTTGTGAAGGCAAAAGAAAAAAAAAAAAAAAAAAAAACATCCAAGCAATCTACACTTTCACAGTTACTAGCTAGGATGGATGTCTTCATGTAATTAGTATCAAGTGCGGGTTACAAAGGACCAAGGTAATAATAAGGGGAATGATTTGGGAAGTCATTCTATCATCAATCTTAGCATAAATGATTGCTATCTTAAGTTGGCAACTGTCAAAGATCAAAAGTAATTCATGGCAAAAGTTGATTTCAAAGTCGGCATGCATGGTCTACAGGCGTCAACATGGTGTAAGAAAGAAATAACTGAAATTCTGGTAATAAACTGAAACCCAGTTGTTACTTGAATTACATGTGGTTCAAAATTACCTTAAAAGAGAAAAAGTAGGGAGTTTAATTTTGACCAGGTCAACCACATTACTCAAATTGGTCTGTCTTATTTTTGAAATCAAAGTTTGTGACCACCAACACACAGACACCCCTAATAACGTGCAAACAACTAGACCTTCAAACCAAAAACTAACCTCTCTACCACTCCTCTTCTCCAATTCCTTCAATTCCCATTTGCTTCTGTTAAGTTTCAATCATATCTTTCCTCCAAAAAAAAAAACAACAATGGAAATGATGATTGCTTAGCACCCAAATTCATTCAAGGTATGCTTTGTTCACATTCTCTTAAGATTTATCCTAAACTTGTGTTTTTCTGGTTGTTTCTTGTGCAAAGTTCTTATGTTTTCCTCTATTGCGAATACATGTTTGATCCTGGCTCTTCCTTGTTTTTCTGTTCCTATGTTTAATTTGGAATTGTAGATAATTGAATCTCTAATAGCTAGTACTGCATGATTTGTGGTGTTTGGTGGGTTTCTTTTCTATATGAGACGGTGTTTGGATCACTATTCACTCTGGTTTTGTGTAGGTTCTTATTCAATATTCGCAAATGGCCACAAAACCAAGAGACGCTTCTCATGGAAAAGAGAAGATCGGTTCATCATCATCATCCCCTTCAAACCATGAAACTACCCATGGGAGAACATCGAGACTCGCCCCTAAATCATCAATTCCAACTTCTCCTGATAAGGTTCATGGGACTCTATCAGAAAAATCAACGCCGAATTATCTCAAGCATACATTGAGTTCATCAAAAGAAACTAGTGGCAATTGCAAGCCTCAACATGCAAAGAAACCAGCCACGGGCGATACGAGTAATCCTAAATTCTTAAGAAGAAAATCTTTTGATAAACCTCCATCACCTGCAACACTTCAAAGAACTCTATCATCAAATTCTTCAAAAGAGAAAACACCCATTAAGGTTTCATCTCCCACACCAAAAACTGTCATTTCGCCAAGACCCGTCTTGGAGAGAAAAACCATTTCTCCAAAACCTGTAGCAGAGAGAACCTCCATTTCTTCAAAACCCGTCTTCGAGAGAACATCATCCGCAAAAACACTTCGAAATGTAAAACCTGTTCAGCCAGCACCCGCAAAAACAAGGACCTTGAGACGGAGCTCAAGCAGTACCAGTTCTAGGACTAGTAGATCGAGTCCTGCTCCATCGGTTGGTTCCAATACAGCTCCAACTAGTCCTGAAACTACAGAAACACCAAGTCATTTCAAAGTCGAACAAGAAGATAAAGTGATATTGGAGCACGAGATACCTGAACAAGAGATATTGAAGGTTGAAGACGAGGAGGAAATTCCTTTCGAAATTCCTCCTGATCATGATCAAGTACTAATTGATCACCATGTTGAGTACTCTGACTCACCCACGAATATAGGTATGGAGAATGAAACACTTTTGAACACACCGAAGTTAGAGGAACAAGAACAAGAAGAATTAGTAACACCTACACCCCAAATTGAAGAAGCACAAGATAGAACAATAGAGCAAGTTCCGAAAGAAAACCAACATGAAGATGAAGAGAAGGACGAACAAGACATGGTTGACAACAAGGATATCGAGGAATCCACAAATAACCAGATCCAGGATAACCAAGAGACTGAATCTGGTGAACAAGTCGAACCTGAACCCAATGTAGAAGAAGGTGAAGATGAGACAACAGTGAAGCCAACAATTCATGAGAAACTTGCAGGTTCCAATGGAGAAAATAGTGAAGATAATAAGCCTTTTAAAATGAAGTTCAAACAAACGAAGGAGTTGGAACTAGAAGCACAAGATGTGGCAACACCACAAAAGCTGAAATTTAAAGAGAGGGACACTCAAGATGCAAAAGGGAAGAAAGAAACTCAGGCTTATAATGATGTAATTGAAGAAACTGCAAGTAAACTTGTAGAGAAAAAGAAGAACAAGGTGTTAGCTCTTGCGGGAGCTTTTGAAACAGTTATATCCTTGCAAGAGACGGAAGGTCAGTCAAGAACAAGGGGTGGCTAATTCAGTGCTGCATTCTTAAGGTGCCATCGGCTGTGAGGTCATAAAAAGTGTTCTGTTTTTCTGTTTTTCAACTTTATTTTGTTCATTCAGATTGGATTTTATGTAATTTTAATTGACTCGTATTTATGTGGTATGTATACTCTTATACATTTATACATAAATTGATTCCCTTTATTTGAACATCAAGGCATTCAGATATTTTTACATGAAACACCTACCAATTTACAATGGCAGCACTCTTTGAATGAAAGATTCCCATATGCATAAAAGAAATATTGACTGCAGAACTACTTTTTTCGAAATGTTATCATACTTGGACATGTCTAAAGCAAGCTAACATAATAATCAAGCCAATTTCTCGGCAACTAAATTTGAACCTGTAGGGTTGGGTTAAAACCACTACATACTACATTTTAGACAGTAAAATCTGATCTCCTCGTTCTGGATTATGACTAGCCTCAATATTAATAACATCTGCTACAGATGTGAGTAAGGTGCATCAGCACATACTTCAACAACACAACTGTAGAGCATGTCACAAACTAAAGCTTCAACTTGATTCATATCACTTGCAACAGGCAAGCTAGGGATTCGAATCATCCTTCAACTGAAACCCCTCTGTTTGAGGATAAGCAATACAAAGTAACTCATTGTTAATTGGGTTTTTAAACTAAACTTACCAAGATCTGGTGATTTAGTAGGTTAGCTGCTTTCTCCATTTAGGTTCTCCACGTCCAAAGGAAGGATACAAATTTACTGAGATCTGGTGATTGCATAAATCATGAAAACATTAGGGTGCAAAGAAATAACCAAAAACTAGAAAGAACGGAACGCTACACATTAGCTTAAAATTTGAAACCACAAAAACTAAAATAATGAGCCAGCTTTAGATGACAAAAATGATGACAAAAAAAACAGCGCAGTCCATCTTTCTCAATATAATTTCAACAAGCTTTCCCATGATTCAGGGTTCCTAAACCACAAAATATTCTTTTAAGCAATTTATAAAATTCCTAAAACATACCAACAAAACACTGAACTATCGACTTTAGATACTCAAATGTATAATAATTATTATAAGGAAGTCCGTGTGAAATCAGTTCATGAGTAGTCAATGGAACTGTTGGTTAAAATATATAGAGAGTTGAACAGCAACATGAACTTCTCAACTCTCTTTAAATCCAACACTACGAAAAGAAGCTATCAGTTCGAAAAGAATACATAACCAGAGAAAGCTAGTGTGTATTATAATACTACAATACTACAATAGAAGCTATCAGTTAAAACTCATGACTACGTCGACAGCAGGGTTCGAACCTGCGCGGGCGAAGCCCAACAGATTTCAAGTCTGTCTCCTTAACCACTCGGACATATCGACCTTTGGTACTCAAATGTAGAAATAATCATTCTAATGAAATACAAGAGAAATCATTCATGACAGACTGAATACAACACAAAAATGCAAATGCAATAGAAAGAAATATCTCGACTTGTTCGAGGCCTTATTCAAAACTGAAATTATGATAGGCACGGAGAATCGATTTTTATTATTGCCAACCTTCAATGCAAATTTCACGTCATTATTAATTTGGACGGCTTTGCTCTGCAAATTGGCTAATAACTACAACGTAAATCAAACACGATAAACAGAAACCAAAACAGGAGAAATCTAGCTTATATTACAATAGAAGCTATCAGTTAAAAATAATGAATTCATCGACAGCAGAGTTCGAACCTGCACGGGAGGAGCCCAACAGATTTCATGTCTGTCTCATAACCACTATGACATAGCGAGTTTTGGTACGCAAATGTAGTAATAACTAATAATCATTATAAGGAGATAAATGAGAACTGAAAAGTTCAGCAAAAACAGAAATACATGAGAAATCAATTCATGATGATTGAACAGAAAAATGCAATAGAAAGAAATGTATCGACTTGAACAGAAAAATGCAATAGACAGAAATGTATCGACTTGTTCGAGGCCTTATTCAAAACTGAAATTTTGACTGGCACGGAGAATCGATTTTTTATTATTGCCAACCTTCAATGCAAATGTCACGTCATTATTAATTTGGACGACTTTGCTCTGCAAATTGGCTACAGATAACAAAACCGGGGAAATCTAGTGTAAACTACAATAGAAGCTATCAGTTAAAAATCATGATTTCGTCGACAGCAGGGTTCGAAACTGCGCGGGCAAAGCCCAACAGATTTCAAGTCTGTCTCCTTAACCACTCGGACATATCGACTTTTGATCTCAAATGAAGTACTAATCATTATAAGGAAATACAAGAGAAACCAATTCATGACAAGATTGAACAGAAAAATTCAATACAAAGAAATATATCGACTTGTTCGAGGCCTTATTCAAAACTGAAATTATGATAGGCACGGAGAATCGATTTTTATTATTGCCAACCTTCAATGCAAATGTCACGTCATTATTAATTTGGACGACTTTGCTCTGCAAATTGGCTATCAACTATAACATGAGATAGTTTCTGGAAAAAAAAACACTGGGGATACCATTACGTCTTCATCATATCAGATGACCAAGGTCAGATTGCAGACACTTTCAGAAAATGCCTTCACAACAAAACTACATATGCAGAACTAGGAAAGTTTAGATAGTATTCCATGTGTGTGTAATCTTGTAATGTGTTATTGTATAGTTACCTTAACAACCAAATTTCTATTCCAGACACTTCTATTAAAACCAAAGAGACAAATCAAGCAATGCAACCAAATTTTGAGTAATGTATCATCGTTTACTGAACTTTCTGTTAATAAAGTAATTTAAAGAAGTTCACCCAATAACAATGACTCACTATAATTTCCCTGACATCAACGAGAGACATGTTCACAATAAGGCAACAAATCCCTGCTTTTATTCATCAGGTTCATTCAGTAAAAAACACATATTAAGCACAACTCTTGCTTTTATTAAGCAAAAAACTGTAAACAGAAAACAAAACCGCTAGTGTAAAACTACAACAGAAGCTATCAGCTAAAAATTATAATTTCGTCGACAGCAGGGTTCGAACCTGCGCGGGCGAAGCCCAACAGATTTCAAGTCTGTCTCCTTAACCACTCGGACATATCGACTTTTGGTACTCAAATGTAGTAATAATCATTATAACATATAAGGAAATATGTGAGAAATTAATCCATGAAAGATTGAACAGAAAAATGCAATAGAAAGAAATGTCACGACTTGTTCGAGGCCTTATTCAAAACTGAAATTATGATAGGCACGGAGAATCGGTTTTATTATTGCCGACCTTCAATGCAAATGTCACGTCATTATTAATTTGGACGACTTTGCTCTGCAAATTGGCTACAAACAACATATATCCAACACCGTAAACAGAAAACAAAGCTGGAGAAATCTAGCGTAAACTAGAATAGAAGCTATAGGTAAAAAAAAAACTTATTGCTTAGAAAATGAAATTTGATGTTCGAGAAGGATCTCCAAAAATGGAGATTCCCATGCCATCGCTTTCTCTACTTCCCTTCTCCAGCAATCAGAAATTAAAATTACCAAGTACTGATTTAGGTTCTTACAACCGGACAGTAAAGAGAAAAATAACTATATAGTGTTCGGTTTTTAGGATTTGTGAGAAGTTCGGTAAGCAGATATGTCGATTAAAGAGAAAAATCTCACAACAACCGGCCAGTAAACTTCTTTTTCATTAATATAGCTACAGCCACAATGGCAAATCAAGATTAAGGATATATGGATATGAAACCATAGACCGTAATCTTGGTACAATGTAGCACAGATTCAGCATAAATTGAAGAAAAGAAAACAATATATGACAAGTAAAGTCGAATTCAGAGTATGCAAATGATTCCTACTTCAACGGAAAGTCCTGGTCTTACAGATGCAAATCTCTAAACGATTATTATAAATGAGTGTAACAACTATTGAAGGGACAGTGAGAATAAAAGATTACTTAATTTGAGCATAGTGTTGAATTGAATAATTTAAATTTGAGGATGCACGGCGAACCAAGAAAAATTAGTTTATGCAACTCCAAACATGTATAACCTGACTGATGTGCAATGGATTCAGATTCTGTACATAGTGAATATATCAACAATAACGAGACTGAAATTACCCACAATACAAGAGCATTTGAATTCAGCATTTGAATTCAAGAAAGAAAAATTGTCACCAACAACATCTAACAAAGAAAAATTATCTACAGCAACACATCAACTTGCAAGGAGAGTACTTGAACACTCACATTGTACCCAATCATAAAATATCCACACCCATCTAAGAAAGAAATGAATCTCAAAAAGCTGAATACATTGTCAAAAAGAACTATAGCAATTCACAGAAATAAAATATGAAAATTATTGATGTTAGTCAGAAGTAGCTGGTTGTATGATCATATTAATGAAAATCAATGTGAATCCGACTGATTTCTATTTTTTTCATCATCCCAACATCATAAATTCTACTTTACTTAGAATTGAAGGACAAATAAAACACTAAAACCTGAAACTAAGAAAACAAAGGATTTTAAAAAGAATAAAATCCATTGAGCAGAGCAAAAATAACATAACTTAAAGCCAAATACAATACTAAAATATAACTCGAAGGATACTTGTTGATGTTAGTCAGAAGTAGCTGGTTGTATGATCATATTAACAAAAATCAATGTGAATCCGACTGATTTCGATTTTTTTCATCATCCCAACATCACAAATTATCCCTTCACTTACCCTTCACTTACAATTGAAGGACAGAAAAAAAAAAAAAAAACACTAAACACTAGATTTTGTGAAATCTGCGATTAATTAATTGATCACCAAACCAAAAATGAGAATGTAGCTGCTGTAAATTTGAAGGGTGCCATTCACAAAACTGGGCACCATCCAATCGTGTTAGCAACTAATGTTTATTGGCACCATCCAAAAGGTAATCTGTTATCTATCTACATAAAACTCCCCGTTGTCTGAATCAATGCCCATAAAGCCATCTCAAAGTTGTTTTGATCAAAATCAAAATTAACTTATGTTTTGATCAAAATCAAAATTAACTTACAATTCATTAAATTAAACCCAAATAGAATCAGTAAAATGATACCGATTCGTATATGTAGCCAGATATTGTGGCTTGGAACATGTAAGTGAATTCCAAACAATCTTACTCTGGTTAGATTAAATTAATGTTGGCTCTAAGCGGCAGTCAGGTTATTGCCATTGAAAAGACACCTGCTGTTGACTCAGATATAGAGCCGTGTTTTAATCAGCTTCTCTTTACTAGGAATTTCACAAACAAACATCACTACTTAGGAAATAACAAACTAGAACTATGCATCTACTTCAACAAGAAACAACATCTAGAAATCAACTCTTGAAATCAGTGAAAAACTGAGTAAAGAGGAGAAAGTAGCAAACCCTAGTGGTTGGCTGCTGGTAACATCCGCTCCGCGTTAGCTTTTTATAAGGATTTTTCGGAAATTTAGTTTAGTAAGACCAAATTAGGGTTTTCTATAGACAAGAGGAGCATGGTGAATAGATATTGGGCTGAATGGTTATTGGGCTGATAAGAGAGCAACTACCCAATACCCATACGAATGAAGAATTTCTTCTTAAAGTTTAATGTTTCATCAATGTGGGCCCCTAAACAAATATATAATTTTCCAGACATCAAAATTTTGGGGTAGAACACCAAAAACGGGCATCGTATGAAGATTCTAAAGCTTTTTCAAAGAAGGCCTTATATATGAATTTTTTGACGATTAAATTATAACCAAATTTTCACTCATTCACATAAGTTTCCATTCATTCCACCACCAAGTGACAAGTTTATGTCATAAGGATAATACAAGATGAAGACTTACTTGGATGGTGTTTAAATCATTGGGAGAGTTGGAATTGTCGTTGTTATCATTGAAATCATCATTCTCTTCACTCGAATCGGAATCATGTTGATTTCCCTCCTCGTGAAGATGCTTGAGTTCCATTATCACCTTGATTATCAAGTGAAATCTTTTTCTAGAAATAACAACGACATTAAGTATTAATACTCCTTTAAAGATCATCACAAGCAATCATACAAACAAGATGCATATGTTAGAGCATTGCTCGGTCGAACTCACAAATGTTGATATATCAAGCTTGTTGTCAAATTTAGTTGTCAAAACTATATCTTGATTTCTAGTCTACAGTTAGTTAAGTCTCGGTCTAGGATAGAGGTAGTTGACAAACGAACCAGTCATCATTTTCGTTCTACCATTTGGAGGCGAAGGTCAACCGAAGCTTTTGGAGAACTTCATCAACAAAAGGTAAGTGAAGACTGAACCACCTATTTCTCAAGTTATATTCACCTTCCTATCCTTGAGACGATTGTCGCATAACTAATTAGACTAGCTTGCATAAACAAGAATTTCTAGTCGAGAACTAATTATTTAGTTTACCGAATTTCTTGAAATATAATGACTAAGCTTAATAAACATTTGTTCATACTTGATCAAATTTCGGTGAAGAGCAATTTATTTTTTGGAACCAAATCATGATTCAAGTTCATCATTCGAAAATATCCTAGAACAGTGATATGTGTCATTGATGTTATTCAGGAATGTTTTGAATTGATTTAGAGAAATATAGAACTACTATATTCGGAATACAAGACAGTGTTATCAGTCTTACAAACTGAGAAAACAGTTATATGTCTTAAGCCGTATTACATGTACTTATACACGTAGCGAAGTAGTTATATATCGACTTTCAGATTTGTGTGGTATGCATATTTGTATGCACATCATGGGAAAATTTGTCTGTTTCGTAATCCGAATAGGTATGCATATTCGTATGCAAACCATTTTGGAACTGTGGTAAGGGAACTGGGTTAAAATAATCAAATCGGTATGCGAGCCGAAACAGTTCTATGTTATAGAACCAGTTTAGTACCCAAACTGGTACGTGAACTGAAAAAGTTCTGTGAACTCCGGAACCGGTATAAAAAGTCTTAAGTTTGCAAACCGGTACGTGAACTGAAAAAGTTATGTCAACTCCGAAACTTTGAGTTGCACCTAAGTTTGCAAACCGGTACGTGAACTGAAAAAGTTATGTCAACTCTGAAACTTTGAGTTACACCTAAGTTTGCAAACCGGTACGTGAACTGCAAAATTTCTATCAACTCCGCACTCGCTTATTGCTTATAAGTTTGCAAACCGGTCCGCGTACCGTGACTCAGCCGATTCACGAACAATTCAATTAATTGTACTTTGTACATTTACCAACTATGTCGATTATGATTCAAGTGTAATTAAATTATTTCTATAAAGTGATTTGCATTTGATTAATTCTCTAATCAACACTAGACTCATTTGTTCACATAATTGTGGCTCCATCTTAATGTCTTAGTGAACATAAAATGAGTGTTAAGCTTTTAAAGTTCAAATCGGCTAGTTTCGGCTAACCATGTTGGCCATACTCTTTATACACGGTTCGGTTACGGTTTACCTAACCATAGTGTATATCTTGTATATGTGATTAAGATTCAAAGATTTCATTTAACGGTGAATATTGTTTTCTTGGTTCCAAAGTTGTCTTAGCTTAAACCTAAAGCAACCTAGCCTTTGAAATCTATATAAGGGGAACTCTTGGAAACTGGGATCTTTGAATCCTGACACTACTTTTTGGTGTGTTCTAGTTGTATCTAGAGTCTTCCTCTCCAGAAACCCTTTCACGGTTTAGCGACTATAAAGACTTCATTGGGATTCGTGAAGCCAGGCCCAGTTATCTTTTATCTTGATAACTCGAGTATCCTGATCTTGCTTGTTTGTAGAGCCTTGCTTCATCAATCAAGATAGATAATAATCATCAAAGTTCTCTTCGTCTAAGAATTTGTTTATTCCGCAAGTTTTATACTTGTGAGGTGAATAGTAATCTAGCCCGCACTTTGGGTTGCATAAGTCCGGATTTTGGGGATAGCCATACTTTTGTCAAGTTACTATTGATGTCCATCACCTGGATATTTCTTTTGATTTGATAATCCGTTTAGATCGTAAATCAGGAAGTCAATCATATGTTTAATTCTTTGAGAAGGATATTTGGTTTAAAGTCTTCAATTGAGTTGAAGCAACTCTTAGTTGGTGTGAGACCGTCTAAGGGAATCAATTGCGCATAGTCCTGCTGGGATTCAAGAGGCGTAAGGAGCGCGACTGTACCTGAATCAGTGGGAGACTGAGTTTGGGCTCAATTACATTCCAGGCCGAAGTTAATTGGTAGTAGTCTAGTGTTTATAGCGGCTTAATACAGTTTGGTGTTCAATCTGGACTAGGTCCCGGGTTTTTCTGCATTTGCGGTTTCCTTGTTAACAAAATTTCTGGTGTGTGTGTTATTTATTTTTTCGCAGTATATTGTTTATCTTTATAATTGAAATATCACAGGTTGTGCGTTGATCAATCACGGTAGCTAGGTCCAACCTTGTTTGTTGGATAACACTTGATTGATCCTTGGATATTGGTCTTTGTTACCGTCCAAGAACTCTCTTTGTAGTTAGGTTCACGGATTCAGTTCTGTAAACGTTCTAACAACAAGAGAGAGAGAGATAGATAACTCCAGACACTTTCCTTGGTTAAGTTTTTACCCTCGGAGTTGTGTTGAATTTGTCCCTACAGATTGCCTACGAAAAAGTTGGTGGTGTATTTCGGTACCCCCAATGTTTTCGATTGGTATCAGAGCGGGCAAACACGTTAAGACCTAATAAGTCTGTGTTTGAAGCAGTCTGACTATATGGTCAGAAGTGCAATCTCGATAAACCTACCGCTAGCATTTGATGGCTTGAGATGGTGGAAAATCATTATGCGTTCCTTTCTACAAGCCCTGACTTTGAGACATGAAAAATTGTAGTTATTGGTTATAACACACCAACAGTTGTTGTAGACGGAGCTACTGTTGCAAAGCCATTGATACAATATAGTGAAACCGAGATAAGTGTTGCAAAGCATAATTCAGACGGTTTAAACGTTATTATCCACACCATAAGCCTAGATCTTCAGCACCAGGTGACTTTGCACTAAGTCTAAAAATGCGTGGGATATCTTAGAAACCGTATTTGAAGGAGATACCTCAAAGAAAGATGTTAGGCTTCAAAACCTAACTTATGACTGGGAAAACCTCTATATGTATGATGAAGATTCGTTAGGAGAATTTAATCAAAATGTGTTTAGTATTGTTAATGCTTGTTTTGCATTATGGAAGACTATATCCCAAAAGGACATTGTCATGAAAATTCTCCAATCTTTACTAGCAAGATATAAGTTTAAGACATGCTATCATAGAAGGAAATAACCTTGATACACTTTCCAAGAACACTCTTTTTGGAAAGTTAAAAATCTTTGATCTAGAACACAAAAGAGATTGCGTTCAAAGGTGGGAAGAAACTTTATTGACAAATCTCAAAGTCCTGAAAAATTTGATGAAAAATATGAAAATATCCTTAATCGAACTTTGTCATTGTTTATATAATATATGAAGAATACTCTTAGACAGATAAAAGGGAAAAATCAAAAAAAAAAAAAAAAACCAATCAAGAATAAGGATAAAAGGGTTCAGAACAACAAATATGCTACAGTATGTTCCAGGTGTCTTAGTCATGGTCATCATATATCCATGTGTCCCAACAAGGACTGTTGTGAGAAAACTAAAGCTTGGATGGAAACCTTAGACTATTTTTCCGAGGATGGATCACCCAGTGCAGTTCTTCTCACATATGTTGATAATGAACAAGCTCATGATTCAAACAATCTTAGCAAATCCACATTGGAAAATGCACCTTCCACAAAAAAAAAAGTCTATCTTTTGAACAAGGAAATTCGTTCAGTGAAGGCTGAATTTCAAAAATAAAAGGGCATGCGGACTAAAAGAATTGAGAATCTAGAATATAAACTAGAGATATCGAAACAAGAACATCTGGTGGAATCAACTGTTCGTAAAAAGAAGAAACGGTCTCGACCGAAAAACTCTTGTAAGAACAGCAAGTACCACTCTCCTCATGGTGTCTTGAATAACTCCCCCACACTTAAACAAGAAAAGTTTAAGACTAGGAGTAAGAAGATGATATACGAACCTCTAAGGATCTTGAACGAAAATCATACTTATCCAAGGGATAAAACTGTTTAAGTCTAACTCCTCTATGACTATATAATTTCATAAATAGAAGAAATTCCACAAAAATAAGATGTCTGAACTCTCAAGAGAAGTGAACATGGAGATTCACAGGCTACGAGGAATAATCAACAGGTTAAACAAAATAACGTGAGGCAAAGGTAACAGACTCGCCACCTATCTCTCAAACTCTTGTCAAGTAAGTAGAAAATATAGACTAAATAAGTTTGTTCCCAAAAAGCCACATGATCCTTCACAATGTTGAAGAAATTGACACATGCATAATTCTCTAGTTCGTTCTTATCTTTCCCTTGAATGAGAATCAAAAACTAAAAAGGGAATAAATGCCAAATTCTATATGATCTATGGACATAATAATAATCTATTTATCCCACATGATCACATAAGGTTGGAAAACTTGTGTGAAATATCTTCAGTCTATGGTAAAGGCTGTAATAGGAATTTATCAACAAATCCAAAGATATATCTAAGTTCGGTATCCTGTCTTGCAAAAAAATTATTTTTTTTTCAGAAACTATTTTAAGTTCGGACATACCTCATGTCTTCTTCAAGCTTCTCAAGCAAGGAGGATGAAGTCTGGACTGTACAACTTCCAACAAGGAAAATCATGTTTGAATCATCAGAGAGTAATTCTTGTCAAGATAAGGGTGAAACTGTTAAAGCACTGCTCGGTCGAACTCGCAAGCGCATCTATCTCAAGCTTGTTTATCAATGTTAGTGATCAAAACTATAAGTCTTGATTTCTAGTCTACTTATAGTGATGTCTCGGACTAGGATAGATTTTGTAGTTGAGCATTAGACTTACGGCGTTCATCAATTGAAGACGGAGAACTACTAAGGAGAGCTTATGGAACTTCATCAACAAAAGGTATGTGGAGACTAAAACTCATCTATCACTTGGAAAGTCTATTTCTACTCTATCTCCTATATTGAGACAAAAGTCGTATTACTATATAGTTGTCGATTATACACATTTGAGATTTCGAGATGAGATTAACTCACTTACATATTTCTCGGAATATGTGTTGGTAAGCTTTCGCTTCAACCAAATTCATCTTATATTCTTGATGAAAGTCAAAATATGATCATGTGGAAATCGTTGAGTAACATCTTACATGGTTTTTGTGATATAATCATTTGGTGTAAACTTGGAATGTTTCGTTATGATTATTTCAATAACTTGAAAATTGCTTTGATGCTGATAGTGTATGAAAACGGCTATTGTCATCCTCTAAGAAAGTTTCAATGATTGAAATAGAGTTTAGAATACTTAACCATCATTGGATTATAAACATAGTGCGCATTCTTGCATGTATGTGATCCATGACCGGAACTAAAGTATGCATACACATTTGCGTACTTGTAGTTGTGAAATTCCGTGTACCAAGTACACATACCTGTACGCATACTTGCGTAAGGTATAGGTCCGGGAATTTCTGCTGGGTTTTGGAAGTGTACTTAAGTATGCGTACCCATTAGCATACTGGCGAACCCAAACTCAGACCGGCTACTTAGGTAAGCGTACCCGTATGCATACTTGAGTGGTTAAAGTTCTAAGATCGGTTGGCTCATGAACTAATACATTTATATACTAAGGAATGCATTCTTTGCAAACCGTGGCTATAATGTTCATGAGTTGATTTGAGTGAATCAAACCGATTCTGCTTCAATTGTGTTCTTGTATACTTCTATGAGAATATAACAATTGAACGACTCTTTAACTAGTTTCATTTGAGTCATTTGAACTAGTTATGGTTAAGATGAATAAGGTTGATATGAGAGTGTTCATATAGCTAACCTTGGTTAACTACGGTTGAGCCAACATGGTGTACACATTTAGGTACGGTTACTTAAACCTAAATGAGGGTACATTTCATTTGTGTATAACAAGCTAAGTTCGATCTAACGGTTGAAAGATATTAGCTTGAATCTAATCAGTTTTTCATCTAACGGTGAATATTCAATGCTTTTTTACTAAGGTAACTTAGATTGAAAACCCTGATTTGAAAACTATATAAAGGAGAACTCTAGCAACTGGGAAACCTAATCCCTACACCTCCTATGTGATCCTATTTGTATAAGCTAGAGTTGATTCTCCTTTAACCTTAGGTTTTTCACGAAACCCTATGGGTTAACGACTTAAAGACTTCATTGGGATTGTGAAGCCAGACCCAACTATTTTCTCTGTAGCTGCATGTTCTGAGCTTACTTATTCTATCGTGATTGAGAATTATCTTTGCTAAGATTTGCTTGAGATTTATATCTGATAGGTAAGATTAAAAGTAGTCACAAACATCTTCGTCTCATCGTTTGTGATTCCACGATATCTTGTTTCGCTACCATACGATTCAGATTATTGTGAGGTGTTGATAATACTAGGATGTTCTTCGGGAATACTGTGCACCTTGATTTATCAAAAGACAGAACAAAACTCGTAGGTATTTATGTGGGAGACAGGTTTATCTATTCCAATAAACTTTTCTGTGTGAGACAGATTTGTTTATCAAGTCTTCGACTTTGGGTCGTAGCAACTCTAGGTTGTGGGTGAGATCAGCTAAGGGAATCAAGTGCGCAGTATCCTGCTGGGTTCAGAGACGTAAGGAGCACAACTGTACCTTGAATCAGTGTGAGATTGATTATGGTTCAATTATATTTCAGTCCGAAGTTCATTGGTAGTAGGCTAGTGTCTGTAGCGGCTTAATACAGTGTGGTGTTCAAAGCTGGACTAGGTCCCGAGGTTTTTCTGCATTTGCGGTTTTCCTCGTTAACAAAATTCTGGTATCTGTGTTATTTCTTTTCCGCATTATATTTTGTTATATAATAGAAATATCACAGTTTGTGCGTTAAGATCAATCAATTAGATAATCCAACCTTTGGTTGTTGATATAAATTGATTGACACTTGAACATTAGTCTTTGGTATCGTTCAAGTTATTTCTCTTATTCAATCGGGCTCGCAAATTCCTATTTGCTGATTGCAGATTGAATTGAGAAATTGAGATATAAAACTCTTTGATATACTTTTCTCTAGATTGATTCTGACTGTCTAGTTGATTCTATTGAAAGTATATTGGAGCTTTTCTATTCAGATTTCCGAACGAAATATTGGGTGTAGACCCCCGCTTTTTCAATTGGTATCAGAGCAGGCAAACACATTTAAGACCTCATAAGTTTGTGTTTGTAGCAATCTGATTATTATGGACGAGTCTATCTCTAATAACGTACGAGGTCAGAAAAAGCTTGAATTCACCTGAGAGAACTGTCACGTCTAAGTCCATATCTAAGCATTCTCCGAATGTGGAAACTGTTGATTGGGAAACACTCCTAGAAGAACCGTTGGATAAACTTTCTGATGAAGGTGATTCAGATATTGATAGAGATGTTGATGAGGAAGTCTCAGTGTATGTTAAGTTCCTTGATTCGTTGAAAATTAAGAAGATTACAACTTCTCGTGTCACACCTCTTCTGACTCCTCTCTGTCGAGAAAACAAGAAATTAAAAAGGATTTAGGAAGGTCTTTATGGTTTGAATCGCTCTTACGAATCAATCCTCAAAGATTCCGAGGAAAACCTGATTAGAAAGTCACTTGAATTTGATAATGTTTATCAAAAATACTTCTTGTTAGAAGAGAAACTTGCAGAAACTGAAAAAAGGATTAACTCCCAGCAAACAAGTTTTGATGACAGAGAAAGCGCTTATCTCGCTCGAGAAAAACCCCTTGAGGCTGATTTAACTGCTGCTCTTGATAAAATCAAGATGTTGGAAGATGACTTGAAAAAGTTCAATACTAGTTCAAGCAAATTAACCACAATGCTAGGAGCAAGTAAAAATCATCGTGATACATGAGGATTGGCTATAAGGGAATAGATGCTCCAAATATTAGCAAAGAGGTAAAATTTCTCAAGGCTAGTGATTCTTCTGAACAAAAGGTTTCTACTGATGGCAAAAGTGAAATACCTTCATCGGCAGTTAAGGTTCAAAAGAGAAAAGTGTATCAACCTCCAAAGTCAGCACACACTGATCGAGGTAAGAACATTCCTTATGTTTGCCACTATTGCGGAAATAAAGTTCGCCTGAAAAGGAGATGTCGTTTCCGTATAAGGAATTAGAAACTTCATGATGTTCTTGTTTGGGTATCACAAGAAGTTTTGAATCCAAGATCATATGTTAAGACTAATCCCCTTAACATTTCAGGTTGTCACTGTCCAACCTTTAAGCAAAGGAATCGGTGCTGTGATAAACCTAGATTTGCCTATAAACGTCATACGACTCCTTTTCACAATCGTAATAGTTATCAAAAGGATAACTTCGTAAAGAAGAAGACAAGATCCGATGCTCCCAATTGGATAAAGACTAACTTGCAAAAGAATAGTCAATCCAATTCTCTTCCTAGAAATATATAAGAGAGTAATGGGAAGAAGGTTCATATTATTCCTAAACGCACTCAGAAGTGGATACCAAAGAAAGTTAATAATGTTTTGAGTGTGAAAAGGAATGATCTCCCAGAAAATTCCATGACTATGGAGAAGGCAGTATCCATGATGTTGGAACTTAAAAAGTCCTTTGGAAATATGGATTTGGATGTGAAAGGTTCTAAAAGCGATCTCTTTCATGATAATCCAAAAGTCACTTGTGGTGAGTAAGACATTGTTCACCTCAACATAGCTTGATTGTGTTGTAATGGCATCCTCACCAAGGAATGCCCTGTTATGTATACGGTGAGGGAAGCACGAGAACTGGGCGCACAGATTATGTTTGGTAAGGCTGTAGAATTCGATTGGATTCCTCTAAAAAGGTATGTATATAAACTTGAGCAAGATTTATGTTTTTATTATTTGCTTAGAGTACTTATAATGATCCATGTACCTTGCTTATCGTTCATTTCTACCTAACTTGATATGTGTTTAAGGTTCTTAAGTGTTTAGGTTTGAAAATATTAGTTCGGGGTGTTTGGGCTTCATTGTACACATACCAGGAATGCATACCATCATTTAAAATCAAAATGCAGGGATATTAGTACGCAAACCCGTTTGCATACTGCTCTTGGGCACGAAAATTCGTTTGCAAACCCGTAAGCATACTGGCATGTAGATGTCGATTTTCGGTAAATTCGTTTTGGCCGTAACTTCTTCGTACGAACTTGGAATAACCTCATTCTTTTTGCATTCTCTTCCTATTTGAATTCTCTTCAAAATGGTGATGAGAATTATTGGATTTGGATGAGTTAAGATTGGTATTTGTCCCGACTCTTGTTTTTGAATGTTTTGCTCTGTTTCGTCGCACTTGTTCCACTTCTATTGGACTTGGGCACTTGGAATCTTGGAGTACTTCTCTTCTAAGATCATTTGTAGCTTTTGGAAGATGATTTTTGCAGTATTAATCTTTATGGTTTTATATATTGCAAACTGTTATGGGATATGTTGTTTACGTCCGTAAACCTTGACTGTCCCATATATGCTCAAAAGTTAACTCTATTATATGTTGGTATGAAAATATTGATAAAAGATAGAATGAAATTTTGACTACAAAAGTTAAGCCTATTATGTCATTATGCAAATATTGATGGAAGATAAGATGAACTTTTGTTTATAAAGATTAAGTCTATTATATGTCATTGTGCAAATAGTGATGAAAAATAGAATGAATCTTTGATTATTCCGCAGTTTTAGTCTTCCCTGATCCACATCTTTGTGTATGTATTGTGTTGCTCCGTCAGTTCTCTTATATTGAGCATGACCAATTGAATTGATCATTTTCCTTGTGGTTAATTCAATTGAGATTTTTGGATACAAATCCATGTTTCATGTGATTTGTTAATGTCCAAAGAAATCCTTCTTTTCTTGTAAAAGTAAGGTCACTCTTGTTGTTCTTTCGGGAATGACATTTTATGGGGGACGGTTCTTAATTGAACTTTTGCTTAATTGCCAAATCTTGTGGGGAGTGCGCCTGTGGAATATTGTAGGAGTTATCTTGTATCTTTATAAACTCCTTGATGAATACACTAAGTTTCGACTATGTGAAATTATAGAAATAAGTTGGTATATTGTTCTCTTTTGGTCATGAAGTATATCTATGAAAATTTCATGAGGATCCCACTAGTTTTCGTACCTTTTCCAATTTATATTGACAAAAAGGGGAAGAATTAATGTGTAGTTCACACTACAGATACATATGGTTTACGGATCATTATGTAAGGGGGAGTGGTTTTCATTGTGAGATGAAGTATTGACTAAGGGGGAGTGATACATATCACCATAGTATTGTTGTCAAATTTGTGATACAATTGAACTTTGATGCTTTGAAATGATACTATGACATTGTATAACAATGATTGAGAGCAACTATTTTCTCATTGTTATTGTTACGGATCTTCAACAACTATGATGCTGAACTGAACACCTTTAAAATCATTGGAGTACTTGGAAGTGACGAAGATTTCGAGTAATGTTGAAGAACCAAGGAGATCAAGCATTTGAGTGAGAAGCTACAAAGTTTATTTATTTTGTAATCCATATGTATTGATAGTTTTGTCACTAAAATTGACAAAGGGGGAGATTGTTAGAGCATTGCTCGGCCGAACTCGCAAGCGTTTGCTATCTCAAGCTTTTTTGTTAATGTTAGTGATCAAAACTATAAGTCTTGATTTCTAGTCTACTTATAGTGAGGTCTCGGACTAGGATAGATTGTGTAGTTGAGCATTAGACTTCACGGCGTTCATCAATTGAAGACGAAGAACTACTAAAAAGAGTTTGTGGAACTTCATCAACAAAAGGTATGTGGAGACTAAAACTCATCTATCACTTGGAAAGTCTATTTCTACTCTATCTCCTATATTGAGAAAAAAGTCGTATTACTGTATAGTTGTCTATTATACACATTTGAGATTTCGATTTTGAGATTAACTCGCTTACATATTTCTCGGAATATGTGTTGTAAGCTTTCGCTTCAACCAAGTTCATCTTATATTCCTCACGAAAGTCAAAAGATGATCATGTGAAAATCGCCGAGTAACATCTTACATGGTTTGTGTGATACAAATATACAATTATATGGTGTAGACTTGGAATGTTTCGTTCTGATTATTTTAATAACTTGAAAATTGCTTTGATGCTGATAGTGTGTGAAAACGGCTATTGTCATCCTCTAAGAAAGTTTCAATGATTGAAATAGAGTTTAGAATACTTAACCATCATTGGATTATAAAAATTGTGTGCATTGTTGCATGTATGTGATCCATAACCGGAACTAAAGTATGCATACCCGTATGCATACTTGTAGTTAGGGCTGCACATGGTTCGGTTTTATCGGTTTTTGGCAAAACCTAAACCGAAACCAAAGTACTCGGTTTTTCAATAATGAAAACCAATGAAACCATATAGCCTATTCGGTTTCATTGGTTTCGGTTTCTACTCGGTTTTGTTAAAAACCAGACGGTTTTGGTTAACCGAATTGATTTAAAAACAATAATGTACCAGTGCTTTATAGTTTACACAAACAGTGTGAAAAGATTCATTCTGCTATGAGAATAATAAAGGTTCGCAGTATCGAGCTAAGAAAAACCCCAAACATCTTTTAACTACATACCTATTGAAACAAAACTAGCTCAAAAGAGAATAAAAGACGACGAAAATATAAGAGCTTAATGCTCCCCTCAATCCCAGCCACCAGCTGCAGGCATGACGGGATCAACTGGTGCAGTTGCTGGCTCCCAAGCTACCTCTCCTCCTTCCACGGGAACTCCTGCGAATGATAAACAAACAGAGATCAGCCTACAAATAGTGGATTCACAAATCATTTTTAACATTCCCAAGCAATAACAACAATAACAATAACAACATTCCCAAGCAAAATAAACAAGATCAGCAGCACATGTTTGCTGTTGCTACTATAAAAAAAAATTCCTTGTGGCAGGACAGTCGGCGCGCAAAATAGATGGAAAAAACCTCTAGTTTTTGCACAGAATTGAGGAACTGATACTAGTATTGCAGGAGGTACTACAAGTTCTAGGTGTATGTGGTTCTTTTGCTAGTGCTACACACCCTTGAATCAATCAGATGGAATGTTATTTTTGAAACAATCAGTAGGAATTATGAAGCTAACTAGTTTCAAACTCAATTCCATGGCATCAACACAACAGTTTACTACTCACAACATCAGAAAGTTAAATCCCATGAACTTAAACAAGACCCATGAGTTATAGATGATGAAGTAATCCCTTGTCTAAGTGATTTTAAGCCTTCTATGTCTTCCCAGTATGTTTTTGATTCTCCTTTGCATAAGAAAGTTAGAATCAAAACAAGAAGTGATGACAGTGAAAAACATAGATAACCCATTGTCTTCCCAGTATGTTTTCATAGACTGTAAATATTAGAGGAAACAGAGGCAGTAGGTGTTGAACGAGATCCTTGCATTTTCAAACAGCAAGTCTGCAATATTATTGTAGAAACAACTCATAAGAAACACATACATAAGCTTCTTGTTTATCTATAGCAAATCCCGCAAGGTATACGAAAAATGAATGAAATTACAGAAAGGAATCAAAAATCAAAAAATGAAAGCATCAAACTATGCTTTTCGTAATCGTCTCAGTATATTGTAAATATGAAATCTGTCTTTGTAACTTCATTTGTGCATAAAACTTAGATATGAATTCCTCTGCTTTTAAATCAATTCCTTCTTCCTCATTTTGGACTATGTTTACAGAACTTAATCCATTGTTATCTGATCCATCGTTTCCATCGATTTCGGAATCTGAATCATAGTTTTACTAAACTAGTTTTGATCTTGTACAATCATAATCAGCACTATTGTGTGTATACTAAATAAATTGACCAAATTAAGCATAACCCAATTCATATTACTATGTAAATCAGCCAAAATAAACCCTAATTTTGAAATATCCCCAACAAAAATTAACATCACAAAACCCTAATTTGCAGATTTATAAGGTTGATATGAGAGTGTTGATATAGCTAACCTTGGTTAACAACGGTTGAGCCAACATGGTGTACACGTATAGGTATGGTCACTTAAACCTAAATGAGGGTACATTTCATTTGTGTATAACAAGCTAAGTTCGATCTAACGGTTGAAAGATATTAGCTTGAATCTAATCAAGTTTTCATCTAACGATGAATATTGAATGCTTTGTTACCAAGGTAACTTAGATTGCAAACCTGATTTGAAAACTATATAAAGGAGAACTCTAGCAACTGGGAAACCTAATCCCCACACCTCATGTGAGATACTAGTTGTATAAGCTAGAGTCGATTCTCCTTTAAACTCAGGTTTTTCACGAAACCCTGTAGGTTAACGACTTAAAGATTTCATTGGGATTGTGAAGCCAGACCTAACTATTTTGTTTGTAGTTGCGTGTTCTAATCTTACTTCTTCTATCGTGATTGAGTATTATCTTTGCTAAGATTTGCTTGAGATTTATCTCCAATAGGTAAGATTAAAAGTAGTCACAAACATCTTCGTCTCATCGTTTGTGATTCCACAATATCTTGTTTCGCTACCATACGATTAAGATTATTGTGAGGTGATTCGTAATACTAGGCTGTTCTTCGGAAATATAAGTCCGGTTTATCAATCGGTTCATGTGCACCTTTACTTATCAAAAGACGAAACAAAACTTATAGGTATTTTTGTGGGAGACATATTTATCTATTCCGATATATTTTTCTTTGTGAGACAGATTTGTTTATCAAGTCTTCGACTTTGGGTCGTAGCAACTCTTGGTTGTAGGTAAGATCGGCTAATGGAATCAAGTGCGTAGTATCCTGTTGGAATCAGAGATATAAGGAGCACAACTGTACCTTGAATCAGTGTGAGATTGATTCTGGTTCAAATATATTCCAATCCGAAGTTCAATGGTAGTAGGCTAGTGTCTGTCGCGGCGTAATACAGTATGGTGTTCAAAGCTGGACTAGGTCCTGGGGTTTTTCTGCATTTGCGGTTTTCCTCGTTAACAAAACTCTGGTGTCTGTTTTATTTCTTTTTCACATTATGTTTTGTTATTATATAATAGAAATATCACAGGTTGTGCGTTAAGATCAATCAATTAGATAATCCAACCTTTGGTTGTTGATATAAATTGATTGACACTTAACATTGGTATTTGGTACCGTTCAAATTATTTCTTTTATTCAATCGGGCTCACAAATTCCTATTTGCTGATTGCAGATTGAATTGAGAAATTGAGATATAAAACTCTTTGATATACTTTTATCTAGATTGAGTATGACTGTCTAGTTGATTCTCTTGAAAGTAAATTGGAGTTTGTCTATTCAGATTGCCGAACGAAATATTGGGTGTGGTTGTTAGACCCCCCGCTTTCTTAGAAACTACACCTTGTGACAATCAATAGGGATCTCAATTTGATGAGTTAGCTCTCAAATTAAATCTTGTTCTAGAACAAGTTCAAGCACCATGCTCTGAACTACAACCTCCACAAAAAGGCTTGAAAAGAAGATAGAACTAGTTGAATCCAGATTGGATCTTATTGAAGAGGAACTTAATGACAACAGAAACTATGAAAATAGTCTAGAAGTCTCAGAGTAAAACTCTTCTAAATCTCATCTAGGAAATTTCTTTTGGTATCTTTTATTCTTAAGAAGGATAACTAGGGTTTGGTATAGCAAAGATTGTGATTACACATAGCTATTTCCAACGCTTTCCATTTTGCATGTTTTTAGACTTATTTATTTAAATTCTAGAGTTGTTGGAAGATGAACTTGCAATATGTAATCATTATTGGTTTAATTATTACAAAAATCTTATGAAATATTTGTGCCTTTACGTTCTCGTGAATCGAGCTAATATTTCATATATGCTCAGTTAAATCTATTATGTTTTTGTAAACGGAAAATAAAACAAACTCTTTGAGATTTTTCTCACAGTATTGATCTTTTTGTGATCACACTTATGTGTTTTGGTGCTTGACACACTCCGTAAGATTCTTTTATGGCGAGTAAAATCGAGTAAAATAGTCTCGTTGTTCGTAACTGGCCTTGAGATTAATTTATGTCGATACTATGGATACAAATCCTTGTGATTTGTTAATGTCCACCAAATCATTATTTCTCACAAAAGTAAGGTCACTCATGTTGTTCTCTTGGGAATGACATTTTATGGGGGAGAGTTCTTAAATGAACTTGTGCTTAATTGATATATCTTTGTAGGGAGTGTGGTTATGGAATTATAAAGGGGATGCTTGTATCTTTTTAATCCCATAGGATGAGCGCTAAATATTTATTACTATGTGATATCATCTAAATGAGTTGATACGAGGAGTTACTGAAAAAGAGGGGGTATAACAACCACACCCAATAATTCGTTCGGCAATCTGTATGGACTAATCTCCAATATAATTTCGAGAGCACTAACTTAAACTAAGACTCAATCAAGAAATATATCAAAGAGCTTTATCTCTATTTCTCAATACAATTATCAAATCGAACAGATAGAAATTTGTGAGCCTGATTGATATGAGAAATAACTTGGACGGTACCAAAGGCCAATGCCCAAGTGTCAATCAAGTTATATTCAACAAACAAGTTCGGATTTATCAATTGATTGAAATACGCACAACCTATGATATTTCAATTATATAACAAATATAATGCGGAAAAGAAATAACGCAGACACCAGAAATTTTGTTAACGAGGAAACCGCAAATGCAGAAAAACCCCGGTACCTAGTCCAGCTTTGAACACCACACTGTATTAAGCCGCTACAGACACTAGCCTACTACAAGTTAACTTAGGACTAGAATGTAGTTGAGCCCTAACCATTTCTCACACTGATTAAGGTAAAGTCGCGTTCCTTACGCCTCTAGAACCACGTCGGATTCTGCGCACTTGATTCCCTTAACTGATCTCACCCACAACTAAGAGTTGCTACGACCCAAAGTCAAAGACTTATAAACAAATTTTTTTCCCACAGATATGTCTATTCTTTATTCGGTTTTTGTTCCATTTTTTGATAAATCAAGGTGAACATGAACCAATTGATAATCCAGTCTTATACTCCCGAAGAGCGTCTTATAAATATCAATCACCTCACAATAACCTAACTGATTAACATAAGAAGTTATTGCAGAATCCCAAGAGTCTGGGACGAAGAACTATTGTGATTAATTTTAGTATCTTACCTATCGGAGATATATCTCGAGTAAATATTAGAGAAGGTAAAACTCAATACGATAGAACAAGTAAGATCAGAATACGCAACTACAGAAAAAATAGTTGGATTTGACTTCACAAATCCCAAATGAAGTCTTCAAGTCGTTAAACTAATATGGTTCTGGAAAAACCTAGGTTAAAGGAGAACCAACTCTAGTTTGCAACTAGGATATGGAAAAGTGTCGGAATTAGGTTTTCCAGTTGTTAGAGTTCTCCCTTATATAGCCTTTCAAATTGGGGTTGTTTACAATCAAATCTAAGATAGCTTAGTAACAAAGCATTCAATATTCACCGTTAGATGAAATCCTGATTTAAAATCCAAGCTAAGTCTGCTTAGAAATTAAGCAATCAATCTCCACCGTTAGATGTTCTTAGCTTGTTACACATAAATGATGGGTGATTGTACCTAAACATGTATATTGAGTTGGCTCAATATCAGTTAACCGAAGTTAGCCATATGAACATTTTTGTCTTAGTCGTATTCATCTAACACTTCTAGATCAAATGTGATGATCAATCAATCATGAAAGATAATCAAATGAATCCAATTGTGTTTCAAATAGAGTTGTTCAATTGTTTACTATCTTATAGAAATATATATGAACAAACTGAATCAAAATCGGATTGATTCGTAATCGTACAAAGTACTTATCCAACAATAAATTCATGAACATTAAGCCACGGTTTGCAAAGTTAATTTGCATTCCTTAATTCATAAAAGTTTTAGTTCATGAGTATGAGAATCATACATAATCGATTTTATAACTTAACCATTGTGTTCGCAAATTAGGTACGCGAACAACAGCTCCGGACTTTGGCCTAGTCAAGCCGTTCGCAAACCTGGTTCGCGAACAGCCGTCTCGGACCCAACTCAGGTAAACTCGTTCGCATACTAGGTACGAAGACAATATTTCCGAACTTTCTCAGCTAAATTCGTTCGCATACTAGGTACGCAAACAAGAGTTCCGGACCTGAATCATTAAAAAACAGTTCGCATACTGGGTATGCATACCATGTTGCATCCAGACAAGGGTAATTGTTCTAAACTATCATTTTAATTATTGAAACATCCTTAGAAGACGAAAATGGTAATCTTACACATACCATTAGCTTCAAATAATTTTCAAGTGATCGAATTATCAATAACAAACTTCCAAGCTAACATCAAATGACTGTCTTACACAAATCATGTAAGATGTTCAAGGTAAATTTCACATGATCATCTTCTGACTTAATATTTAGTTTCCAACAACTAGATTGTTTTCAACTAAACTTGTCAAGAATATGATGAACATAGCTAAAGCAAAAAACTTCCACACATATTTCGAGAAATAGATAAACGAGATAAACTCAGCTCGAAATATCAAATGTGTATAATGTAAAAGTCTATATAGCTATACGACTTAGTATCATTATAAGATAGAATAGAATAGACTTCTGAGTGATAGATAAGTTTTAGTCTCCACATACATTTTGTTGATGAAGTTCCTCCAAGCTCCTCAGTAGATCTTCGTCTTCAATTGGTGAACGTTGTGAAGTCTAAAGCTCAACTACACATTTTATCCTAATCCGAGACATAGCTATAAGTAGACTAGAAATCAAGTATATAGTTTTAATCAACTAAACTTAACAAACAAGATTCAGATAGCAACGCTTGCGTGTTCGACCGACCAGTGCTCTAACAATCTCCCCATTTGCCAGTTTAGTGGCAAAACGATCAATACATATGGATTACAAAATAAATAAACTTTGTAGATGCTTGATTTCCTTGGATCTTCAACATTCTTTGAATTCTTCGCTACTCCAAGTACTCCAACGATTCTGAACGTGTTCAACTTAGTGGTCGGTTGTCAATCCGTCAAATATAATTTCACTTTCTCAATCAACTAAATATAAATATAGTATGCGATAAGAAAGAGTTCGTATCCACAGAGAGGCTTTCGTTGTTATAAAATTTCAGTTTCTAAAGTATCCCAGGGTATGTTTGTTGTATCTAAGCAAATAAAAATAATTGAAAGCAAAGTAAGTAGTTGGAGAAATCAATAAGGAGAAGATATTGGTCACGGGATAGTATCATTCACAAACATGTATTATCATCAATGATTAAAATTGGTATTTAATCTCGTATTTATTAAAAGTCCTAGGATACCTTGATCGCAAGTATAACCCGTTAATTCCCTGTTTTCATCACAACCACATTAAAAGATGCATATGTAAATTCTTCGTAGAAAGCAACCTAAAGTGTAAAAGCACAATTAAGTTTAACTCCCTAAAAGCATTAAGTTTTATGGAATAAGACTCATCAATGCAAACGAATGTGTAAAAGCACTAGACGTTTTAACAAAAGTTATGATTCACTTGTGACTAGTAGGATATATCACTACAAGCACTAACCACAATTATGCTACTTAGAATCAGGGATAAACAACTTTTTCGTATTGAAAACCCTAATATAGCTCTAGAGATGAATACAAATCGGATTGATTCCGGACTCAACCTAACAAGTTTTCAAATCTTATAACACCATTAATTGTGAATCACCAACAATAATTACTGAGACAAAACTAATTCATTGAATCAAAAGCATGTTGAGAAATCAACTTTTATCCCATAACCAATAAGATGTTTAGCTACTCATAGCTATGGAGTTCATCATAATCAATATTCAATAATAAAATAATGAAGAAGAAGAACAAAAGCAAACCCTAGAAGCGTAAACAAAACGGCTCTCCAAAATTCCAAGAATAAGATATATGATAAGTTGTAGAAGACCTTCCCTTTATAGCTTTTCTCCAACTTCTAAAATTAGGTCTAGTCTTCAAAGTCCATTAGATGAAAATCCACCAAGCCCATAAGAAGGAAAAACCCATGTAGAAAATATGTCCCAAAAGTGGTCGCCGGAAATCTGGTATTGTGGCCGGAACTTGGCCGGAAAGGTCGTCGGAAAACATCTCAGGTGACCGGCAAAGTCCGCCCGGTCACCGGTTTAGCGAGTCAACTCGGTAGGATCGGCGGGTCAACTCGGTTAGACCGAGTCAAACCGAGTTAGGGGAAAGTCAGCTCATGAGTTAGACCCAAGTCAGACTCAGCTGAGCTGAGTGACCTTGGCCTGAGCTAGTTGCATTGGCCAGAGCTCTGTAGCACAATCATTGTGCTTTAGCCATTCATGTTCAGCCAAGATGGCTATACACCCAATCAAAACAAAATCCTGGCATTCCTTCCCATCTTTTCCAGTTCTCAGTCATGCACATTCAAGTCATCTCAGCTGCTTACAACACTCTGCCAAACAGATCATCACCACTGCCTACTTCATTAACAATTCCCTGTATCATCATCCGAGCCACATTCCACCATTTACTGCAATCCCAGCTGCACCACTGCAACACCACCAATGCCACATCCTGCCATTCTCCCATTGCAGCTGCAATCACCATTAACAAAACCACCACCAACACCAGCTGCTGCTCCCATCTTTATTCCAGCCAACTCTATAACATCTCTGCCTTGAGCTGCACCCTTGTAACAATCCCAGAGCCACTACCACTAGAGCACAGCTGCAACTCTATCAATAGCCCTGTTGCAACCTCATCCTTCTCAGCTGACTCAACCTGCAACAGCCTTGCACAGCTGCAAGTCCCATGGAATCCAACTCAGTCACCACAAGCCATTCACTGCACTGAGGCCAATTGCAACTGGGTCTTCACGGTGCCCTAACAAGTGCAATACAAAGACCACAAATGCGGCTCCACTCAACATCCATCACTCCGCAACCATCATGCCTCTACTGCTCCATTCTCTATAACTCGCAAACTACGTGCAGCTCAAATTCGTTGTCAAGCCATTCTTGTGTTAAACACCACCTTGCACATAACCTTTACCGCACCAATCGCCATCTTCCACCAAAGACCACTTTCCGACTCAATCTCCATTCTCATCCACCAAGATGCAAAGACAAATCACAACAACTTCAAGTGAAGCCAACATTCCCTTTTTACTTCCTCTCAGTTCAACCAACTCCATTGCAGCGCTATTGCATCCATTTGACCAACATCACCACACAAAGTCAGCTCGAAAATATTCACCAATTCATACCAGCAGCATCAGTTCACCCAGCCAACAATTCATAGGCCCAATCTCAGCTGCTTTGCACCATCTTGCAACTCCAACAGAACCAGCAGTTCCACCTGCAACAGCACCCTGGCACCTTAGCAATCACCAGCTCAATGAATCCACAAACAAAACACCATTTAAGCCATCTCATCTGCATCAATCCAGCACCACCATTTCTTTGCTGGCTCATAACACCTCTCACCATTCTCTCTGTGTTCAAAAATCAGAATTGCCTCAAATCTTCTCCATTGAACTCTCACAGCATCAGCTAGCTGTTCTCTGAAACCCTGATTGAAAACCCAATTTTATCTCGATCTAGCATCAGCAGAAACCATCTTTGTCTTGCACTGATTCGAAGCCACAACCCCATTTCAATCTCAAATTCAAACCAATACAAACCCTAGCTCTCTATCCATCTGAAACAATTCGACCCCATCTTGTCTTCAATCGAAGCTAAGAAATCCTAATTTCCTGAGCCAAACCTATTTCAGTTCTTCAAGCATCATGAATTCCTCCTGAGTTTGCTATTTCAATTTTCCACTTTAACATCAGCAAACCCCCCGAACTTCACAGCAACAGTGCCTTCATTCATCTTCTGAGAACAACCATCGTCAACCCATGTTGTCATCTCTTCTCTGATTCTGTTTCTCTCTTTCTCGATCTCTTCCTTTCTCTGAGCTTGTGCCGCCATAGATCCAGAGATGAAGTAATGACGAGAAGAAATAATTTCTCACCCAAATTTTAGGTTGGCTGTAAGAAATGAGAGGGGATACAACCACCCAGGTAAGGTAGATAAGGGGTAACCAATGATGTCTTTAGGCATCCACTCCTTAGATGCAGGCCACCAAAAATGTCCGCCCTTG